>CM059291.1:15987500-16697500 GCA_030340665.1 Neosalanx taihuensis | reverse complement strand
TGGGTGTGGGTGTGTTTGGGTGTGTGTGTGTGTGTGTGTGTCTGTGTGTGTGTGTGGGTGTGTGTGCGTGTGCGTGTGTGTGTGTGTGTGGGTGTGTGTGTGTGTGTGTGGGTGTGGGTGTGTTTGGGTGTGTGTGTGTGTGTGTGTGTGTGTCTGTGTGTGTGTGTGGGTGCGTGTGCGTGTGCGTGTGCGTGTGCGTGTGTGTGTGGGTGTGTGGGTGATGCGCCTGCACCAGATGGTTGTGGTTAGGGGTGTGTTTGTGGGCCCCATCTCATCTGTTTCTTCATCTGAGCACCACAAGCAGGGCCATGTTTGATCTTCTCTTCTAAACCGTAGAACTGCCCTCCCCTCGAGCCAGTGCACACACTGGTCCTTTTTACCTTTTCTGAAACTATTGAGCTCCTTTAAAGGATCTCTCTCAGGACATATACTGATATAGTCTCCATACTTCTACATTTACATATACTTCATTCAGTCTTCATTTAGCAGATGCTTTTATCCAAAGTGACTTCCAAGAGAGAGCGTGACAAAAGAGCATCGGTCACTGATCATAATAATAACATAGTCCCAGACATTGCAGGGTTGTCAGATTGTGAGTCATACATCACAGGAAACCAAACAAGTACCAAAGGGAAGAACCACAAGAGCATTCAGTTAAACAAGTTACAATTAAATGGCATCTCAACGTGCAATAACGTGCATTTAGGAAAGTAAGTAATAATAATATAGAGTACAATCATTTCAAATGGGTTAGAACTGGGCCAATAAGTTCTATTCCTTCCCAAATCCCTTTTCTCCTTCTCTTCTGCCTCTCACTTCTCTCTCCTCTGCCTCTCTCTCCTGTCTCCTCTCTCTCTCACAGCTGTCCCAGCCCCAACAGACCTGCAGTTTGGAGAGGTGGGTCCCAACACCCTGCAGATTAGCTGGTCCAGGCCCGCTGTCCCTAACCCCGCCCATATCGATGCTTACCTGGTCAGGTACCACCCCATCGATGAGGACGATGACAACACCGAGCGCAGCGTGGGAGGCAGTGCCAGCAGCGTGGTGCTGAGGAGTAAGAGATTTAGATTCATAGGATCTCTCTCTTCAACACACACATACACACACCCACACACACACACCACACACAAACCTTTGATCTTTGTTGTGTGTTCCCCCTTGTAGACCTGATACCAAACACAGAGTACCTGGTGAGCGTGGTGTGTGTGTACGAACAGCGTGAGAGCTCCCCGCTCGTGGGAAATCAGAAAACCGGTAGGTTTACGCAACTTACAAACTGAACAGATGCACAGCATCCTTCCTGTCGTTCATCAGCACTTCATCTGTTGGAGCACAGTGCCGAAGGTATGACCTGATGTCTCCCCTCACCCCACCAGCTCTGGACTCTCCCTCCGGCCTGCGCTTCTCTGAGATCCTGACCACCTCCTTCACCGTGCACTGGCACCCTCCAGAGGGCGCCATCACGGGCTACCGCTTGCGCTATCAGATGTCCAGCGGGGGCCGCGCCAAGGACGAGAGGCTGCCGCCCTCCAGGAACCACTTCACCCTGACCGGCCTGACCCCCGAAACAGAGTACCAGGTCAGCATCTACGCTGTCAGCGGACGCCTGGAGAGCAAGCCCCTCACTGGAGAGCAGAAAACCAGTAAGAGTTTACTTCCTTTTATTTTACCCTTTTAGCCAATCCCAAACTCCTTTTATTACTATCCTGTCCTGTTCAATCGGTTGTTGTCATCCGATTTTGTTGACGGGCACCTGAGATCTAAAGCCTATTTCATCTGTGTTCTCCCCAGTTTCTGACGCCCCCACAGACCTGGAAGTGGTCTCCTCCTCCCCCACCTCCATCACCATCCGCTGGGACGCCCCCTCTGTCACTGTCCGGTATTACAGGATCACCCATGGAGAGTCTGGTAAGCCCTTAGCTTCACCACAACTTGCAGTTACTGCCTAAAGACTTGGAGAGATCATGCGTGTCTATCCTGTTATCTATTATCAAGACCCACTGCATTGCAAGTATGGGAAAGTACTCCCAGACACATGGTATTAATGCTGTCTCCCCACCCCCTCTGTTCCCCTTCCTTTAGGAGGCAACAGCCCCACTAAGGAGTTCACGATCCCTGGATCTCAGTCCACCGCAACCATACAGGACCTCCGGCCTGGGACTGAGTACACTGTCACTGTGTACGCTGTCACTGGCCGAGGAGACAGCCCTGCCTCCAGCACCCCCATCTACGTCACACACAGGACAGGTACTGAACACACACTGTTTTATTCTGTTTTACCCTTATTATTATCTTACATATATGTTCTATGTTTGCTCTTTTCTGCCAAAGTACATTTTGTGTTTGTATATCCTGCATAGCGAATAAAATAGATTCTGATTCTGATTCTAAACACATCTACTGTAAACATGCCCGCTATAACTTCATTACAGTTTATGGTCTCTTAACTCGGCTCTTCTTTCCCATTGGTTCTCTGTCTGTGCAGACATTGAATCTCCATCCGAGATGGAGGTGACGGATGTGAAAGACAGCTCCATCACGGTGCGCTGGAGCCCAGCCCAGGGGCCTATCCAGGGCTACAGGGTGACTGGCGTCCCCCGCAACGGACAGGGCCCCTCCTTCACCGAGGTGGTTGCCCCTGGTAAGAGCAACTCTTCGGTCAACAATCATTCATCTTTATTGGTTGAGCTTGAGCAGCTTGTGAAGATACTTTGGAAGCCTGTTGGTGTTGGGCTGGTACTTGTAGTTTCCAGTTGTAGTTCATATGTGCTGTTCTTTTCTCCAGACCAAACAGAGATAACATTCTCAGGACTGATGCCCACAGCAGAGTATACCCTGAGTGTGTACGCTCTGGGTCAGGATGGAGAGAGCCCGCCCCTGGTCGAGACCGTAGTCACCAGTGAGTATTTCATCCTGATACTGAAAATATATTTGGCTTTCTGCTGCATGAAGCCAGAGGGAAACTAAACAGAAATTCAGATTACTTTATTAACCCCTGAGGGGAAACTCTTTAACTCTCCTTCCCTTCCTCCCCTCTCCTGTCCAGCCGTGGACCGTCCCAAGGACCTGACCTTCTCAGATGTTGACTCCACCTCCATGCGTATCGTGTGGGACAGCCCCGACGGCGCGGTGACCTCCTACCGCGTCTTGTACTCCAGCTCGGAGGAGGGCGAGAGGGAGCTGCGCCCCGCTCCCCGTGGAGACGCTGAGTCGGCGGAAATACACGGCCTGCGACCAGGAAGCGAATACACGGTGAAGGTCATCGCCCTGCATGACCACACCGCCAGCCCCGCCTTGGTGGGGACACAGGCCACAGGTAGATGGATGTTTTCAGATGGTTGAGGAGTCGGGTGGCTGAGCGGTTAGAGAATCGGGATGGTAATCAGAATGTTTCTGGTTCAGTTCCTGGCCATGCCAAAATCCAAAATCACCTTGCATCCTTGGGCAAGGCACTTCACCCTACTTACCTCAGGGGGGAATGTCCCTGTGCTTTCTGTAAGTCGCTCTGCATAAGAGCATCTGCTAAATTTACATTTTACATTTAGTCATTTAGCAGACGCTTATATCCAAAGCGACTTCCAGCAAGTACAGGGACATTTTCCCTGAGACAAGTAGGGTAAAGTGCCTTGCCCAAGGACACAACATCATGTAGCCACAGCCAGAAATTGCACTCACATCCTTCCGATCATGAGGCCAACGCCTTAACAGCTGAGCCACCTGACTCAATGACTCAATGTAAATGTGGTTAGTCCGGATAGGTCTCCTATTCCGTGTGTTGGCATGTTTCATCCTCTCTACGTACTACCAGTATCTCTGGAAGCTCTCGCCTTACAACAGTCCTTAAGTCAACGTACTGTAGCTGCACCTCACCTCCTCCAACCTTGTGTTCTCTTCCTCTGCAGCGATCCCTGCTCCCACAGACCTGCAGTTCTCCCAGGTTGGCCCCACCTCCTTCACCATCACCTGGGCCACGCCCACCGCCAGGCTGACGGGATACCGTGTGGTCGTCAACCCCAAGAGCAAGACCGGGCCCACCAAGGAGATCAACGTGGCCCCCGACTCCACCCAAGTCCACATCCCTGGACTCATGGTAAACACTGACGTGTGTGTGTGTGTGTGTGTGTGTGTGTGTGTGTGTGTGTGTGTGTGTGTGTGTGTGTGTGTGTGTGTGTGTGTGTGTGTGTGTGTGTGTGTGTGTGTGTGTGTGTGTGTGTGTGTGTGTGTGTGTGTGTGTGTGTGTGTGTGTGTGTGGTGTGTGGGTGTGTGAGGGTGAACCAGTGTTTTTAAGAATATCTTTAATATCATTCATGGCTGATGTCATATTTTGTTTTACAAATGACTGTGGCCTATTTCAAGTCCTGAGGCTGAACCAGAGACTTTTACCATTTGCTAAAAGGAAAAGTATTTTGGATGCAAATGCCTTTCCAGCAGCTGTTGCTACAGGGCTGTGTTTCCAGACCTGTGCTTTATGACCCAGGCCGCTCCTAATGAGAGCCCTGCTTTCACTGCAGCTGGCCAGCTAGAGCCTTGGTTTCTACTGCGGCTGGGCCTTCAACCAAGCAACTCTCTTTCTATTGGGGTTTCTAACCAGGGCTGTGCTTCATTCCAAAACCTTACGTCCTCTGACATGTCCTTGCCCGCTTGTCTGCAGTACACAGATGTTGTTTGATCATTCCTAAGACGCTCACTTCGAGCGGTCCTGAGCTAGGATGTGGTTTCCATAACTCAGTTATCTCAGATTATGCACAGTAACACGACACGGTGAGTGAATAAGGGTGGACTGGAGAGATCGGGGGTCCAGATTGAACTGCAGCCCTGTGGCTGTTCTCTTTAGTGGTTTTGAAACCAGTAGTTGTCTTAAAGCCACGCGCTGTCTTCCAGACTAGTCATTTACAGTGAGGGGGAAGATCACAGACTGGACGTACAGCTGACAACAGTGCAGAGATGATACATAAGAGACGGTGCTTGTATAGCTAGCTATTTAATAATAATAATAATAATACCTCATTTAGCAGACGCTTTTATCAAAAAGCGACTTACATTAAGTACAGGGACAATCCCCCTGAGGCAAGTAGGGTGAAGTGCCTTGTCCAAGGACACAACATCACATAGCCACAGCCAGGGTTCAAACTCACAACCTTCTGATCATGAGGCCAACGCCTTAACCTGCTGAGCTATCTGACTCCTATACCCGTATTTGGTTCATTTCTATTAATCGACCTCTTTCTCTCTCCCTCCCCATTTCTAGATCACAACTACCTATGAGGTGCAGGTCTACGCTCTGAAGAACTCTCTGACCAGCCGACCTGTCCGAGGGGAAGTCACCACGCTGGACAGTAAGGGTCCAACACTCACTCCTACTGCAGCCAGATCCGCTATTGGCCAAATTTCACCTTTCACCTTTTCATCGTTGACTGAACAATAACTACACTACCAGTCCAAGGTTTGGACACACCTTCCCATTCCAATTACTGGGAAACTGTGTCCAAACTTTTGACTATATCAAACTATTGGAAGTTGTGGGAATATTTTCATCCTCTGCATCCATCTCCCTCCCTCCCTCTCATCTTCACCTGCACACGTCAGCCATCAGCCCTCCTCGTCGCGTGCGGATCTCAGATGTGAAAGACTCCTCCATCACGCTAACCTGGCGTTCCAAGACTGAGACCATCTCTGGCTTCCTGGTAGAGGCCACGCCCACCACTGGCAGCATGACCCCCATCCATAGGACGATTGGCCCAGATGCTCGATCTTACAGCTTCACAGGTATCTCTCACACACACACACACACACACACACACACACACACACACACACACAGCAGGTTGATCCTATGATATTGGAGGTATCTCACTAACATCTGTATGCATCCTACAGGTTTGCAGCCTGGCACAACCTACAAGATCAACATCTACACTCTGAATGGCAACGGGCGCAGTTCTCCCTTCACCCTCACTGCCACCACAGGTACAACCACAGTCTACCACCGCCATGTCTCTACCAGGCTCCCTGCACCACCTGTACCCAACCCTGCTCTTCTAATTATAAGTCCTCTGTCTGCTAGCTGTCACTAACTAGTGTGTCTTACGGTGCAGCCGGTTAGAGTGTTGGGTTAGTAATCAGAAGGTCCCTGGTTCGAAGTCCGGCTGTGTCAACAATGATGTTGTGTCCTTCACCCTACTTCCCTCAGGGGGGAATGTCCCTGTACTTGCTGTAAGTGGCTCTGGATAAGAGCATCTACTAAATGACCGAATGTGAATGTAACTAGAGCTCCCCTTGTCTGTGTGTGTGTGTGTGTCCCTCCAGCCAAGCCAGTGGTGGTTCCTCCTACCAACATCCGCTTCACCTCGCTGACACCCAACAGCGTGTCGTTCACCTGGGAGCCGTCCAGGAGCCCCGGGGTCAGCGGCTACTACGTCACCTACGAGGAGGCCGGGGGCGTTCCCCGGGAGCTCACCCCCCGCCCCCACTCCTCTCGCAGCTACGCCACCATCACGGGTATGCCCCACCACCTCACTGGTCCCATCACAGCCCTGTAGAATCCCCTGTGCACGCATCTCATCCTCTGTTCTTCAGTAGGTTTGTCTGGGGGGGGGGGGGTTTCCTTGTCTTCCTTGAGGGTTTAGGCTCGTTGAAGGGCAGTTCCACGGGCGTATGCGAAGCCCTCTGTGACATTTGCTTGTGAAAAAGGGATACACAAATAAATAATGATTTGATTTCTTCTCTCTTTGTTAGGTCTGAAACCAGCAACTGAGTACATCATCAAGATAGTGGCCCTGCAGAATGCCCTGAGGAGCACACCTCTAGTGGGCAAGGCTAGAACACGTAAGCACAGTAAAAAGAGCGTGTCTACCATTGACTATAACCCCAGCCTTTGAAAGGCCCTTTTGTAGTTCAAACTCAGTGTAACCGTGTTGTTGAATCCTTGCCTGTTGTAACCATGGCTTATGCAGGCTGTCCATTAATACCCAGGTGTCAGTGAAGCTTCTGTAGTCCTAACCAGCTGAGGGGGGTGCTAGTTCTAGTGTTTACAGCTTCAATGTAGCCGCAGAACTGTTATTTGGCTTGATCGGGACTCTGCTGCCCTCTGCTGACCTAGTGCTGCTACTGCAGCTACCATCTAACCTGCTGCCTCGCCCCCTGATGCCCTCCTCTCTCTGGCAGAGCCGGAACCTCAGCTACTGATGCCGCAGCTGCCCATGCCCAACAAACCCACGTCCGACATCCTGGATGTGCCCGAGGACGGCTTCAGTGACAAGAAGTAAGACCCCACACTGACCCACCTGTTAGTGCTTGAGGGAGTCAGATGGCTCAGTGGGTTAAGGTGTTGGCCTCACGATCGGAAGGTTGTGAGTTCGAACCCCGGCTGTGGCTATGTGATGTTGTGTCCTTGGGCAAGGCACTTCACCCTACTTGCCTTAGGGAGAATGTTCCTGTACTTGCTGTAAGTCGCTTTGGATAAAAGCGTCTGCTGAATGAGTATTTATTATTATTATTATTTAAGTAGCAGGAAGGTACCATCAGTTCATGGACTTGATTCTTCTCCTTTCTGCTCTGCTAGCAACTTCCGGGACAGCAACCATGTGCAGCTGGTCGGTACAGGTGGCCAGGACAGTCTCGGCCAGCAGGGCCAACACATCTACACAGAGTACCAGAATCTGGGGCCCAACGGAGGCAGAGACTCCCAGCGGCCCCACCTCCGGGAGCCCTTACTCTACGTGCCTGTGCCAGGCCCGGACGGCCAGAGCGTGCCCCTGGTCCGCGTCAGCGAAGGACCTCAGGCTGGACTGCCGTTCGGTTTTCCCGAGAACGAGACCGGCTTGTCGCAGGAGGCGCAGACCCACACGACCATCGCTTGGCAACCGGTTCCTCACAGCACCGAGTACCTGGTGTCTTGTAATCCCATCACCCACCTGGAGGAGAAGAGCTTCCAGGTTAGTGCATCTGAAACTCCTAACCCCAACCCAGAATGTCATTATAAACACAGCACTGATTCTAATCCTAACCCTTTTAAAATAACACTTGAACTTGTGCGACAAGAGTAGCAAAAAAAAATAAAAATTGGTACAATTTCAGCTTTAACAGTAGTAACATTCCTTAATGGGATTTCTGGTCCATATAAGAATAACACACCCACAGACACACACAGATTCCTTACTGGCCGTTTGTCGCCCCCCTCAGATGCATCTGCCAGGCACATCCACCAGCGCCACCCTGGTGGGCCTGACCTCCGGAGCGTCCTACAATGTGATCGTGGAGGCTGCCAGGGGCTCGCACAAGGAGAAGATCCTGGAGGAGGTGGTCACCGTCGGCAACGCCGGTAAAAAGAATCAGCGTTGACACAGAGGAGGCGTTTTTTTAATTTATTCTCATCGCCCAGTTGATCATTGTTGCCTTCTCTTTGAACTGGAGGAGATGGTTCAGTCACAGTAGTTACATTGAGGGAGTCAGGTGGCTCAGCGGTTAAGGTGTTGGCTTCATAATTGGAAGGTTGTGAGTTAGATTCCTGGCTGTGGCTATGTGACATTGTGTCCTTGGGCAAGGCACTAAACCCTACTCGCCTCAGGGAGATTGTCCCTTTACTTGCTGTAAGTCCCTTTGGATAAAAGCGTCTGCTAAGTGAATATTTATTTATTATTGATTTAATTTACAATTGAGTGATATTTGTTAATATGCAGATGATGATGGATGTTTTCCTCTCTTCCCTCCCTGTCTCGGGGTCAGTTCCCGGTGATGTGCTCTCCAACAGGGACGTCTGCTACGACACCTTCACTGCCACCTTCCATGAGGTGGGCTCCGAGTGGGAGCGCATGTCTGAGACAGGCTTTAAGCTCTGGTGCAGGTGTCTGGGGCTGGGCAGCGGTCATTTCAGGTGTGATTCATCCAGTGAGTGACTAAACCCATCCCAGCATGCTTTGCAACACTACATGTAATCAATACTAGCATGGGCTGACCTGGTGTTGAACTTGACAGGATCGTAAACCTAATTTTTCAGATCCAGTTATATAAAAATCTTGGTAATCTTTGATATCGCATTCAGCGTAGGGTGTAGTTTGGCTGAGCGGTTAGGGAATTGGGCTAGTAATCAGGCAAACCCTGTTCGATTCCAAGCCATGCCAAATGACGTTGTGTTCTTGGGCAAGGCACTTCACCCTACTTGCTTCAGAGGGATGTCCCTGTACTTCTAAGAGCGTCTGCTAAATGACTAAATGTAAATGTATTGCAGCGTTAGAGTTAGCTACAGCTAAGGTCTACCCATGCTAGCTCCCATCTCTGCTCCATGCATCACATGGCAGTAGAGGGGTTTCAGCTTAGCTTGAGTCTCAGGTTTGTATTGTCAGTCTGTAACCAGACGATACTAAACTCTGAGACTGGCATCATGAATGGCTGCTGAGGTCATAAGTCAACAAGCCTCACATGACGTGTGTGTGTGTGTGTGTGAGTACTGGGATGAATTTGGTCCAATCAGAGTCCTGCAGTTCTAAGGAGTGTGTCAGTCCTGTGGTCTGTTGGAGAGAAGACAAAACCACAGAGGGAGGCAACGTTGCCTGACAAAATACAGTCCATTAAACCTGATGCCTTCTGACTAGCATTCTCTCAACTCTACCTCCCCCCCTCCCCCCCTTAATCTCCTTTCCCCCCCTCCCCCTCCTGGACAGAATGGTGCCATGACAACGGAAACAACTACCGCATCGGGGAGAAGTGGGACCGCCATGCTGAGAACGGTCACATGATGAGCTGCACCTGCCTGGGCAACGGCAAGGGAGAGTTCAAGTGTGAACCACGTGAGTTGACACACACACACACACGCATGCTGTATTTTTCTGCCTTGTCTTACTCTACGCGTCTCACCTATCTCATTGGTTCTGATGGTGCTGGTTTCCAATGATGGAGGAGTACAACCCCATGTTCTCCTGTCTGGTACTGTAGATGAATCAACTTGTTATGACGATGGGAAGATGTACCAGGTGGGCAACCAGTGGCAGAAGGAATACCTGGGAGCCATCTGTACCTGCACCTGCTATGGAGGCCAACAGGTGGGCCAGGAACCTGTGTCTGTACTGTGTGTGTGCTGTGTCTGTTTGTACTGTGTGTGTGCTGTGTCTGGTACTGTGTGTGTGTGTGTGTGTGCTGTGTCTGTTCTGTGTGTGTGCTGTGTCTGGTACTGTGTGTGTGTGTCTGTTCTGTGTGTGTGCTGTGTCTGGTACTGTGTGTGTGTGTGTGTTTGTACTCATGTCCCCTCCTCCTCTCAGGGCTGGCGATGTGAGAACTGCCGGAGGCCAGGAGGTCAGGCGGAGGTGGAAGTAGATCTCCTCCAGCCCGTCCACTCTGACGCCTTCAACCGTTACAGAGAGAACGCCCTGCGCAAACTGGTGGGTTGGCTGGATCAATGACCTCTCTCTCTGTCTCTCTCTCTTTATGTCTGTCTCTCTTTCTCTCTCTCTCTTTCTCTCTCTCTCTTTCTCTCTTTCTCTCTCTCTCTCTCTGTCTCTCTCTTTATGTCTCTCTCTATGTCTCTCTCTCTCTCTCTCTCTCTCTCTATGTCTCTCTCTCTATGTCTCTCTCTCTCTCTCTCTCTCTCTCTCTCTCTCTCTCTCTATGTCTCTCTCTCTCTATGTCTCTCTCTCTCTCTTTCTTACTGGAGTGAAAGCACTGTCTGATTCCTGGTTCATGTTGTCTCCTCCAGAACATTCAGTGCCCCATTGAGTGTCTGAGACCAGAGCTGCTAGCAGATGCCCAGAGCCCCACTGAGTAGAGGGGGAGATGAGAGGAGACGTGGCCAGGAGAGAAGACTCCTCCTGGGGATATGACTTACCACTTGTCAGCCCCCCACCCCCACCCCCACCCTGCCACATCCTGTGCCTTCACTTATTAGTGCTCCAACTTTGGCTGATGCTCCATAGTCTCAGCTGTGTCCTTCTTAAGCGGTGACAGTAAGACGTTTAATAAGTCTCCACGGTGCTTCTTTAGGCCACCATGTCTCCAGGGAAGGAAGCTAGTTGATTGGATTGAAATGCAGCCTTTCTTTAGGACCCTTATCCTGCTGCTGCTTCATCACCTCCACGCCTCTCTCTTGCCGCGTCACCAAACAGCCTGGGCCTGGGGTGTCCCAATCTGGGGTCTCTCCCCCCCCCCCCTCCCCATGTCAGCCTCCCTGGTCCTCACAAGCATTCCATGAGTTTGTTTATTTGACTGTTTCAGATGTTGTTGCTGAATTTTTGTGTCATGTTTTTACGAACGCCCCCTGGAGGCATTCCGGTGGGAGTGCAGGTTAGCGTGCCCAGGTGCCTCCAGGTAAGCTGGTGAGGGGGGTTCCTCTGATCTGAGATGTTAATACTCCAGTCAATGTGAGACTGGGAAAGCTTTTACCTGTTCGGATGGGACTTACTCTTGTAAACTTCCCTTTAAAGAAAATCTAGCACTGTCCGCCATTCAAGCATTTGCAGTAAACTCCCACAATCCCCTGTGAGGTGAAATACAGACATTCTAACTGCACCATATTAGCTGGTGTTGATTCTGTGACTTGATTTGTCCTGATTTTCATGTGTTGTCTCTTTTAAGGAAGGCCACACGGACACACTGAAATTAGTTACTATGGCCCGACAGTGCGATGCATCCAGTCATATTATTCAGAGTTGTTTTTTATGTTTAAAAAAAAGAAATCATGTTTTATTTATCCCTATTATCCAGGCATTTTGTTTGAATGCTTTTTGGGGTGTACACTTTTTTTTATATTGTAGGCGCCAGTCTTAACTA
The DNA here is from genome assembly GCA_030340665.1 of Neosalanx taihuensis. NCBI lineage: Eukaryota > Metazoa > Chordata > Actinopteri > Osmeriformes > Salangidae > Neosalanx > Neosalanx taihuensis. The sequence goes on along the minus strand of CM059291.1, from coordinate 16,685,743 downwards.
CTGTGGACTAAATTCCTTTTTAATAAACTTTTACAAAAAAAACATTAAAACGTCCATTGTTTGAATGTCAACTATTTGACATTTCCTAGAAGTTACGAATCGAATCCCATGAGCGTTCTTCATTGACTTGACTACAGTGATCCATTTAGGCTGTGCTTAGAAGTGAGTCTGAATCTGAATGGACACAGTTTCAAATAGAAAGGATGACTTCTACAAACGATGAATTCTTAGAAACATGTCTATTTTACTACGTATCAAACGGTTCATGTGGAAAAGGTAACCCAGACTGGTGATGCAGTTTGTTTCAGTGGTGTAGATCAGTCAGTGGGGGGGGGACTGCAGGGTGGGGGGGCCGCAGGGTGGGGGGACTGCAGGGTGGGGGGGCCGCACGGTGGGGGGACTGCAGGGTGGGGGGGCCGCACGGTGGGGGGCAGGTGGGGCCCTGGACTGACGGAGGTTCTTGGGTTCCTGTTCTGCTCCGCATCAGATGCACCCTGGGAAAAAACCCTCCTAAATCCACAGTTGTTCGTCCTGGAAAACAACAACAATCCATATGTGAATAAAGGTGATGGCTAGCATCCAGCCTTAAGTTGTCTGCTACCAAGTGTACTAGTACTGGGAGTCAGGTGGCTCAGCAGGTAAAGACTTTGGCCTCATGATCGGAAGGCTGTGAGTTCGATTCCCAGCTGAGGCTATGTGATGTTGTGTTCTTGGGCAAGGCACTTCACCCTACTTGCCTCAGGGGGATCGTCCCTGTACTTACTGTAAGTCGCTTTGGATAAAAGCGCTGAAATGCTTTGAAATGCTGAAAACGTTGAAATGCTGAATAAATATAGATGAACGTCCCACCTGGCAGAGACTGGTGGCAGGGCGATGATGCGAGGGCATGCCGTTAGCACCAGCTCCCCCCTGAAGGCCTCAGTCATCAGGTTCTGGATGGTGTTCAACAGCACATCCTCCACGAGGTCGCCAAACTCAGGAAACCTGGACAGCAGGGAGACGGAGCACAATTAACAAGGCATCTTTCTGGGAATATAGGAAAACACAAGCAGGGGTTGAGTCCCAAGCTAACCTGCGTATGGCGTTATAGACATCCTGCTGGTGGAGGGGGTCTGCCTCTCCTTGCAACAGCTGAGGAGGACTGGAGGGAGGGTTTGAGGGAGGACTGGAGGGAGGGCTGGAGGGAGGGCTGGAGGGAGGGTTTGGGGGAGGGTTTGGGGGAGGGTTTAAGGGAGGGCTGGAGGGAGGGCTGGAGGGAGGGCTGGAGGGAGGGTTTGGGAGAGGGCTGGAGGGAAGGTTTGAGGGAGGGTTTGGGGGAGGGCTGGAGGGAGGGCTGGAGGGAGGGTTTGGGGGGGCTGTGCCCCCAGCAGGAGTGGGATCCAGGTTGGACGTCATTGAAGGAGAGGCTATGGGGGTGGAGTTTTGGATCTGGATAAAGTAGGGTATAGGTTCGGACATGGTGTTGACCACAGACTGGTGGAAGGAGGGGTCATCTTGTAAACTCCTGGAGAGAGGGAGAGAGGGAGGGCTTAGCCAGAACAGATCAGGTACCCAGAAAAAAATATCATGCATCCCTAGAAATTGGTGGTGGTAGCTTTAGTAAAGGTGGGGGGTCTTATGACCTCAGAACGGCGGTGAGGACAGAAGTGATGATGTCTCTCTCTGGACCGTGGACGAGGGGGGGCAGGTCTGTGGAGGGGGCGACACTGGGACTTGGCACTGAGAGATGGGCACTGGGCCGTATCGACCTGGAGGGAAATAATGTCCATTATAACGTTAATGATTTCCCCAGAAATTGTACCCTATCTAGTTAGTATAAAGATAGTTGGACATTACTGTATGTTTAAGCTGAGGGACTTAAATAGAGCTGATTTCATACACCCCTGTACCTGCGCACGTAATGAGTGTTGAGCAGTGAGGGGAAGAATGTCTGGAACTCCAGCAGGGAGTGAGAGCGGGCTGTCACCCCCAGATGAAGCAGGGCTGGCTGGGGCGGCTCTGGGCGCCTCCAGGCGCTGGCAGCCTCTCTCTGGGCCCGCCTCTGCGCCCGTGTGGGCCTGGCACAAGGCTCGGCTACGAGGTGACTGCTGGTGCAGGCACGGATAGGGGGCAGGGTCTGAGAAGAAAGACAGAGGGGGGGGGGGGGGGATCATGTCGCTGAGTGGTTAGGGAGTCAGGCTAGCAATCAGAAGGTACCTGGTTCAAACCCTGGCTGTGCCAACATAACATTGTGTCTTTGGGCACGCCACTTCACCCTACTTGTCTCAGGGGGGAATGTCCCTGTACTTGCTGTAAGTCGCTCTATATAAGAGTGTCTGATAAATGACTCAATGTAATGTAAATGAGGGGAGAAACTGAGTATACTCATTAGTACGTTAGTGCCTGCTGGGAGATTAGGATGATTTTATATCAAAATGAAAGAAACAATATCTACTTTGTCAGAATGTTTGATGTTACCTTGTATTTCCTGACCGCTGGGCCAGATCTCAGCATAGCTTGTTCATCATCCTGCACCATGACAAATCATTGGAGTTAGAAGCAGAAAAATCCAAAGATTCATGAAACGATCGTCATGTAGTTGCTTAGTATTTTGTAAGAAAGCAGTGGCAGACCTGAAGGTTGCTGTGTGTGTGTCTCTGGGCTTGCCCTTTCAGATCCTTCTCTGTGATAGTGAACTCATTCTTCTGCCTCTCCTGCTCCTCCTCCCACTGCAGCAAAGCATGCTGGTACTGGAGCAGGTCTTCCTCCAAGGTCACCTGGTGATGAGGACGAAAAGTTGAGTTTGAACTTGAGGGGATATTTGATCTATCCTCGTAAATTCAAGTTCTGTATGTTGGGTTTGGGGTTCTAATTAGTGGGATTGGGGCAGGGGTTATGGATATTTTTGGGTTAAATGTTAGGGTAAGGTTTATGGTTTATGGTTCAGAATAGGTATTTGGGTAAAGGTTAGGGTTAGGAAAAAGTAGGATTCAGAAGGAAAACGATTTTCCAGTCCCCACAAGGATACCCACACAAGTGTGTGTGTGTGTGTGTGTGTGTGTGTGTGTGTGTGTGTGTGTGTGTGTGTGTGTGTGTGTGTGTGTGTGTGTGGATGTGCTGACCTCACAGTTGAGGTCCAGCTGGTAGAATTTGGGGCTGCCAGAGGTCTGCAGGGTGAGGATGCACAGAGCTCGCTCCTCTGGAGCCAGAGTGCCCCCCTCTGGCTGGATCTGAACGGCCTGCAGACACATCCACACAGTCAGTCACCTGGAGGATACACACCTCCCCAGGAAGCCCCAGGGAAGAGACAGATCCAGGCCTGGACAGCCCTACCTGCTGGCCGGCCAGGTTCCAGCTGTAATGGACCGTGTCGGTGCGGGAGATGTTGGTGAGGAAGAGGATGCGGGTGGATCTGGTGTAGACGGGGACGTCCCCTAGCGACACCCGCTCCTCTGACAGGAATACTACCTGTGCACACGCACAAACACACAGTCATTTAGAAGACGCTCTCATCCAGAGCGACTTACAGCACATATACTGACAGTCACAATGAGGCAAGTATGGTGAAGTGCCTTGCCCAAGGACACAACGTCATGCTGACACAGCCGGGGTTCGAACCGGAGACCTTCTGATTACCAGCCCAAAGCCCTAATGCCACATGACCCCCACGTGCACGTGTACCCATACGCATGCACCAACTACTTGGTGAATCGTTATGAAAGAACTGATCTGTGTGACAACATTTAAAAAAAACTGCATTTCCCATAAGGCTATGTGTGACCCACCTGGCCAGGTAAGGGCACTCTCTGAGTGCTTGGCACTGACAGGTAGGTCTCTTGGAGTTGTAGAGGAACAGAGTCTCCCAGGAGTTGTTTATCAAAGCCACAACCTTCAAAAGTCATCAGCACAGAGTCTCCATTCAGGACATGGATAGGTATGTCCACCTGAAAACACACACACGCACACTCACACACACAGAAGATGCTGTTTGGTTAAGCTGTTGGCTGTTTGGCTGCTGTTTGGACTGCACCTGTATGGACTGTCCACACTTAATTTTCTATACCACACTACTGATACTGTACACTACTGGTGTAAAACCTATGCCATCAAGGGCCAAAAGGGTGCAACCCCTTCAACCCAGCACTACTACAGCTGATTTCACTAAGTAGAGAAACTCGTTAGTGAAATCAGCTGGAGTAGTGCTTGGCTGACACGAAAACCTGCACCCTCTTGGCCCTCGATGGCATGAGTTTGACACCAATGCTGTACAAAGACTATATATCACATCTAGACACCAAATCTCTCCAATTTCAAGCAAGGAAGAGGAGGGTGGCAGGGTGCGAGGGTGAGGAGTGAATGCTGAATGTGAGCTGGAGGGGGAGATCCATACTCACGCTGTATGTCTTGGCTTCCAGAGGGGAGAAGACCCACTCTATCTGGGCAGACCTCCCAGGCAGCACCTCTCCCTGGGGGTTGAGACACTGCAGGACCAGGTGGTCGAAGTTCTCGCTGGTCAGCTTCTGCAGGGGCTCCGTGTCCAACTGGTACCTGGCTGGGATGGCCCCTCCATTATACAGCTCACATACCTGGGGGGGGGGGGGGGGGGGGGGGGGCACAGGGACCAGAGGGATCGTACCATCATCTCAAAGGCATGCATCAAAGCACATGAATGGGCCATCCCTCCTTTGATCCATCGGGGAAGGGGGGGGGGGTCTGACCTGTATGGGGGGGCTAAAGCTTCCGATGGCCACAGGGGAGAAGATGTGTTTGCTGGAGGTGAAGTGGAGATAGTGTCTGTCTCTCTCCACCGTCACTCCCGTGAAGTTCAACTGTAGCCAAGACACACAGAGACAGGAACAGCTGTACGGCGTGTGGGTCGACTTGAAATGATCCAGCGGTTGTTACCAACGTTGGCCAACGCCTCACCAGGATCTCCCTGCCGTGGGACAGCTTGAAGAGGACGGGAAGGCGGTCCGTCCCAGCAAAGTCATGCCTGAGAACGGATGGAACGTGACTTCCACAACAACTCCTGTACGTTGGCATCTAACGCTCACATCCCTTAAACCCCCAAACTGACCGGTAGCTGAACTGCACTGCCTTCTGCTGGCCAGGCAGCAGCCTGCCAGAGCGAGGACTGATACTGAACAGCCTGTTGTCCTGAACCTTCATTTGGTGGAGATCAGAAGAGCTGAACTCTCCAGTGTCGGCCCAGTACTCCAGTTCTATCTGCTGGTCCTCTGGGAACAGGAACGACCTGCGGTGGAAGAACAACAGAGTCTTAATGCATTTACACTGAGTCATTTTAGCAGACGCTCTTATCTAGAGCGACTTACAGTACAGGGACATCCCCCCCCCCGAGGCAGGTAGGGTGAAGTGCCTTGCCCAAGGACACAACGTCATGTTGACTTAGCTGGGAATCGAACTGATGACCTTCTGATCACCAGCCCAACGCCCCTAACCATTCAGACTCACACGTCAGTAACATTCCACTTGGGTTTCCAGGTGTATGAGTTAGGCGGAGTGTCTCACCAGTCCACAGGGACGCTGCCTGTGTTTTCAAACATGAGCAGCATGCAGGAGGGGTCCGAGCCCAGCGGTGCTGCGCCAAAGTTCAAATCCAACATGGCCGTGGTGAAGACGGATGGACAGCGTCGCAGGCTGCAGGTTTACATTTGCATTTAATCATTTAGCGGACGCTAAATCCAGAGCGATTTACAGCAAGTACATGGAAATTCCCCCTCTGAGGCAAGTAGGGTGAAGTGCTTTGCCCAAGGACACAACGTCACATTGGCATAGCCCGGTTTTGAACCGGCAATGTTCTGATTACTAGCCTGATTCCCTAACCGTTCAGCTCCCATGTTCAGAACAACTTGTCATGCATAAAAACTCGTCCAGTGCATGTGGGGGAGGGTCTCTGGTCGCTGACCTGTGTCTGGTGGGCAGGCGGTAGGTGAGTTCGGAGGGCGCAGGGTCTCGGCTCAGGTGGGCGTTGAGGGCGTCCAGGGAGAAGAGGCTCCACAGCTGCAGCTTGCTGAGCCGCTCCGCGCTGCCGCTGCTGCGGATGTCGCTCACCTCCAGGATGGGGAACACCGCCTTCCCTCGAACCTCACACACCGCCTGGGGCTCTGCTAGCACACGGTCTGGGGTGAGGAGGGAGAGAGGGAGGTAGAGATGGTTCTTACAGCTCAAATCCAATGCAACACAGACAGAGAGAGACACAGGCGATGGATTAGGCTTCACCTTTGGAGCTGAGGATCTGGTAGCTGATCGTCCAGGAGTACTGAGCTCGTCTGGTTGGCCTCACTGTGGCCCGCACCAGCAGTCTGGACCGGGCTGCTATGGTACCCTTCTCTGAGTCCAGCTCCAGGGCTGGAAGATTATACAGCAAAAGACATTGGAAAAAACTGATGACCTTTAAATACAACCCATCTATCCGGTATGTGGATTGGAGACTATTGACATCTAGTTTGCTGTCAGAGAAGTTTGAACAGAACAGCTCAGGTGAAACATGCAGCACTGGTGGTACCGTTGTGTTCAGAGGAAGAGTTGTGGGCCGGACCAGAGTCCAGCTGGTTCTGCTTCACACTCAGACAGAAGCTGACAGCACAGATTCCGTTGTTGACCAGGGGAATCTCAAAGGACCTGTAGCCCCCCACCAACACCTCCCCCAGTTCCAGCACGCCATCTTCAACCTGGGCAGAAGGAAAATACATACGAGCACATGGACACTCACCCACACGCACCAAAGGGGGAGTCAGGTGGCTGAGCGGTTAGGGTGTTGGGCTAGTAAATGGAAGGTTGTGAGCTCGAACCCCGGCTGTGGCTATGTGATGTTTTGTCCTTGGGCCAGGCACTTCACCCTACTTGTCTCAGGGGGAATTTCCCTGTACTTACTGTAAGTCGCTTGGGATGAAGGCGTCTGTTAAATGAGGTATTATTATTATTAAAGCGATGAAGAGCCTCACCTGAATCGAGCCCACGGAGGCCGTTCCTACGATCTTAAGAGGGAGGCGGTATTTCCTGCAATCAGGCATCTCTCCTGGCCAGAAGGTGAGGCTGGGCTTGAGGTTGTACCCCATCTCCTTCACGGGAGTGAAGGACCACATCTGCACCTACAACAGCACAGAGTAGCACAGCAGCCTTCAGGACAGCGGCCCTCGAGGACCAGGATTGCCCACCCCTGGTCTACACCGACTTAATAACCAGGCTAGTTCGCCAACAGTGTCATCCAAACAGTTAGCAGATCAACCAACCACCTGTCTTTGAGTGTCTCACCGAGCTCTCGTTGGGCTGCAGGAGCCCTGAGTCTGGTCTGACAGAGATGACCTGCTTGTCCGATCCGGAGATCATCCACTTGAACTGCAGAGGCAGCCTGCTGAAGTTTCGGATCCGATAGAGGCGCTGGGAGCAGGAGTCGACTGCGGTGGGCTTGAACACCAGACTCCCGTCTCCTTCCAAACACACGCGGAGCTTCTCCACCAGGCTCACCACACTCAGCTCCTACACACACACACACACACATGCATAGACACACACTTAACATAGCAAAATTGGATCTCTTGCATGATAAATAACTAAAGTATGTGTGTGGGGGGTGGGGAGGGTACCTGAGTGTGTTTGGGGTCTGCATTCAGCTGTAGGGTCAGGGGCAGTTCTGGAGGGTTGTCCTCAGAAGGGGTGGTCCTGAGGGTGAGGATGTGGTGCCCTCCAGGGGGGACCAGTCCGCAGGGGGGGAACACACACACAGCCGGGCTCTGCTCCGGGTCCAGGCTGTAGATCAGGGGCAAGTCACCAGTGTTCTGGAGGAGGACGGTGCGGTGGAACTCCATGCTCAGGCCGGGGAACACCTTGAAAGGCAACACACACAGAGAAACACACTGCAAAATGTAGCCAGGCATTTGTGGAGAGTGACAGTGGGTTTTCGGACGTGTGTGTTATGCTTTTCCTGACCACTCGGGGGTGCTGCAGGGACAGCCGGGGAACAAAGTGCTCTCTGCCAGGCTGGAAGGAGTGACCTATGACCCTGACAGTCAGACACCAGGAGGGGCAGATGGTGCTGTCCTCCATATGATCACTCAATACCTGACGAGAAAGTAGACTTCCTTTAACAAACAGAGGTTGGTTCAGTAGTAGTTGACTCATTTCTAGTCCTTACAGTTCCATTGAGTCATTTGGCAAACGCTCTTATTCAGAGCGACTTACAGCAAGTATTGTGTCCTAGGCCAAGGCACTTCACCCTACTTGCCTCAGGAGGGGAATGTCCCTGTACTTGCTGTAAGTAGCTCTGGATAAGAGCGTCTGCTAAATGACTAAATGTAAATTACTAGCCCGATTCCCTAACCGCTTAGCCTGAATCCCCTAGTCCTTGAACTTGGTATTGTCTCTACATATCTTACCTTATACAGAGAGAAGCACTCCAGCTGGGCACCATGGAAGGTGTTGTGTTGCTTGGGTGTGTAGTTCACCCTGAAAGACGTCGACTTCAGGGGTCCCAGGTCACATGACGACGGTGTCACAGAGAAGGGTGAGTCTGCAGCAGGGGTCCACAACACGCTGGGAAAACAGAACACAAACAGCATTCCTTTTTGACCATGGTAGGGGTTGGCACAGAGCCTCGCCCATGGGGCTCCGCGGCAGGGGTGTAGCACCTGAGCTTGCCCTTGGTGTGGTTGGTGATGGAGACGGGCAGGGAGGTGGAGCCTGGGTGGAAGGTCAGTTGAGGAGGCTCTAAGGTCACGTGGCTTACTGGCCCCTCCCCACTTCCTCCTTCATGACGTTTACCCCCTGAGCAGCTTTGGCAGTACTCCTCCATGGGACGTTTCTCTGTCAAAGCACTGGTTGGCTCCATGGCATAGTCCTGTAAAAGAGGCAAAGGGCTAAGTCAATCCTGTTATATGACTTTTGGTTTAGGTATTGGGCATCATCAAGTTACCATTACCCATACATGTACTGTACCTCAGGTAGGACCAGCGCCCCTTCTTGGTCCACTTGGAGCTTGCCCTCTGCCAGCATGGCACTGAGCATGTCTGGGGGGTACTGGGTGAGCCCCCGAGCCAGGTGATGCTGGTACACAGCCAGGTGTTTGGGTTTCAAGATGGCAGGCTTTATCTGCTCAGAGTGGCAGGTGCCGATCAGGTCCAGAAACAGAGGCTCCTATCCAGAGAGAGATCAACAGGATGACAGCGTCAGCGGCCATTCTTAGAAGTAGCACCGATCATATCGGAATTTACATTACACTAACATGTACTCAGTTAGCAGACGCTCTTATCCAGAGCGACATACAGGGACATCCCCCCCGAGGCAAGTAGGGTGAAGTGCCTTGCCCAAGGACACAACACCGGGGTTCGAACCAAGGACTTTCTGATTACTAATCCAACACCCTAACTGACTGCGCTACATGACCCCCCCCTCGTCAGAATGGTCATTATCATGGCTGAAGCAGAATGTGGAAAGGGTTCCTCATGAGCTCCACAGAGAGGGAATGAGGGTGAACACTGACCCTGTGCAGCAGCAGGCAGGCCACCCTCCTGTGGTGGGCGATGGGGTGAGTCGGGCGGTACAGCAGCTTCAGGCTCACATGCTTGCCGGGGGGCAGGGTGCCCCCTGCTGGCTGGAGGGAGAACACGCTGTGCCCCTGCCCGTCCAGGTCGAACTGATAGTGTGCTTCGACGGAGGAGGTGTTCACCAGGTCCACCGACCGCAGAGACTCCTCCCCTTCCTTCACGCAGCCAAAGTCAAGCACAGACACGGACAGACACACCTGGGGGCCTACAGGAGAGCACAAGTGCCAAAGGGAAGAAGCCACAAGAGCATTCAGTTAAACAAGTTCCCATTAAATACTGTAAATCTCAAACGTGCAATAGTGTACCTGTAGGAGCAAGTAATATTGCACTAACTGTACATACATGCAACTCTGTAATTTCTGGTTAATACTGTAGTATCTTGTACAATACAGCTGTACATTTGTCTTAAATCACTTTAATCTGTACATACCCTGTATATTCTGATTATACTGTTCATACTGTGTATATTCTGAGTATACTTATATTTATTATATCCTGTATTATATATGTTTATTATATCCCTAATAACTGTTTTGCACTTCTGGTTGGATGCTAACTGTATTTCGTTAGCCTGTACTTGTACCTGTGTAATGACATTAAAGTTGAATCTAATCTAATAATAATTGCCCTTGATCCACAGTGCCTACCTATGCATCTGCCAGTGAGTTTGAGAAGGGTCTTGTTGAGACCCCCTGGGCAGGTGAGGGAGAGGTAGTCCACACTGCTGCTGTCCACAGACACAGGGCAGAAGGACACAGGGACTCTGATGGAAGATTGAGCAGCCACGTCGCCCGTCTCTACCGAACACTGGAACGCTGACTGATACAGAGGAGGATGCTTTAACCTGGACAGGCTGAAGGATGCCCTCACCTGGGAGGAGAGGGGGACAGACAGACAGAATGATCAAAGCAAGAAACAGAAGAATAAGAAGAAAAACACACACAAGCAACAGGTGTGTTGGCTCACAGAAGACTTGTTCTGGATCTCAAAGTGCTTCATCACAGATGCTTTGACCGCCACACTGCCAAAGTCCAGCACTTTGCATCCCTCTTCCTGGTCAGGGGCACTGATCTCCAGGAATGGGTATTTAGCTGAAGAAGACACAAGGAAAGAAAACACAGCCAAGGCAATGCTTTAACAGATGTTCACCAGTCTCTGTGTCATAGCATGGGTGGCATGTAGCGTGAGTATATTTTAAACGTTCCTGTTCCCTTACACAAAGAATAAAGGATAGAAGGACACCACAAAGCTGCCACTCACATATGCCCTGTAGAAGCACAGTGCAGGTGGTCTCCCCGTCATCCCCGAACGCACAGCTGACCTCTCTCTGGTACACCAGCGCCTCCTGTGGTCGGAAGACCACAGTGACACGGCACTCCTGGCCAGGCCCCAGGACTCCTCTATCTGGGGACAGCTGGAAGGGAGTGGCCACCTCCCACTGGAATCCTGTCTGCAGCTTACTGAAAGACACACACACACCAACCAGGGATCATGGTAGAGAGGCACAGTAAGGCACACACACATAAAATGTACTCACACATACACCCGATACATAGAACTTAGAACACAATCCGTCTCCTATCTTTCCTTTTACATTGAGTCATTTTAGCAGACGCTCTTATCCAGAGCAACTTACAGTAAGTACAGGGACATCCCCCCCTGAGGCAAGTAGGGTGAAGTGCCTTGCCCAAGGACACACGTTGGCATAGCCAGGGTTCAAACCTTGATCACTAGCCCGACTCCCTAACCGCTCAGCCACATGACTCCCACCCAGCCATGGGACTCCCACCCACTATCTTAGCCAGCCCAAGCGGTCACCGGTGGGATTGTCTGTCACCTGGCATTGCGGAACAGGAAGGTGGACTGAGAGGAGTGGTGCACGGCACAGGGAGGCAGCAGGACCGACTCGGGTATCTCCAGGGTGTGGCGAGGGATGGTGGCACGCAGACCCACCTGGAAGAACCCACTCTTACTCTGGAACTCAATACTGTCCTGGTACTCACACTGCCACCAATAAGAGAACAAGACCGAGCATGAACAGAAATGAATGACTTTCATTGGTGTCAAACTCGTGCCGTCAACGGCCAAGAGGCTGCAGGTTTTCACTTCAACCAAGCACTACTCCAGCCGATTTCACTAAGTTGAGAAACTCGTTAGTGAAATCAGCTGGTGTTGTGCTTGGTTGACACGAAAACCTGCACCCTCTTGGCCCTCGATGGCACGAGTTTGACATCAGTGACTTAGATGATACATTGTTCTTAGGGTTTTAATTGTGTAGTGTAGATTTCACTATGGGGATCTTAGTGACACAAAGCGCTTCTTGTGCATTCCCCTATGCTGGTCAGGGGGAGAAGATGCGTACCCTGTCAAGCGGGCGGAAGGTGACAGGCAGGGAGTAGGACATTCCTGGACTGAGGACGATTAGCTGAGGGAACAGGGTGGTGAAGAACTTGGACACAGGAGGCCTGAGGAAAACAAGTAGGCTACATTCAGTTAAGCTATGCGTTTAAAGGGTCGTCAATTCATCCACATCGTGTTGCTGGGACAAGGAATTAGGTTTATTAAAACTGTGCACTCTGCCTCATAATGGTTGCCTTCCACCAGCAGATTCACCTAAAGCATAGCTTCTGCAATTTGCTGTTGACGTTCTTCAGGAAGAGGGTTTTGGTGAACTCCCCACCCAGATCCCAGTTCTCCCATGTGAGTTCTTCCAAGGTCTCTACCCCCAGGAAACAGCTTCTCTGGGAGGATGCCTTCCTCTGGAGCTGCCCTGGCCGCTGGAGCTGTGGGCCTCCCTTTGGATCAGACACAGATCCACAGCAATTTCTGGCTCAATATAAACCCTGTTAAACAGTGCTATCCTAACCATGCACCAATTAACTAGGTACTATACTATATTGTAACATGCAACAAGGGAACTGCAGATTCACTCAACTTTACATCTGTCATTTACCTGAGCATTTTGACCACAAGTGGTTGTCCAGTGAATACTGGAGTCCAGGGTGTTCCCTGGGACATTGGCAATCATGTCTACAAGGGACACAGAGGACACAAGCTAGACAGAAATGCAGTTGGCAGGATAGAGCCAAGCAAGAGAAGAACCCCAAACAAATAACAGAAGAGAGGAGGAGACAAACTGGATAAAGCCTAACATTTCACATGCCACATCACTCTCCTTGAAGTACTTATCCAGGTAGAAGTGTATTGGCAGTAGCTACCTAGAAACAAGTAGTCTGCCAGGCTACTGCAGTACTACTGAGTACTATAGTAATACTATTCAGTATCTAAGGCCAGTAAATGTAGGACAGTAAATGTAGAGCTAGTTCTCCTAGAGCTATTGTCCCTGTTAACTTTATCTAGGTAGCTCTTAGCTATCTATATCTAAAAGTTTGACACATCCTTGTGCCATCTATGCAATATGTCAAAACACGTACTCACCTCGTTTAATTCTAAATAGCTACAATAACACACACTTTCACATTTATATAGTATATCTACTCTGGTCAGCCATGCTGCAGCTGTCACAGCAGGAGAGTCTCTGTATCCATAGCAACGACAACAAACACACTAAGCTACTATAGCTAATAATAATATTTTATGTATTTGTTTATTATTTACTTAGCTAATATAGCTGATATTAATATTGTATTTATTATTTACTAAGCTGCTATAGCTAACAACAATATTTTGTATATGTGTATATATTTTGTCTGTCTTTGAATCGTGATCATTTGGAGCCATAAAATAGCATACAGTTTAACTTTAGAGTAGCCTACTACTAAATATAAAGGCCTAAAAAGCACTTTTCTACAGTAATGTGACTGCATGACACTAATGCAGCATTCAGGAGTAATACTGATCACTCAATAAAGACAGCATTTTCCTTTTTAATGTCGAACATGAGTCACATATATTCAAACCATTACTCTATCTCTGCAAAGTTCACAGGTATCCCATGAAAGCTTATATAACTGTATAATTTGGCTTTTATTCATTTGAGCGCCTGCCTGGTGTGCGAGAAAGCGATATGCTGCGGCAGCGCCGCCCAACCTGGCAACCGGGAGTGTACTTTTTCACTGTGCTCCCGCCCCAACCTGGCAACCTCTTTCACTGTGCTCCAGCCCCCAAACCTGGCAACCGGGAGTGTCCTCTTTCACTGTGCTCCAGCCCCCAGAATCAAACCATTTTGATCCTACTGAGGCTCAGTAAGCCTGGTACTGCTGGAGCTGCTTGATTCAAAAGAAATCTGCTCCCTTGGATCCTTCCTATGATAAGAACAAAGACGTGATTCCCCCCTATTTCGCATAGTTGATGGTGGATGTGATGGACGGTGTAACTCGATCAGACTGATAAAACCATCCGGACAGACTGCGTTTCAACTCCACAGTCCTACATCTTTCCAGATCGGATAATGACCCAGAGATCGTCCTCTTCTGTCTGAGGTAGGGGGGTCTTTCATGCATGCTGTAGACCCGAGTGTAACTATCCTGATGAAAGAAGGGAGATCTGAGATTCAGAAACACAAATAAAGGTCATTGTGTGTTTTGCCTGCAACAGTGTAGCGGGGCTGGAGTCTCCCCCCCTCCTCCCCTCCCTCCCCTTCTTCCCTCCTGGATATGTTGCCAGTTTTACAGAAAACCTCATGGCTACACTGTATCTGCATTTTGCACGTGGGACGTTAATAATATGGGTCTGTAGGATCCCCTGTTCATATTTGGGATGGGGTGTGGAGGGTGACATCAGGTTGCGCAATACGGATCATTTCAAAGGCATCTGCACGTTGCTTTTTCAGGGCCGGATTTGGGTGCTCCTCTGTGGGCTTTTGTCTGGTGTCACATCCGATCTGATGATTCAGAGGGATCCACTCAGTCTAGAGGTCCAGTATGGCTCTTGTGTGAAAAGACAGAAGAAGCCAACATGTGTGTCGTGTGTTGTCCAGATTGCTTCCTTTACCCAAACCGTGTGATCCCACATGTGTCGATGGAAATGTGGATCAGATTGTTTTTGAAGCCCTGGACTCAGTGCAGAGAGGACATTAGTTGGATTGGGATTTATGGCTGCAGCAATGTAATCAGCTAATGGGTTGGAAATGGTTCCTTCCCCTCCTGGCAAGTTAAAACCATTTCAGCTCCCAAGGAACACCTTACAGTCTAAGATGGATATTCAGTGGGTTATGAGGAACTCAAAAGTTTCACTTTGGCACAACATTGGCAGCACTACTCACTTGATTAGTCAAGTGTGCAGATCTTTTACATTTGCACAAGGTTAAAACGCCATGGTGTTTAATCGGCCGTGGCCATTTGTGTATTGTGTGTCAGAGGGACTGTTTGGTTTGAAATTTGAGCCCTCATAATGTCATGATTGTCTCAGTTTGCAGGGTGTTAGGAGGCACCATGGAGGCCACAAACATCCTGCCCATTCTGAAGAAGAGACTGGCCTTTCTGTCAGGTAAGACCTCATGCTGCCAGAGCTTCACAGTGTCACATGAGTATTAACTGGTTCCAAAAACAGAGTAATATGCTACAGATTATCCACACAAGAGTGTAGCCCACTATGAGAGAGGGAGAGTACAGAACCTTTATTTAGTGTACTCTGAACTTGCAGTAGAGATAACCCCTCAATAAAGTTACTCCAAGATCTGGTTTTGCTGTAGACATTTTCCTCTTTTCCCGCATTCCTCTTCAGTGCTCCTCCTCAGAGCTGTTTTTGTGGGTGTGTTTTACAAGAGAGGGCGAGAGAGAGAGAGAGGGAGAGAGAGAGAGAGAGAGAGAGAGAAACTAAGAGAGAGAGAGAAACGGAGAGGGTCATTACTGCTGTTTACTAGATCTGGCCCTAGTTTCTCTGTCTGTTAACTAGGGGAAGCTTGGCTGGGTTGGGATAGGAGAGGGGGCCTTGGGCAGTAGAGCTGGGGCTTGGCTGGGGTTAAAGCCTCGCTGTGGCTGAAGCTTTTAGCCTGCCAATCCAAATCATATAAAGATGGCACTCTCATGTGTAGTCAGCTGCCAATGAAAGATATGCAAGAATTTGAGTAATCAGAAACGCTAGCAATCATGGCAGTATCGAGTTTGACTCTCCATGGATTTCAGCAACAACAACAAAATTCTGTGAGGAAAAGGGTTTCTGTGATTTGGACCCGTGAAGAGCCTAGCACGCCAAGTTTCTGATGACTCTTTCTCTCCGCTGGCCCAAGCTGACAGTTATTTTCCCCCTCCAACCCCACCCTCACACGCTTCCAATATTCTTTGCTGACCTTTTCTCAGCACATTTACCCGACAGAACTTGTTGACGCTGAACGCAACTGTTCAGTTATCGTGTGCCTGCCTTCCTGTTTGTTTTAACACTGGTTTGTGTGTGCGTGTTCAGGGGGCAAGGACAGGAGAAGTGGGCTGATTCTCACCATCCCACTGTGTACGGAGCAGACCAGCATGGAGGAACTCAGCTCCACGCTGGACTATCTTCTCAGCATCCCCAGGTTAACACACACACACGATACGCCCCTAGACCTTCAAGGTAGACTTCTACCATCATCACACTGAGGTCGGCTTCCTTTAATGACTCTCAACACCCACCTTTACTGTTGGGCCATAGAAGGTAGGTAGAAGCAGTGACTTTTCCAGCGTCTCAGTCTAATCATCTCCTGTGCCCACCTCTGTCCATCTCTCCCCCCCTCCTCCTCCTCTCCATCTCTTTAGTGACAAATGCAAGGCCAGAGGCTTCACTGTCATTGTGGACGGACGCAAGTCGCAGTGGAATATTGTCAAGACAGTTGTGCTTATGCTACAGGTATGATGTGAATCACTAACTACCAATCTGCTACCCTTTTCCCCAAATGTGTCTACTTCTCGCAGGTGGTTCCACCGCAGGTAGATGAGCCTTATCAGACTTGATTGTATTGCTATGTTGACGAGGACTCTTGAGATGATGTACTACCTGTTATTCTGCGCAGCAGCCATAGCCAGACAGACGCTAGACCAAGAGAGACGCAGCCACATAACAATTTGTGCTGTGCGGTCTGCCCTCGCGTTCTGATTGGCTGGAGAGCTCTTAGTGTACTATAGGTGGAATGGTCCCGTGGGGCTACTGGTGTTCAAACATCTGTTACACCCCTCACTAATTAATCATTAGGCTCATGAATATTCGGAGCGGTCATTAGAGTAGTGTGTTTTCACCAGGGAGATGGGACATTTCTGTCCTTGTAAGGCGTGTGTACGTTTTAATGCATAGTGGTCCCTTGCAAAAAAACAAAAAACTCCTATATTTTGCTTTGTCGTAGAACGTGATCCCAGCAGAGGTGTCGCTGGTGTGTGTGGTGAAGCCAGATGAATTCTGGGACAAGAAGGTCACCCATTTCTGTTTCTGGAAGGAGAAGGACAGACTGGGTTTCGAGGTGAGTACCTGTGTGTGTGTGTGTGTGTGTGTGTGTGTGTCTCAGTCTCAGCGTCGTAGCTCTTAGCAGCATCAGCAGCCTGTTCATCAGCCAGTGTGTATAGCCCAGAGGAGCCCCCTGTATAGATCTGACTATTAATGAAGCTGTCTGTCATTTGCAACTAAGGGATGTATCGTGAGCCTGGCCCCAGGCCAGCGTAGCATTAGTCTTCCCCCCAGTCCTTGTGGGTGGTGGTTTAGGCTGGGCCCTGAGAGGCTGGTGGATGGTATTGTCTTTGGGCTGGATTTAGAGTAGTTATTAAATATTTATAGGTGCTACTCCATATGGCCTGTGGGATCCTGCTGGAGGATTTTCTCCGGTTTCTTTCAGCCCTTAAGCTGCCTTCAGATCATTTGCGCTGCCTTTGGGTCACAACGACCTGAAGGTAGTGCCAGGGCTTTCAAATGAAGGATGGAGTGGAGCGAGGAAAAAGAAGAGGCGCAGAGATGGCAGGGTGAGCCAGGTGAAGGGGACAGAGAGAGAGAGAAAAGCAGGACCGAGAATGAGGATTGCGATGAAAAGCGCAGAGTTCGTCTCTGACGTTGCGTCTGCAACGTGATCTCTTTCGGCATTGGACTAATATGGTCATGTTGCTTGGCAACAGCAGTCAGCACTTTAAGGTCAGTCACTTCGTACAGCGTCATCCACAGCGGTGTGTGTCTGTGTTTGCTCATGCTTGGGTGGGCCCAGTGCATAGACCTCAGTAGAGGTCTATACTAGTTGCAGTTCAACAGTATGTGTGTTGATTTGGGCCAAAAGTCCCCTCCAGCCTCCCCTGATATCCAGCACTGAAACAGATGGCTCTACTGAAGAAGGGGAGGATGGACATAATGAGTTGGAGAAAAGAAGGATGAGGAACGAGAGTTCTAGAGGGCAGAGGAGAGGGGACCCAATTAATTAGGAGAGGAGAGAGCAAAGGTGTAGTGGAGGAGAAGACAGAGACACAAGGAGAAGGAAACGAGAGGAGCGGAGAAGAACAGGAGAACATAGAAGTGGGAAGGGGAGGAGGACACGGGATGAGAGGAGAGAGGCTAAATATCGAATATGGCGATGAACGAGATTAGGAGGGATACTGGCTCATTGTGTTTGACCTAGTTTCGTTAGGCTTTGAGGAGCTGCTAGTCATCAGACAGCAGCCTTCCGGAAGCATCTTCAGTGTCTCAGTGCTGCTGGCTGAGCTGTGCTTTACAAGCACCAGCTTCCCCTCCACCCTGGCATGGCAGGCCATGACTGTTGCAGCATATGGACATGAACACCTGCCAGATAGGTAGAGCCTCTCTGCCTGTCTGACTGCCAGTCACCTCTGTCTCCAGTCTGATGACATGCACACACACACACACACACACACACACACACACACACACACACACACACACACACACACACCCCCATTGATCGCCAGATCTCGTAGAGGACAAAGAATCTCTTCTAGTAAGAGACAGAGCGGGAGCACCACTGGGAGGGGCAACAATGGGTCTGTGGTTCTGACACTGGGTTAGTGTCTCAATACTCGAGAGGAGCTTCTTGTTTCTGCGTTGACTCTGTAGGGCTGTGTTTCAATACTCTTGAGGACCTGCCTTGCCTGTCCTCCTCCTGTGACCCTGCCACCCTTACCCTCTCCAGCGAGGCTGCTGGTTTAGTCTGAGCCTTGCCAGCGTCCTACAGCTAACCTTGCAGCTTTGGCAGGCGTTCAACAGCTCTGCTGTCAGCCGGTGATGTGTTGCAGAGAGCCGGGGTGCGTTCAGGATCAGTGAGTTTTATGCTGAGCTATAAGCGTATGTCATTATGGGAGCTTGACATTGATTTAAGACAAGATTTCCAGATTAGGTCACTCTGCTGACGGTTTGATTTGTGGACAGGAAGGATTCACTCATGCTTTAGTTTAATCTCTCATTTGATCGCTTTATGCGATCGCAACCTCACTACAGCTCTATCTTTAATCTGGGCTCAGAATGTTTATGGGTGGACAGCAAATACTCACACAGACACATATTACACAATTAGATTTTAACATCAGAGAGGTTTAGGGTTAAATCCCCTCTGCTTCAGGAAAATACCTTGCATTGATGAGAGGTGATGAGTGTCTGACGCTCTTTTCCTCTTCGTCCCTGGTTCCTCCCCGGTCCCTCTCCTAGGATGTTTGCGGAATGTGGTGCGTGCGTGCGCGTGTACGTGTGTTTGCACACGACCCTAGAATCCAAGTGACAGCTGTTTTGGGGTGTGTGTGTGTGTGTGTGTATGCAGCTGTTGGCTCTATACCCCATGCTGCTGAATGAACAGAACTAGGCTGTGCAAGGCCTCAGGAAGGATGAGGCTGAAAAATGCAGAGGGGGGGACTAGCCGCTCAGGATAACCCCTTTTAACCCTCCCCCTGCTGTGTTTTAGGTGATCCTGGTGTCAGCCAATAAGCTGACACGCTACATTGAGCCGTGTCAGTTGACTGATGAGTTTGGAGGGAGTCTGGTGTACGACCATGTGGACTGGGTCAACAAGAGACTGGTGAGATCCCAGTCTGAGTAGAACGTATTCCTGATGAAGGCACAAGACAAGCTGACCTCTTTCCCCTCACATAACCTTCTCAGTGACTCACTACATTTACATTCATTCTTTTAGCTTTTATCCAAAGCGACTTCCAAGAAAGAGCTTTACAAGAGAGCATCAGTCACTGATCATAACAACATGATAGTTCCCAAACATTGCGGGTAGTCAGATGATGAAACATAGTTCATGTGAAACCAAACAATTGCCAAGGGGGAGAGCCACAAGAGCATTCAGTTAAACAAGTAACAATTACATGGCATGCATCTCAAACATACAATAGTGAACCTGTAGGAAAGCAAGTAATGATAATATACCTCAAAGCGAGTACAAAAATTCTAAATCGGGTTAGAACTGGGCAGAAAGAGCAACACGGGTCATTATGGTCCTGGGGGAAACTAACATTAGGTCCAGCAGTCATTCCTAAGTACAGTTTTACTCCTGAAACAAGTGAGTCTTGAGCCTTTTCTTGAAGATGGTGAGTCAGTGTCTGATGGAGGTGGGGTGTTGATTCCACCATTGCTCACTAGCATGTATTTCTGCCCCAGGTGTTTGAGAAGTTTACCAAGGAGTCCACCTCACTTCTGGATGAACTGTCTGTCATCAACGAGAGTGAGAAAGCCTGCCAGGTCGACAAAGACCGGTGAGACACGCACATTTTAACCTTTTCTACCTTCTCCATATGTTACTATCACAAGAAAAGTTTGGCGTATCAAAGATGTACTTTGTATGTGATTTGCTGTACTTCTCTTCTCACAGGCCTCCAGATTGTAACTTCCTACCATCGTTTGATCCTGAAACTGTTCTGCAGACTGGTAATATATCCTTTATGCTCCTTCCAAATCCAGATCCTTTCTTTCTACACTGTAGGAGTAATTTGTTTTACCCAAGAGGCACAGTAGTCCTGTATAAAATATAGCGAGTAGAAGTGCCTGCAATACGGCCCTGTTTTCAGTCTGTTACCCTCTTCAGCAGGTTAGCAGTTGTGTCAAGTGGGCCAACTATAGGTGGACCGGTGGGACAACATTTCAGTGTTCTTCAACCCAGCCAAGATTAAAGGAGACTGTCACTAGAGTTGTTTTACAACAGTGAAAATATTTAGCCAGTCTGTGGTTAGACAGGCCAGAACAGCAGGGGCAATAAAAGGACCTTTGTGTCAGAGTTGTCTGTCTTTCTGTCTGTGTCTCTCTCTCTTTCTCTCTGTCTCTGTCTCTCTCTCTCCCCCTCTCTCTCCCTCTCTCTGTCTCTCTCTCTTCCTCTCTCTTTCTCCTCTCCTTTGTCTCTTTCCTTCTCTCACTCTTTCCTCTTCTCTTTCTGTCTCTCTCTGCCTTTCTCTCTTCTCCTTCCTTTCCTGTCACCCTCTCATGGACTCTGTGTTTTGCATAGTGAATACTCACGTGGCTGTGCTGGCGTTTTCTCTTTTACTCTTGAATAAAACAAAGAGAAGGGAGGGAGAGGAAGGTGCTTGTGTTTTGTTGTTTTGTTGCTCTCAGGAAGCCAACATGAAGGTTTTGTAAATCGTTCTTTGGTTTCGTAAAGACCCTGTGGAGATGTAGCAGGTGCTAGGAGGAAGTAGTTCAAACCGCAGCCTGACGGTCACCTCATCCATCATTTCATCATCCCGATCATTTCCTTCTCCCAGGTCACGAGCTGCTGTCGGAGCTTCAGCAGCGCCGCTTCAACGGCTCCGAGGGCGGCGGAGGAGGAGGTCCGGCCTGGTCTCCTATGGACGAGGAGCTGCTGGCCCAGCCCCAGGTCATGAAGCTGTTGGACTCTCTGAGGGAGCAGTACACACGCTACCAGGAGGTCTGCCGCCAGCGCAGCAAGCGCAACCAGCTAGAGGAGATCCAGACCAAGGTCATGCAGGTATACACACATAAACACACACACGCAGTATATGATCATTTTTAACAGTCGCTTCGGGTAAACCCAACAACTAAATGAATTGATATAAATGCTAACATATACAGAACCCTACGCAGGCAGTAAATGATCACATTCATCACAGAAGGTTCGTCTTCAGGCTGAACATCAGAGATGGACACTAAGATGGTGACTTGACAGAGTTGAGGACTCCAGATCAGGACAGATAGTCTAGAGCTCTCATGATTACCGGGACGTAGCGGGGTGCAATGGAGGAGGTTGCCACGACAACGGAGATGTTGGAACGGCAGCCTGAAGGATTAAGTTGTCTTCGGCGGGAGGCGGGGGTGTGTGTTTGGCCTAGTTCTCGTCTATGGGAGTGGGGTCGAGGGAGGAGTGGGGAGGGAGGGGGGAAGGGGGAGGACCAGCTCGCTGGGAGGAAAGGGGTGATTGTTAGCTTGAAGGCTGCACTGCAAGCAGTGGGGGTTGTATGTGTTGAGGGAACAGGGGTGGGGGAGGGCTGGGGGGTGGTGTGTGGGTAGGGGTGAGTGGGATTGCTGCAGGATGATGCTGAGGGTGATGCTGAGGAAAACATGGAGGCTCTTCCTCCTCTTGTCGGTCCTCAGAGCCCAGGACTGCTGCTGCCCTCAGTGCTGGTGTGGAAGCAGCTTTAGCTGCCGGGGAAGGCTGGCAGACTCTGCTCTGGTCTGGACAGGGTGGGGTGAGGGTGGGCTGAGGGTGGGGGTGAGGGTGGGGTGAGGGTGACCCAGTCAGCCTTCTCATGTCTCTGGCTGCTTGGAGCTTTTATTGTGTCAGTCTGTCAGCCTGAGGATCTGACAATGCTGTCACACACACACCTACTCACACACACACACACCTACTCACACACATTCCCAAACACACATTTAGATGTAGCAGTCAACTGCTGCTTGTTTAACACTGTTTACTAAACACAAAGTACAAAGGAGAGCTGCTCCACATTCCAAGAATGTCTCCTGTCCAATCAGGACTCTGTATTCCAAGAAAGTATGTTGCTGGCAGACCGCTATCCTCCCATCATCCCATCATCCCAGCAGGTCTCTAAATTGGTGTTAGTGGGTCACTGTACAGTATTAATGTGTGTGTGTCTGCGTGTGTGTGCGTGTGTCTGGGTGTGTGTATGTCTGTGTGTGTTCACATGTGTGTCTGTGCGTGCCTGCCTTTGCCCCTCTGTGTGTGTGTGTCTGCGTGTGTGTGTGTCTGCGTGTGTGTGTGTGTGTGCCTGCCTTTGCCCCTCCGTGCGTGTCCCTCTGCAGGTGGTGAACTGGCTGGAGGGTCCTGGCCTGGAGCAGTTGAGGACTCAGTGGGCCATAGGAGACTCCATCAGAGCCTCCCAGGCTCTGCAGCAGAAACACGAAGAGCTCGAGAGCCAGCACAGCGTACGCACAGACGCACACACACACACACGCTAATATAGACACACACAGACACTAATATACACACACAGACATGAATATACACACAGACATGAATATAGACACATACACAGACATGAATATACACACAGACATGAATATAGACACACACAGACATGAATATAGACACGCATCCCTTGTCTTTCCACCTCTGTCGTGTCTACTGAAGCATAAGTCATTTTACAGTAGAGTTGGTAATCCGGTCAGTGAACGTGAGTCTGTTAAGTGTTGGATTATTGGAGTGTTAACTAGACAGGCCCCTGGTGCTGCTGTGTGTCGCAGGAGTGGTTTGCGGTGTACGTGGAGCTGAACCAGCAGATCGCCGCCCTGCTGAGCGCGGGAGACGAGGAGGACCTGGGCGAGCTGAAGGCGCTCCAGCAGCAGCTTAGCGACGTCTGCTACAGGCAGGCCAGCCAACTGGAGGCCCGGCAGAACGTCCTGCAGTCAGCCCACGACTTCCACGGCACCGCCCAGGACGTACGGCCACCTCCATGTGTTACCGTCCATCTGCTGTCTAGTCTGTAGGAAATAGGGTGTTCTGTTGTTTAGGAAGGTTTTTTTTGTTAATAATCAAAATAATAAATAAATAGTCATTCAGCAGACGCTTTTATCCAAAGCGACTTAGAGCAAGTACAGGGACGTTCTCCCTGAGGCAAGTAGGGTGAAGTGCCTTGCCCAAGGACACAACATCACATAGCCACAGCCGGGATTTTAACTCACAACCTTCCGATCATGAAGCCATCGCCTTAACCCGCTGAGCCACCTGAAACCCCGTTGTTGACGTCAGTGGACTGATGTTTTGTTTCCTTTCTTCCGTCCCTTGACAGCTGTCCCAGCAGCTGGACGGCCTACTGGGCATGCTCTGTGCAGACGTGGCGCCGGCAGACGGAGCGGCCGTCCAGCAGACGCTAAAACACCTGGAGGAGAAGCTGAAGAGCGTTGGTGAGCTGTGCTCACACACAAACATACACACACACACACACAGCCGTGACAACAACACTGTCACACCCACAAATCCACACTCACTGCTCCGTTCTGAGGATGTTCTTCCTCCCCTCCCCCAGAGGGCGCTCTGCAGGGGCTGAGAGAGAAGGGCCAGGCGCTGATGGACCAGATGGCTACCCAGACCTCCTGGTCGTACAGCAAGGAGGACGTTCCTGTGGAGAACAAGGAGAACATCGACCACATCCAGAGCGTTGTGGAGGACATGCAGCTCCGCAAGCAGAGGTGGGTGCCTGGAAATCACCAGTATCTCCAGGAAGGGATGAATGGATGTATGGATGTTTTAGGAAATCACACGGCCTCAATTTAGTTTCAGTCAGTCAGTTTTGCCAATGTGACTCTCTCTCCTCAGGTGTGAGGACATGGTAGATGTTCGGAGACTGAAGATGCTTCAGATGGTCCAGCTCTTCAAGTGTGAGGAGGACGCCTCTCAGGTCAGTACAGCAACTCTCCTCTCCTCGCTCTCGCTCTTTCTCTGTCTGTCTACACTGCTGTGTTCTGGTTGGTTTCAGTTGTTACATTTTACATTTAGTCATTTAGCAGACGCTCTTATCCAGAGTGACTTAGAGCACATACATGGACATTCCCCCTGAGGCAAGTAGGGTGTGCCTTGCCTAAGGACACGAGTTGTTGCGTAAGCCTGTCTCTTCTCCCCATCCTCCAGGCGGTGGAGTGGCTAGGGGAGCTGCTGGACGCCCTCCTGAAGACCCACATCAGGCTGGGGGAGGACGCCCAAGACACCAGGGTGCTGCTGGAGAAACACAAGAAGTTTGTGGACGTGGCTCAGGTAGGTCAAGGGTCAAAAGTCAGGGGTTTGACTTTCATACCCACTTTTCCATGTCACTTTCTCTGAAAGGGACCAACGTCTGTCAACAAATCTTTTGACGGTTCTCCCTCCATGTACGTGCACGTGTTTTCCAGAGTACGTACGACTACGGCCGGCAGCTCCTCCAGGCCACGGTGGTCCTGTGCCAGTCCCTGCGCTGCACCACACGCTCCTCCGGAGACACGCTGCCACGCCTCAACCGGGTGTGGAAGCAGTTCACCGTAACCTCCGAGGAGAGGCTGCTCCGCCTGGAGATGGCTGCCAACTTCCACACCGCCGCAGAAAAGGTACGCATCACCCAAACGCACCCACACACACACACACACACACACACAAAAAAAAAACTCGCTATTTTGTCAGCGTGTTGTGCTAGTGGGTTGATGATCTGTGAGTGTCTGCAAGTGGAGTCAGGTGGCTGAGTGGTTAGGGAATCTGGCTAGCAATGAGAAGGTTGCAAAGCCCGGCCGCGCCAACGTGATGTTGTGTCCTTGGCCAAGGCACTTCACCCTACTTGCCTCAGGGGGAACGTCCCTGTACTTGCTGTAAGTCGCTCTGGATAAGTGCATCTGCTAAATGACTCAATCTGGATGTGTGTGTGTGTAACAGGTACTGAGGGAGGACAGCGAGGAGCAGGTGGAGACAGAGCCCCAGGTGGAGGTGGAGCTGGAGGTCTACAAGGAGGTGGAGACCGTGGGGAAAGGTGTACTGGACAGACTGACCATACCGGTCATCTTCCCAGATGGGTATGACTGGACACTCACAAAAAACACACACACACACGCATGCACCCTGACTCAGTTGACAAGGTGACGATCATGTGATGTTGTCCCTGTTCTGCTGTAGGAGTGAGCAGTACTTTGGCAGTCCTGGAGACATGGCCTCATCCGCAGACACCATCCGCGACAGAATGAAGCGGGTGGAGGAGAGGAGACTGCAGCTGCAGCATGGGGAGGAGCTAGACCATGAGGAGGAGGAGCTAGATCATGAAGAGGAGGAGCTAGACCAAGAGGAGGAGGAGCTGCACGAAAATGAGCCATTGCAGGAAGAGGAGGACCTGGAAATACTTCCTCAAGACAGCTAATGGAGCAGCTATATAATCCTCCCAGACAACTAGAAGATCACGTATAACATTCTTCAGGAACAGAAAGTGGAGCAACAACAGTATAACATCTACAAGGCAACTGGAAGAGCACCTATAAAATCCCTCCAGGACGGCTAGTAGAGCACCTATATCATCCCTCCCAGGATAGCTAGTAGAGCACCTATAACATCCTCTGCTGGATAGCTAGAAGAGCAGCCGCACCATTTCCTTAGGACAGCTATTAGAGCACTTATAAAATCCCTCCAGGAAAGCCAGTAGAGCACCTATAACGTTCTTCCCAGGATAGCGAGTAGAGCACCCGTAACATCCTTTCTAAAACAGCTAGTAGAGCACCTCTATAATCATCCCAGGACAGTTAGTAATGATACCTTTATTTGCTTTTGGTCATGCTTGGAGAAGCCCTGATGAGTCCCCCCCCCCCCCCCCCCCCCCCCCCCGACGTGCTCCTGTGTGCCTATCAGTGTGTTTGCTGCTACATTCTTTCCGGCCTCAGTGTTCCTCTGCCTTGCCAAGCCAGATAACCTTACAGTTAAAGATAGACCTCCAGCCAACCTCACCTGCCATCAGGCTGGACCAACACCACCTTTTCCCTTAAAGCTTTACCTTGGTTCTATCTCAGACTCTCCTTGTTTCCTTGCACCCTCTCCTCTTGCCCACTCGCAAGACGAAGAGGGACAAGATGACCCCCAAGTACCTTCCTTCAGAAGGTCCTGTCAGGTCTACTGAGGATGGGCAGGAGAAAGAGGACAAGGAATCTAGAAGAGACAGAGCAGCTCCATAATCCTCTTTTTTGGGGTGCTACCTTCCTGTAGGTTTTCATTGCAAAACCCTACCAGATTGTAGCTCTCCTGGAGGACGACTGGAGCGCTTTGCTTCAGATACCAACCCTGCCTCTGTCTCGACAGGTGAACCAAGCAGACATGGTGCTACTAACTAACCTTCCAGAAAGTACAGCACATCAGGCCACCTTGCTTCTGGTTTATAGACATGCTCTTGTAGAGTCTTTGCTTGACTCTAAGCAACATCTTTTATAGTTATCCTGAGTTGCTTTGTTTGAATCTCCAGTATCCTAAGTGTCTCGGGGTAAAAAAAAGGTTGACTGAAAAGGAGGGGTAAAAAAAACAAAACAAAGATTAACAAAGAAACGTGTGCCAATATGAACCTTTTTTGTCTCGCGTTTGGCCCAGAGTGTCTATCTGACTGTTTCTTGAGGGACTGGGTGTATGTCAGATGTGTGTCCGGTCAACCGACTGTTCATATCTTCGGAGACTGCTTTACCGACGAGGACATGAAGGTCCAGTGTACAGAAAGAGCCGTGTGGATTTAGACCTGGTTCAAGATATTCATATGAGAAATGGAAGTACGCCGTTTTTCCATTACAAACCTTTTTCATAATTATCGTTCTCAGTGTCCGCGTTTACGATACATACAGCTTTTGCGGCTCAAGGCATGCTATTGAAATATTAATTCTATATTTATTTTGTTTTTTGTATGTTGGTATTCTACATACCAGTGGAGTTTTATCATGCTTTTGCCGTATTAGGTTTGCCCGATCGTGTACAGAACGTCATTGACAACTGGGTCATACGAAATAAACAAGCAAACTTTTGAACAGTGTCTTGGTTTGATGTGCTTGTGTGATACAGAATGTCATTGCACAATAGAGCGGTAATGAAATAGAGCGGCTTTCAGCATGGTTTGCAATACGCAGAAGCATTATTCAACCACTAGGGGTCGCAAAACATTGCCCTTTAACGCAGTGGTCCCCAACCCTGGTCCTCATGGCCCACTGTCCTGCATGTTTTAGATGTTTCCCTGCTCCAATACAACTGATTCAAATGAACAGATCATTATGAAGCTCAGCAGAAGCCTGATAATGACCCTTGATTTGAATCGGGTGTGTGGGAAGGGGGAATCTTCTAAAATATGCAGGGTAGTGGGCCCTGAGAACCAGGGTTGGGGACCCCTTCTTTACCGGTGCCGTACTATGTGTATTATCATAATAATGTGCTTATTTTTCAGAAACGTAACCTAAACAACGTACAAGGATGGGATTTGAACCATCCATCCATCCATTGTCTGATCCGGGTTGTGGGGGCAGCAGTTTGAGCAGGGAGGCCTCTATATCTGCAGTCAGCTGCTCTTCCACAGAGCTGTAGGCCTACTTATATCTTAGGGGTCCTTCCTCACAGAGTGTCTTTGGTATGGAGATTATTACTGAATGTGCAAAAAATCATTAATATACTTACTATTGTTACTATTAATTGAGTTATCTGCTCGTTTCAGGAAAATTTGGTGTCACAGATGACATTTATTGTCATTGAGGTGACATTTTGGAATCGTTCGTGCCAGCAGAGGACATTGAAAAGTTTGATGTGGCTGCATCAGTTAGATAACCATTGTGACTGAGATCACTATTGGCAGCTCCTCTGGTTCACCAAGCTAGAATAGTGTCAATGCTGTCTGGGAAAGGACACATTATCTTTGCATTGATTTTCTTTTTAAAAGGTTATGTGCACAAAACAGTTGTCAGCTCTAAGTGGACTGGATATATATTATAATTGGAGACAAGTGTTTTGCGAGAATAGAAAATTTCCACTGTTTTGTTTATAGATTTCAAAGTTCATATAGCAGCTCATGTTCTGAGATATTCTGTTTACATTGTATGCTGACTGAAGACAAGCTAGCCACCGAAGCTGCTGTTGATGTTTGGGTGACAGTAAACTGATGGAGAGGCTAAATATAGCCTTGTTTGATTGGTCGTAAGTGTAAAAGCTAAATATAGGTTTCTGTGATTGGCTGGGGGCATGCAGAAAGCCAGTTGCTGGTTTATCCAGAGAGGGAACAGATCATTTTGCTCAACTTTTGTAGTTCCTGTTAACCAGGAATGACCAGCAGTGCTCAAATACATTCATAATCTTGCTTACTGCACACAGTACCTTGGGGTGGGTGTAGCTTATTGGTAAAGCATTTGACTGCAGATCAAAAACTGAAAAGGATTGGTTTTGAAGCTATATTTTGCCCCCCCCCCTTCTTTAAATACATGTAAATATAACCCAAAAAAATACAACCAGCCAAAATACAACCCAGACCACAGCATCATGGCTTCAGCTGTAATGCAGCTGTTCATACGGAATCTGCCCTCCCCAGTGAACCACCAAAGCACTCCACAACATGTCACAGATGAGATCAGCTCAAGTCTGGATGAGTCGGATGTTGTCAGGATGCCTTTAGCCTGTCTTTCTATCAAAGGAGCCCAGCAGATGGCCCAGTGCTGTAAGAGCCTCCCAGGGAATCTCCCAGAGGCTTGTATGCTACTTCACAGAGCGTTCTAGTCAGCTGTTCAGAGAGAGAGAGAAGAGTGAGAGAGAGCGAGAGAGAGCGAGAGAGAGAGACATATTTACATTCTGTGTCGTCATGGTACTGTATGAACAGGCAGTGTGTCGTGATTGTCACCATGTCCAGAGGCCAGAAAGGTTTTCATGTTTTTGGTGATAAAGTTGAGGCAGACACAAGCATAAAGACATTCAACAGGGTGAACAGTGGTTCTCTTCAAACCTCCCAAAGTTGCCCCCCCCCCTAGTTTTTCCCCCTCCTCCACATTAGCATAGACAGCCCACATTGCTTCAACCTTGGACTGACCTCTAAGAAATTTCAACATAACACAGTCTTTAACACTCAATTCAAGCCAGCAACACATCCTTTATGTAAAGTAATTCACTTATACAACATATTACAGGCATCCACAGAAATGGTTTGTGAAATACCAAACTTTTGACTGTAAGGAGTGGATAAGAAATGTGCAGCACTGCTGTACTGTGAGGTACAGAACAGGGGGCATCCACTCAGAACCAGCGTGGACAGGAAGTGACCTAGGTGAACTGGTATGCTGACAATGAAAACCTAGACACACTCATGGCACACTGCTATGCTCTGTTCTTACATATGCTACCTCCAATTCCTTATCCATATCGACGATAAGAAGATTTTAAGGCCAGAATGGTATAGCATATTATATAATATGTATATATAATAGTAAAGCATCAGTTAGTGTGTGGTAGAGTAGGCAGGAAGAAGAGGTCTGTGAGCGTTTCCCTGAGTTCTGATGCTTCAGACCTTTCCCTATCTCTTCCTTCCATTGTGCTGCGCTCAGAGAATCATGGCTGACATCCACCCCTCTGCACTCCTTTCCCCCTGGTAAAGTAGAATAACCACCACCACCATCAAGGATAACCACGGCCGATCTTTGGAATCACACGCTGCACAAATTAATAGCTACACATGCCGAATTTTAGTTGCTAAAAATGTCTTTGTGGATGACTCAACTGTCGGGGTATTGCTTGTATGATAAGTAGATTTTCCAAGCTCAGTATATTGACGGTTAACAGTCAGCTTGCTAGCCAGTCAATTGGTCAGGCAGCCATTTGGCCAGACAGCCAGCCAGACAGCCGGCCAGCCAGAGAGCCAGAGTCTGATCCACACATCGTATCTAAACAGAAGAGCAGCATACCATGGTGACGGGTGCTTGACTGCGGAGGACAAAGAGAGGGGATGGCGGAAGAACAAATGTCATCTTATGCTGGGCCTGGGGACACTGATGAGCTGAGAGCGTGAAACTTCAGAGTTAAGAGGGGAGAGGGAGTTGATAAAGAGAGGCTTATCACTGTCTGCGAGGAGTCTGCCAGACTGATAGAAATCTATTCATCCCTTTGAAGAGAAACAACTTGGTTTTCTCAATCACATTCTGGGACCAAAGGGAACCTAGGGATAGTTTTCTGGATGGTTGAGTTTGTGACAAGAGTGGGAGGAAGGGGAGCAACAGGAAAGGAGTGAATCAAGCAGAAAGACAAGAGTGGAAGAGAAGAATTAACTGGGAGAGAGTGGAGGGCAGGCAGTGGGATGAAGGGAGGGATTGAGGGAGGGTGTTTAAGAGAGACCAGAGAGAGCCACCAAACTCGGGGTGTGTCAGATGTCTCTCTCTGCCGACAGCAGGCACAGCGTGTGATAATCCTGGTGGATGGGGCTATTTTTACCGCTGTGTTCTGCTCTGTCAACTGCTCTTCTGTGTCCTCCAGAGCCCAGTCAAGCCTGAGGACTGGAGAGAGGACACCTCCATACACACACACACATACACCCACACATCCAAACACAGGTGCTGTCTGGATTATACGATCAACCTGTTGGACCAGAGAGCTGCGGTTTGCTCTGGGACATCTTCAGAGGAATACTGGACAGTTTGGAGCAAGTGAAGAACTGAGGACCCAGGAAGAGAAGGAGAAGAGGGTCAACAAAAGCAGAGGGGGGTCAGGAAACGGAGACAGAGAGAGAACTGAGTCGGTGAGGGGGAGTGCGCTTTGGAGGCAGTAAGGAAGAGAGGAACAACTCAGCGTTTAAACTGTATGAGGTGTGGAGCGGACAGAGTAAACCATGTTCAGCGAAGGTGACAGTGGAGGTCAGCCTTCCGCGACGACTATCAGCACCATAGCAGTCCAAGCTGGGGATTCCCAGATCATCATCACTCTCCTCAAGGTATGTTTCTAATTCAAACTTTCACAATAGTCTTGGTCTGTGAGTTTCTCCATGCCTTGTTGTGAATTCTGGGGCTCCATAACGGTAGCAGCTTGGTAGACAGTTTTTGAATCATGTTTTCCATAGAGCTGGTTTAGAGCGTGTCTCTTTCCTTTCAAGATTAAACGGGCGGCTTGACACAAATCACCATAGAGTAAAAAGAGTCTCCACAACAGCAGCAACCGCCGCAGAGTGTTAGCATTAGGTGATATTGATCCGTCTGTTTCTGTCTGGCTGTGACCTCTCGATATCAGATTGATCGCTCCCCAAAGTGCTTTGCTCTGTCGAGAGAGAGTGAGAAACAGGCCGGTGTGCCGGTGATGTCACAGACATGGGGAGCTGAAGTGTTGTTCAGCTGTGCTGCTGAGATGTCAATGCTGCACTGTGTTTGTCTAGCAGGCTCTCTTTGACATAACTCCCACGTCCCGCACAAATACAGGCTTATCTCTCACAGTGGCAGATCATCTCACACATTCCATCATGATGGCTGTGTTCTTCAGGACAAAGCAGCACTCAAACAGGAGGACGTTAACACACAAGGGCATTATTTATTTTTTACTCAAGCATTTTAATGATATGTATACATTGAGTATGTAAATACACATGGAAATGTGTTTCCTGATGTTCTGGGTCATAGATTTACACTCAGCAACTGGGTTGTGTGTGTGTGTGTGTGTGTGTGTGTGTGTGTGTGTGTGTGTGTGTGTGTGTGTGTGTGTGTGTGTGTGTGTGTGTGTGTGTGTGTGTGTGTGTGTGTGTGTGTGTGTGTGTGTGTGTGTGTGTGTGTGTGTGTGTGTGTGTGTGTGTGTGGAGGAGAAAGGGGAACAGTGGTAGAGGAATGGCAGGGATACAAGTGTGTTGACCAGTTTAGGCTGTGTTAGGCAGTGTGTTAGTTAGGGGGCTGTGCATTCCAAGGCCCTGTAAAGTGAGTGTCAGTGCAGCAATCTGAGGTATGCTGTCATTAAAGGGCACAACTTGCATGGCAATTCAGCTACACACACACACACACACACACACACACAGAGGCACGTGTACAGCAAGCAACAGAATATGCTTCATGTATGTGCTTCGTCAGTATGAGAGTGTAACATTGTCCTCCAGGTGTCTTCCACACAGCCTGCATGAAACCCTACAGGACCTAGATACATGCTCTGTTTACACACCGTGAAATCCAAACAGCCATGGGGTTGTTCACAGGTATAATGTTGCAACCTGCTTAGCTCAGACTCAGCTCAGTTTCTGTACATAAACATGACCATGATATGTGCGTGTGTGTGTGTGTGTGTGTGGTGTAGAGTGGGCCTCTGCTGCAGCTTCAGTTAACCGAGGCCCAGCCAGACCTGCTGGAGATGGGCAGCAACCAAGAAGAAACCAAAAAACTCATCGAGGAGCACGACCAGCTCCTGATCAAACTCAAGGTACCGGCTGTGGAACTGCCCTTCATGCTGCCTGACTGGACAACCTTGCCCACCACTCACTGCCCTCAAAGCACTAACATTTCAAAGACAAAAAGTCATTGTCTTGACATTGTTCCTCACCCTTTGGTAGAACACCCTGTCACTAGGACATCATGACTGCTCTTAAGAGGGAGGCTGAGTGCTGTTCGCTGGCTTTTCACCGAAGCTTTGTCGGCAGCAGCTCTCACCTTGATTTATAACATTTCCACTGAACACACTCTTTCCAGGGCCCGTTTTAGCCCCGGCAGGACAATAGCTATTTCAGATCCAACTGTTCACACTGTAACTGCCCCGATGCCAAATACAGTTTCTTGAATGGCTGTCCTGTAGTCAGACTGTGTCATCTGGTGATGAGCACATACAGTACAGAACATATAAGGTACAGTTTGTTATCCCCTAAGTTTTCTACACCAAGGCGAGACAGCAATCCATTGCTGTGACTGATGGTTGTGGGGTTCTTTTTCTTCTGACAGAAACCTTTTAAACACAGACCCAACAAGGATTAGATCACCCAACCAATAGGCGTGGAATCTGTAACCATCATAAGAAAGTCCCCAGATTTAGGCCCCAGAACACTCTAATTACAGAGTTCCACTACTCACAAATCCTAAACAGATTGTGGCACTTATGAAAGCCTGCATACGTAAACTTGGGCATGGCTGAATGTTGTATTAAGAAATGCAATAAAAAAGGCCCCTGCTCAAATGAAATAACCATGTCAGGATGAGTAATGGTGTTTTGTAAATCAACACGTCCCCCTGGACAGAAGGAGTGAAGGAAACTGGACTCATGGCTTCTGTCAGAGATAGAAGCAGAGTGAGGTGGTCGCTTGTGACGGTCAGAAATAGATGTAAAATAGCTCTGCTAAACTAAGAGTGTGTGTCCCCGTAGAATCTTAGCAGTGTCACCATGTCACCTTAAGAGTGGGTCTTTCTCTCAGAACATAAGAGTGCGTATCCTGTCGGAAACGTTTTGTATATCGAGTGTGTCTGTCCTGTTAGAAACACTGTGTGTTTGTCTGTCCTGTTAGAAACACACTGTGTGTATGTCCTGTTAGAAACACTGTGTGTCTGTCCTGTTAGAAACACTGTGTGTGTCTGTCCTGTTAGAAACACTGTGTGTATGTCCTGTTAGAAACACTGTGTGTCTGTCCTGTTAGAAACACTGTGTGTCTGTCCTGTTAGAAACACTGTGTGTCTGTCCTGTTAGAAACACTGTGTGTATGTCCTGTTAGAAACACTGTGTGTATGTCCTGTTAGAAACACTGTGTGTCTGTCCTGTTAGAAACACTGTGTGTCTGTCCTGTTAGAAACACTGTGTGTCTGTCCTGTTATAAACACTGTGTGTGTCTGTCCTGTTAGAAACACTGTGTGTATGTCCTGTTAGAAACACTGTGTGTCTGTCCTGTTAGAAACACTGTGTGTGTCTGTCCTGTTAGAAACACTGTGTGTATGTCCTGTTAGAAACACTGTGTGTCTGTCCTGTTAGAAACACTGTGTGTATGTCCTGTTAGAAACACTGTGTGTCTGTCCTGTTAGAAACACTGTGTGTCTGTCCTGTTAGAAACACTGTGTGTATGTCCTGTTAGAAACACTGTGTGTCTGTCCTGTTAGAAACACTGTGTGTGTCTGTCCTGTTAGAAACACTGTGTGTCTGTCCTGTTAGAAACACTGTGTGTATGTCCTGTTAGAAACACTGTGTGTGTCTGTCCTGTTAGAAACACTGTGTGTGTCTGTCCTGTTAGAAACACACTGTGTCTCTGTCCTGTTAGAAACACGAGGGAGGAGTATGGGCTCTGCTGGAGGAAGCAGACAGCACAGCGAAGGAGAAGAGGAGGGATGAGGCGGAGGTGTATGAGGCCATGGCTAACACGCTGAGCCAGGCATGGAGCAGCCTCATCTCTCTGCTGGAGAGGCGCAGGGCTCTCCTACAGTTGTCCTCCGAGTTCTTTGACCGTGCCCTGGAGGTGAGATGTTCGCCATCGTCTGGAATGTTGAGATACATTTCTATAAGGAAAGTGTTTTGTCATGGCCATTGATTTCATGATAGCACTGTTACTGTATCTTCCTGTTTTGAAAGCTACATCTGTTTCCCCTGTAAACCAATTCAAAATAACACTAAACCAGTCAAAGGGAACACAGCATGATGTTTCCATATTGTTAGCAACAGTGTATTCAAGCTGGAAAAACATTTGAATTCCATTCAACAACAAACATGACAGTGCAGTACATACATGCACGGTATGCTAACTGATAAACAATGGTTCTCTAAAATGTATCCATGGCAGATGCATGTCTGCCTGAGACCTAAAGCATGATGTATATATCTCAGTGATCTCAGTGATGCCTGCCTAAACCTGCCCAAGCCTGCCTAAACCTGCCTAAGCCTGCCTAAACCTGCCTAAACCTGTCTAAACCTGCCTAAACCTGTCTCCCAGTTTGCCATCAGGATCGACGAGGCGGAGGAGTTCCAGAGTCGAGGCCAAGAGCTGGAGAACACAGAGAGTCTGAGGGAACTGCTGCAGACACACAGCGTCATGAAGAGAGGTGAGAAGGACCTGTCAGAGCCCCAAAGCCTCCTGGGATAGTGAGGAGTAGTGACAGCATAGTACCAGCTCCAGATGTCTGTCACATGATCCATGGCTGGCTGTGATCAGTCTGCCCCTCTGGCCTCCCACCTCCAGAGACTCCTTCTAGATGATGATCTCAGTCACCCGGCCAACCAGCCCTAATGTAAATCTCTGAATTAATAGAGTTTAATAGCCCCCATGAAATACACATAAATGATGCAAAAAAATGTAAATGTAATGTAAATGTATCTACGTAAATCTTTTTCAACCTTTTTTTCAGACCTTTGTTTCCCAATTGTTTTTTTTATCTGAATGTAACAGAACAGTAATTCATCCTTCTGCTCTTCATGAGCTCTTTATTATCAAAACAAAGTCCCTGATGCTGTCAGTTTAAGCTGGATTGTAGATTTAAAGTCCCCATGGCTTTGAGTTCCACATTACAGCGTGTGTGTGTGTGGACAGGAAGAGTGTCCCATCATAGGGGCGATCAGAGAGGGATACGTCAGTTCAACAAAACCTTTCCTTCATCAGTGGTTTGTGTTGCTCAGGGACATGGAGACCTTCATGTCTGATGATGTCACACGCTGTATAAACAAACCCTTCCCTTTCCTCGTATCATGGTTCATAGATATGACTTCATGGTGTGGGAAAGACTGCAACCCTGTATGTTAACTTTGTTTAACACTCAGAGGATAGGTTTTGGATGAGACTAAATCAATTTGGTAATGATATATGAATATGTTCCATCACGTTGCTATGCTCAATGACTGATGCTGTTTGTAAAAGCTCTCTCTTGTAAGTCGCTTTGGATAAAAGCGTCTGCTAAATGAATAAATGTAAATGTAATGTTCCATCCTCACTAGCGTTGTGCAACATGCTCGTCAGACACAAACCCTTCTTTGTGTCTCATGACAGGTTTGTTGGAAAGGTCATTGCTGGTTATGACCAAACGTGAGGAGCTACTGTCGTGTCTGCGGGAGCTGCAGCAGTCGGAGGAGCTGCGAAACTGCAGCGCCGGAGGGCTGCAGGGGTGGAGCAGCAGCTGCAGCAGGGTGGAGAGCCTGGTGGAGATCCTGCAGGACAGGCGCAGGCAGGTGGACCTCAGCATGAACCAGCAGAAGCTCCACCTGCAGCTCATCCTGCGCCTCTTCCAGTGGGAACGACAGGAACAGGAAGTGAGTCACTGCGACAGGAAGTCCTCCTCTCACAAGATGGGATCTGGTTTTGTTATGTTTGATGTTTCGCACAGAAGTAAATCATGAAAGGAACGCATTCAGATCTGTTATGGCTTCACATGAATGAACCTGAAAAAAAGAGGCTTTTCATGCTGATAAATGGGCTGGAACAGTCTGAAATGGCTCATGTGTACAGGCCTCAAGATAAAGATGTCCTGAGGTTGTCCTCTTAGATGAATGCCAAACATTTCATATGGTATCATGAGTTGAAATAAAATACACATCCCTTTGGCTTTGCTCTTTAAACATCCCAAGTGTTTGATACTCTATCCACTGTATCTGGCGAAGCCTTCTATTTCTGTGCATGCCTCTAGATGCTGTGTAACGCTGACGTTAAAAAAGCATGCACCTCTGATAATCCCCTCACATCATGTCCTGTGTCCCAGTTCTAGTTAGATCTGTTCAAATCTGTTATATTTCTATATCATCATTGGGTTTGAATGAATCTTGATGTCTGTGTGTCCTGACTCCAGGTGACTGAGTGGTTCAGGAGTCAGGCAGAGGTGTACCTGGAGAGAGATGCTCTGGGCTCCAGTCTGACTGAGAACCAAGGGCTGCTTCAGGAGTACAAAGACTTTGAGGCCAAAGCCAAGGTACTGTGGCTCAATAAGTGTATTGAGTATTTATTTGATGAAGCAGAAAGTCTCTGGTCCCCTGTGCAAGATAACATCATATACGAAAGCCAGATCTGTGTCTGATCTTAGATGACTCTACAAGTGTGGTGGCATCGTTTGAAACTTCAGTTCAGCGATAAAAATATGTGATTTACTGCCATGTCCTGCTGCCTCACACATGACACCCTCCGGTATCTCTGTCCACCTTCTCTCTATGACGCAGGAGTGGAGCCTCCTGGTGGAGATGCTCCTGGCTCAGGCCTCAGATCTGCAGACGGAGGAGGGGCAGCTGCACCCTGAGGAGTGTCCTGAGGCAGGGCAGGTGTGTGAGAGGAGCAGGACTCTGAAGAGCCTCCAAGACAAGCTCTGGAGCCTGATGATGGGCCGTCAGGCTCAACTGCAGGAAAGCAACGCCTTCTTCCACAGCGCCAATAAGGTAGCGCTCAGCTGGATGCCAGTCAACACTGCCCTCTGTTGGCAAGATATGTCATTCGGTCTGTTTTTAATTCAAGAAGGGCAAAGTTGAACTGAACTGCAGAAAAATCACCCAATGCAATAATGTTTGAATAATCTTAGCGTTTGTCTTTATAAATCATACATATTATCTCACTTTGCTTATTCAGCTTACTTACCTCCAATTGTCTCCTCAGGCATTTGAGGTCCTTGGAGGCATCGAGAGTCAGATCAAGAATCTGAAGACCCAGACGATGAGTTTAACAGACCTGGCTAAGAAGCATGAGGAGCTGCTGAGGACCATTAAGGATTCCTCCATGGAGCCGATCCAGAGAGGACAGGTCATGCTGCAGAAGAGCCATCTACACAGGTCAGTGTGGTGTTTGAGCATCAGTTAGTTAAGCTAGTTTGTGGTTGTCATTTGAATTTCCTTTCTTTCAAAGCTTTTCACAAGCTATAACTTACCACATTTATGAAAAATACAAATTCCTCAAAGCTGGTTCTATCTAGAGGTGGGATTTGTATCATCGGTGACCTCATTATGATCCTCCATGCTTCTTCTTCATAGTGACCAGATGGCAGGTGTGCAGAGGATGCTGGGATATGTCCGCGAACGAGTCGAGAATTTGAGTCGGGAGTGCCATGCCCACAGAGCCCTGACTGATAAAAGGCAGCAGTTAGTGTCCTTGTGTGAGGACCTGATAGACAAGGTACCGTTAATAACGGAACACGTGTGTGTGCATTTATCTATGTGGTTCAGTTTGTTGGCTGAGGAGCAATTGCAGCGCTTCACGTGTCAATAACTTGGTGTTTTTGTGTCCTGTTCAGATCTCTGTGTGGATAAAAGGCTGCAGCAATGTTCTATCAAGCAACAGTGAACCTGGAGAGCAGCTGTCTCAGTCTGAGGACCTCCTCAACAAGCACCTGGAGCTCTCGGAGCAGGCACAGGTAACCATCTATTGACCTGGGTTAAAGAACAAGAGGCCCATCCAGCTCCACTTCCTCCACTGCTCAGCGATGTTCTCTCCCCCCAGGAGACGGCAGCTGATGCGGAAGCCATGTCTGGGCTCCTGCAGGAGCTGAGGGGCCTGGAGTGTCCCGAGGCAACCGAACTCTCCAACAGAGCCAGTCTGCTGGAGGAGGAGCTGAAGACGGTCACAAGGAACATCAGCCAGCGCATCGAGAGCATACGGCCATTTGTGAGCTTCCTCAGGATTGCTGAAGAGGTCGGTTTGCGCGACAATAAAGGTTTTTGTCAAACTGTTTTTTTGATACACTTTGCATATGGTTTTCTTTTGGAGGAAGTCACCTTGTCGGTGTATTTGTGTGCAGGTGGAGGAGCAGATGCAAGAGCTGAGAGAATCTTACAACAGGAAACCAGAAGAGGAAGAGAATGAAGAGAGTGGAGTAGGAGGAGGTGGTGTGGATGTTAAAGAGCAGGGTGATGCCCGCTGGCAAAGCATGCTACAGAGGTTCCTCACCATGCAAGACCTGGGCAACAACTTTATCAACTCTTCCAACATGGTTAGTAACAGAAAATCCCAACACAGCTCATTCAACTTGGTAGAAGAAATTTCAAAAGCGAAGTGATAGTTTCTCTCTGTGTTTTTCTAATTTTTTCCCCCGGTTTAGGTGAGCGAGAAGTTGAACCTGAATGTACGAGCGGCCATTGTGGTGGTGGAGAAGAAGATGGAGGACCTGACCAAGAGGAAAGGGGACCTTTCAGATCTGTGGACCTCGTGGCAGCTGCATGTCAGTCACATCAAGTCCGTCAAGAAGCAATGGAAGAAGTTTAAAGAACAGTTGAAAAAGGTGCTCTGGAGTTGGGTCACATCTCTGTCTCAGTTTGCTCTGTGTCAGAAATATGACAGAATGTGTCCATTTCCTGTCATTTATTCCAGACGCTTAATGATCTGAGGTCAGTGGAGGAGGTTTTAGTTCCGGCCACCAAGATAGATCTAGGCTCAGACCTGCAGACAGTCTCCAAACTCCTGGATAATTTCAACCTGGCCAAGCCTCAATTCATGGTAAGCAGAGATTGACTCCATCTTGTGGCCAAAGTGACTCCATCCTTCCACTTCACAAAGCAGCATATTAATAGGACTGATCCCTTGTTGTGGACTCCTTATACAGTATCAGTATATCTGTTGTGGTAGCAACCAAAATATCTGTTACACTCTACTTTGTTGCTATAGCAACTGAATGCTGAGGTAGAGTACATGGTGAAGACGTCCGAGCTACTGGCCCTTAAGGGAGTTCCTGTCAAGGAGAAGAGTGAGAGAGTCACGGAGCTTCTCAGGCTTCACCACAGGATTAAAGAGAAGATCAGAGAATATGAGACGCTCCTCAACATGGCCGTCAAGTTCCACCAGCTCCACAACGAGGTATCAGGCCACAGATGTTATCTAGCCTGCCAGGTGTTAATCCACATCCACAAAGATTCATGTCTTCCTCCAGGAAGCTTGTCCGACTATGTTTTTAAAAGTTAGAGGATGGAAGCAAGACGTTCTCCTGGCCCCATGCCAAATTTGGGACAGAGCTAGTGTAATAAACGTTAACGACAGGAAAAGGTGACAGGTTTGTGTATACGTCTAGCTGGAGAAGCTGCTGTTGTGCGAGCCGGTGAGGGCCTTCAGTGAGACGAGTCAGGCCCGGACACAGCTGAGCCAGCACCAGGAGAGGCAGAGCCACGTCCGGCACCTACACAAGCTGGCCGTCTCCCTGGGAACAGACATCAGCACCTCCGTACAGCAGTCGGTAAGTCAGTACCTGTCTGCCTGCCTGCCTGCCTTTCAGACGCCATGTCACTTCGCTGTTTCAACAACAAGACTTGGACGAGTCACATGACTTGCCCCTGTGGGGATCCACAGCAGGCCACGGGGTTCTGTGTGCGTCGCCTGGCGGAACGTGTGGAGCGTCTGGAGAGAGGCTGTGCCTCCTGGATCGCCCAAGCCCACCGCTGCGAGGAGAGTCTCAACAGCAACGTCCACTACTGCGTCTTCAAGGAGGAGATCACAGAGGTGAAGTCCGGCTTGTTGTGCCTCGCTCTACATATGTTCCCCTTCTGTTGTGCGACCCCAGAAACTAGCAGTTAAAACAACCATCCCAACATTATGGTGTCTGGCAAAAGATGGAAGAAAAGCAGATCTGTTACAATAACAATAGGACGACAATATCACAGATCACGAAGGGACACCTGTTTTGACTAAACAGCATCTTAATCGTCCCTTTAATAGTAGAGTCAGTTGTGCCAGAGTGAAAGCTGGGAGAAAGAACAGGGGACTCCCAGAATTCAAATCTCCCAGGCATGTAGGCGTGTAGGTGAAACTAGTGAGAAGAGATAGAAGGAAGCATATTTACAGGACAGATATATTTCCCTGTTCTTCTCCCATCTCACCCCTCTGCATACCATCACTGTCTCTGGACTATATTAAACTAGGGACACTGAGCTTTGTCTCCAGAGGAAATCTATTGATAGTAACATTCTCTTCCTCCCCCCACTTCCACCATCCTTCTCTCCTTCCCTATCTGCCATGTGGCTAATGTCACTCCAGAGGGGGCAGATTTATCAGCTGTTTTAAGGAAGACCCACATTCCAAACATGTTAGCTATCCACCGGAGGACATACATTAGCAGGTCCACTTTAAAAACGACATGCAATGTTCCTTTCGTAAAGTTGTTAAGCAATGCCAATACAAATACGTATGATACGAATAAGGATAAAACTCAACTTCTGCATTCATTATTAATGCATGGGAAATCACCACATAATCTTAGATCTCAATACTCAATATTACTAAGGATCTGTTGTGATCTGCACTGCCTTGTACTAGATGGTAACAGTTTATTGTCGTTCACCCACAGTTCACATTTTTACCATCTCACTTATTTCTTACAGCCAATCATATCATCATCATCATCATCATCATCATCTTTATTAGCAGACTCATGGTCCATATACAACACACACAATGAATATATACATAAACACAAGAATATACAAAAAAATAAAAAAGGGTACATCACATTAAAGATTTGTACCAGAACTTCCATAAGGAAGACTGGTATCGCACACAACTACATGCGGGATTCACCAGCATCTGCACAAGCCTGTTCTTGCAATCATATATTGAACCAGCACAACTAAAGATGGCCTATCAGATGTAGTTTATCATTGTAGACGACATTTTAGGAAGAGGATGATGTCCAGTAAAAACATTATTTGATCTTTGGGGGCTGTTGTACTTCCATATAGCCACTAGAGGGAGATACTATCTCCCACTGCTTTCTCCCTTTCTCCCTCCTTCAGGGAGGGAGTTCCCCTAAACATGTCACGGTACAAATATCGTCTCAGACACAACCAGGAATGTGCATGGCTGTATTTCAATTGCGGTTGTATTTCAAGTGCTTCTATAAAGCTGATTCATATTGACGTTGTTTTCATAAAGAAAGATTCAGGAGCCAGACATGCCTCGATTCCAACCAGACTGCATTTGATCTCTATTACACCATATGGAACCGTCAAGAAGTAAATATAATCATATATTATACCCAGTGTAAAGTTTATAAATAAACTTATAGTCATAACATCTACTTCATGAAGACTCTATGATCATGCACCGCAATCAGACTAATAAAACTATAATCTACTGCATTGCATTCTTGAATATGAAGTTTGTTTGTGGTAAGATACAAAACAATACCTTCTCTAGGAGACATTTTCCTACTTTGCAGTGTCACGGCTCCCAACAAGTTTGGGATATTGTGTCAGTGGCTGCCACCCTTTCATAAATATGTATGAGTAAACAGGCTGGTATGTAGCGAGCAGGAGCAGAAGCAGGCCAGTTGCTGCTGCTCATCAGCAAGTGAGAAAACCAGCAGCTCCCTAGCACAGGGTGGGGTTCCTGTTGCCTGCAGGATGTATCTTTTAGGTCTGTCTTCAGTCAGAACTGTGCTGTTTCTATTTCTATTAAATACTATTTGAAAAAATTATTGGTTTAGGAAGAGAGGGAACAACAACTGTACAGATGTGGACTATTGGACTCCAAGGTTCGTCACAGATGGCACAGTGTATAACTTCATGGAGATCATGAAGTTCAATTCATCATGGAGACACAGTCACTTGTCATCACTGAATATCAGAATCAGAATGGCTTTTTAATCGCCATGAAAGTTTGCACAGCACCGAGGCAGCCATTTACAGTTTACAGCATAAACTGTCGTGCTCTCTTTGAACAAAAAAAAAAACACAGACCTCAAAACCTGCTGTGTGAGCTGATTATGTTTACAAAGAATTGAATTGTGCTTCTGGATAGAACCTCTGGAAGTGGTCTGAAAAACAACCATCAAACTGTGGCTTGTTCCTTCCTCTGAGACAACTGTAGAGAGTCTGAAATGTGAAGCTCAATAAAGCTTTGGCTTTTCACTCTTTCTGCTGCTACTGTAGGCTCCTCCCCCTTCCCCCCTTCTCTCTATCACTCTTTCACACTCCTTTCTCTCATTCTAGACCCTTTTTCGCCATCTCTCTCTCTCTCTCTTTCTCTAGCTACCTGAGTCAGGAACATAAACAGACTCCTACCATGTACCATGTGACATTACTGACTCAAGGGGTCCATGCCCAGGATCCTTGGCTCTCTATCCAGGGCTGCAAGCTCCCTCCTCCATACCTTAGACTGGGGGGCTTTGAGATGCAGCTGTCCTTGGCTGACACACGAGCCAGCCATTTGGACATCAGACACCATTGCTGAAGGCTCCGAGGCGAGACCGAAATGGCCCTGCAGTATAAATCACGTCTCCAGCATTAGCCATTAAGCTCACTGAAATAATTCCCTCAGCACCAAGCTAGGGGGAACATAGACCCAGCCTTCCGCTACCCCAGCTAGGCATTTACCTGTGCTGCTGCACACATTATGGACAGGGAAGATATTTAG
This sequence comes from Neosalanx taihuensis, assembly GCA_030340665.1. Lineage (NCBI taxonomy): Eukaryota > Metazoa > Chordata > Actinopteri > Osmeriformes > Salangidae > Neosalanx > Neosalanx taihuensis. Next base: position 16,642,164 of record CM059291.1, on the reverse strand, counting down.
TACTTCATGTACATGGTCTGTTGCACTTTATTTAGAAGTAAAAAAAGTAGCATATTTTTTATATTTATTATGTACATGTACACTCTATGCTGCTGCTTTTTGGGAGTACCCACAGAATTTTGTTGCATGAAATTGTAATGACAATAAAGGACTTATCTATCTCTCTACCTTATCTATCTATCTAGAAGGGGGAGGTGGTTCTTGTACAACCTCCATAGTCTAATCTCAGGGGTGTGGAGCGAGCTATTTCTAGAGGCCTGGGATTCACCAGAGTGCAGATGCTTCATAACTGCAAAGGCTGAACCAGGCCTCTGAGTTGTCTTGATGTTGACAATTATTTGTGTTTACATCCTTTTAGTTAAGAGAATCATTTAAGGACCTGAAGAAGAAGTTAAACAACCTGAAATTCAACTTCATGAAGAAAAATGAAAAATCCAGGAACCTGAAAGCAGTGAAGAACCAAATACAGCAGATTGACGTTTATGTTGAGAAGCTGCAGGTGAGCTTCATGTAGTGCACTCTAACCCTAAAGTTAGCTTCCAGTTGACTTCAGTGTATTATGTCCTGAAGGCCTCCTTTAAAACTCAACTGTTAACCCTCCACTCTCGCTCAACTATTTCTTGCACTCCCTCAACACTAGTGCCAACTGTGTCCTCTTAGCTCAGGTGTATCTCTCTCGTTTCACACAAAGGTGTTGAAGCGTCGTATCCAGGTGTTCACGGCAAAGGTGTCGTCCAGCTCAGAGCGCCACCTAGTGGGCAGCAGCCCCAGGGAGGTGGAGGACGCCGTGAACGAGCTCCAGAGGCAGCTGGGAGACTTTGATCGCAGCGTGGAGGAGTACAGACAGAACCTGGAGATGAGTGTGAAACTGCAGCAAGCGATGGAAGAGGTAGGTGGGCAAGCACAAACAAACACGCTCTCTCTGTCACAGAAACACACTCTCTGTCACATACACACACTCGCTGTCACATACACACACTCACACACAGGATGCTGTACAGCCACAGCAAACAGGTTATTGTTGTCACTATTCCATACTCTGTTTGTTTAGTACCAGTTCTGGTGTGATGAAGCCAGTGCCACCATTGTGCGGGTGGGGAAATACTCTTCCCAGTGCCAAACCAGGGAAGCTGTGGCCAGCCTCTACAAACAATTTGAGAAATTTGTCTGGCCGACTGTTCCTCAGCAAGAGGAGAGGATCAGCCAGATCACTGAACTGGCTATCAAGCTGCACGGTGAGGCACTGGACTGGTGAGATCAAACTTGAACTTGGGCGGTTATAAACCAGAACAAATCAGGTTTAAGTCAAAATTAGACCAAGCTGTGCTAGAGTATATAACAGCTGAAGTCAGACTGAGACCTAGTGAGTACGTATCTCTTGTGGTCATCGTAGGTGTTGAGGAGGGCAAGAGGTACATGGAGAAAACCATCATCAAACACACTGAGATTGTGGATTCCATCAAAGAGCTGTGTAATGGACTGATGGACCTGGAGGCCAAATTGCAGGTAGGGACGCACCCCATTAGACACACACACACACACACTCCAGTTACAGTATGACCTGTGTTGTGTTGGCAGACGGAAGCTGTAAAGCAGCTGTCGGAGAACAAGCAGGATGTAACAGAACTGGAAGACAAAACCTCCAATCAGCTAGCAGAGAAGACCGAAAACCAACTCCTTGACTGTCTGGATGTGGTGAGATCTTGACAATAGACATTAATCATCTCAGTGATGGAAACTATTTCAATCTTTTTAATGTTCTCTAGATAGTATCTATTTCTAATTTCTTACATTCTGAACAGTCGGAGCAGAAAGAAACCGGACACACTCCCGAGCTCACCACTGGGGCTGATGGGAAAGAGATCCCAATCAAGATGCTGACCAGTGAGAATCCTCCTGTGAAGATGACAGGAAGCCAGGACCTCCCAGACAAGGAGACAGAAGCGGCCAGACACACAGTCTCAGAGGGACAGACTGTGGTGTCAGAGAGCAGCTCCTTCACCAAGGAGGAGTACTCACAGACCAGCCGAGTGGAAACATTCACCAGCAGATCCACGGTGGAGACAAAAGAGGAGAGCCACTCCTCCTTTTCCTGCACTCATACTTTCAACCTGTCTTGTTCTCCACACACACTGAGGGAGAGGGACAGGAAGGCCTACGCTCTGCACCAGACGGGGCCTGGTGCTCAGGTTAGGGCCTCCTCCCCTCCCCTGGCCACTTCCTCTGGCCACAGCTTCTCCGACATCCAGAAAGAGTTCCGGAAGGAGAGACAGGGACAAGGGCTGAAGAATGCCCGTAACTATACTGGTTACAACACATCCTCTGATCCTCAGGTCAGTATTAAAATGGGTTTAAACTTGCAACGCCTATATCAACATACAATCAATCAATTTTCGTCTCTCTCTTCTTTTATTTACTCTCACTTCTTTCTTACGGTGTCTTATTTCACCCTCTCTCTCCCAGGATGCAGCTGGGGGACTGGCAGAGGCAGAGCTCCAGCAGGAAGCTCTCACAGAAGAGTCACTGTCTAACGACGAGTATGAGTGCACGTCACCTGATGACATTTCCCTGCCTCCACTGTCAGAAACCCCAGAATCCAACATTGTCCAGTTAGAGAATGACCTGGATGATGGCTGCTGTGTAAGCTCCTCCCACAGCACTCACATCAATCAGTGTAACCAGTACAGCCAGCAGAGGCAGAGCCAGCCTGAACCCAGCTGCCAGACTCAGCCCGGTCCGGTGGAGGGCAATCCTTCTCCAACAGCAGCCCAGGGAAGCAGGTTCCGAGCTGAATCATCCTCCTTCATCCAGAGCCCACTGACTGTCCCTGCTCCCAGCTTGGTCTCCAGTACATTGTCCAGCATCCTCAAGACCAAGACCAGTCATCCCAGCCCAGGACCCAGCCTACCCCAGGGCACTGCCAACTCCAGCGGCTTCCCCACTGGCAGCTCCAGTCACAACCAGGGTCTCCAACCTGAATGTGGCCTGCCCGGTGCCAGCCTCCCTCCAGACCCGGCCAGCCTGCCCTTGGGCACATCCACAGAGTTTCACCAGACTCTCTACTCGCTGCATGAGAGCGTTACTGAGATCCAGGAGTGTGTGCATGACCCCTGTGTCCAGCCCTGCAACACGCATGCTCCCCCTTCTTCACTAACCACAGAGCAGGATCCAGACGTGTGCCGGCCCACGGCCATCAGAGAGGAGATCAGACTACCCTCCTCCAGCAGAGCCATGGGCAGCCTGACAGCACAGGGGCCTTGCCTCACCAGACCCCTGGCTAGTGCCACCGTAGTGGAGGGGTCACCTGTGACTCTGGAGGTGGAGGTCACTGGATACCCTGAGCCTACACTCACATGGTGGGTAGCCTATAACAAACTACTGCCATAAGCACATACATCTGTAGGCCAAATTGAGAGGCTTAAAACACAACCTTTGCAATTGCTTTAAAAGTGGAATTCACCAGTTCAAGATTTAAAACGGATTTGCACCATTATGACTAATCATAAATGATTATTGTTTGTTCTGTAAGTCATCTGACAGTGGATGACTTGGGACAGTTCTGTAGATTCTAGACCAATGGGATCTGTCAGGTGGGGGAGAACAGGAGAGGAGCTGTAGACAGATACAGACACATTTACAAAATGCATGCAGTGTTCTGAAACCTCTCCATTTCATAACATGTATTTTATGTCATTTCACGTAATCATTTGCTGTTCTTGGTTTGACTAATGAAATTACATTTGAGTTCATACTTATACTCATCATCATGTTAACACGTTTTGTCCCTTAATCGATCAGAGTATTGAATAATGTTATTTTGATGGTGCTTAACCCAATCCTCTGAAAAAGAGAAGCTGATTTAGCGTAAACCGTATCTCATAACAGTGTGATGTGATGAATGACCCTCTTGCCTCAGGTTGAAGAACGGCGAGAGCCTGGCCAGTGGCGACCACATACAGCTGTCCCACAAGGAGGGCAAGCACGCCCTGTTCATTGAGAGGGTGAAAGAGGGGGACGCTGGGGTCTATGAGATCCAGGCATCAAGCCCCAGCGGCTCAGTGTCTACTAGCGCCACTCTGCAGGTGACAGGTAACAGCTGCCCCGACCTCTTCACCTCCCTCCAGCTGGACTGGCACACCTGTTTCGGCACGCTGTGCATCCTTCTGTGGCTGCTCTACCTGTTGGTCCTCTGAGGGGGTAACCCCTCACAGAATGTGTTTGAGGGGGTAACACCACCCACCCCTGACAGAAAACGTATTTCCACCCAACTGCACTCAACTCCACCTCTTTCCACGCTGACTCACGCTGATGGACAGCCATGTTGGCACACAGAACACCAAGTCACCTTGACAACCTCACCTGGGCGATCACCCATGCATTGGAATGAGACCACTTTCCTGATTAACACCACCTGTGAGGCTGTCTAATGTTGGTAAATATAAAATCCTGGGTCAATGGTAGGTTAAAAACACAGGTCGTGGTGGTGAATATAGCACTGGGAGAGAAACACTTTCTGTTAAAGTGCTTCGTGAAATAACACAAACCCTGTTGAGCAGTAAACTGATTAGACTTTTATGTGAGAATTTTTTTGAAAGTTTATAACCTGGCTCTTTATTTCAAAGCTCTTTAATAGGAAGTGTCCCCAGTTCAAACTTTATTCTCGAGAAATGTAATCTCTGACGCCATGATCGTACATGTGTATTAACCCTCACATTAATCCTATGTCTCAGTTATTTAGTATTTAACTATAGACAATATGTTTTAAACGCAGTTTATATTTTTTTCACCTGGAACCTCACAATACATAACTATATATACCCTATCAACTCTGCTTCATGAACTATGTGATGGATATAAAGTGCATTGCTTACAAGACAAAGTGATCAGCTGTCAACCAAGAGTCTAGGTTATAGGGAGCTGCAGGATAAAGTCATGTAGTCTTGTAACTCAGTGCACTGCTTTTCATAATTCCCCATCTGAAAGTCCTTTGAACTTTAAGATACATAAGGCTTGCATTATAATACTGGTCAGTTCTTCATATAAAATCATATAAAATCAAATAAAGTTACATTGCTGAGTCTCAAAATATATGCTTTTGCTTGCTTGCTTTCCTTGTGCAGCCTTTTGAGACCTTCTTAATGCAGGCAGTATAAGACGCAACAACAATGCATTTCATAGAGCTATCATTTGGTGAGCTGCTTACCAAGTTAGGTGTATGCCTTTGCTTCAGCAGCATTTTAAGGCAATTTGAATGCAAATGACCTAACATCAGTCTAGTGATGTTAGAGGGGGGCTGTGTCTGCGATCTCATTTTACAATCTGTTGGTGGGTTAAATGTTCCAATCTAAACCACCCCCTGTAGAGTAAGTCCCCCCCCCCCCCCGCCCACTGCGTCCTCCAGGGGCAGTCTGATAGGCCATGATCAGAGTACTGACAATAACAGATCGACAGTGAGAGATTCTGTTTGATCGCACCCAACATTCCTAACGATTAAATATGCCTAAAATGACTGTAAGTCAAAAAAGGACTGGAGGACATGGAAGAAAGCAGAGTGGCGTTGATGGAAGGATTTTAAATAGCCTCAGTGATGCATGTTAGTTGGTCCTATTTAAAGCCATTCCCTCTTACAGCATTGCAAAGCAGTTGAAAATAACATTTACATTTGACATTTTTGGTCCCTAGTCACAGTGAACTCATTTCTAGGACTAACTAACTTCACATTAAGTACTAACAGCCCACAGAAACAGGAGCTATCAGCCATATCTTAACTTGCTGTCGGGTACTAATCATAAGCTTCTTTCCTACGCTCAAAACAGCCAAAGACAGTCCTGGAGCTATAGAGGCAGAATCAACACATGAAGATGGAGACAAACCAGCAGTACACTGAAGCTGTAGATCAATCGCTTTGGATAGAAGCATCTGCTAAGTGAATACCTTATATATGTGGGCCAAGGCAGCAGTTTGTATTACATAGCACAGAAAATGCCATGTCTCCAACAGCAATGGAGGATTAGCTAAGGTCTAAACACATTGTACCGCACACTTGCTTTTGTTTGCTTATTTTCACGTTTTGTCTTTGTAAAATTGTACTTATGGTGTGCAAATAAATGAATACTTCTAAAGTCAAATCTCCCCCAATGTTTTTTATTGTTATATGATGTATTATAAATGTTCAATCAAACTTCTCCGGGCTGGAACATATATTTATAGTGTACAAACGGATGATACAAACAATGACAAATACATATACAAATCAATAAATGTAAAGGTCAGTGTGACAACAGTTGCTGGGCCTACAGTAGAGAGATACATGTTGGAAAACACACACTGGTAAAATATTTGGTAAGATCCGTTAAAAGGTGTCTCAATTCTTTTCAGAGCTGTATGTTAAACATATATAACATCTTCTTCTCCATTCCTTCGTTGACATCATCTGTCCCTTTCTTGCTGTTGAGGCGATGGTAGACACAGGCTTGAGTGACAGCGGCAGCCTCCTCCTCCCTGGTCTGTCTTGAAATGCCTGGCTTATCTAATGTCCAAGACAGAGTCATGGACAGAGGCAGTAAATCAAGGGTTTGTCTTCAGTGAAAACTTCAGGTGAAACCTGTTGCTTCTGGTTTCACACAACAACAACAGGAATCCGGTGTCTGGACAATGTAAAGTGAGTGACAGGTGTGAGCTTGCATAAAATGGCTCCCAACTCCCAGAATGCCTCTGGAGTGTTGGACCAATGAGGGGGGTAAGATGACCTGGTGATGCTGGGGTCCAGGGGTATAAAACCTAACACGACCATATTGTCACTTTTGAGCAGTTGGAGCATTCCCAGCCTTGCCTCGGGTGTAGGGATTGCGTCGGAAAAGCAAAACTACACGCGTAGAGTGTAGTTTTGTTTTTTTGAGTTACTTTGAGGCTCAACTGTTCTCACATTGGATTTCTGTCAACATTTAAGGATAAGGAATTTTTACTGAAGACACCAAACTTCTGGGCTTAGCCCCATCAATCTTAGGCACCCTTGTGGATACAAGTAAGTGACTCTACTTTATAACACTATGACTCTTTACCTATGCTGTGTTCCTTTACTGAAATCATCCTCAATTGAACTATTGATTTGATGACATCACAGTCCTTTTATGAGACCTAGTGTTTCATGTCTTACTGGGGAACCATTATCACATTACTCTTATGAAGAAACACCTAACTGTCAAGTTTGTTTAAGATTAAGTTCCTTGGGACCCAGTGTTTTCTATTTTCAAGGTTATTATATGGTGGCATGGAGCAGTCCATCCAAGAATAGCCCCTGATAGCATTAGAGTGGTGTCCCAGCTGGGTCGCCATGTCTTTTTAAGGGAATCAGCAGCCAGGCTATCAGTTGCACCTCCAGCTATGTGCCACATGGTGGCTGTCAGTCAAGTAGGGGGGGGCAGAGTATTTTTAGACGCTGCCATTTGAGTTACATAGCAAACACTTTTATCGGAAGTTTACAGTTAATGATATGTTACATGAAGTATTATGATTGAACCTATCTGCATGGTGAATTGTCATTGTCACCTGTCATTGTGTTCACATATGTTGGTCTTAGTCACAGTTACAGTATCAGCTGTTACTGTGTGGAAGGAAGATTAAGCCGTTTTCTTTCCACTGAGTTCTCCAAAGCTGTTGAGGAGTCAAAGTTGGTTGAGATGATTTTGGTTATGTCTCACTATGTCATCAAATGTTTGCTGTTCTCTAACCCAGTCTATCAAGACATCATATTCATTGAATGTGTTCAAGGACGGACCAAACACATTCTTACTAGCAATGCTGTGTTGTATGTGATGATGATCAAGTGGAATAAAGCATCTAGTTGTTGTTGATATCGATGACCGGTTCATCAGAGAGGGCAGAGGGCCTACTCTAGCTAGAGTCTTGAACAAAGGCTGATCCATGGAGCTCATGCATGTGGCTATTTATGTCATAACAGCCTAGTAATCTGGCTATTAGAAATGGGATTACTGATTATTCATATAATATACTTTTTATATTTTTTTATTATTATAAATGAACGTATTAGAATAACTTACATTTTGCTTCTTACTAGGGTCAGAGAGAATGCTGATGGTTGCATAATACAGTATGGCTTCCAGGCCTGAATATTCAACTGGGATAACAGTTAATTTATAATTTATCAATACCACTTATTATCAAGTAATAATGTATTAGGTGATAGTACATCACGATTTTATCTTCTTATGAGTAAGCAGGTTTGTTAGGTGTTACTGCCACAGAGACAGCTGTGGGTGGGGGGAGTGTGAGTGTGTGAATCCTGGCCGATACCACAGACAGGCAAGCCTGTTTCCAGTTGTCTCTGGCCTGTCTGTGAGCTGTCAGTGGTGGCTGAGACCCTGTGCTTGGCCTAACACCTAGATAACATGGAGCCTCCCATAGCTCAAGTAACACTGCTGTAAACCAGGTGCTGCTACAAGCAAAGCTGATTAAAGCTCCCCTGTTTATAAATAAAGTAGGGAGCTCCATAGGGGATGCTCTCTATAGACTGTTGAAACTAGGAAATGGATGTTTCCAGAGGGATCTTGTGCTGGTATTGCTCGGTAGATAAATTAAATATTTTCCAACAGACAAAAACGATATAAAACGTTTTAGGCTTCAAAATCAGAAGGCCAACAAGTAACACTATGGTAGTAGCCGTGCTAGGAGTATTATGCTAGGTAGTTTAGCCAGGAAATTAACTAAAACTAAAACAGATCGAGGTAAATTATCATTTGTTTTTTCGATCGGTGATGTACTTGTGTGTTGGTTAGTGTGGTGATTTTTGTGCTCTGTTGTGTCTCTTTAGGGTGCCGACCAAAAATGTCGACACAGGCGCCAACATTTACACAGCCGTTACAAAGCGTTGTAGCACTTGAGGGTAGTGCTGCAACGTTTCAGGCTCAAGTTAGTGGTAAGGAACAAACTAAATGTCCTGCATTACACACTACTGTATATAGATATCTGGTATGTTGTGTCCTTGGGCAAGGCACTTCACCCCTACTTGCCTCAGGGAGAATGTCCCTGTACTTACTGTAAGTCGCTTTGGAGAAAAGCGTCTGCTAAATGAATACATGTAAAATGTAATGTTAAAGAGCCTCATGTAAATCCCTGCATTCAGCCTGTGCACCTACTCTAGCTCTTACCTAACTCTGTAAAATCGTGTTCTTGCTGTATCTATTTATTGGTGTAATGGAACCAATAGAAACATCTCAAAAGTGCAATCTCCCATTACCCTATGAGCCAAACTAAATCAAATGCACACCTAGAATTACATCTAAAGTTAGATTTGTTATGCCACAGTCCATACTTAGAGATACTGCAGAAGAACCACCACTCAGATTGATTTGTATGAACATTTATTATGGAACAAAGCCCTTTTCCGGTGTAGAACAGACCACTGTTTAGTTGCTGTGTATTATTCTTATTGCCATCATGTTAGATCACTCTTGTGCTGTGCTGATGATGCTGTTGACACCATCTGTAGGTTCTCCAGTTCCTGAGGTGAGCTGGTTCCGTGATGGCCAGGTTCTTACTGCTGCGGCTCTGCCCGGCGTTCAGATCTCGTTCAGCGATGGCCGCGCTGTTCTGACGATCCCTGCTGTGACAGCCGCACACAGTGGAAGATTTTCTGTGAGAGCCACCAATGGCGCTGGACAAGCCACTAGCACCGCTGAACTCCTTGTTACAGGTAAATACTAACCTTTCTTATAAAACATTCTTATTATATATAACTGTAAGATGGATGCAGGACTTAATACACACTAACACACTGTCTCCTCGTTCTACAGCGGAGACCGCGCCACCCAACTTTATTCAGAGACTTCAGAGTATGACCGTGAGACAAGGAAGCCAAGTGAGACTGGATGTTCGCGTGACAGGAATCCCTACACCAGTGATTAAGTTCTACAGAGAAGGAGCTGAGATACAAAGCTCCGCTGACTTTCAGATTGTTCAAGAAGGAGATCTTTACAGTTTGTTGATTGCCGAAGCTTTCCCAGAGGATTCTGGAACCTACTCCGTAAATGCTTCTAACAGCAGCGGACGGGCTACCTCCACTGCTGAACTACTAGTCCAGGGTAAGGGGCTCATATGCATGTGTTTGTGTGTGTTTGTGTTTGGCCTAAACAAGGCCTTGAAGTCTGTGGATGTGGCCATGCATAGCCTACTGTTAATGTATGTCACAATTCTGAATTAGACAGAGACAGAAAGATAGGTATTTTAGTTCAATTGAGTTAGGGTTCAAATCGATTTACATAAGGAGACTATAAGCCGTGTAACAGTGATGTCTACCAAGATTGGATAGATTTTGCTTTCAGAATCAATTGTTGAATTTCAAATGTAATATTCTTCAGATTCATATTTTGTTGTGAAAGTGCTCTGACTACAAACAAACGTTCCTTGATGGCCTTGTGGATTTGTGATTAAGTTTCTATAATCCTGTGCACACTGAACATATTTTCCATAACGTACGCTTCCTCTTCCTCAGATCTTAAGCGTTATTCAGTTCTAAGTGCATAAAAGGAGTCTGGTTATTTGATTCTGAGTGAATGTATTTTACTTTCCCAGGTGAAGAAGCTGTACCTGCCAAGAAGTCAAAAACAGTTGTGTCATCCACCCAGGTCTCTCAGACTCGCCAGACCAGGGTTGAGAGGGTAAGAGAAGCCATCCTTTACCTTGAGACAAAATCCTCAAGTGACACAAAACATTAATTCAGTTTGTCCTATTTTCTCCTTAGAAAATGGAGTCTCATTTTGAGTCCTCCTCCATGATGTCGATGCAGGTCGAGGGGGGTGTTGTGACCCAGCAGTTGGCACACAAGACCCCCCCTCGTGTGCCTCCAAAGCCAACTTCAAAGTCCCCACCTCAATCCTCCCAGGTGGCCAAGGTCGCAGGAGGTCGTCACCAGTCTCCATCTCCCGTCAGACACGTCAAGGGACCCACTCCTACCCCTGTCAGGTAACACATCATAATCCTAAATGCCCAGTTACAGCATGGATTCTGAAGTCCTTTTATAGGTCTTGACATGAAACTAAACTTCTGTGTGTGTTTCTCCAGGCCCGTATCCCCATCCTCCAGACTGTCTGTCTCCCCTATCAGACCGGTGAAGTCACCAGTGACCACACGTAAGCAGATGGCCCAGGGAGCAGATGTCCTGCCCCCCTGGAAGCAAGGTGGCTTCGTGACAGAGTCCAGCTACACCATGACTGCTGGAGCCTCCCACGTCCAGACCTCTGCCTCCTCTGTTCACATGGAGCAGCACTGGGAGGGCTCATATGGAGCTCAGCAGCAGGTGTCTACTATGTCTGGCCAAGTTAGAGAGGTAAGAAAAGTCATTAGGTCATTTATTACCTGTGGAGGATAGAGACATCTAGTGGTTGGTCTGTGGACGTGCATGATGAAGTAACAGGAAGTACCTGTGTTGTCGATGAAAAGTTTGCTTGAATTAGAGATCCATCCAAAAGGTGGATGGATTGTTGACTCTAACATGCCTTGTGGAATATCGTACTGTTAATACAACCACTGTAAAGTCAATGGGCTAGGTGACAGCTGGATCCACATTCTCAATAATGTATATGCCAGGAGGTGCATGTCCTGGATGATAAGAGCATGGCGGTAGCAACAGTGGTTGCAGCTGTGGACCAGGCGCGAAGCCGCACACAGCCACCTGGCCCAGAAGAACCTGCCAGTACAGAGAAACACATCTCGACTGCTACACACACCTCGACAGCCAGCGCTACTGTCCTCTTACTACCCACAGGGGAGCAGGTAGAGAAGAAACAATTCTTCAAGTCACTCCTTAACCTCCATCTGTTGAACCCACACTTCCCACCCCTTCATCATTGGAAACTACCGTAGAAGAATAACTGGCGTTGTTTTCCGAGTAACAATTACACTTCCTAGATACAGGTTAAGATGAATGTCTCTTCATCAGGATTATATCTTTATCCATCCAGTTGACCATTCTGTTTGACTCAGTCACCATCTTTCACTTCTTAATTGCCCACGGTTTGTCTTTCTTTAACGTTCACTTGGAGTCTACTCCTATAGCTAACCATACATCCTCTTGACCCTGGTCCTGTCGTATAGATCGAAGCAGGCTTGCCTTGTCAAGAAGACACACCTGACACGGTGGTGCAACACACAGATGTGGAAGTGTCTACAGTCGTGTGTGTGATGACTGAGGAGCAGGTAGCTGCAGAGGGCAGATCTATACGTTGAATCCCGAATGACCATGATCCCTCTCTCCACCCACTCTCCCCCCCCGCACCTGCATCAGACTGAAATTCCCTCACAAATCCTGTATTTTTACCTCCTCACCTTAAGCCAAGAATGGTTCTATGTGGGGACTATTATACCACCAGCTGCATGTTACCTGTTTAAATCTGTACACCCGGGCACAATTAACATGTCTTTATGGTTTGTTGATTGTGGTTTGATCATCAGAGATCAGTTATTTATTTCGTGCTGTTTATGTATTGTTTCGGTTACCACACAGCTTGTGAATCTTGCCTTGCTGGTGCAGTATCAGTACACTGCCATGGATAGTTTGAGATCTATGTGCTGTCTGACACCCGCTGCTTGTTGTCTTTAGGGTGAGGGGGGGGGAAAGGCTGATGCGGTGGCTACAGTACTGGCTGCTGTCGACCAAGCACGTGATCGGAAGCCTGTACATGCAGAGGGGGGTCATGCTGAAGAGGAAACTGTAGAAACAGATTTGAAACAGCAGCAGTTGCTGGCCACAGAGCAACATGTGACCATGAAAAGTCAAGCTGATGTAATTCCCACTGCCTCACAAACCTCTGGGGAACAGAGCATTCATGTCTCTCAGGTTTGAAATCTTTGATCGAATGTTGAGAACTTTTTCCATTGTGTCAATCTGTTGTTCTCATTCAATCTAAACTTTGTTGATTACTTTAGATGCAAAGAAGTGCAGAAACAACTATTACAACTCATATGGATACTGCCCTTGCACCATCACCTATTCCACATTTCACTGTTTCAAAAGTTACTGTTCCTAAACCTGACCATAGTTCGGAGGTAAGAATAAACAAATAGGTCAATGGTTATTTATTACTGTTATCCCATCATTCGTCATGCAGTCTTAACACACAACCATCTTAACATACAATCTGCACTATGGTAACATATCCGTGCTGATGAAGCACAGAACCTTCCTCATCATGTCAGACCAACAACCAACCCTGTCTTTGGAAAATCTCAGTGTCTTTTGCTGTCAGTTTAACACAACGTTATTCTTAATAGACTAATTTTCACTCTTCATCAGTGACAGTCACCATGTATATCCATCTTGTCCTTTATCCTGGAGCTCTTTCTTGATATTTTTTAAGAAAGCAGTGTTGTCATGATATTTTGCACTGGTTTCTGATCATAATGATATTCTCCCATGGTTGGTCAGGTTTCAGTGGCAGGTTCTGCTATTGCCACACTGCAGAAAGAGCTATCTTCTACCTCTGTGCAAAAGATCATCAAGCCTGTCAAGGCTCCATCTCCATCACGTAAGACCGTGGAGACAAGAACGACACCAGCGCCAACCCCGTCTCCCTTTAAAGAAACCACTGAAATGGTTGAGGCGCATTTCGACACTCAGTTACAGGAGCAGATAGGGCCTGAATTTGCAGAGGGCACTGAGCAAAAGCATGAGGATTGGGAACAGCAGGTTTGTGGCCTGTCGTGATTTCATCCCAACAATAACAAGTGTGCGGAGTTTCACGGCGTGCGGTTGGTTAAACTGGCTCTTCACCATAACTCCACTGTCTTCTTTTCCTTCCAGACACCACTTGCTTCATAAAGAAAAACCCATCTATATTCTGTCTTTCATCTCTTGCCATTTCTGTCCTCTCGGCCTGTTGAACCGATTTGTCCTTGTAGAATGCAACTTGCTTTCACTGTCCCGATCGTATTACCAATTCGCGATTCGAATATATATGAATATGTTTGTGATTTTATTTGGTCTTTGTCTGATTTTTTTCCTACAGGCTGCTGAGGCCACCATGATCACTTCACCTGCTGGGGACCCTGTTGTTCCACCTACACTTATTGCTGTGAGTATTTTGTGTTGGCTCACTGAGTCTCATAACTGTCCTGTCTGTGCTTACAAAGGAAGCCCTTTTCCCATCATTCAAAACATCAGTAAGTCAATTCTGTTTTCAATTTCAGGCTTTGAAGAACTTGACTGTGACGGAGGGTGAATCTGTGACTCTGGAGTGCCAGATCAGTGGTCACCCTGCCCCTGTCATCATGTGGTTTAGAGAGGACTACAGAATCGAGAGTTCCATTGACTTCCAGATAACCTATGAGAGTGGATATGCTCGTCTGGTAATCCGTGAGGCCTTTGCTGAGGACAGCGGTCGCTTTACCTGCACTGCCACCAGCGAGGCTGGAACAATCAGCACATCCTGCTACCTACTTGTTAAAGGTAAACACCAAATGTTAATATGGATCTAGACCCTTGTTTGGTTGTTGACGTCTTCGTGAAAAAGGCATCAGTTCTTAACAAGTAATCGTCTTTCTAATAGTGTCAGAAGAAATTGAGAGCAGAGAAGAGACAACAGTCACTGAATTTGGAACTACACAAGAGAAACAGTGAGTCGAAATATAAAAAACGGAATTCGTCGATCTGGAATGTTCTGATGATTTTGATAGAAAAACATGAAGTGATTCACATGTATCTAAATATCTCAAATATCTCTTTAGTCTTATGGTTGTAACTAAGGAGGATACCATGTCGGAGGTGAGCAGTGTTGCAGAGTCTGTGGAAACTGCAGCTGCTGTTGCTCCCTTCTTCATCAAGACACCTACTATACAAAAGTTGGTGGAAGGAGGAAGTGTTGTCTTTGAGTGCCAGATTGGAGGTACTCCAAAGCCCCACATTATCTGGAAGAAGAGTGGAGTACCTCTTACAACTGGATACAGGTACTTGGTACACAATGTCACATTTGATGTACAGTGAAAACTGAGTTTTCACCATGGTATTCATTATGTACTCTGTATCCATTGATTAGATATAAAGTTACCTACAAAAAGGAGACTGGAGAGTGCAGGTTGGAGATCTCCATGACATTCGCTGATGATGCGGGAGAGTACGCCATCTTTATAAAGAACCAGCTTGGAGAAACCTCAGCCTCAGCCAGTCTGCTTGAGGAAGGTTAGTGAAATACAAGTTCAATGCATGTGAGTGTAAAAGTCTAATCTCAGTGTAAAAGTCTACAACCTAATATAAAACGAGATCAGAAACCAGATAATCTTATAAAATGTTTGTTTGCAGAGGAATATGATGCCTACATGAAGACACAGGAAGTGACATACAAGACTGAAGTGACTACAATGGTGCAGGAACCCAAAGTGGGAGATCTGCCCCCCGTTGTTGTGAGCGAATATGAGATGGAGCAGAGAGGCATGCAGACACAGATGATGCGAACATATGTCTCTGAGCAGGTAATCAGATCAGGAGCAACACTGTGTCACTGTCATGGGAAGTCAGCTATGTTGGCATGTTGGTGGCTATCAAATTACCAAACTGTTCTTACAGTTGTATGTTGTACATGTGTTTTTCAGGAATTACAAATATCGGCCTTTGAGGAAAGGATAATCCATGAGATTGAAATCCGTATTCTGAGGATTACATACCAGGAAATTGTTATTGAGGATGGAGAGCAAATGGTTATGAATGTGTCAGAACAGGAGGCTGTACAGTCCTCCTTTGACACTCCCGTCAAAAGCTACAGGATTATGGAAGGAATGGGAGTCACTTTCCACTGCAAGATGGCAGGAAAGCCTTTGCCCAAGGTACTTTGTTCCCAGGTCTAAAGTAGAGGGCGTTTTGAAAGATCTGTACTATTGTTTTTACATATCCATATGAACTCAATAACTTTCTGCTTTTTTCTTAAAAAAGATTGCATGGTACAAAGATGGAAAGCGTATTCGTCATGGCGGCCGTTACCAGATGGAGGTTCTCCAGGATGGTCGAGCCAGTCTCCGCCTCCCTGTGGTGCTGCCTGAAGATGAGGGTGTTTACACAGCATTTGCCAGCAACATGAAGGGCAATTCTGTGAGCTCTGGGAAACTGTATGTGGAGTCCTCTTCAGTAGGGGGACCTCAGAGATACACACCCCAGCCAGCAGTGCAGAGAATTAGGTATGACAATTGACTGCGTCTCCTCGCTGGCTGTTAAAATAAAAGTAAATGTTGCATAAAGAATCCTTTAAAACCACCACCGATCTTTTTTAAGGTCCACATCCCCACGATCTTTGAGCCGCTCTCCCGGTCGCTCTTCTAGTCGCTCTCCTGCTCGCAGGCTTGATGAAACAGATGAGAGTCAGTTGGAAAGGCTGTACAAGCCTGTCTTTGTCCTGAAGCCTTCCTCATTCAAGTGTGCTGAGGGGCAAACTGCAAGATTTGACCTGAAAGTCGTTGGTAGACCAATGCCTGACACATATTGGTTCCACAATGGTAAATAACCTTATTTAACCAATAGCAAAAGCTATTTGCAAGATATATTATTGATGATTCTAATCATTTATCAAACGTATTGTTTTCAGGACAACAAGTGGTTAATGACTACACCCACAAGATAGTCGTTAAGGAGGATGGAACTCAGTCATTGATTGTGGTTCCAGCAATGCCCCATGACTCTGGAGAGTGGAATGTTGTTGCACAGAACAGAGCTGGAAAGACAACTGTTTCCATGACTCTTACTGTTGAAGGTAATGCATGTATATGAATAATAATAGCACATTGCTATTGAAAGTGACTTACTGTAAAGTAATAATTCAGTAGTCTAATTTAGGGCAATTAAATGAGTCAGACAATGAGCCCCAATCATTTACATTGCAACTTTTAATTCCTCTACATGTGCACGCAGTATAACAAGCTTGGGAAGCTTTTCTAAAGTTTTTAGTTTAATTCCACTGATTGTCATTCTCAGCTAAAGAAAACTTGGTCCGACCTCAGTTTATTGAAAAGCTGAAGAACATCAGTGTAAGACAAGGCACTCTGGTTGAGTTGGCAGTCAAAGCCATTGGAAACCCCCTGCCTGACATTGTTTGGCTGAAAAACAGTGACATCATTTCCCCGCAGAAGCACCCGCATATCAAGTATGTATTTTGTATTTTATTTCCAGAAATAGGATCCTATCATAAATGTTGTGATGTATTATTGATCAGAAGGTTTGATACAAATGTCTATTTCAGGATTGATGGTGCAAAGGGAGAGGCCAAATTTCATATTGCTTCAACATCAGGCTCTGATAGTGCCTGGTACACAGCCACAGCTATCAACAAAGCTGGAAGAGATACCACACGCTGTAGAGTCAATGTTGAGGTGGACTTTGCTGAACCCCAACCAGAGAGAAGGCTCATTATTCCCAAGGGAACCTACAAAGCCAAGGATATTGCTGCTCCAGAGTTGGAACCCTTGCATCTTCGTTATGGACAAGATCAATGGGAGGAGGGTGATCTTTATGACAAAGAGAAACAACAGAAGCCCCACTTTAAGAAGAAGCTGACATCAGTCAGACTTAAGCGTTTTGGTCCCGTCCATTTTGAATGCAGACTTACCCCTATTGGAGACCCCACCATGGTGGTTGAATGGTTGCATGATGGCAAACCTCTGGCAGCTGCAAACAGGCTGCGCATGGTCAATGAATTTGGCTATTGCAGTCTTGATTATGAAGTTGCTTATGCCAGAGACAGTGGTGTTATCACTTGCAGATCAACTAATAAGTTTGGAGTTGACCAGACCTCAGCTACTCTGATTGTCAAGGATGAAAAGGGTCTTGTTGAGGAAACCCAGCTGCCTGAGGGTAGGAAGGGAGGACAAAGAATTGATGAGATGGAGCGTATTGCTCATGAAGGAGGTCCTTCTGGAGTTAGTGTAGATGAAGGATCAGAAAAGACAAAGCCAGAGATTGTTCTTCTTCCTGAACCTGCCAGAGTAATGGAAGGTGACATTGCAAGATTCCGCTGCAGAGTGACTGGTTATCCAATGCCAAAGGTTAACTGGTACCTTAATGGTCAGCTCATTCGCAAGAGTAAGAGAATGAGACTACGCTATGATGGTATTTACTACCTAGAGATTGTAGACATCAAGTCCTATGATTCAGGGGAAGTGAGAGTGGTGGCAGAGAACCCCATTGGTACAGCTGAGCACACTGTTAAGCTTGAGATCACACAAAGAGAAGACTTTAGGTCTGTCCTTCGTCGTGTGCCAGAACAGAAAGCTCCAGAGGTCCCCAGCTCTGAACAAGGCAGAGTTTCCTTTGAGGTTGTGAAGGTTGACAGACCCGGTGATGGTACACAGCCCAAGGAGGTTGTGAAGCTGAGGAAGACAGAGAGAGTGATCCATGAAAAATCCACAGAGGAGACTGATGAGTTGAAAAGCAAATTCAAGCGCAGAACAGAGGAGGGTTACTATGAGGCCATCACTGCTGTGGAGCTCAAGTCTCGCAGGAAAGATGAGTCTTACGAGGACATGCTTAGGAAGAGGAAGGAAGAACTTCTTCATCACATGAAAGAGAAGTCTGAGGCTGAGAAAAAGAAGGCAATGGAAGAGGGGAAACTCACCATCCCCATAATCAAACCAGAGAGGATTCAGCTGTCTCCTAGCATGGAAGCTCCTAAGATCTTGGAGCGTATTGGAAGCCAGACAGTTTCCCTGACGGAGGAGGTTCGTTTTAAAGTCAGGGTGGTTGGGAAACCAGAACCTGAATGCCAATGGTTCAAGAATGGTATTTTACTAGAGAAAACCGATCGCATTTACTGGTACTGGCCTGAGGATCATGTATGTGAATTAGTGATACGCAATGTCACAGCTGAAGATTCTGCTAGCATCATGGTCAAAGCCGTCAACATTGCTGGGGAAACTTCCAGCCATGCCTTCCTGTTGGTGCAAGGTAATTCAATCATTTCTAAATAGTTAATGTATTGAATGTCCACGGTCATTATGTCAAGATTAAAGCACCTTTATTAAACATTATATTTTAGTTGATTACTTATACATTTTATTTCAGGCAAGCAAGTTGTTAACTTTACTCAACAACTGGAAGATGCCAGTGCTAAAGAGAAGGACACCATGGTTACATTTGAATGTGAAACCAATGAGCCTTTTGTCAAAGTCAAATGGATGAAGAACAATGTGGACATTTTCTCTGGAGACAAATACAGGATGCACTCAGACAGAAAGGTTCACTTCCTTTCTGTGCTCATGATCGAAGTGAAGGACGATGCAGAATACAGCTGTGCCGTTGTTGAGGACACCAACATCAGAACCACAGCCAGACTCCATGTTGAAGGTTTGAAGATTTATCCAACAGTAGTCTTTTAAAAATATGTGTGATGTTATCAAATATTTGACTCGTGACCAACTATTTCAATACACAGGTGCTGCTTTGGAAATTGTGAAGAAATTGGATAACATTGAGGTACCAGAGACTTACTCTGGGGAGTTTGAATGTGAGCTGTCAAGAGAAGACGCTGAAGGTATCTGGTATTTTGAGAAAAAGGCAATTACTTCCAGCAGCAAGTACATTATCTCTTCCCGTCGTGGAAGACATTCACTATCTGTGAAAGACGTGAAGAAAGAAGATCAAGGCAAATACACATTTGTTGTTGGTGAATTCAAGACAAGTGCCTCCCTGAAGATGAAATGTGAGTGCCTTTAGTGAAGATCTGCCTATTAGTTAAATACCCTGAATAATAGTCTTTAGTGAATGGGGGTTGGACACTGAAACAATTACATTAAATGTAAATTTCTGTTCCATTCTTCTTATATTTGTCTCTTTTAGTGCGTCCTGTGACTCTGATGCAACCCCTTTCGGACCTTGTCATCTGTGAGGGGGACATTGCGCAGTTAGAAGTGAGGTTTTCTCAGGAAAACGTTGAGGGATCATGGATGAAAAATGGTCAAGCCATTTCTGCCTCAGATCGCATCCATATTGTAATTGACAAACTGGTCCACAAGCTTCTGGTTGAGAATGTAAGCAGAGAAGACACTGGAGTCTACTCCTTTGTTGTCCCTGCCCAGGATATCTCCACTTCAGGAAAACTGACTGTTCAAAGTAAGCAACATTGTATATTTTAACAATAGCACTCTAAAAAAAATCAGTTGTCTTGCTGTAAATTATATATTGTTTAACTTTATTTATGTATCTCCCAGCCATTGATATCTTGGTACCACTCAGCGATGTCACATCAATTGAGGGAACCAAGGCTGTTCTGGAGGCTAAGATCTCCGCTGCAGATATCAGCTCTGTGAAGTGGTACCAAAATGACAAGCTTGTTATGCCCAGCGACAGGATCCAGATGGTTGCTAAGGGAACCAAACAGCGCCTGGTATTTAACAGGTCCTTCGCTTCAGATGAAGGCAACTACAAGCTGGTCGTAGGCAGAGCTGACACAAGCTGCAAATTAACTGTCCAAAGTAAGAATTTTGAACAAGTGATATTTTGGTTTAGGGTTATGAACATTTTAGTTTGTGTTCTAATTTGACTTAATCCAACAGAAATTCAAATCCTGAAGCACATGGAGGATAAAGTGTGCACCGAGACTCAGAATGTCACCTTTGAGGTTGAAGTTTCTCATCCTGGCATTGACGCTGTCTGGACTTTTAAAAATCAGCCCCTTAAAGCTGGTCCTAAATACAAGATGGAGGCAAAGGGCAAGCGGTATGCCTTGACTGTCATTAATGCCATGAAAGATGAAGAGGGAGAATACGCTTTTGCAGCTGGTGAAAAGACTTCCAGCGCAAAGCTTACTGTGTCAGGTATGTGTTAATTTTGTGAAACATGCGATTGCTTCATTTACCCTTTATATAGTTTACATTTATTGTTGACTTTAATTGAATGAATGATTTAAATCTTGCTCTCATCCTTTATCTAGGTGGAGCGATTCACAGGCCACTTCAGGATGTGACAGTAGCTGAGTCACAGACAGCTGAGCTGGAGTGTGAGGTGGCCAATGCGACCACTGAGGGCAAGTGGCTAAAGGATGGACAGCCTGTTGACTTTGGCGAAAATGTCAGGAGCGAGAAACTTGGTGCTGTCAGGCGTCTTGTTATCGTCATAACCAGACCCCAGGATATTGGTGAATACACCTACCAGGTTGCAAATTCAAAGACAACTGCCAACCTCAGAGTTGAAGGTACGTGCCACCTTTTTGAGGCTGGATCTGAACTTGTTATTGATCTGAATGTATTCTGGGTGCTAATGTCAATAATGTACTTAATAGCTGTGAAAATCAAGAAAACTCTGAAGAACCAGACTGTCACTGAGACACAGGAGGCCGTGTTTAGTCTGGAGCTGACCCATGAGGATGTGAAGGGCTCACAGTGGGTAAAGAATGGTGTTGAGCTTCGCACCAGTGAGAAATATGAGGTTACTGTTGAAGGCATGGTCCACACCTTGAAAATTAAGAACAGCACCACTCATGACGAGTCTGTTTATGGATTCAAACTTGGAAAGCTGTCTGCCAGTGCCAGATTGAATGTTGAAAGTAAGTTCTCAAGCGCAATTATTTTACGATGATTCAATCACAGAATAAACCACATTCGCAAGCCAATGTATTTTCATGCATTACCTGACTCGTCGCTTTCCTAACTGTTCAGCCATTAAGATTGTGAAGAAGCCCAAGGATGTGACGTCACTGCTGGATGACACAGCCTCTTTTGAGCTGAGTCTGTCCCACGATAACATTCCTGTGAAATGGATGTTCAACAATGTGGAGCTGAAACCAAGTGAAAAGTGCAAGATCCTGTCTGAGAGGAAGGCTCACAAGCTGGTCATCCAGAAAGTGACCCCTGAGAATGCTGGAGAGTACACAGCAGTGGTTGGCCATCTCCAGTGCAGCTCAAATCTCTACGTTGAGGGTATGTATGAAAGACAATATAATTCAGTTTGAATTTCAAATGTACAAGTTTTAATTCAGCAATGAATTAGACCATACAACTTCATATGTGTGGGTAATCATAACTCCATTACCTTGTTGAGAAATTGATTTATCGTGTTGTTTTCAGCTCTGCGTGTCACCAAACCACTAAAGAGTGTCGAGGTCCCAGAGACCCATGTTGCCACTTTTGAGTGTGAAGTTTCACATTTCAATGTCCCAGCCACCTGGCTGAAAAACGGAGTTGAGATTGAAATGAGTGAAAAGTTCAGGATTGTGGTCCAGGGAAAACTTCACCAGCTCAAGATCATGAATACCAGCAGACAAGACTCTGCTGAGTACACCTTTGTCTGTGGAAATGACAAAGTCTCTGCAACACTGACCGTTAATTGTGAGCTAAAAAGTTATCATTATTCAATACATTTTCATTATTTTGTGTACACACTATGACCATGCCGGAAAATAACCTTGCAAAAACCTTGTTTTTTGTCCATAGCTATTTTGATCACCTCCATGCTGAAAGACCTCAATGCCAAAGAGAGAGACACCATCACCTTTGAAGTAAATGTAAATTATGAGGGTATCACCTACAAGTGGCTCAAGAATGGTATTGAGATCCGGTCCACAGACAAGTGCCAGACCCGTTCAAAGCAGCTTACACACTCACTCACAATCCGGAATGTTCATTTTGGTGATACCGGAGAGTATAAATTTGTTGCTGGCTCTGCAGCTACATCCGCAAACCTTTATGTTGAAGGTAACACATTTTTTAAGAACTAATTTTCCCAGTATCTAGGTTTTCGTGAGGATTACGTATTTTGACACCATTTTTTATATTTGTATTCCAGCTCGTGTGATTGAATTCACCAAGCATATCAAAGATATCAAGATAACAGAGAAGAAGAAGGCCATCTTTGAATGTGAAGTTTCTGAGCCCAACATCCAAGTGATGTGGATGAAAGATGGACAGGAGTTGGAAGTATCTGAGAGGTGCGTACAGTTCATCTAATGTATTCTCCTTAAACTCTTTTAAGAAAGACATTTTGTTCAGCTGAAGACAAATTCTTAATGTCTTCTGTGATTTCTATTATTGCAGATACAAAGTCTCCACTGAGAAGTTTCTGCACCGCTTGATGATCCAGACTGTCCGCATGTCAGATGCTGGGGAGTATTCTGTGGTCGCTGGTGCAAGTGTGTCAAAAGCTCACCTGGCTGTAGAGGGACGGGATGTCAGGATCTCAGAGCCAGCAGAGAAAGAAATCACTGTAAGCAAAGATTTCAAAACATTTCTGAATACGTCAAGACATTCAGATCCTAAAACATTAAAATATGACTGTTCTTTTCCAGGTTGTTGAGAAACAACGAACAACGTTTGAGTTTGAAGTAAATGAGGATGACATTGAAGGCCGTTGGCTTAGGAATGGTGTTGAGATCAAGTTTGAAGTTGAAGAGAGGTTCAGTTACGTTGCAATCCGAAAAGTCCACCGCTTGACCATCACTGAAACCTTCCGAAAGGATGCAGGGGAGTACACCTTCATCGCTGGAAAGAACAGGAGTGTTGTCACCCTCCGTGTCAACAGTGAGTAGAGCTTAAGTATCCATTAAAAAGTCTACCTTCAAAAGTTAATTCTCATTTTAATCAACCCTTCCTTTGTTTGATTTAGTCCCTGAGCCACCAAAGATCATCCGCCAGATGCAGCCCCAGTCTGTGGCGTCCGGCAAACCTGCTCGCTTTTCTGTAGAGGTGACTGGCGTCCCTCAGCCTCAAGTGTCTTGGTACAAGAACTCCCAGGCTCTCTCACCCGGGTTCAAGTGCAAGTTCCTGCGTGAAGGAAACGAGCACACACTGCTACTGATCGAGGTGTTCCCAGAAGATGCAGCTGTCTACAACTGTGAGGCAAAGAATGATGCTGGCATGGTCACTAGCTCAGCTGCACTTAACGTGGAAGGTAAACATAGGTCATTTTGTTCACGTGAACTGTAATATTCCTTGCCAAAACGTCCAGATCGAAAACATGCATTGCTTTTGTGCAGTTTCAGAGGTGGTTTCCCCTGATACTGGATCACCCATGACCCCCCCAGTGGTGGTGTCACCCATCAGCAATACCTCTACCAAGGAGGGAGAGTCTGCCAGGTTCCAATGCCGTGTCTCTGGAGAAGGTACATGACCTTGGACTAACATATTAGTTCAAAAACAAATATGATGATGATGTGTTCACCAATTTACATTTAAAGTAATTGCTCTGAACCTGTACATGGCACAATTTCTATTCCAATTCCAGATGTGAAAATTAGCTGGTTCTGTGGCGAGAAGGAGGTCAAACAGTCTGAATTCTTCAGGATGTCCCAGTTTGGTGACACCTGCAAACTAGAGATAGCCAAGGTTTATCCAGAAGATGAGGGGCAATACAGCTGTGTTGCCAGAAACCCAGCAGGAATGGTGTCTTGCTCTGCAACTTTGAAACTTGATGGTGAGTTTTACGTATTTTATGTGTACATGTTTTAGATGGAACTATTGAATGAATTTTCATGGGAGAACAAACACTAATTGACTATAAGGTATTAGGTATATAATTCTCACGTTTATTTTCTTCAGTTTTTTTCTTTAACGTGAACGAAAGGACATGCAATGCTAAAAAGCCAATGAACATGCTTCCTTTCAGGGAAAAGACAAAAAGTGGATAGGACAACTGCACCCCAGCAGCATGTCTCAACAAGCCAGACCAGTCTTAAGAAAGCCCCTATTGGTCAAAAACCTACTTTCATTCATCCAATAGAAAGCTGTTCTGTGCCACATGGGGAAGTGGCTAGGTTTCATGCTTGTGTATCAGGTGTGCCTCAGACAGAGATAACCTGGTTTCACAACCAGAAGCCAATCAGGCCTACAACAAACACTGTCTTTCATTTTGATGAATTGACAAACACTGCCACCCTAATTATAGTTGACACGTTCTATGAGCATGCTGGACAATACACTTGCAAAGCAACCAATAGTGCTGGAGAAGCAGTGTGCACAGCTACCCTTGAAGTAAATGAAGGTAACTTGATATTCAGCTGAAAATAGTTTGTGGTGGAAAATCACTCACTTGTAAATCACTTGTAAATAATCAATTAATATTCACAAATACCTTCTCTTTCCTCAACCCAAGTCTTCCATGACACCAACATATGCACAGCCTTTTTCTTGAACTAACCTAACAACTTCAGATAAAAGGAGCACTATAAATCTGATAGTCTTTCTCTTAAGCTGTGGAAGACTTTATCTCCTTTCACTCTATTATTCTTGTTACTCCATCAGTTTCTGAACCTACTCTCTGATCATCCTGGTTGTTCCCCCCACAGGCAACTATCTGGACTTTCTGCATGCTGTATTCTGTCTCCACTCTCCTGCTCTTTGTCAACCCGTTTGCTGTGTTTATAATGCATCACTGCTTGTAATATCATTTTTCACAGTGGAAAAATCACTATGGATGTTTTTGTTGGTTTTCATATACCGTAAAAATGCTGACATTGTCATGTCATGAGCGTTCCCTATCAGCAGACAACTGACAACAAATTTTTTGTTTGTCTCCTTATCAGTATCAAGGGAAGCGATTGAAGCCAAGATTGAGAAAGAAGTCAAAGGTAGGAAAGCTTCATACTTTTTAAAATGCCATGTTCTCCCTCCCCTCAGATGAATGTATCCCAGCATATTGTTAAAGGGTTTCAGAATGTCGACACTGCATGTAAACTGATCATATCTGATGGAAAGGTGTCTTCTTCGTCATTTTCAGTTATCGACTGTAATGTCCAATATCCAGGTGCTTCAGAAAAGCACAGATAAAAAAATGCTTGTTGTCAGATTTTGTGGGGACATGGGGGGGGGGGGGGGGGGTTTGCATCTATCAATTGTTCGCATGAAGGTTATTATTGGACTGTCTCCAAGAGAGGTGCAGGATAAATATCTTTTAAAGTTTCCAGCCGACAGGAAATTGATCTTTAAAAGATATGGAAGTAGCCACATCTTTTAATTGCTTTCTAAATTTCTTGCATCTGGAACTCCTTCCTCCTGCAAATATTTCTTAGACTGGCTTGCAGATAGTGGTATGTGATTAATGTTGTTTGCTTTCAAAATAACATGATTATACATGTAAACTATATTAGTTCGAATAAACGCCTTCTCATACAATTCTAGAGCTTCTTTTACCACATTTACATATTTGTATAATTGGAGAGCCATGTTTCTCATCAATGTTGCATTATTTACCCCTAATAAAAGGATTAGAAAGGGCGTTTATTCATCTGTCTGCAAGTCAGGTAAGAAATATTTTAGCATACATATACAGTCAAGTCAATCAAAACTAAAAGGTTAAAATCAAAAGTAGATCAGTTTATTTTGGATACCACATTTATGGTTTCTAAGAAATTTATGTTTTGAAGAAGTGTCCACAGAAGAAGGAACAAAACATCCAGCATTTGTCGTGTCAGAATCTTAAAAAAAGAATCAAGTCTTGCGTTTATTCGAACAAATATGGTGAGTGAAATTGTTTTTTATGGCTTTGTGACTTGCTGCATGCATTTAATATTACCATTAATATTCATTTCAAATATATTTTCTTCACACAAAAGGGCATTTTATTTATAAAAAGCTATCTCCTCTCTTTTTCAGAGTTGTTTTTTAATGAGAGATCTGAATGTATGGACAAGAGACAGCTGAGGGGAGCCTTCTCTGACACTGAGGACTTCCTGGATCACGGTCTGGTCTCTGCCAACCGCTGTTCCAGTCGAACGTCCTCCATCAGCTCCTGGACTGAAAACATCAAACCTTCTTTTACCAAGAAGCTCAAGTTTCAGTCTGTTCTTGAGGGGGACCCAGCTGCTTTCAAATGTAAACTGGTAGCATGCCCACCGCCAACAATCTTGTGGTTTCATAACAATAGGCAGATCCAGAAAGAGCGCCGTCGTAGAATATGCACTGACAGTAGAATGCACATACACACAACAAGTTTGATCATTGATAGTATAAATGATAAAGACTCTGGAAGTTACAAAGTAATGGCAATTAACACAGAGGGGTCTGCTGAATCCACAGCCTCCCTGTTGGTTTCAATGAGAGAGGAACAGTCTGCCAATTATTTGAGTTTCGTACGAAGATCAGCGCAAACTCATGAGAGTATTGACACAATGGTAGAGGAAAGAAAAGAGAGAAAATTTAGGGTAGATCTAAGATGTGTTGGTTCTCCATTTGATAAGATGTCTAAAGTCCATCAAGGTAGAACAAAATCTAAAGATTCACTGGTAAGAACTGTCTACTTCAGGACAGCCTCACCCTCCAAAGCACCAGAGCTCAAAGCTAAAAACTTAGAAACGGCTTCTGAGCGTGCTCGGTCTCCTCCTCCCATGTTTGAAAGGCCGGAGAGATTTAATGACCGATTCAGTGACATATACTGTGACAGGCGCACTGGGGCTAGGTTCAGTGACAAATTTAGCGACAGGTGCAGTGACAGATACAGTGAAAGGTTTAGTGACACAGAGAGTCTGCATGGCGAGGTCAAGGCCAAGCTCAGCATGTTACAAAAAGCTGTCAAAAAAAAGAAGAGGCTCTCCATCTCCACCATGTCATCTTCTGAGTTTGATCTGGAATCTGTGGCCAGTGAATCAGCATCCAGCAATACTGACTATGCTGATAGACAGAGAGTCAAGTCATCTGCCTTATCTGATCTACAGCATTTCAGAGCCTTTGAACAGGGAGATAGAAAGCATGATAGAGCAGAATTTCAAAGTCGTTTGGACAGAATGTCTGGATTGTCTGGACAAAGAGGAGAAACTTCAAGGCCTCGTCATGGGAGACATTCATTTGAACCTCAGTCTAGAGCCAGGGCCATTCAGATATTAAAAGGTGAGGTGACAGAGAAAGAAAAAAGTGAAAGGTTCCCTGAAGTGCTTGGGGAAACCCGGAATGAGGAAGAGTTTAAAAAGAGAGACGAGAAGTTAGAAAACCTAAATCAGCAACAAGGAGATCTGACAACCAAGATGGATGTGTCCTCTGAAACTGCATATACCGAAAGTGTGAGCATCACTGCAGAACTGGAGTCATCATTAGGTGCATCTCCAAGATCCAAGCCAAAGAGGACAGTAAAGGAAAGATTCCTTGGTGAATCAATTGCACAAAAAGATGAAGTGAGAGGTGATCCATCAGATGAACAAATGGAACGTGGTTGCTCAGCAGAGCCTCCCTTTGAGAAGACTTTGGATGAAGAACGGATGGAGGTTGAGGATAAACTCCTAGCGCTGCGCATTAGAAAATGGCAGAAGGGCATGCAAATGGAGCAGCAAGAAGAGGAGTTTCAGCCGGAAGTGGATTTGCCTGAGGTAAAAGATTCACAATTCATGCAACATGAGGGTCATGCCTATGTCAAAGAAGTAGAACAGAAAACTGCACAAGAAACAGAAGCTCCCTCATTCCATAAATCACCCCGATTCAAAGCCAAAGAGAAACATGTTGGTGACAGGAGAACTAGGGAGGAACGTGAACTTCATTTGTCCCGTGAGAATATTTGTGAGCTAAAGACTGAGGGTGAGCAGTTTGCAAGTGAGGAGGAGGCCCTGACTCAACGAATCATGAAATGGCAACAAGACGTCCTGACTGAGCAGGAGCAGGTAGTTACTCGTGAATCTCAATGGGCGGAGGAAGAATATTCATCCTATCATGGACAGAAAACGATTGATTCAAAGAGTGGTGCAGAAGCAGTTGCCACAGAATCTACTGCACAGCCCGAGTCAGTGAGACAAAGAAAAACATCCCCAGAGAAGACAGCGAAGAAAAAGCCATTGACTCAGGATGTACCTTCGGAAAGCCTAGAATGGGACCCTCATCAGCACGTACCCACTGAGGGACGTGAAACCAGACTACAGACAGACAGTGAGTACTTTGTGAGTGAGGAGGAAGCCTTGGCTCAGCGTATCTTAAAGTGGCAACAAGATGTTCTCACTGAGCAAGAAGAGGTAGTGGAACTAGAGTCAAATTGGTCTTTGGCTGAAAATTCGGAACAATTACAACAACAACTGCAACACCAATCCGCTGATGTGGGCATGTCTCCTGATCCCTCCTTTGCCCTTCCCCCTCCTCAGTTCAAGGATGGAAAGTTTTCACCTGGAAGAAGACCTTCACCCACACCTCAGTCACCCATTCATCATTCACCTACCAGTCTTACGTCTAGAAACCAAAAAGCCAGCTCCTATGAACTGCCTTCACCTCAGAGAGAGAGAGCTCACGAGCTGTCAAGTGAATCTTCACATGTGAGGAAAGGTTCATCTACCAGTGGACCTCATGGTGTTGATTTAACCCACGAAGACTCCTCTTACGATCTCCAATCTCCCTGTCAGTCCTCACCTGTCAGAAAACGGTCTTCAAGTCATCGTGCCTTCCAGGACCTTACCGAAAAGAACAGGACTTCGGAGGAATATTCTGTGTCGACAGATCAAAGCAGTAGCAAATGGCAGCAGACCGAGATCAGAGAGAGAGGGGCGGCCAGAGGATCTGATAAGAGAGTTCCTGTGGATGTGATGGGTGTGAGGGCAGCCGAGAGGGATCGTGGACAAAGTGTACAGAAAGATGTCAGGGTAAAAGAAACGGAAAAATCTTTGGGCGGGTCTGCACCTGTTATTGTTCGACACATGTCCTCTCTGAGGGTCAAAATAGGTGAGATGTCTGATTTCATATGTAATTTCCAGGGTGACCCACGTCCAACAGTCACCTGGTTCAAAGATAACCAACCAATAGCTCATAACCCAGATTATGATATTCTAACCAAATCCAATGAGTCCAAGCTGACCATATACTATCCAACTAAAGAACAGGAAGGGACATTTGACTGCATCATAACAAACACATTTGGAAAGTCACTGAGCTCTGCCACACTGGTGATATTAGATGGGGATCAGCTGAGACAATTGCCAATGGCCTCACAGGAAGTGATAGTCACAGAGGATGTGGATATAACTGAAGAACACATGGAGAGGATGATTGATGAGGAGCTTGAATCCTTCATGGATGTTAATACGGATGGGAAGAACACTTTGCAGGTCCCTCGAGCAGCAGTGCACAAGCCTCAAACCTCAGACTCATCCTTGTACTCCTCGCCAGTGGAGATCACGATCACAGCTCCCACACCTATCCCAGAGACATTGGCAGACAGTGGAGAACAATTTGAGCCTATAGACAAAGCCTCAGAAATGTCTACAGATGACGGGAGCTCTCAGGCTGTGAAACACAAATTTACCTTCTCTTTTGATAAAGTAGGTAAAGTCCCTCAAATCATCAGTGAGCTGAAGAATATCAGCGTCCCAGAGGGCCATTCAGCTGTGCTAGAATGTTCTATCTTAGGAGAACCTTCCCCACAGATCACTTGGTATCATAAAGATTCATGCTTGAACCAGATAACTGGAAAGTACAGATTTGAGGAGCACGACAACGTTTGCAGATTATACATTGACAACTTCTCAGATGCTGATACTGGGATGTATAAATGTACGGCTACTAACCAGATGGGAGAAGTTGAGAGTATTTTGGAAGTGTCCTGCCAGGCTGAGATGCCTGTAACTAAGTTAACAGATGTAATGGCAGTTGAGAGTGAACATGTCAAACCACCCAGCATACTTGTTGATTCAAAACATAATGGTGATCTCACTGATCCCACAGCCTCACAGAACATCCCTACAGCTGCTGGTCCCTCTACATCCCCAGAGAATGAGTCCAGAGTGTCAAGACCAAAGCCAGGTTTTTCAAAAGAAGCCCCAATTATAACTGGTTGTGGCCTTCAAGCATCAGCTGCAGTAGTAAAAGTATCTCAGATCAAACAGGCGTTTGAAGGTTCATCTTCATCAGTCACTGCCTCTCCTGAAGAGTCGAGAAAGACTGAGTCATATTTCCCTGAGGAGGACATTCCTGAGGTAGCAATACATCCTGATCAATATGAAGAGCTAGTGACTAAAGATTTTGTGGAGGACATTACACTCTTACCCAATAAAGTAACAATTTCTGTAGAAAGCAGTGACACACAGGTTCAGACAAAAGGGAAGGCTGTTTCCCCCAAGATTCCTCAAGAACAATTTCAGACTATATGTACTCTGGAGGAAAGTACTGAAAGGAGTATGTTTTCAGACAAGTCTGAGGGTGAGAGTGCTTCAACTCATGGTAATGTGAAACAATTTATCTCTCTTTCTGAGGTGGGCGAGGGACAGCCATCCGCACATTTGGTTAGACCAGAGCCAGTACGGCCTGGTCAACCTAGTCACTCATCTGAAACTGTGGAAACTGTTTCAGAGGATCAAAGTATTACAGATAAGACCATAAGGACTTTTGACAGAACCAGCAGTTTTATTCCTTTTGAGAGAGTACCTGTGGCCAAGTCTTCAGCCAATGAAGTTGTTAAACCAAAGAGAATCTCAGAATCGTTAATAGCTCAAAACAATCATGATTTAGAAACGATGTCTTCTCCTGTAACATGTGATGTTACGCAGATAGTTGGTGACATGTCCTCTTCACCACCTTCACAGAGTGGTGTTGGAGTAAGTGTATGTGGGCTGCAGCATGAAATCACAGAAGCCACAGAGGACATAGGGACTTCCCATGCTGAGGGGGAAGAGATGCCTTTGGGGTCAAAGCCAGTTTGTGTCAGCCGCACAGTAGAGAGTCCTACAAAGTTATCTCTTACTGATTCTGTCGCACAGCAAGTTCCCCAAGAGGTCAGTGCAACAGCCAGTCAGGATGCAGAAATTATAGAAGCCACCAGTCAGGATGCTAGACTGATTGAAGCAGCCAGTCAAGATGCAGTGGCAGCTGCAGGCAGACAGGATGTTGGCATGATTGAAGCAGCCAGTCAGGATGCAGTGGCAGCTGCAGCCAGACAGGTTGTTGGCGTGATGGAATCAGCCAGTCAGGATGCAGTGGCAGCTGCAGCCAGACAAGTTGTTGGCAGGATTGAAGCAGTCAGTCAGGATGCAGTGGCAGCTGCAGCCAGACAGGTTGTTGGCGGGATTGAAGCAGCTAGTCAGGATGCAGTGGCAGCTGCAGCCAGACAAGTTGTTGGCGGGATTGAAGCAGTTAGTCAGGATGCAGTGGCAGCTGCAGCCAGACAAGTTGTTGGCGGGATTGAAGCAGTTAGTCAGGATGCAGTGGCAGCTGCAGCCAGACAAGTTGTTGGCGGGATTGAAGCAGTCAGACAGGATGCAGTGGCAGCTGCAGCCAGACAGGATGTTGGCGTGATTGAAGCAGTCAGTCAGGATGCAGTGGCAGCTGCAGCCAGACAGGTTGTTGGCGTGATTGAAGCAGCCAGTCAAGATGTTCTGGCAGCTGCAGCCAGACAGGATGTTGGCTTGATGGAAGCAGTCAGTCAGGATGCAGTGGCAGCTGCAGCCAGACAGGATGTTGGCGTGATTGAAGCAGCCAGTCAGGATGTAGTGGCAGCTGCAGCCAGACAGGATGTTGGCGTGATTGAAGCAGCCAGTCAAGATCTGGTGGCAGCTGCAGCCAGACAGGTTGTTGGCGTGATGGAAGCAGTCAGTCAGGATGCAGTGGCATCTGCAGCCAGACAGGATGTTGGCGTGATTGAAGCAGCCAGTCAGGATGCAGTGGCAGCTGCAGCCAGACAGGATGTTGGCGTGATTGAAGCAGCCAGTCAGGATGCAGTGGCAGCTGCAGCCAGACAGGATGTTGGCATGATTGAAGCAGCCAGTCAGGATGCAGTGGCAGCTGCAGCCAGACAGGATGTTGGCGTGATTGAAGCAGCCAGTCAGGATGCAGTGGCAGCTGCAGCCAGACAGGATGTAGAAGTGACAGCGGCAGGCAGTCAGGGTGCTGCTGGTGTGAGCTCACTGGAAGTGGAAGAGGTGACGTTCAGTGCTGTGTATGACTATTACAACCCTCCAACTGAGTGGGGCAGACCTTTGTCGCCAGAGTCTGAGATGTCCATCGAAATGGGTAGCACATTCAGTGATGAAATAACAGAGGCTGAGAGGTTTTATACCCCAGCATCATCCACTGAGATTTCACAGATTCACAAATCACCTGAATCTTTCCACACACCTAACATTGACAGTCCTGGTGGCTTCACGACCCCCGCAGAGTATCCTTTCTCTTCTGTTGAAGCTAAAAGACCCTCCATCGATTCCTTAGATTCCAGTGAAATGTTCTTCTCACCGGCTAAATTCCTTAGATCTCCTGATGATGAGGGAATAGAGACAACCCCACCTGCATTTACTTTGGATGAGGGGAGTTTCCTGTCAGACGGCCATGGCTCTCTTGGCATAGGAACCCTTCAAGAGAAGGTTCAAGGAATTCCTCCAGCTTTCCTGAAACCTCTCATCAAAAAGAAAGTTTTTGAGAACGACTCCTTATTCTTCTATGCAGAGGTGTTTGGGTTGCCCTCTCCTGAGGTTAGATGGTACCGGAATAAAAATCAGCTTGTTACAGATGAAAGGATTAAAATGGAAAGAGATGGAGACAACATCACACTTGAAATTCTCAGTGTAACCAAGGCTGATCAAGGAGAGTATATCTGTGAAGCCATCAATTATGTTGGAGAAGCCAGAAGTGTTGCACTAGTTGTGGTTATTTCTCAGGAGGCCAGGTATATGCCAGCACCACCAGCTGTCACCCACCAGCATGTAATAGAGTTTGATGTGGAGGAGGATGATTCTTCCAGGTCTCCATCCCCACAAGAGATCCTGCTAGAGGTCGAGCTAGATGAAAACGAAGTGAAAGAATTTGAAAGACAGGTGAAAATAATCACCATCCCCGAATACGCAGCTGACAATAAAAGCATGATTATATCTCTGGATGTTCTTCCTAGTATGTATGAGGAGAGCGGTGTGGACTTTGTCACGCAAGAGAGCGATGATTTGAAAATAGCTTTTGAGGTGACAGAGATGCCCCCTCGCTTCATAAATCCCATTTGTGACATGGAGAGTCCTGAAAGTACGACTGTCATGTTCGAGTGCTCTTTGATGGGGATTCCATCTCCCATAGTCTCATGGTTCAGAGGTAATAAAAAAATACCTCACGACGACAAGAAATACTTCCACTCATCTGATGGGGATAATCATTTCCTGAAGATCCGTAAAGTCACCACTCATGACAGTGGTGTATATACCTGCAGAGCCATCAATATAGTTGGGGAGACTCTCTGCAGGGCTTCACTGCTGGTGTTGAACCCTAAGGCCTTCTCAGGGAAGGCCAGAGGCAGGGAGTTGACTGCAGTGTCTTTAGGCAGTGCCAAAGTTCAGCCACAGAAGTTTGACCTCGTTGTTGGGAATTCATCGTTTGATGGTGAGCAAGCTTCGGAGATAGAACTGGAGTTTGAGTTTGAACAGGAGGCTGATGAGTCCCAGAAGGCAGTGAGGCTTGTTGCCATGACTGACAATGAGATGAGTGATCAGGGTGAAAAGTACGTCAGCATAAACTTTGATGTGTTTGCAGAACCAGCTAAAGACGATAAAATTGAATTTAAAGGCAAATCATCCGATATTTGTAGTTTTCAATTCCAAATTACTGAAACACCCCCAAAATGCATAATCCCCCTGACTAATGTAACAGCAGCATTGGGGACCCCTGTTATTCTCCAGTGTTTGGTCAGTGGGAAACCCCACCCAACAGCTGAATGGTATAAAGATGGTGACCGAGTCAAAGACACAAGGTACATGATTCAAGAGAAGGCGTCTGGACATTTCAATCTGATTATAACAAATGTGAACCAGAGTGATGCTGGGGAATACAAGTGCCTTATCCAGAATATTGCTGGACGTACTGAAACAACAGCTTTATTGAAAGTGTTCTAATGGGTAAAAGATAACAAAAGCATGGATGTTTAGCCCCCCCTCCCCCGAACTGAGGAAGTAACTTTTTTGAAGATCTGTACTATGTGTGCTAATATTCTTGATAAATGTGAACATTGTGTGATTTCATGCAGATACATTTACTGGTTTATTTATTGTATGTTTTTAATTCTTCACACACGAAAGGGTAATTAAAATAGAGATGGGTTTATTTTTTGATTAAGAGAATGACTTCAGTCTGATTTCTAGTAAATGTGTGCTTTTCAGAGAAGAATAAATGTTATAACATTTGCACTGTAGAATGTACTGACTATAAAAGCACTGTATAACAACATCCACAACATATTGTATTAATATATTCATTCTGCATAAGGTGTACCATTAAAATAAATTTGAAATGTATTAATGTCTATTAAATTAAATCAATTTCTATTCTAATCTAGCCTTAATATGACTAATTGATGTGACGCAGTCTACAACTCTACTAGACTAATTAATATGGCACAGACATCTTAATATTTCTTTAAACTGTGTACATGTGCTTCAATATCAGTTCACTCTATATGCAAAATTTGGTGTCAGTTTTTCTCATTGTGCATTGAAAGACATTCACATTGGTTTAAATTGGTCAATTTGGTGTATCTTTCAAATTGATATTGTTATTGTGGGTAGGTATAGGTTTTTTGTTAATGTAATGGTAGTCTCACTAAATTCTACTTGTTTGAATGTTTTAGCATGAAAAGGTCTAGTTTAGAAGTTTAGAAAAATTAATAATAATTAGCTTATCATGCTTGTCTTTGTTAAGGCGTTTGACATAGTGTATTTATCTTGTTCTGTATTTTGAATAAGGTAACACTGACAATATTCGGGTGAATTAAATTAACATTAGAATTGAAATCTAAAATAATCAGTGAAATTACCTTTTTGAAAATGCTTTATATAAATGATGTGTTGTAAATATACGTATTGCTGTTCAGAGGAAGCTGCATTCAAAATGAATGGAGCAGTTTGATTATTGTACTCAATTAGTCAACACTCCATATTTACAAAGCAGATAAGGAAAATGCCAATATTGGAAAGAGAAAAAAAATCAATGATTTATATGTACAGAATCCACTTCAGTTTGTCTCAAACAGTGTTTATATAACTGAATAAAAAATTAAATTCAACTCATACGTACTTTGTATATTCCATAATGTACTTGCATTTACATGTTTAATTTCACTTTCTTACAGGGGTTATTGAGAATAACAGCTCTGATGAATTCAGACAATTGTGTTACTGACATTCTTATGAACTGAATTATTTTTTGTACACAGAACGTTCTAGCTTGACTGTCACCACCATGGAAGAGGAACAAGAGACTTACCACACTGGCCTACAGTTACCAGACAAAAGCAAAACACTTGAACTCAAACCAGAATCTAAACGTTACTCTAGTACTTTAGAAAAGAAAAAAGAAAAGCCAGTTTTCATTACCCAACTTTCACCAGCAGTTGTCACTGTTGGGGAGATGGCCAAGTTTACTGTTACAGTATCTGGCTTCCCAAGGCCTATTGTTCAGTGGTTTCACAATGGCCGTGCCATAACTAATTCATCAGTGTACAAAATAATTCAAGAAAAAGAGGAGTACACTTTAATAATTACTGAGATAAAAACTGAGTATGAAGGTGAATACTCTTGTACAGCCACTAACAGATTTGGACAGACTACTTGTACTACTTACCTAGAGGTGAAAAAGAGTGATATTAGCACAGCAGAGAAATGGATTGAAAAGATGTTCAAAGTAACAGGACAGCCTCCTGCTTTTACCATTCAGATTCAATCTGTGAGGTGTTCTGAAGGAGGTGAGGCATTTTTTAAGTACAATGTCACAGGGGATCCATCTCCAGATGTGCATTGGTTAAGAGGCGCTTTTCATATTCAGCCTAGCAAAAATTGCATCATGGTGAAAAACCATGATGGGTCTGGCTTCATCAACATGAAGAGCGTTAAACCGGAGGACAGTGGGGTCTACACATGCAAGGCTTCCAACCCATTTGGGGAAGCCTCTTGTAGTGCTGAGTTAGTTGTATTCAAAGAGCCTGTCTCTGTAACTCGACAGGAACAACATATGGTAATTCAGAAACAAAAAGGTTATAAAGTGTCCATGACTGAACAGGCTACAGAATCCCGCTTGTACATGGTCAACCTACCAGGAGATGCTGGGGCAAGTCTTCAGGCAGGGCATCAGATGGTGTATACCATCGGTACTGAGGACAGACAGGTTGTTTCAAGTGAGCAGGTGGGCACGTTTGGCGAGGTGGACATCTCTGCTGCTTCTCTTCATAAAGAGCAGGTCACCCACCAAGCTGCTGTGCTGCAGTCTCATAAAGTAGAAGAAAGAGTGTCTGTAGCTCCTACGCATCCACTCCAAGTTGCAGCTGTTCCCTCAAAACAACTTAAAATGGCTGCTTTTACGTCCGCAGTTCAAGAGAGACAAGACTTGAAAGAGCAGCACTGTGATCGTATTAAAAGTCCTGAGGTTGTAGCACTCCAGTCTTCCAAGGAGATGAAGGCAAAGTTTATGTCAGCCATGGCAGAGGAGGTGACAACTTTGTCTACAATTAGCACTGAACCCTTAAGTGACAGGAATGCAGCTCAAGTACAGCCGATGTCTGAGCCCAAGCATTTAGTCAGTGGTTATCAGGTTGAATCCCAGCTAGCAATCTCCAAAGAGGAATCACAAGATATCCCAAAGCCACAGGAAGAAACAAGTTACAAAGTAAAAGAAGGGATCAAAATATTGTATTCTGCCACATCATCTGAAAAACGTTTGATTCCTGAAAGTCACACCACAGAGCTTTCCACCTCCGACTCTGCTGTCCAGTCTACGATAACCAAAGAATTATCCAAACCTGTCATTGCTTCAGTTAGTGAATCTAAACATACATTATCTAAAGAAGATACATTTTCCATGCATCGGCCAGATAAAGAGGCTGCTCGTCTTTGCAAAGATGTTGTTGTTAAATCTGCTCTTACAGCCGAGGAAAAGGAGCCACTACATGCTGAGCACACTGAGCAGCTGAAAAGCCTGGACAGTGCTGTCTCAATTCCATCTCAGGTGGAAGGTGAGCAGGTGTTACATCTGCAGGTGATCACTGACCAGGATGCACTGACAACAGAGCAGAGGTTCACTAGTGAGAGGCCTGCTGCTGAGCAAGCTGGTGCTAGGAAAAGCCCAACATTTTTACACACAGTGACCCAAGATGAACAGATCTCTGTCACTTGTGAGGATACATCAGAGTTTTCCGCAAAGGAGGACACAATGTCTATTCAGCCTCATAAAGAGCCCCACACTCCTTTACATCTCCAGACAGTCGAGCCAGTTGCTACATTACCTAAAGAGGGTGTGATTACCATGGAAAAGCCAGACCAGCAGATGGCAGCACAGAAACAAGAAAAAGCCAGAAAACATGCAGCAACATCTGAAGATAAAAGAGTACTTACAGCTGATTATCACAAAAATCTTGATGTCTCAGTGACAGGCCTTCAGTCAGAGCTTAAATTAGAGCCCAAACCTCAGAAAATTCTTCAGGTCTCTTCCAAGCCCATGCAACTACCAAAAGAAACACCTTTTACCAGCGATATGAAACAGCAGCGTGCTCTAGTCCAGAAGGAGGAACGCTGGAATGTCATGCATGTCACTAGTGTAGCAGCTAATCAAGCATTACAGGAGGGACATGCTGAGAGTCTGAAGGCAGTGGACACATTTACATGTCAAACTGGTGTAGAGCCTAAAGTGCCAACAGAACCAGTGCAGGTGGAGGAAAAGGAGATCTCAACTGAGAGTAGTGACCCTCTTGACGCTGCAGAGCAGGACTTTGCTGTCCAAATTCAGGAAGGCCAGTCAGTCAGACAGTCAATAGTAATGGATGAGAAGCATATCTTGACTGGTGAACTTTCTCAAGAAATAACCAAATCAGAGTCAACCAGTGTTCGTGTGACGAATCAGCCTAAAATGTGTCTAATGGTGTCCGAGTCTGGAGAGAGCCTTCCGCTTCCAAAGGAGATGACGTTCGTTATTCAGATTCCCAAACCGTCAAGTCTGAATATCAGACATCAGCTAAAAGATGCACTGCAGTCTGCTGTGTCTCGTGACCAGCAGCTGTTACTGGCAGACGTTGTACAGAGATTAGAGGCTGTTGAAGTACAAGAAGTGAAAGTTCAAAAAGAACCCAAACGTGCCATGTTCACATACCTTATTACAACACCAGGTGCTCCCATGGAGATCACTCTGGCTTTCGAAGGTAAATACCCTCAGACTGCCGATTTGAGGACTGAACTCAAGGCAGCTTTTCATTCCATTGTTTACCAGGAGCAGCATGTTCTTACTTCCGAGCAGCCGGGCACCATGCAAATTGATAAACCCCACAGAGTTCAGGTCAGTAGTGATCGCTCTAGAGAGATGATGTCATCTGTGGTTGAAACGGTCAGAGTCGCAGAGAGTGCGGTTGTTTTTGCAAGTCCCAAGTCTCAGTCTGCCGCACTCAAGACCGAGTCAAAATCTGCAGTTGAAATCCAAACAGCCGAGCAACAAATAGTATTACAGGAGTCAAAGGCAGTGCAAATCAAACAAACTGAGAGTCCTCAAGTTGGGATGATGTCCACCGAATCCTTTAGTGAGTTTCAGCAGTCAGCTCAGGTGGTAAAAAAGGAGGCTAGTTCTGTGATGGTAAAAGGCCGCAAGAGAGATGTAGGTGCTGCTGACGTAACCACTGATCTGCCTGTCACATCCATTCCGTCCGAACACTACGTAGAAATGCACATCAAAAGAGAACACAGGGAGGAGTTTTACTCAGATGAAG
The DNA here is from genome assembly GCA_030340665.1 of Neosalanx taihuensis. NCBI lineage: Eukaryota > Metazoa > Chordata > Actinopteri > Osmeriformes > Salangidae > Neosalanx > Neosalanx taihuensis. The sequence goes on along the minus strand of CM059291.1, from coordinate 16,602,584 downwards.
TCACTGTCTCTAGGCAACAACATATTGAAGGCTATCCAATTATTGAAACTACACTGGAGGACACTGTCATAGAGGAGGATAGTAAAGTTACATTTAGTGTGACCATAAAGTGTGTTAAGAATGTGAACTGGCTTTTCAACGGAAAATTAGTGAAATCTGGTAAAGAGTTCAAGTGTTCCAAAGACCATGATACATACACGTTAGTTATCAACAAAGTTATCAAGGAGAAACATCAAGGAGAATATGTCTGTGAGGCTGAGAATGAAGCCGGGAAGACCACCACATCTGGACGACTGACAGTAGTCTCAAGAGGTTGGATATTGGGAGTAGTATACTGTCATTATCCATTACTTCACACAATGAACTAACTGCAATCTAAAATATTATTATCACCCTATGAAACCAAACTAATAATTCACTCCTCATTCTGACCTCCACCCCCACCCAACTGAAAAGAAAAAAAAAGATTTTATGATCACATGTTGTCAAAATCATTTTCACTTCAAAACCCAACCTTACTCAGTGTCATCCATATCCACATGTATCATCAGCTTTCCTGGGTATGTCCACCAGTCACTTGCATGTCCATGAAAAATGTCACAAAAAAAGGTCACCTTTCACTCTTTGATCCATTTCTTTCTCAGTGCTGAAATCTTTGCATGCTTTTAGGAGCAGCTTCCATTCTTTTTTCCTTCCTCTACCACTCACAACCATTTCTTCAAAGTCGCTCCTGGAATGTTTCCCACAATTGCGCTGAATTCCACCCTCATCAATCCTGATCCATTGAATCATTCACCTACATTAGTTCCATTACTCTCTGCTTGTTCGCTGACCTTTTTTTTTTCTTTCCCCAGTGCCACCTGTTTTCAGGTACAAAATCCTGCCCATGGATATCAACATTGGCAACAGTGCCAAGTTTGAATGTGAAACTGAAGATGCACCCAACGTGACCTTCAAGTGGTTCAAGTCTGGTACTGAGATTAAACAGAGTGAGAAGTACAGGATCCTTAGTCGACACAATTCTTCTTCACTGGAGATCATCAACCCAACCAAAGGAGATAGTAGTGAATACGCCTGCAAAGCTTCCAATCAGCATGGCAGTGACAGCTGTTCCGCCTCCCTGACAGTAACGGGTAAGAGCCTTTACAGTTTTATTACAGTATTGTTTTATGAATATGACCTGTGTTCTTGTGAGTTGAAAGTCTATTTGAAGGCATCAAAGTCTTATTGAATGTATGCTGCGCATCTTCTGTATCAGGCATTCTTTTCGTGTTACATCTTTCTTATCTTCTGCCTACTTTCTATAGAAATGTACCCACCAGTATTTATTAAAAAGCCTGATCCAATGACTTTATATGTGGGCAAGCAAGCAGATTTCCAATGCACAGTCACTGGCTCCACACCTATGGATGTTGTCTGGCACAAAGACAACATTGCCATCACTTCTGGAGCTAATTATAATATCACAAGTGACAAGAACAAACAGTCACTTCAAATCAAAAGTCTTCAGCTAGAAGACCAAGGGGTTTATCTGTGTAAAGCATCCAACAGTGTTGGCACCGCTACATGCAACACAGAGCTGATTGTTATCAAGAAGCCCACCTTTACAAAGACCTTTGAGTCAGTGTCAGCAGCTGTTGACAGTCTCTTACGTCTTGAGTGTCAAATCGATGAGGACACTGGAGTGACCATCATCTGGACAAAGGATGGCAAAAAAATGCATCAATCAATGGACACGAAACTTTCTTTTGAAGAAAAGGTCATCGTTCTTGAAATAGCAAAGGCAAAACTAAAAGATTCAGGGAGATATGTCTGTACAGCATCAAATGATGCTGGGGCATCCGATTGCTCTGCTGTGGTGACAGTGCAAGGTAAGATCTTTGATCTTGCATCATTAAACTCTTAATTGTTGACTGTATTACTTGAAAAGAAATGGTGCATGCATGATCTGTTATGGTGTCTCTCTTGCCCTTTCTTCTTGTACTCTTATCTCCTCTGATGGTTATTTTTTAAATACCTGTACTATCTTTTTATGAAAAACCCTTTTCAGAGCCTCCTTATTTTGTGAAGAAAATGGAGCCTAAGATTACATGGAAGCAGGGCATTGCTGCACGATTACAGTGCATAGCCAAAGGATCCCCTGAACTTCACTCAAACTGGTTTTTCAATGATAAGGAACTCAGCGATGGAGAAAAATATAAAATCTCTTTTAAGAATGGTCTTGCCATTTTAGAAATAATCAATCTTCTTGTGTCAGACAGCGGAAACTACACCTTTGAGGTGTCTAATAACTCGGGTAGTGAAAGCTGCAGTACACAGATATCTGTCAAAGGTTTGCTAATCTTACATTTTTATCTTGCATTTTGTGAGAATCTCCGGTGACAATATCCATTGATAAATATACAGTCTAATTTACACTGTTATTTTCAGAGCCCCCTTCCATCCGTAAAGAACTACAAATTGTCGAGGTAGTGAAGGGGACCGCAGCTCTAATGGAATGTGAAGTTGTTGGAACAGCACCTTTTGAAATCACCTGGTTCAGAAACAAGAAACAAATAGCTACAGATAAAAAGTACAGGGTAGTCACACAGGAATCTTTGGCCCGTTTGGAAATCTGCTCATTTGAAAGTGCAGATGTTGGAGATTACCAATGTGTTGTATCTAATGATGTTGGTAAAATATCCTCCAAGGCTTCAGCAAAACTGAAAGGTCAGTATTTTGGTCATAGCAGAGATACGATCTTAACTATGTCAGCAAATTTTTTACAGAGAACTTTAATTGTTTTGTTCTTATGTTTTGATCAGAACCACCCACATTTTCAAAGAGGATTGACAGTACAACAGCAATGTTGGGCAATGCTGTAAAACTGCAGGGCACCATAAAAGGCTCAACCCCCATAACAGTCAAATGGATGAAGGATTCTGAAATACTGAGGGATGATGATCCTAATTTAAAAATGACTTTTGAAAACAATGTTGCTAGTTTATCAATAGTAACCGTCGTAATTAATCATGGTGGAAAATATACCTGCCAAGCAGAGAATGAAGCAGGACAGCAAAAATGTGAAGCTACTTTAACTGTTCAAGGTTAGATCATTTTTATTGAACTTTGTTTAGACATACAGAATTACACATTCCGATTTATTTGTCTCCTCAATCCTGAATCTGTTTTTTTTCTTTCTATATCTTAGAACCAGCTAGAATATTAGAGAAAGCTGAGTCCATTAGTGTGACAATGGGGGATTCAGCAACCTTGGAGTGCACTATAGCAGGAAGTCCAGACCTCAAAGTCAAATGGTTCAAAGATGGAAAGGAGGTCACAGGGGGTCGAAAATACAAGTTGACTCTTAAGGACAATATTGCTGTTTTAAAGATTCTTGCTGCAGAAAAAGGAGACACTTCTGAATACAAAATGGAAGTGTCTAATCGGGTTGGAAAAGACGAATGCTCTTGTTCTATCACAGTTCTAGGTTTGATATTAATCACTTCTGTTATTAGAGTTGTTCTCATTAAATTGAATAACTTGCGACTAACGTAACAACACTTTCCTCTCAACTACAGATCGGATCATGCCACCGTCTTTCACTAAGTCTCTTAAAAGAGTTGATGGAAGCATTGGTAACAATGTCTCAATGGACTGTAAGGTCTCTGGGTCTCAGCCCATGACCATATCTTGGTTCAAAGATGACAAGGAAATTAAGAGCGGACAGAAATATCAATCTGAGTTTATGGACAGTTCAGCTGTACTGAGAGTCATTCAGCTGAAGAAAGATGATGCTGGAGTTTACAAATGCCTGGCAACAAATGCTGCTGGTTTTAAAGAGAGCAGTGGAACTTTATACGTCAAAGGTTAAAAAAATTCTGCCTTTTAGATCTCTGTCTTCTCCATTTATTTCCTTTACAAGTGATAACATGCTCATACAAATATTTGATTCCTACCAACTTCTAGAACCTCCAGTCTTCACATTGACACCTAATGCTCAAGATGTCGTACCAGGATCTGCTGTAATCTTCAAGGCAGCGTTCTCTGGAACGGCTCCTTTTACTGTTAAATGGTTCAAAGAAGATAAGGAGGTATCCTCCGGAGGTTCATGTTTTATCAAGAAAGATGCTGTGTCCACCATCTTGGAGCTTCACTCAGTAAAACCTACTGACTCTGCTACCTACACTTGCCAAGTAATGAATGATGCTGGGAAGGTGTCATGCACCGCAGTCCTGTTCGTCAAAGGTGCCCTTTTTTTTCATGTGTAGTGTTGTTTGCTGTGTAACAGCAACGTTTGTTTCACGTGTTATCTTCTAACTATTGTTCAATTCTTTCCTTTAGAGCCACCAATGTTTGTGATGAAGCTTGAGTCTTCAAAACTTGTAACCAGTGGCAGTGCTTTAATGATGGAGTGCAAAGCTACTGGCAGCCCTGAAATAACTTTTAAGTGGTTTAAGAACGAAATTGAGATAAGTTCAAATAAGAAATATAAAACAAGTGGGAAGAACTTAGTTGCCTCATTAGAGATATCTAACTGCACTGTTGAGGATAGTGGAGATTATGTTTGTGTTGCATCAAGTGATGCTGGTAGTGACCGCTGCAGCAGCACCGTGACAGTCAAAGGTTTGTAATATGTTTTAGCTTCTTAACATTTTCTTAATATCTGAAACATTTACTTAGCTTGGCAAACTGTCATGTTGACATTTTTTTTCCGTAGAACCTCCTGTGTTTTTGAGGACTTTTGAACACAAAGATGTTATCAAAGGGTCAGATGTGATGATGGACGGACAGGTGTCTGGCTCTGCTCCTTTCAGTGTATCTTTTTACAAAAGTTCCAAGTTGATCAGAAATGATAAAAGGCATAAGATCAGTGTAACAGGTGACATAGTTGCCATCCAGATACTTTGCGTTGATGCCTTGGATACTGGAACGTACCAATGCACTGTGGAAAATAACGTTGGGAAAACCTCTTGTGATTATGAAGTAACTCTTAAAGGTTGGTATTTAAACTTGAGTTCAATGTTTTTCTACTGTAGGATCTCTTTTTGAATGTATTCACACACTATTTTGTGCTTCTCTTTTAGAACCTCCATCATTTGTGCAAAAGTTAGAGAACACAATTTCTCAAGTAGGCAGTGAGATTTCTCTTCAGTGTGTGCTGAAGGGTTCTGAACCAATTACGGTGTCATGGCATAAGGATGACCATGAGGTCAGAGAGGCTGAACACATGCAGATATCCTATCAAGACAGGACTGCACTGCTGTACATCACAAATGTACAAGCCAAATATGGAGGAAAATATACATGTCAGGCACAGAATCAAGCTGGTGTTCAGAAATGCTCAGCTGTCCTCACTGTCAAAGGTTGGTTGTCAATATAAAGGCAATCTAATGCTATTGTAGTTGTTATATTCCTTCAAATTCATCAGACATAAACATTTTTTAATGTTTTGTTGATCACAGAACCAGCAACAATCACTGAGGAGGCCAAGTCCATCAGTGTTACATTTGGGGATCCAGCTACTCTAGCATGCAGGTTCTCTGGAACCAAAGTCATCAAAGCCAAATGGCTGAAGGATGGGAAAGAGCTCACATCAGGTCAAAGATACAAAATCCAAAACACGGATACAAGCTCCATTCTGAAGATTCTAGCTACGGAGAGAAGTGATAGCGAGGACTACATATTTGAAGTTTCAAATGACGTTGGACGTAGTTCTTGTGAGGCTACAGTCACAGTTCTCGGTCAGTTTATCAAAAATCTTTAAAACGTTATTATGTTTCACCATGTTGTCTTCAACAATATATTAATATTCTATTTTTATTCATGCTAGATCAAATAATTAAGCCCTCGTTCACAAGAAAACTGAAGAAAACAGAAAGCATCAAAGGATCATTTGCCCACTTGGAATGCCTTGTGTCGGGGTCTTTGCCCATAACTGTACATTGGTTCAAAAATGAGAAAGAGATTGAGATTGATGACAAACACAAATGTACATTTTTTGAAAATACCGCTTTTCTCGAAATCACTCGTCTTGATAGTGAGGACAGTGGCAGTTATACCTGCATTGCTAAAAACAAAGCAGGAAGTGACCAGTGTTCTGGTGCCTTGATTGTGAAAGGTACTTTCCATATTTTTATCATGAGCATAATGTAGTTCCTCTGATCTTTGCACAATCTGCAGGATAGTGGAAGTTCAATCAAACTGATTTCTTCCCTTTCGTCAACAGAACCACCATGTGTCCTTGAAAAACCTGAATCAATGGATGTGGTGCCTGGATCAAAGGTCCAGTTTAATGTCCTTGTGTCTGGTAGTCCACCCATGAACATAACATGGTTTAAGAATAAAAAAGAGATTATGTCAGGCCCTGACTGTTCTGTAATTAAGGACAACACCTCAAGTTCACTGGAACTGTTCTTTGCCAAAACAACAGACTCTGGAGACTATGTCTGTGAAATTAAGAATGATGTTGGCTCTGCTGTTTGCCAGGCAACTCTCTTTGTCAAAGGTATTTATTATGCTTTAGCTTCCTTTTGGTAATGTTCATACACATTTTGACTTCCGTCATTCATTGTAATTCCTTTCTTTCATTCTATAGAGCCTCCAAAATTCACTCGCGCTCCTGATAGATTGTCTGTGATGAAGCCAGGGCAGAGTAAGACATTTGAATGCCAGGTGACTGGAACACCTGAGATAGACATCTACTGGTTTAGAGATGGGAATGAAATAAACCCTAGTGACAAATACAAGATGTCTTACGTAAACTCCTTGGTAACTCTAGACATATGCAATGTCGATATGAAAGACAGTGGAATGTACTACTGTGAGGCACGTAACGATGCTGGTAGTGAAAGCTGTAACATGGAATTGAGAGTCAAAGGTTAGTGTTATCTGTTATAAGTTCTGAATCCAATTGATGTTTTAGAACACTTTGGGGAACATGGATTTCCTGAATTTAATTTGATTAATTCTCTGCTCTTTCCACCTCAGAGCCACCATCCTTTGTAAAAATGTTAGTGCCGACAGATGTTGTGAAGGGCTCAAATGCATTTTTGGAGTGCCACGTCATTGGGACCTCGCCATTAGAAATTACATGGCACAAGGATCTGAAGGAAATCCAATTAAGCACAAAGTACAGTTTTTCACAAGTTGATAAAATACTGAGGCTTGAAGTGCAAAAATGTGATATCATAGATGTAGGTGAATACCAGTGCACTGTTGCAAATGAGGTGGGAAGCTGTTCTTGTAATACTACACTGAAAATTAAAGGTTTGTGTTTTTAACTTTTTTACAAAAAGAACACAATGACCCATAACAGGTTATTTTGTTTTCCGTGCCAGTGGATAACTGAATTCATTGTTTGATTGATTTAATGATAGAACCCCCATCATTTGTGGAGAAGATCCAGAGTGTTGCCACTGTATTGGGCCAACTAGCTCAATTCCAGTGTGTTGTGGCTGGCTCCCCCACCTTGTCTGTGCAATGGCAAAAGGATGAGAATTGGATATTGGAAGATCCTAAGATTGAAAGGATGTTTGAAAATAACGTGGCAACTTTAAAGATTCCTGTTTGCGAAGCCTGTCACAGTGGGAAATATACCTGCCAGGTTCTAAATGAAGCTGGACAAGACAAGTGCTTTGCAAGTCTGACTGTGCAAGGTCTGTCTTTACATAGGATGTTGAAGAATTCAAGATTCTTAAAGGATGCGGGATTGTGTGAATTTTATCAAAGCATTCTGTTAGATAACGTATTTCATGTGTGCTTTTTAGAACCCCCACAGATAATGGAGAAGCCTGAGATGATAAAGGTGACCGTTGGGGATCCAGTCAGTTTAGAGTGTAAAGTGATTGGATCACCTGAGCTCAGGGTTAAATGGATGAAAGATGGCAAAGAGCTTCAGTCCAAACCACAACAGAAGCTTAGCTTTGAGAACAATGTCAGCTGCCTTAAAATCCAATCTGCACAGTTGGAAAATGGAGGGACTTATGTCTTTGAGGTGTCCAACCACATTGACACATGTCACTGTGAAGTCAAACTGGTTGTACTAGGTTAGTGCAAATATTGACCAATCTCAATTGTTTTATTGTTGCAGTGTAGATGAGTTGAAAATAACGATGACTATTTATATTTTTGTTAAACAGAACAAGTGATCCCCCCAAGTTTCATCAAGCCTTTGATGGACATGCAGGAAATACTGGGTTCATTTGTTCAAGTTGGATGCAAAATATCAGGATCACTGCCTATAACTGTGGAATGGCAGAAAGACGGGAACAGAATTTCTAGTGGTGGACGACACAAGCTTCTTCAGGGGGACAATTCTGTGTCTCTAGAGCTGGAACAGCTAGACAGAGCTGATGCAGGCACCTACTCTTGTAAACTAACTAACAAAGCAGGGAATTGTGAATGCAGTGGAACATTAAGGGTCAAAGGTTAGGAGAACTCCCATGTCTTTGGTCTCTTTGAATATTACTACAGTGTAGTAGTACATCTTATTAACCTGGTAACCCTGTTGTTTCCTTCAGAGCCTCCCAGCTTTGTGCTGTCACCTGAATCTCAGGCTGCTATCCCTAATACCAATGTGCGCTTTAAGAGCACATTTAAAGGAACACCTCCCTTCACAGTGAAATGGTTCAAGGATGACACTGAACTCATGACTGGACCGTCATGTTTTACTGGACTGGAAGGCTTTTCATGCTTCTTAGATCTTTACTCAGTGGGAGTTTTACAAAGTGGAGTTTACGCTTGTCAAATTAGCAACGACGCTGGCTCGGCAAGATGTTCTGCGGATTTAACAGTGAAAGGTTTGGAATCAAATATCTTTTTTCATCAACTCCATCTTTTTTCACAACTTCTTCATTTTCACCGCATCAATAATTACAGTGCTCCTTTGTCAAAAAATTGCTGATATGTCTTCCAAGTGCTTTCTAACCCATGTCTTGCCTTCCATCTCTAACCGATCATCCCTTTATACAGCTCATCACTACCCTGTAATCATTCACTAACTGCTCATGTGCTTCAATCAGCTAACATGCTTATATTTTGACCTTGCAGAACCCCCTGAGTTTGTCCTGAAACTCCCACCCACTAAGTGCGTGAAGCAGTGTGAGCCCCTCCGTCTCGAGTGCAAGGTCACCGGTTCCCCAACCCTCCAATTGACCTGGTTCAAAAACGACACTAAGATAACCGATGGTGGTAACTACAGAATATCCTTTGTTGCGTCAATGGCGGTCCTTCAGCTCCATACAACACGATTTGATGATCATGGAGTCTACACCTGCGAAGCCCAGAATGATGCTGGAAGTGTTAGTTGCAGCACCACTCTTACCGTGAAAGGTCAGCCATGGAACAACTTAAAACTGCATCTCAATATTTACCATGTTGTGTTGGACCTGAATATCTCAAAAAGCGTGTTTTTCATCAAAAGAAAATCAATTTTTTTGTACAGTTTGCTGAATGTAATCAACAGTGCCTAAGTGATTTTCAAATCTTTTTTAGATCCCCCATCTTTCGTCAAAGTCCCACAACCTATTGAAGGACTGAAGGGCAAGGATGTCAGTATGTCATGTGAACTTTATGGCTCCGCACCCATTGATATTTACTGGTACAAAGACAAAAAGCCTCTAAAAGAGAGCAGAAAGTACAAGATGGTGAATGAAGATAGCTCTGCTACTCTTCATATCATTGGATTAGAGGAATCTGATGCTGGTGAATATGAATGCAAGATCTCAAACAGTGTAGGAAGTGAAACCTGCCGAACTACAGTTAGTCTCAGAGGTCAGTGAGATGGTGGAGATCCTTGGACAATTTCCTGAATGCTCTGATTACCAGCATTTTTGACTTTGTTCCAGTTATATTTACTTTACCTCTGTACATGTTTGTCCTTTCTTCAGAGCCACCTGCATTTGTGAAGAAGTTATCTAACATGACAGTCATATCTGGCAAGGAGGTGACTCTGGTGGCCACTGTCAAAGGCTCTCAGCCAATGACAGTGTCTTGGGTTCAAGACAAGGATCACATACTCAGAGACGGTGACAACCGGAAAATAACCTTTGAGAATAACCAAGCTACTCTTAAAGTTTTCAAAGCAGACTCTACCACAGCTGGGAAATACACCTGCCAACTCAAAAATGATGCTGGAATTGTGGAATGTTTTGCTAACTTGACTGTCCTAGGTTTGTAACATTCAATTTTTTCTTTGCAGTCTTTAGTTTTTCAGTCGCTCAGGTTGTAAGACCGTGCTCATCTCTGTATTTTCAGAGCCTGCAAAGGTAGTGGACAGACCAGAGTCTCTTAGTGTCACCGCAGGTGATATTGCTGCCCTAGAGGTCACAGTATGTGGGACACCAGAGCTAAAACCAAAATGGTTCAAGAATGGTGTTGAGCTCTCATCTGGCAAGAAGTACAAAATCTCCTTCTCCAAGATGATATCCAGCCTACAAGTTCTGTCAGCGGAGAGAATTGACACAGGAGAATACACGTTTGAAGTTGAAAACGAGGTTGGCAGGGACCTGAGCAAAATCAACCTCACTGTTCTAGGTTTGTGGCTTCTCTATATATGTGGTATGGTTTAACATAAGTGTTTTTTGTCTAATGCTCTGGTTACTAATCATATTCTTTCAAACAGATAAGACCATACCTCCTACATTCACACGGAAACTGAAGGATTCTAATACAATTGTTGGGAAACCTGGTGAGATGGAATGCAAAGTGTCAGGTTCTCAACCTTTCACCATTACCTGGTACCACGATGGGGAGGAAGTCAGGAGTGGACCAAACTATGAGATTGCATTCATTGACAACAATTGCACACTCAGAGTGCCCACTCTTAAGTTGTCCGACTCTGGAGTGTATAAGTGCAAAGCTGTGAACAAAGCAGGAGCAAATGAGACCTCTGCGTCTTTCATTGTGAAAGGTCAGTAAGAATGCAGTCTGCATGTTCTCACTGGGCTTTATCATGACCTTTACCTGGTGAACTGTTGATAGTGTGCAACGTTTAAGAAATTGTATTTTTATGTTTAGAGCCTCCCTCTTTCGTGGTGCAACCTCAGCCATTGGAAGCAATGCCCGGAACAAATGTTACTTTCTCAGCCATTGTTAAAGGAAGTGCCCCACTGAAACTCAAATGGTTCAGAGGCAGCAAGGAAATAGTGTCTGGAAGGGACTTTATGATTGCTTTACGGGAAAATAAAGCCACTCTGGAGTTGTTCAAAATTGATAAATCCCACGCTGGAGAGTACACATGTCAGATCATTAATGATGCTGGGAAGGAGAGCTGTCCGGTGCACTTGTCTGTTAAAGGTTGGTCAATTAGAAAACAGAGAATGTTTCGAAATGTTCTTTCTAATGAACCTAACCAGAATGTTATCTAACTCATTTCTGTGTTACTTTGCTCAGAATCTGCACGCTTCGTTAAGAAGCTGAAGGACCTCTCTGTTGAGAAAGGGAGACCCCTGGTTCTTGAATGCACTTACACTGGAAGCCCAAAGATTTCAGTTAACTGGTCTAAGGATGGTCAACAGATTTTTGCCTCTTATAAGTACAATATCACCACTACAGAGAGTTCCTGTATTCTGGAATGTTTGAACACAGATGACAAAGAGGCAGGAGGCCGATACTCTTGTGAAGTATCCAATGATGCTGGAAATGATACCTGCCATTCACAAGTATCAATTCTGGGTTAGTGCACATTCAAATATTTGGTCAAATAGCTGGACTGTCTTATGTCTTATTCTGTAACTTTATACAAACTCTGACTGACTCACATGCATGTCTGCCACTTCAGAACCACCCTATTTTATAGAAAAGTTGGAGCCCATGGAAGTTACTGCAGGTGATGCAGTCTGTTTGAAATGTCAGGTTGGAGGAACACCTGAAATAAAAGTGTCTTGGTTTAAAGCTGATGGAAAAGTGAGATCCACGGCAACCTGCAAAATTGAATATTCCAAAGGCACTGCCTGTTTGAAGCTAAGCAAAGCAACTAAGTCTGATATTGGCGAATACACCTGCAAAGCAGAAAACACCATAGGCTCAGCCTCCTCAAGCTGCAGACTCAATGTTCAAGGTGATGCTTCTCTTTTATACAGGATTCTTATCTCTGAGCTTATGCCATGACCCATACTATGACAAATGTTTTGCAGCATACCACCTAAACTATATTGCAATGTTAAACCATCTTATTCCAGAGGCCAAAACACCACCTTCCTTCCCAAAGAAAATCACGAGCCTTCAGCAGACTGAAGGTCAGGCAGTCAGGTTTGAATGCCGTGTGGCTGGGTCTTCTCCCATCGAAGTCTCTTGGCTCAAAGACGGTGAACCTCTGAGAAACCAAAATGAATTCTCCACGTCTTACGATGATAACACAGCTGTCCTGCAAATCCACAAGGGAGAGATGAAGCACTCTGGAGAGTACGCTTGTGTTGCTACCAACAGTGTTGGAACAGCTTCCTGTAGAGCCAAACTCACTCTTCAAGGTCTGTCTGGATTTTCAATAAGTGATATTTTGCTTGTAGAGAATGCGTTAAATCCATGAGCTAGTTCATGTTGTAACTTGAATTTCTGTTGTGTTGTCCTGCTCTTTTATTGACCTTTTAGAACCAAGATACCCCCCTGTGTTTGATAGAAAGCTCTCACCCCAGGACGTATCAGTAGGGGGCAGTGTTGAGCTGGAATGCCACTTTACTGGGTCTATGCCAATAAAAGTGACTTGGTCAAAAGATCATAAAGATATTCGATCTGGGGGAAATTATAAGATGTCCTGCGAGAATAATAGCCCCCATCTTACTATTCTGAAGGCTGATAAATCTGATACTGGACGCTACTTTTGCCAGGCATCTAATGATATTGGGAAGGATTCTTGTTCCACAGACATTACTGTGAAAGGTACTAGGCATTCAGCCAGCGGTTTTTCCATCACAGCAAATTTCTTCTATTTAAGACAGCAATATGAGCAATATGCCTCCTTTAGTTTCTTTTGTGACATAGTTTTTTCACATATCATGGCTCAAACATTTCTTTTACTAAAATTGTACCTTTACATTTTTAGAGCGTAAAATCCCTCCCACCTTCACCAAATTGCCGGCAGAGAACATTGAAGACACAGAGGGCAAAGTGTTGAAGATAGAGGGTCGTTTATCTGGATCTCAGCCCATGACTATCACCTGGTATAAAGATAACAGGGAAATCAGCAGCTCTGATAAGTATGACATTTCCTTCAAGAGCAATGTGGCTGTGCTGTGTATCAAGAACTCCCAGGTCTCTGACAGTGGCAGATACAGCTGCAAAGCTACCAATGAAGCTGGAACTGCCTCCTGTCCAGCCTCAGTTGCCATTTCCGGTAGGTTGCTGAAATTATTTACGTGAATATACTGTAAAAATGTTCTATGTTAGCACACTCAATACATGAGTATCGAGACTAGCTCCTGCAATATCACTGTTGCACCAAGATGACTTGCCACAAACACATTTCTACCTACAGAATGCCTTAAATGGGGCTCCATCCTCTTGATGAAAGATATACTTTATGTACTATCCTTGTGTCTTGTCTCCTCATTCAGAGCACAAGAAACCTCCAGTTTTTGATGTTCCTCTAAAGCCATTAACAGTGAATGAGGGAGAGAAGTTGAGCCTTAGATGCCATGTCCGTGGCTCTCCGCCCATTAAGATTCAGTGGATGAAGGACAGGAATCAACTGCAGTCTTCCACAAACACTAAAATCACCTTCACTGATGGCACTGCCTGTTTGGATATCGATCAGACATCTAGAACGGATGCAGGAGACTATCTCTGCAAGGCTACAAATGATGTTGGTAGTGAATTCTGCAAGTGTAAAGTGACAGTGAAAGGTAAGATGTTCTAAGAGGCCATTCTTTCTTCATTCTTTTTGTCCTCCCCCCCTCGATATACTGACTCTTTGTGTCATTGCAGAGACAGCTAAAGGGGCACCTAAACCTTCTGAGACAACCCCTGAACCTGCGACGCCTGCTAAGAAACTGGACAATCTGTTCTTCATTGAGGAGCCAAGAACTGCCAATGTTTCTGAGAGTAAGTGCGGGAAAACATGGTGGCCAACTTTAAGTGCATGTTTGATTACCAAGTGATAATTTCATATTTCTTGTGGTCTTTTCTAGAGGGCACTGCAACGTTTATTGCCAAAGTCGGAGGTGATCCCATTCCAAGTGTGAAATGGATGAAGGGCAAGTGGAGGCAGATCACTCATGGAGGTCGCATCACTATTGAGCAGAAGGGTCAGGAGGCCAAGTTTGAAATAAGAGAAGTGACCAAGTCTGACTCTGGGCAGTACAGATGTGTAGCCAGCAACAAACATGGAGAAATAGAATGCAACACTGACTTAAATGTTGACGAAAGGAAAGATTCTGCCGGTATGGAAGGAGATTTCAGAGCAAAATTGAAGAAGTAAGTGGATGCTATTTATGTTAGGAAGCCATGGATTTATTTTAAATTGCAAAGAAAACCACAAGTGATATATACTCACGTCATCATGTGTCTGTAGGACTCCTTCCAAACAGAAGAGTCCACAGGAGAGCAAAGACATAGACATTGTGGAGTTGCTCAGAAATGTTGACCCTAAAGAGTATGAGAAATATGCTCGCATGTATGGCATCACTGACTACCGTGGACTCCTTCAGGCCATTGAGCAACTGAAGAGGGAGAAAGCTGAAGAAAGTGGAAGACAGGTAAATCTGTTAAACATGGCTTTACAACGTATCAAACCCATGACCAATAATTGTATGACTAACATAAAACGTACCGTATTTTTCGGACTATAAGGCGCACTTAAAAGCCTTTATTTTTCTCAAAAAACGACACTGCGCCTTATAATCTGAAGCGCCTTATATATGGATTAATTCTTTTGTTTACTGACTGCTAAGCGATTTTTGTGTGGTACAAGGCGCTCACGGTGCTAAATCAAAATGTTTTTGTACGACTTTGGTAAACTACAAAGCTGCACCGCTTGCAGCATTACGGCTACCGTAACCATGAGCGTCGCGGAGTAATACATACTGTGCTTCACCATAATATTATTCGACTGATTTATCTGACTGTTTTTTCCCGCTTAATGCGCCTTATAGTCCGGTGCGCTTTATATATGAAAAAAGATCGAAAATAGACCATTCATTGACACTGCGCCTTATAATCCAGTGCGCCCTATAGTGCAAAAAATATGGTAAATGACAAATTCCACAAATACATACAGTTCAAGATAACAGCTAACAACTGTTCAAATTGTGGACAGCTGCTGTGGAATAATGTTGTGTTTTATGCACACATACATGAATACATGTACATCATTAAAGGTTTCTGATTATGTGTAATTTAGGAAGCAGATCGAGGAGATAGAGATTCTGACGAAGACATGGCCAAATTAGTGGCTGATCTACAGAAACGAATGGAGCGTACAGAGGTATACCTAGTAAATATTGTAATATCATCAGACCACACTATTCTAATGGCTCTGTTTTGGAACCTGCAGCAAAAAACACATGTACCATGACGGTGAAAGTCATCTTAAAGCCGATTTCTTCTTTGCCTATAGCCTGTCACTGTGATAAACGACATAGCAGATCGGACCGTGGTCACAAATAAGGAGGTGGAGTTTGAGTGTGAGGTCAAGATCAACTACCCAGAGATTTCCTTGTCTTGGTACAAGGCAACACAGAAGCTTGACAGTAATGACAAATATGAAATCAGCATTGTTGGTGATCGGCACATTCTGAAAATCAAGAATTGTCAGTCCAAGGACCAGGGAAACTACCGTGTGGTTTGTGGCCCACACATCTCCAGTGCCAAGCTGACAGTGATGGGTGGGTATCTATGGCCAGATTTTAGTGATATATTGGGCTAATGACTTTGATAATAACTATCAAATGTATAGCTCCTATAGATTTTCTAACCCTAACAATCATTCACATTTATTATTTATGTTTTTTTCAGAAGCTGAGGTTGAAAAGCATCTTCAGGAAGTTGCGGGTAAGGAAGGACAAACATGCACACTGTCTTGCCAGTTCTCCATCCCCAATGTTAAAACACAATGGTTTAAGAATGGGAAGCTTTTAGAGGCAAAGGGCAGGTTCTCGTTTGAAGTGAAAGATAAGATTCAGAGACTGTGCATCAAGGACCTGAGACCAGAGGACCAAGGACGCTATACCTGCAAATATGACAACTTAGAGTCAACCACAGATCTATGGGTGGAAGGTTTGTACATATTCAATAAGATAGAACTGGTCATTACTAACCTCTTTGAACTTAATCACAAACCCATGTCTTTTTTTAAAGATCTTTTTGCTCCATATCTTTTCAATTCTTCTTATAACCATAATGTTCTTTACAAAGGGAGGCTTTATCCTCAGACTCTTTTTTTTGCTTTCATCCATCCTTTCAATCCATCATGAATTGACAATGATTTTTTTAACTAATTGGTACCTCACTCATTTAATGTATCATACATTTAAATATTATTATACGTTCATCCAACATTTATGTTGTCAGGAACCTGACACTTATCATTCACTTGTTATTTTTTTTAGCCGAACAAATTCATTTCACCAAACGTATTCACAATGTTGAAGTGAATGAGCGCCAGTCTGCCACCTTTGAATGTGAGGTTTCCTTCGACAATGCTATCGTTACGTGGTACAAAGACACCTGGGAGCTTAAAGAGTGCCCAAAATATAACTTCAGAAGTGAAGGGCGACGACACTTTATGATCATCCAAAATGTCACATCTGAGGACGAAGGTGTGTAGCATTGCGTCAAACAAAGCTGTTCCAAAGTATAATCATCCTGCAGAATCTAAACAAAATGAATGGACGTTAAACAATCTTCATTACTAATCCTATAGGAGTTTACTCAGTGATTGTGAGATTGGAGCCCAGAGGGGAAGCTAAAAGTACAGCTGAGCTTTACCTTTCAGGCAAAGGTCGGTACAGTTCAAATCAAACTGGAAAGTTCTCTAGCTGTGTCCAACATTTCCTTATTCAGTACTTAATACCTAGCCTTCCCTTTTCACAGAAATTGAATTAGGAAGGGTACCTTATGGTAAGTACATGATTTAGTTTTTGAGTCAATTTCTTAAACCCAGTTAGTGGACACATTTGTAGTAAACTGACATTCACACATCGACAAATGTGTCGATATTTATGTCCCTGATAAATTTTTTAAATAAACTCAAAATTCTTTAGATGTCCCAGATTCATCAGTACGCCCTGAAGTGTCTTCCTCAGTTACAGTTGAAGGTAAGAAAAGGGGCGAAAGATTCTTTGAATTCAATAAAGAAGACGATGTAACACTCCCCCCCATGAACACTCAATGCTTTAATGTCTTTTTAAAGCATCCTCTGAATATTATCATTATGAAGAGGAGGTCAAGATGAGAGGTATGCTGTGATATTCTTTTTCTTTTTTGATTGCTTTCCATCATCATCACTTCCTGGTAACCCTCATCACAAAACTCACTAATGTCCAACAGCCATTTGCGGATTAACGTCATGATTATACTGTCGGAGGTGTTTGACAAATACAAATAACAACAATTTACAGTGAGGCCTTGTTGGGTTTTTGTCTTTATAATATACTGCATCTACAAACAGCATCTATAGATCATGTACAAGGGACTATCCAATTAACATTCTACAAACAGATTAACAAGCTTCATGTTTGTTTACTTGTAAATACTGTTGTTTATGTCTGAATGTGTTTGTACACGTCGTCTAAGTTAATTGTTTAAATATTTTGTCTAAAACTTAGTTTTGACATAATAATTCGTGTCATCAGTAAGCATTGGACATCATTGTGTCTTTGTGTCACTGATGCTCCAGTAGAACTGAATATCTTTGTGTCTGTTTTAAGAATCCTCTGAATACTATTATGAAGAAAAGATGGAAAAAAGAGGTATACTGCATTGCATTTCCAGTCTATTAATCCATCAAGTGTTTCCATCACAATTTGTTCTTTCATCACCTTCACAATCAAATTTACTAACGACCATTGTGTGATGTTACAGCAGATGTCACCACCAGCAACTTAACTAACTACATGGTTTAACACAATTTACACCTGTGTTGGAGTTTGTGTATTCATATTGTTTCGTGGTCAGTCACACTCTTAAATCTTCAACCTCTTATAAAAAATAGGCTAATGTATTTACTGTTGATTCTATGAAAAAAGATGAACACTCAATATATCTTTAATTAAAGGTATCTCATGTTTCTTGTCACTGTAACCTTGATTGTTCAGATTTGTTACCACCAACTATTCTTCAAAAATGTTTACTTATTTACTTTTGTTTGTGTAATTGTGTCATATATGCTTTATGTCCTTCCTTCATTGTTCTAACAGTATATCTTTCTTCTGATTGTCACTTCTTTTCATAGCTACAGCCTAATTGTATCTAATTAAAAAAAACGTTTCTCTCTGTAGTCCCAAGAGTCCCCGTGGACGAATCTGTCCAGAAAAGCACAGTAGGGATGAGGGAGCAAGTCCCAACCAAAGGTATCGAACGTCTTTGCCTGTTCTGACTTATAGCATATACTGTATGTAACTCATAATCTGGCATATCTGTTATTTACTAACCTCTTTACCTGTTTCTAACTTGTCTGATTTACTGTAATGTCCAAATTATTTCCATGTGTTATGGTGTTTCAACCTTAGCGCTAGGTGGCGCTGTGTGTATATAACTTTGATGTGTTCTGTCACATTATCTCCTTTGTTCTTGGCTCTTTCATGTTGTCGTGGCTTTCTGAACTTCCTGTTTCTTAATGACACATATTTAACACCTGCTAACAAATTGTGTTGGCTGTAATCTAAATTTTGCTGTGGATATATGAGGTTAACACAATAAGTGTCTTTCAAGATTCTGAAGCTCCCAAGAAACCAGAGGACAAACATGCTAAACCATCTGTACAGGATGCACCAACCACAGGTATCTGAACTCAACTGATAACTATTGTGTTTTGTTTTAATGAAACGTATTATTTATGGAGATTAAGCTTTCTTTTGTTTCCTTGTAATCTTGAGTATTGTTCTTATTTATGTCTATTTGCCCTTTCTGAATCTACCAATTCACACACTTGATTTATATTTTAACTACTTGAAGCCAAAAAACCTGTAGAGGAGAAGATCTCTTCGGTTAAGGCTCCAGAGAAAAAGGAACAACCCTCTCCTAAAGGTACAGATGTACAGCAAAGTGCCCATCTAATAACCTTATTGTGTGTGTGGTGTTCTGTTTGTCTTCTTAATGTTTGGTCAGCTTTTTTGGTCTAATTTTGTGTGATTGTTTTGGATTAACCCTGATTTGATCTTGTTATTCTTTTGATGGTAGGTCTTTTATGTTTGTCAACTTGGTGTGCTTTTTGTGTCTGGTTATATGTGATTTCTAAATTTACTTCTAAAACCTTACAAAGAATCAGAGCAAGCTAAGAAACTGGTTCCAAAACCTGGTGGTGTTCCACCTGCCCCAGGAGACAAACTAGGAAAGGTCCCAGGAAAGAAAGGTATATTATTTTCCACAGCATACTGAAATCCATTCAGTTTTTTGTGTTGTTTCTTGGTTTAACCTTTTGTCTTGAGTATTACAAGATCTTAATACACTGACTACATGACCATCTACCTGACAGTCTTTTACACTACACTTACACTACACATGTCAATGTCCCAGGGACATATGTGTCTCAATATATAGTCCAATTTTAAGACTCTGTGCCTGTCTGTTGTCTGATTTTGTTGCTTCAATTGTCTTTGTGTTGTTTTTACTTTTATGTTTGTCTCAATCTTGCCCATGCAAGAGGTTCTACTTTCTTAATGACCCATATGCTTTCTAGCTGTTGTCTTTGCTAACTTAAATGTCTTTATTATCTGAAGATGTGCCTCAACCTGAATCCAAACCAGAGACTAAAATGGCACCTGGAATTAAGGCTGAACCTGAACCTATGCATAAACCAGGGATCAAAACTGAGCCTGAACCCAAGCCTGCTCCTGTAAAGAAACCAGGGTCTCCTTCACCTAAAGGTATTTTATGTCTAACCTGTGCTTTGTGTGCAGTTTTTACTACTTAAATTCTTTCACTTGACCTCTTTTTGTGTCTGTGTGATTGTCCACGATATGTTGATTTATGTTCAGTGTAGCTTCTATTGTGGAAGCGAATCTTTCATGTGCGTTATTTTATGTACTTTATATGTAGTATTATCTTGGTTTGCTCAATATTAAACCAACTTGCATGTTACTTTAAGTCCCTGAGGGGTTCAAAAAACCTGAGACTCCAAAAGCAGAATCAGCGTTCACAAAACCAGAACCAACCAGGATTGAACCAGGATTTACAAAGGCAGAACCATCTGTCTCAAAAACAGAACCAGCTACTAAGAAACCAAAGCCAGAGCCAGTTATCTCAGAACCAGAACGAGCCATCAAGAAACCAGAACAAGTAATAAAGAAACCAGAATCGGCCATCAAGACACCAGAAACAGAAATGAATAAACCTGTTAGCAAGTCAGTACAAGAAGGCTCAAAACCAGCATCCAAAGTCTCTAAACCAGAGCCTGACACGAAGAAACCACAATCTAAAGTCAAGACACCTGAGCTGGCAGTTACAAAGCCAATACCAGAAGTCTTAAAACCTGAAGTTGTAGATTCAAAACCAGCTGAGTCAGCAAAGACCAAGCCTAAACCAGAAATCTTCAAATTAGAGCCAGAAGAAAGAAAAAAAGAAGAATATGTAACTTTATCAAAGGAGGTTATCTCTCAGAAAGGTACAGTAAAACAGACTCTCGTGAGAGAGGCTTCTTCAGATTTAACAAATCTTTGTGCAGTGCTTTTTTACCGCACTTAATCGTTCAAGTCTTGAGAATTGTGTGTCTCTTATGCTTGTGTCTTTGTGTTCAGTGTAGAGCACTTGATCAGTCACGTCTCAATCTTGCTTTAGGACCATCTTTAACTTTCTTGAATATCCTATACCTTTTTAGCACACATAGTATATGGTGGTATCTTCTAACTTAAGTTTGCTTAACCTTCTATTAATGTATGTCTGTGTGTTTTGTCCTACCAACAAAAAGTATTTAGTTACCTAATCAGTATATCCGTAAATGAAGACATTATTGTTGTAAACGTGTCTGTAAAACTGTCTTGTTACAGGATGTATGGAGATCTTTTTAGATTCTTAAATGTTTTCCCTTGTGTATATTCTGTCTATACTTGTTCTTATGATACAACACATACACTGATATCATGCGTGTTCTTTTAAAGTGCCAGAAGCACCAACAAAGCAGGGGAAAGCTGCACTGCCTTCAGATACCGTCCAGCCCAAAATGCTTGAAGAAATTATAACACCACAGAAGAAACTTGCCGCAGCTAAAGGTACACATGTTTTCTTTAAAGCCATGTTTCTTATAGGATGTCACTGGTACTCTTTAGGCTCAGGATTAATATCACTTCCATGACTGCCTTGGAAACTTTCCAGTCACTGATTGTTGCCGGTGTTCACATTTGATATGTTTGTCAAAGTTCTCTTTGGTTTGGTGTCTTGTGTGTATGTTTCATGTGTCTTATATTTGTATTGTTGTCGTACTCTCTTGGCACTCGATAGAGTGTGATTTGTATGATGTCTTGGTCTTACTTGTTTGAACATCTTTATATACCTTACCTTTAAATCTTTTAACCAAGTCAAATCTTTTAAGTAGAGAAAATAATACTGGAGCCAACAAAATCTACAAGGAAAACTCAACCTGGAATTCTTACTCCAAACGAGGCTTCTACACAAAAAGGTACAGTGGCGTATTGGCAATGAGTGATGATTTTCTTCTAGCAGTTTACCTGCTAAAAAGGAATACACTTGGAAGTTACCATCTCATCTGCTTTAGGGGTTTATTTGAGCTGTCTGAAAGCACTATATGGCAATCTCTATTACAATGTCTTATATTGTCTCTTATACTTACTTAAAGTGATGGAACATGGATTCAAAAATACCCCTGCAGAGAAGATGCCTCAGATCAAGTCTGAAAAGATGCCTGAAAAAGCACCTGAGACAGTGTTTGAGGAAATATCCCAGAGATTGGATGTAAGGTTGTCTGAAAAGGTAGCTGACAGAGTGCCTGAAAGACTTCCTGAGAGAGCTCCTGAAAAGGTAGCTGATAGAGTGCCTGAAAGACTCCATGAAAAGGTAGCTGATAGAGTGCCTGAAAGACCCCATGAAAAGGTAGCTGATAGAGTGCCTGAAAGACTTCTTGAGAGAGTCCCTGAAAAGGTAGCTGATAGAGTGCCTGAAAGGCTTCTTGAGAGAATTCCTGAAAAGGTGTCAGACAAAGTGTCTGAAACGCTCTGTGAAAAGGTAGCTGACAGAGTGCCTGAAAGGCTTCTTGAGAAACTACCTGAAGAAGTAGCAAAGAAGTTGCCTGACAGGCTGCCTGAAAAGGTACCAGAGAAAATACAGCAAAAACTGCTTCAGAAGGCAACGGAAGAAATACATGAGAAGGTCCTGAAAACTGTGACTGAAAAGTCACCTGAGAAGATTGCTGATAAAGTACCCGGTAAAGCTGTGCAGAAAGTGACACATCGGCTGCATGAAAAGTCATCAGAGAAGACAGAAACGTCACAAAAAAGTGACAAGTCATCAGAGAAGACACATGAAAAAATGGAAGAGAAACTACCTGACACACAACCAAAGGTGCAGCAGAGGTTAGCTGAGGCTAAACCTAAAAAAGAAATTCAGGAAACTCTTGGCAAAGGTATGCTTGAGGCAAACTCAAGCTCTTTCTTAAAGTTCTGTCTCATATAGTGTGTCAGTTGTGTGTATATTTACAATAACTCATACATATCAGTGGCCCAGACAAAACATCCACATGTTACTACACAAGCATTTGATACATTTGAATAGTGCTTTTAAGAGTTTGTCAACTTATGTTTGTATTTTTGTGTATGTCACTGTGGTATGTCAAAACTTTTTGTAAGATTAAACTCTGTCTAATAGTGTACGTCAGTTATTCTTTAAAGAACCAGATGTTTTGAAGACTCCAAAGGTAACTCTTGTTCTTCCAATCACAGAAACAGAAGACAAGCTATGCAGAGAAAGAAGTCCAACAGACAGAGGTATCACAGCACATTAAAAACATAAACTTTAAAAAAATCAAAAATCATGCTATAACTACAAATCTCAACATTTTAAGTATTTACTCAGAAACTACTCTCTTATGTCTTGTAAAAAAATATCCATGTTTGTCTTTGTCTTTTCATCGTTCTTGGCATTGTTGTATGATGCAAACTCTTGAAACCATCTTAAATCTTGAAGTTGAAGCTGTTAGTCTTCACATCGTTGACGAAACAGTGTCTCCTGACACTCAGAAGATTCAACAGATTACATATATTACAGAACAAATGATTCCTACAGAGAAAGTCTTTCAACAAGAGGACATTGAGAAAGAACATGCACTTGAAAGTGAAGAGGCGTTCGTTGACACATTCTACCCAACTGTGTCCCAACTTGCAAAGAAAACACTTGAGAGACCAAAACATGATCTTATGCAGGAGATATATGCTGAAATTCCCAGAGGGTTTGAACCCAAATTTGATACTACAAAGCAAATAAACGAACAAGATGAAAAGCAGCTCAATGTAGAAACGGTTTTACCTACAAAACCTGAGAGATCTGCTATGATTTTGGAAGACAAATCTAGAAAAAATGAGGAATTAATTTCCAAGAAAGATATTTCTCGACATACAAAAACTAAAATAGAGGAAAAGGGGAAAGTAATCATCACTATAGGGAAACGAGAGACAATGGAAGCAGCTCTTATAGACAAATCACAAAGAATAGACCTGTCAAACCGAATAGCTGCATCAGATGAAGTCTCTCAGCCATCAGAAGGATTTGTTTCAAAGAAAGTGCAAACACATAAAGCTAAAGGCCAGCAGTTATTGAAAACTGAAGAAACACACCCAAATAAAGAAATGAATCAAAAAGAAAAAACAAACAAGCCATCACAACTGGAAGAGAGAAAACAAATGAAAGAATCTAATGAGATTCTGGAACTTGAACCAAGAAAACCAGAATTTCCATTGACTGAAGAATTGTCTGTAATTCGAGTGATTTCACCTGTAGAGATTGAACAGGCATTAGCTAAAACTGAAAACATAATTCAGACAGTAAAGGGAATTCAGTCCAAAACAGTTGGAGTGACAGACAAACCTAGTACAGTACGTCCTTCCAAAGGTAAGATAGGTCAATCAGAATCTTCTAAACAAATATGTGATGACATGGTCAGGGAAAAGACAGTAAGACAAGATGAAACCTTTGAGTCTGAGGGAATTATGTCAAAGGACGTCAAATCTTCCATAATGAAAGGACTGGAAAAATCCATACCAGAAGAGCTAATTGATACAGTTACAGATAGTCGATCAAAGAAAGATACTCAGATGGCAATCCCTTGTTATGACAAAACAGAAGTAAAACAAGAAGGAAGTATTGCAAGAAAGGAGTTAATATGTCCACAAATAGATGTCCTGTATGAAAAATCTATAATAAACAAAAACCTAGATAAAGTATCACACGTTCCCAAACTAAATGAAACCTCTGATAAAAGTGCAAAATTCCCATTGACTGAAAAATTGTCTGTAATTCGAGTGATTTCACCTGTAGAGATTGAAAAGGCATTAACTAAAACTGAAGACATGATTCAAACAGTGAAGGACATTCACTTTACAACAGTTGCAGTTACAGAAAAACCTAGTAGAGTACATTCTTCCAAAGCAAAGAAAGGTAAATCTGAATCTACTAAAGAATTTATAGTATCTAATGAAATGGTCAGGGAAAAGACAGCAAGACAAGATGAAACTTGTGTGTCCGAGGGGATTGAAATATCCACACCTGAAGATGTAATTGATACAGTTAGGGATTTTCAGTCAAAGAAAGATGCTGAGAAGTCAATTTCCTACCATGAGAAAACCTTACATGAAAAACAAGAGCAGGAGACTGTTGAAAGACAGAAGTCAAGACTCACACAAACGGATGTCTTGTATGAAGAATCAGGCAAAAAGGTAGATAAAGTTTCACATGTTCCCAAAAGATTAAAAACAATTATGCAAATAGCAGAAACCATAAATTCAGAAGAGGTTTCTAAAATCATCGTAATTTCTCCAGTAGAGAGGGGACAGGCTATAGCTAAAACTGAAGACATGATTCAGACAGTGAAGAGTATTCAGTCCTTAAAGGTCAGTGTCAAACACAAACCTAGCAAAGTACCTCCTTCCAAAGGAAAGAAAGGTGAATCGGAGTCTTCTGAACAATTACAGATATCTGATAAAATGGTCAGGGAAGACAAAACCAGACAAGTAGAAATAAGTACGTCCAAGGGAATTGTCTCCAAAAAAGATGAGTCTCCCAACAGTAAAGGACTGGAAATATCTACACCAGAAGATATAATTGATACAGTTAAAGATAGTCAATCAAAGAAGAATTTAAAGAAGGCTATTCAAAAAATCTTACATGGAAAACAAGAACGGGAGAGTGTTGAAAGACAGAAGTCAACGTTGCCACAAAAAGATGTCCTGTATGAAGAATCATTAACAGACAAAGATCTAGATAAAGTATCAGACTTTCCCAAAATATTTGAAACACTTGAAGAAAGTGCAGATTTTACATGTCCAGAAGAAGTTTCGAAAATTAAAGTAATTTTTCCAGTAGAGAAAGGACAGGCATTAGCTAAAACTGAAGACATGATTCAGACAGTGAAGAGTATTCAGTCCTCAAAAGTCAGTGCCAAACACAAACCTAGCAGAGTACCTCCTTCCAAAGGCAGGAAAGGTGAATCTGAGTCTTCTAAACAATTACAAATATCTGATGAAATGGTCAAGGAAGAGAAAACTAGACAAGTAGAAACGAGTGCTTCCAAGGGAACTGTCTCAGAGAAAGTAGAATCTCCCAAAAGTAAAAGACTGGAAATATCTACACCAGAAGATATAATTGATACAGTAAAATACAGTCAATCAAAGAAAGAGGCTAAAACAATTGAGAAAAAATTACATGGAAAAAAAGAACGGGAGAGTGTTGAAAAACAGAAGTCAACATTGCCACAAAAAGATGTCCTATATGAAGAATCAGTAACAGACAAAGATGTAGATAAAGTACCAGACTTTCCCAAAAGATTTGAAACACTTGAAGAAAGTGCAGAATTTACATGTCCAGAAGAAGTTTCGAAAATTAAAGTAATTTTTCCAGTAGAGAAAGGACAGGCATTAGCTAAAACTGAAGACATGATTCAGACAGTGAAGAGTATTCAGTCCTCAAAAGTCAGTGTCAAACACAAACCTAGCAGAGTACCTCCTTCCAAAGGCAGGAAAGGTGAATCTGAGTCTTCTAAACAATTACAAATATCTGATGAAATGGTCAAGGAAGAGAAAACTAGACAAGTAGAAACGAGTGCTTCCAAGGGAACTGTCTCAGAGAAAGTAGAATCTCCCAAAAGTAAAAGACTGGAAATATCTACACCAGAAGATATAATTGATACAGTAAAATACAGTCAATCAAAGAAAGAGGCTAAAACAATTGAGAAAAAATTACATGGAAAAAAAGAACGGGAGAGTGTTGAAAAACAGAAGTCAACATTGCCACAAAAAGATGTCCTATATGAAGAATCAGTAACAGACAAAGATGTAGATAAAGTACCAGACTTTCCCAAAAGATTTGAAACACTTGAAGAAAGTGCAGAATTTACATGTCCAGAAGAAGTTTCGAAAATTAAAGTAATTTTTCCAGTAGAGAAAGGACAGGCATTAGCTAAAACTGAAGACATGATTCAGACAGTGAAGAGTATTCAGTCCTCAAAAGTCAGTGTCAAACACAAACCTAGCAGAGTACCTCCTTCCAAAGGCAGGAAAGGTGAATCTGAGTCTTCTAAACAATTACAAATATCTGATGAAATGGTCAAGGAAGAGAAAACTAGACAAGTAGAAACGAGTGCTTCCAAGGGAACTGTCTCAGAGAAAGTAGAATCTCCCAAAAGTAAAAGACTGGAAATATCTACACCAGAAGATATAATTGATACAGTAAAATACAGTCAATCAAAGAAAGAGGCTAAAACAATTGAGAAAAAATTACATGGAAAAAAAGAACGGGAGAGTGTTGAAAAACAGAAGTCAACATTGCCACAAAAAGATGTCCTATATGAAGAATCAGTAACAGACAAAGATGTAGATAAAGTACCAGACTTTCCCAAAAGATTTGAAACACTTGAAGAAAGTGCAGAATTTACATGTCCAGAAGAAGTTTCGAAAATTAAAGTAATTTCTGCAGTAGAGAAGGGACAGGCATTAGCTAAAACTGAAGACATGATTCAGACAGTGAAGGGTATTCAGTCCTCAAAGGTCAGTGTCAAACACAAACCTAGCAGAGTACCTCCTTCCAAAGGACAGAAAGGTGAATCTGAGTCTTCTAAACAATTACAAATATCTGATGAAATGGTCAAGGAAGAGAAAACTAGACAAGTAGAAACGAGTGCTTCCAAGGGAACTGTCTCAGAGAAAGTAGAATCTCCCAAAAGTAAAAGACTGGAAATATCTACACCAGAAGATATAATTGATACAGTAAAATATAGTCAATCAAAGAAAGAGGCTAAAACAATTGAGAAAAAATTACATGGAAAAAAAGAACGGGAGAGTGTTGAAAAACAGAAGTCAACATTGCCACAAAAAGATGTCCTATATGAAGAATCAGTAACAGACAAAGATGTAGATAAAGTACCAGACTTTCCCAAAAGATTTGAAACACTTGAAGAAAGTGCAGAATTTATATGTCCAGAAGAAGTTTCGAAAATTAAAGTAATTTCTGCAGTAGAGAAGGGACAGGCATTAGCTAAAACTGAAGACATGATTCAGACAGTGAAGGGTATTCAGTCCTCAAAGGTCAGTGTCAAACACAAACCTAGCAGAGTACCTCCTTCCAAAGGACAGAAAGGTGAATCTGAGTCTTCTAAACAATTACAAATATCTGATGAAATGGTCAAGGAAGAGAAACCTAGACAAGTAGAAACGAGTGCTTCCAAGGGAACTGTCTCAGAGAAAGTAGAATCTCCCAAAAGTAAAAGACTGGAAATATCTACACCAGAAGATATAATTGATACAGTAAAATATAGTCAATCAAAGAAAGAGGCTAAAACAATTGAGAAAAAATTACATGGAAAAAAAGAACGGGAGAGTGTTGAAAAACAGAAGTCAACATTGCCACAAAAAGATGTCCTATATGAAGAATCAGTAACAGACAAAGATGTAGATAAAGTACCAGACTTTCCCAAAAGATTTGAAACACTTGAAGAAAGTGCAGAATTTACATGTCCAGAAGAAGTTTCGAAAATTAAAGTAATTTCTGCAGTAGAGAAGGGACAGGCATTAGCTAAAACTGAAGACATGATTCAGACAGTGAAGGATATTCAGTCCTCAAAGGTCAGTGTCAAACACAAACCTAGCATAGTACCTCCTTCCAAAGGAAAGAAAGGTGAATCTGAGTCTTCTGAACAATTACAAATATCTGATGAAATGGTCAAGGAAGAGACAACCAGACAAGTAGAAATGAGTGCTTCCAAGGGAACTGTCTCAGAGAAAGTAGAATCTCCCAAAAGTAAAAGACTGGAAATATCTACACCAGAAGATATAATTGATACAGTAAAATACAGTCAATCAAAGAAAGAAGCTAAAACAATTGAGAAATTACATGGCAAACAAGAACGGGGGAGTGTTGAAAAACAGAAGTCAACATTGCCACAAAAAGATGTCCTATATGAAGAATCAGTAACAGACAAAGATGTAGATAAAGTACCAGACTTTCCCAAAAGATTTGAAACACTTGAAGAAAGTGCAGAATTTACATGTCCAGAAGAAGTTTCGAAAATTAAAGTAATTTTTCCAGTAGAGAAAGGACAGGCATTAGCTAAAACTGAAGACATGATTCAGACAGTGAAGGGTATTCAGTCCTCAAAGGTCAGTGTCAAACACAAACCTAGCAGAGTACCTCCTTCCAAAGGACAGAAAGGTGAATCTGAGTCTTCTAAACAATTACAAATATCTGATGAAATGGTCAAGGAAGAGAAAACTAGACAAGTAGAAACGAGTGCTTCCAAGGGAACTGTCTCAGAGAAAGTAGAATCTCCCAAAAGTAAAAGACTGGAAATATCTACACCAGAAGAGGTCATTGATACGGTTAAAGATAGTCAATCAAAGAAAGAGGCTAAGGCAAAAGAGAAAAAATTACATGGAAAACAAGAACGGGAAAGTGTTAAAAGACAGAAGTCAACGTTGCCTCAAAAAGATGTTCTGTATGAAGAATCAGTAACATGCAAAGATGTAGAGAAAGTATCAGACATCCCCAAAAGATATGGAACACTTGAAGAAAGTAAAGAAATTACATGTCCAGAAGAAGTTTCTAAAATTAAAGTTATTTCTCCAGTAGAGAAGGGACAGGCATTAGTTAAAACTGAAAATGTGATTCAGACAGTGGAGAGTATTCCGTCCGCAAAGGTTGGAGTCAAATACAAACCTACCAGTTGGAGTCCTTCCAAAAGCGAAAGGCAACAAGAAGTTTTGACAAGAGAGGATTCGGTTGCTCCCGGAAGAGTTGTCCAACATGAAGAATCATTCATAGACAAAGGTGTGAAACAACGTTCTGGCCCTAAACAAGTCAGTCCAACGCCTGAAGAAATCTGCAAAACTGCATCAATAGATGATAGCATTTCTCAAAGGAAAGTTGAAAAAAATGACATGGAAGAACACTCCCTAAAGCCATCTTCCAGAGGTATAAAAAAAATCTTGCGTATTTCGTCATGTCGTTATTTGGAGTGCCTCCATTTCACTTCACGCATTGTTTGGATAAAACCTCACTCTTTCTCAAATGGTCACTTCACGCATTGTTTGGATAAAACCTCACTCTTTCTCAAATGGTCACTTCACGCATTGTTTGGATAAAACCTCACTCTTTCTCAAATGGTCCCTTCACGCATTGTTTGGATAAAAACTCACTCTTTCTCAAATGGTCTCTTCACGCATTGTTTGGATAAAATCTCACTCTTTCTCAAATGTTCTATTACAACTGCTTCATTCTTTGTTAGTTACATGTTCACAATGTCTTGCACATGGGAGCCGTCCAAACCCATAGTGAATTTCTAATGATCTTTCTTATTATTTGTGTTTATCATATTCACTTCACAAGTTCTTCACAGAATATTCATATTTTCAAAGTTCACAATATCTTATCTTGTAAATTGATTTATAAATATGTAATATTCTTAAAAGTGTCTAAACTGGAGAAGAAAACCACTCCTGAGGAGCAATCTCTTTCAATTAAAGAAGATATTATCCCCATAAAAGGTAGATGAAGGACAAGATCGTCAATCATCAGTCATCCAAATCTTGCGCTTGTTCTGTTTGTTTTGTTCGTCTACATATTGTCTAAATGACATGTTTCTGTGTTTGCTGTTCATGTGTTGTTTACATTGCTCAGGTCTTTCTCTGTCTGGGGTGCTGTTTGATTTTCACTGTAGTGTAATTTTCTTCCAAGTACCTATGAAGGAGCAGGAGTCACCTTTGCAGCCCTTACAGCCAAAAACAAAGAGGGCTAGTCCACCTGAAGGTATTGTTTTGTACTGTTTATTGTGTCTGTCATGTGTTTTTGGTCTTGTCATCATCTATAAGTGTTTCTAGAGTAAATCCTTAACTCGCTCTTTGATCTTGAAGCACTACATACTGAACCATATGATACAGAAGAGTTCAGAACAGACATCCAAGTGCAAGAGTGGGAAGAAACAAAGAAAGGTCTGTCAAAAATATCAAAACTAACCTCTTCTGTCTAATTACATATCAAAAACTTTACTTTGTTCAAACTCTTTGCTTTGTTTATTTCCTTGTCTTTGTTTATGGCAGTCACTGCATTGGAAGTGATTGAAAATGTTTGTTTCATAATTAATTTCTGAATACCTTGACTGAAAGGAAAAATTATTATCAATAACTCACGTCATACTGTATTCTTCATGCATGTTGTATTGTTTGAATCAAATAGGTTTGATCTTGGACCTTCGCCACTGCCTTAGCATGCTGTGGTATTGTCTGAGCCTTACTAAAACATCCTTAGAGAGTAGAAATTATATCTCCTCTTGAACTATTCTTAACAATATTTATTAATAACCCTTATAAAATAACATAGTCATAGAGCACTGTAGCTT
The DNA here is from genome assembly GCA_030340665.1 of Neosalanx taihuensis. NCBI lineage: Eukaryota > Metazoa > Chordata > Actinopteri > Osmeriformes > Salangidae > Neosalanx > Neosalanx taihuensis. The sequence continues at coordinate 16,571,404 of CM059291.1, read as the reverse complement.
GTTACATGGTGGGTATATGTCTTGAAAATACAGTTAACAGTGGACTAAAGTATTTGGCTTTTTAAAATATTTCTCAGCAATCTTAAGATCTTGGCAATGTGATGCTTAATCATTGCATATAAACTTTTCTGTATGGACTTGGTGTGGGATACAGAGGTTTGTAATCGTGAAGTATGTGTGTGGCTCTCCTATTCCAATCTGTGCGAGTATGTAAGTGCTCCTACTAAACAGTATAAATCTACTTTAATTTCTGTAATAGATGAAACCAAGGGACCTGTTCAAGCACCTGGAGGAGCCAAAAAAGGTAAGATGAATACTAATGTTTCCTTCAATCAGTATTTACTGATCCGTACTTCATGTCAATTGGTCTTTATGTTCTGGATTGTTTTGTTATTTGTTTGTCTTGTTCTTTGCTTTATTTGTAAATAGTCAAATTACATTCTACAACCTTTTACATATTATGTTAAAAGGTTTACATTGCACAATCTTTTTACATGTTATAAATAATGTGAAACCTTACTTGCCTGCAACATCAGTTCTCCGGCAAAAAGGTATCATTCCTGTTGAGGAGGAAGCATTTGAGATACCAACGCTGAAGAAAACATCCAGAATGTCAAAGGAGATGGAGCAAGAACAGGAAACCGTGTCACTCAAGAAAGTACCTGGTTTCCCCTCTGAAGTTTTACCACAAGAAACCAAGCCTCCTCAGAAAGGGACTGTGAAAACTGTTTATGACGTAGAAGAAAGAGTGTATGAAGAAGCTGAGATGTTAACAGCTAGACATCATGAAATTGAACAACCCTCTCGGAAAGAGAAAACCCTCAAGAAACCAGACGTGGTGCCTAGTAAGGACAAAACAGCAGAATTGAAAGATCCTCAACAAGACACTTACACTCCGCGAAAGGGCACACCCAAAGATGAGAAGGTAGAAGATACAAAAGCTATAAAGAAAACCCCTAAAGACAGAATGGAAGAGTCTGTTCTACAACCCAGCCTAGCTCTAAAAAAAGTGTCAAAACTGCCGACTGAAGAGAAAGAACAAGAATCTGTGAAATTAAAACCATTTGAAATACCTACAAAACCTGGAGTCAGTGAATCAGTAAAGGACAGAAAGGACAAGGAATTTGTTGATACTCAGTGGGATAAGACCCCTAGAGAAAGGGAGACTAAAGGACCTGGCGATCATGAGAAAATTAAAAAGGTTCCAACAGATAAAGAGGAACAGTCAGTATCAAAGAAACCTGTGGATAAAGACATAAAACGTCTGGAAAAAGATTCTGACAAAGTGCAGCCAAAAGGGAAAAGAATTCCTACCCATGAAGACGAAACAGACATTATTAAATTGAAACCATTTTCAAAGCCCTCTAAAGGTGATGATGAGGATGAGAAATCCCCATCAAAGTCTGTAGAGCACAAACCAACAACACCTGGCAAGGTGCTCAGTCGAACCCCAAAAGATGAAACTCCAACGGAGGCAAGTCTTAAAAAATATGACTCTCAGGAAGCACAAGACAAGGAACTAAAGAAGGTGAAAAAGTCTGAACCAACCCCTGATGAGAAACCAAGTCTGAGCCCTACAAAGCCCTTCCCTGTCAAGAAAGTTGACAAAAGTCCTGAAGATGGAAAACCAGATAAACTCAAAAAGCCTGGACCTGGCATTGTGTCTGAGGAAAAGGAAGGTAAAGAGTTAAAGTCTGTGGAACACCTAAAAAAAGGCCTGGAGTTAAAAAAGACTCCATCACCCATGGTTGACAAACCAAAGACTAAAGCAATTGAGTCGATTCCGGCAGAAAAAAGGCCAAGCGGAGATATTAGCAAAAGAATACCCAAACAAGTTTCACCAAAAGACTCATTTGAGGCAGTTTCTCTTAAAAAGGTCCCAAAGAAACCATCTCCACAAGAGGAGAAGACTGCATCAATAGAATCAGAGAAGACTGTTAAGGCAAAAATTCCAATGATGAAAGAGCTTTCACCTCAAGCGGTGCAGTTGAGAAAAATATCTACTCAACTAGAAGAAGAGGTGTATGAGGATGAGCCAGAGGTGGGGGAAGAGGAGGAGGATGAAGCGTGGGGATGGGAACTTGTTCCAAGTGAGAGTTATGGTTCAGAAGACTGGGAAGGAGAGCAGTCTGAGGAGGGCGCTGTAGAGACCCCGGGTATGACCAGAAGAGGTGAGAGGATGGATGCAGAGATTGACCATTGATGCGTCCGAAACCTCCTTCATCTCAGAATAATTTCCATTCATTCTCATCTTTCATCTTAATTTGTTCATGTTAAGAGTGTTCATGTTACCAGAATTTGTCTTTAATGACCCTTTCATTCAGTTTTGTGTTTGTAACATTTGTCATCGTTTCGTTGATTGTCATCTTTTGTTTGTCATCGTTTTGTTGATTGTCATCTTTTGTTTGTCATTGTTTTGTTGATTGTCATCTTATTGTTGTATCTCATTTTGATGTATGTTGTCAAACCATGAAAATACAACATTTTACTCCATGCTGTAATTCTTCACCAGTCTGTTTTGTATATGTTCTCCATACGGTCGAAAAACCTTCCTTAATATTTTATTATCTTTCAACTCTCCCTGTGTAAGTATAAATGTACCTGATACTAATTCACAATGTTTCATACAGATGGAAAACCCACTGAAGAAGCAGCAGGGAGGGGTAGAGGTAGAGGTGTCAAAGGTAAGACTGCATCTTGTTAGGATGCAGGTGGGGCTTATCATTTACATTTATTCATTTAGCAGACGCTTTTATCCAAAGCGACTTACAAGAGAGAGCTTTTACAAAGAGCATCAGTCATTGAGCATAGCAACGTGATAGACCCCGAACACACTGGGTTTTTTAGATCGTGAATCATACATCATGAGAACCAATAAGTGCCAAGGGAAGAACTATAAATGCATAACACAACGATTGTGAACATAAAGCAATTATCATGTTTTCACACTCTTTGAAAATATGCTTTAGAGGAGAGATTTTCACAGTGCTTTAAATTTCAACTGAAGCTTTGTTTTAGGTTCTTTTTATTTCTGTATGGCAGATATGTAATTTCTTGTCAACTGTAAACAAAAATGTATATTTACATTCATACTATTTTAATTGTAATTTTTACTTTCCAAACTTTAAATGAGCTATTTTTTGTTTTAAAAAATGTACTTTTTAATAATTAACTTGATTTTAATTATAATATAAATCATGAATTAATTTACCGCGCTAATGCTCAGTTAAAGCTGCCAAACACATATTTTAATCATAAACATAACATCTTGCTCTGGGTTTTGGATACAGATCACTTTTTTAAGGTACATTTTTGAGAATTTTTCTGGTAATATAAGGTTCTTTATAACAGGGAACCCTTCACTGTGTCTCTGCAGTAAAGATGTGTTAAAAATATTTTGCATCTAAAAACACAAACAAATACTAACTGTATACTATTTTATCTTAATTTTAGCCCAGCAAACTCCATCTCCTGGTGAAGGAGGCAGGGGAAGAGGAATGAGACCTGGTGGAGACAAACCACCAGAGGAACCCTTCGGAGGATTTAAGCTCAAAGCTGTTCCCCTTAAGTTCATTAAAAAACTCCAGGACATAGTGTTGAAGGAAGCTGAATCTATTGGCTCGGCAGCTGTGTTTGAGTGTGAGGTTTCACCCTCAACAGCAGTGACAACATGGATGAAAGATGGAAGCAACCTAAGAGAGAGCCCAAAACACAAATTTACCTCTGATGGCAAAGATCGCAAACTGAATATCATTGATGTCCAACTCTCTGACACTGGCGAATACACTTGTATCGCCAAAAATGCAGGCAAAGAAATTACATGTACAGCAAAACTCATTGTTGAGGGTAAGCATTAAGATAAGAAAAACTTGTATTTGTCCCCCATGGGGGGAAATTGCAGTCCACACTCACACATTAAATGACTATAGTGGCATGTGTTGTATATGTGTATGAATATCCATGAGTAAATATCATACTTTTGCCTTTGTTAAACTGATAATATCCTTATTTTCTTGGGTAGAACTGCCTGTGAAGTTCATTAAGACCTTGGAAGAAGAGACTTCAGTCCTCAAGGGACAGCCTCTGTACCTGACCTGTGAGTTGAACAAAGAGAGAGATGTTGTATGGAAGAAGAACGGTCAGCCCCTCAAGAAAATCGCAGGAAAAGTGGCCATCAATGTCATTGGAATGCAACATGCTATTACACTCCAAGACTCAGGTGATGATGATGTTGGTACCTACACATGTGAGTGCGAGGACATCAAGACTGAAACTGTGGTCAAAGTAATTGGTAAGTAGATGTCTAAAATATAAACATAAACCTAAATAGTTAGTCATGTACTTTATAAACCCACCACTTCATTTGTGTTGCACAAAATAATGATTTCTGTTTTGTGTACAGAAATCATCAGAGACTGGTTAGTGAAACCACTGAGAGACCAGCATGTGAAACCGAAGGCCACAGCCACATTCAAGTGTGAACTCTTCAAAGAAACACCCAACTGGAAGTGGTTCAAGGGAGACAATGAAATTCCTAATGATCCAACTAGCAAGACTGAGGTGAAGAAAGAAGGAAAAGAAATAACTCTTACAATCAAGAACGCCCAGCCTGATGATGTGGGAGAATATGCCATGGAAGTTGAAGGACGTAGATATGCTGCTAAACTAACACTTGGAGGTAGGCTTCACCTACAGACATGTCCAAAAGAGCAAAAACTGGCAATTTCACAAAATATAGTAATGCATAAATGGCACTAATTAACTCTGTAACTGCTTTTACAGAGCGTGAGGCTGAGATTTTGAAGCCTCTCTCCAGCATTGAGGTGGTTGAGAAAGAAAATGCATCTTTTGAAACTGAGATATCTGAAGAGGACGTGGCTGGAGAATGGAAACTTAAAGGGCAAATTCTGACTAGATCACCAGTAAGATATTTTATATGCAATTTAGCCTTTTATTTTACCTCATATGGTTGGGAAAATCAGACATGTAATTGTCTTTATGTAAGGTCCTTGACATGGACAGACGCATCATTCTAGTGTTAAAAAAAAAAATCTGTACATTTTCAGACTTGTGACATCAAATCTGAGGGCAGGAAACGTTTCCTCACTTTGAAAAATGTGGAAGTTGATCAGTCTGGTGAAGTATCTTATCAGGCTTTGAATGCCATCACCAGCGCTATGCTCACAGTCAAAGGTAAGCAATTTAAGAAGAGATTACCACATAACGATGTTTTGAGCTTCATTGTTGCTGTGATAAATATAAAATACAAACTATATCACATACATTTTGGTTTGGTGTCACCCTCAAATCAAGAATAAAATGTCTATAAATATTTAATAATTATTCATACCTCCCAGAAATGGAAATGGACTTCACAGTCCCGTTGAAGGATGTGTCTGTACCTGAAAAGAAACAGGCTAAATTTGAGTGTACCATTACAAAAGATGTGGCCAAAGTCATGTGGTTAAGGGGTTCTGACATCATTACACAAGATCAAAAATATGAGATAATTAATGATGGGAAAAAACACATGTTGGTTATTAACAACTGTGAATTTGACGATGAGGCACAATATACTATTGAAGTTCTGGGCAAAAGTTCAACAGCTAATCTCACTGTCGAGGGTAAGTTTGTGGTTTTCTGTTTGAAAATCATTCAATTATCACAAGTTATTAACTGTTGATTATCTCTCCAACATGGTTTGTTGTTTTATATTACCTAACTGGAAGTTTACGTGCCCTACTAATATATAGGTATGAGGCTTAAATTTGTCTCACCGCTAAAGGACCAAACAGTCAAGGAAGGTCAAACTGCTCAGTTTGATCTAGAGATTTCTCATGAGAATGTATCAGTGACATGGTACAGAAATGAAATAAAACTGCATCCGAGCAGAACCATTGTCACTCAAGTTCATGGAAAGAAACACACATTAATAATGAGGGAGTTGACTCTAGATGATACATGCCAGATTAAGGCAGAGGCTAAAGGAATTCCCTCAATGGCAAACTTGACGGTGATAGGTAACAATTACGGTTTATTTTTTGTTATGTTCCACAACATTATTCTATATTGGGTTTGAACAGCATATTTGTATGCACCGTTCTTCTGTACAAATGGGAGCAGACATACTGCAGTTTAGGTCCAGTATTGTGTAAAGTGTACCAATAAATAGTGAATAAAACCAATGTAATATTTTTCAGAGGGTGCCGCATACTTCACAGTAAAGTTGCAAGACTATACTGCTGTGGAGAAAGATGAGGTCACGCTGGACTGTGAACTCAGCAAAGATGTTCCAGTGATGTGGTACCACAAAGAGATGGAGATCAAAGCCTCCAAGATGGTGACCATAAAGTCTGAAGGGAAACGCAGAGTCCTGTCCATTAAGAAAGTTGAGGAAAAAGATAAAGGGCAATATGTGTGTGACTGTGGAACTGACAAGACCATGGCAAACATCAATATTGAAGGTACAGTTAACAAGTATTACTGTACTGTGCATGCACACTATTCCAAGATGTATACCAACACCAATATAAGACAATATTGGGGTTGTATGCCATGCCTGTTGTTGGTAGCCTACAGTAGATGTCCAAAAATGACTCAATGTAAATGTAATGTGTCAAACAAACTGCAGACAACAGATTATTGCCAGCTACACATTGATAGCTACTTTAATTCAGAATAATAGATGAATGAATGAATGAATGAAAAATAAATGTGATTAACTTTTTAAATTTTTAATTAACTTTAATTACTGAAGCAGCTTCACCTTGAGGTTTTTATTCTTTCCATGAAAAGTGGCCAATATCAACATATACTTTAATTATATCTGTCTGACCATGTGTTTTTTTTAAATATTGCCCATGCAAATTTCAGCTCGCGATATTAAGGTGGTTCGCCCCATGTATGGTGTTGAGCTCTTTGATGGTGAGACAGCCCGTTTTGAAGTGGAGATTTCTGAAGATGATATCCATGGCCAGTGGAAGTTAAATGGAGAACCCCTCTCTACCTCTCCTGTACGTTTTGGTTCCAAATATGTAAACCATTTAGAATGCATGAGTAACAACTTTCCCAGCCATAATTGTTTTGTATAACTTTTTACAGGATGTCGAAATCATAGAGGATGGGGCCAAACACACTTTGACTTTGTACAACTGTAAGGTATCCCAGTCAGGTGAAGTGGTATTCCAGGGGGCCAATGCTAAGTGTTCTGCTAACCTCAAAGTTAAAGGTGAGTTTATACCATAGAATAGAATATCTACAGCATCTACTTTTGGGCGATGTATTATGCTAAAGGTTTTTCTTTTAAATTACAGAGCTTCCGATTTCCTTTGTCATTCCGCTGAGCGACGTTAACGTGTATGAGAAGGACGAGGCTAGGTTTGAGTGTGAGGTGTCAAGGGAACCCAAGACCTTCCGTTGGCTCAAGGGATCTCAGGAACTAAAGTCTGATGACAAGTATGAGATTACGAAAGATAGAAAAAGGTTCTCTCTGGTGGTGAAATCTTCTGCCTACGACGATGAAGCCAAGTATGTTTTTGAGGCAGAGGACAAGCGAACTACTGGAAAACTAATTATCCAAGGTATCCCACAATTAATACATACTGTATTTGTAAATATACTGTATATTCCAGCAAGCAATATACACTTTTTAAAAGGTTGAATATGATGAATAATATTGTATTACATATGAAACCTTTTTTTCCTAGGTATTCGTCTTGAGTTTGTCAAACCCATTAAGGATGTCACTGTGAAGGAGCGCGAGACAGCAGAGTTCAGTATTGAACTTTCACATGACAAGATCCAGGTCACTTGGTACAAGAACGATGTGCGTTTGCATCCTAGCAAAGTGGTGCACATGTCAGAGAATGGCAAGTTCCACAGCCTGTCCTTCAAGGAAGTGTCCATTGATGACACATCTCTAATCAAAGTGGAGGCACTGGGAAAGACATCAGAGGCCATGCTGACTGTTCTAGGTTTGTAGAATGTTTACTACATTGGATCCCAATGGCTGAAATTATTTAATATGAAATCATCACACAAATGTATGTATGTATGTGTATTCTTTAACAGAGGGAGAGGCATATTTCACTACCAAGTTGCAAGACTACACTGCAGTAGAGAAAGATGAAGTGACTCTGGTTTGTGAACTGAGCAAGGCTTCCACTCAAGTGAGATGGTTCAAAGATGGAAAGGAGATTGTTCCCTCCAAAAATTTATTAATCAAAGCTGATGGCAAGAAGCGTTTTCTTACCGTTAAGAAAGCAGCGAAAGAAAACATTGGAGAATACTCATGTGACTGTGGTACTGACAAAACTACTGCCAGACTGAACATTGAAGGTACAATAACTTGACACACACGCTTTTAGTAAAACAGCATCATTTCTTATATTCACGCCATAACACTATTTACAGTATTAACTGTTCATGTTTTCTCTCTCTCTCTAGAGCGTGATATCAAGATAGTCCGTCCCCTGTACAGTGTGGAGGTGACAGAGACTGAGACGGCTCGCTTTGAGACAGAGATCTCTGAGGAGGATGTGCATGGTCACTGGAAGCTCAAAGGAGAAACTCTTCACCAGTCTCCTGTAAGATTATTTCAGTGCCAAAAGGTTGAATTCAATAAGATACATTTAAAACATAAAAACACACAAAACAATGTTGAATTGTGTGTCTTTCTTTCCAGGACTGTGAGAAAAAGGAGGAGGGGACAAAGCATATTCTGATCCTGTACAATGTTCGTAAGGATCAGGCTGGAGCAGTTGACTTTCAGGCAGCTAATGCTAAATCCAGTGCTCAGCTCAGAGTTAAAGGTGAGATCAAATGTAACGTACACAACCACATGTACCATATTTTACTAATACTACAGTACATTCATGCGGGGTTATCAACAGTAAATGTGTTAATGTGTTTTGACATATGAACTTTTGGCTGATTAATAAATCAGCTACTTAATCACGATAGGTACCTCATTTAACAGCCCATAAAAAAATGTGTCAGGGATATCTAAAGACATGTGTCAACATTTTTGGGGCTTGTTAATCCAGTCACACTTTCTGTTTTCCAACAACTTTATGTGAAACAAAACCATCGCTGCTGTTACGACATGCAAACCAGCTGCAATGATACAGGCATTTTCTTTAGTTGGGTAACATGCAGCTCGACATTCTCCTTTTCCTGGAAGATTCCAAGGTGTTAGGTTGATTGACAGGGACAGATTGCTCAGCCTGGTTGGTTTGGCAGGGGTGGGCTCATGGCCAATCAGGTGGTGTGGCTATTTTAGAAGGCACATACCTTATCTAGAGTGAACGTCTAGTGATTGGCAGAGCTACAACATACCTCCTCCCAAAGGTTTACTGCAGACCATATACATCTCAAGAAAACTTGGGATGCAAATGAGTTAGCCCCCCCAACAGAAAGTCCCAGAGCTCCTGTCCACAGTTGTCCTGAGGGCTTACAGGCTTCAGTGGCCTGCCGTCAGATCAACCAAAAATGAGGATTAGCCATTAAGGATTTACCTTCCATTGGGATTTGGGGGTGACTAATCATGTCTTCTCCTCAATCTAAAGCACGGGTGATCGGCCTATTGAGGCCTCTCAAGGATGTTACTGTTACTGCTGGGGAGACTGCAACATTCGACTGTGAACTGTCATATGAAGGCATTGCTGTGGAATGGTTCCTAGGGGGTACAAAGTTGGAACCAAGTGACAGAGTAAGTTTAAAACACCACCTTGGTTATTTACACAACACTGATGCTCCCTAATGACAAGTGCTTCATGCCAACTTCCCAATATTATTCAAATGAATTATAATGCAACCGTCAACAAAGCTGATCAAATATTTTACTTTCTGGATTTTATGTTATATATCGGTACATGCCATACAAACTTTAACATAGTTCTGTATTTTATTTATTATTTATTTACACAGTTTTTTTGTTGGTTTAATCATAATGCATCATGGCCAGAATTTTGTGCATATTTATGCTTTTTTAGATGTATTTGACAACTCCAGTACATGTTTTCTTCTTATAAGGGCCTGTAGAGATCAGGATTCCAGTAGAGCATTTGATCTGGGTTTTGAGATAACGCAGAAGACTTTTCTGCCCTGCAAGCGTTCTTCTGGTTATTTTTAACTGCTTCGAGTGTGTGAGCCCTATGGCAGGTGGCAAGAGGGTTATTGCTATTTGACAGTTTTAATTTGACTTAGGAACATATTGTCTGCAATACGTTTTTTCCCATTGAAATCGTGATAGTAATGCTAGGTCCTCCTTTAAGTTGGAATATTTATTTAATTCCCAGTCATCTCAAATGTCTGTCAGAGTACATGCTTGGTTTATGGTGTTGCGCAAGGTGTTTTATTACCTGCAGCTACATGGTCTTGCATAAAGTATACTGTGACAGTATGTGCCACGTTCATTATTATAAAAATGTAAATCCCTCATAAATAATTGTGTTAGCATCACTTGCATTCAACTGGGAAGGTTTTTGATCATTTTAATATTATTCGAAAATATTTAATACAATAGAATATTTAGAATATTACATGTATCGGCCTGAGCTTTCAATAAGGGGCCATTCATATGGATGGACGAAACAACAAAAGCTAAAAACACAGCCTGTCCAATAACATATTGTATGTACCCACTGGCTGTGTAATCTTGTAGCCTTCTAGCTAAATAGCAACAGTATCCATCAACTGGATCAGCTAGTCGCAATGGGGATACTTGTCAGTGCTTATTTCAATTGCAAACAGCATTAGACACATGAAGGCCTAGTACAGTTCTTAACAATTTAAGACAACATCTTGTGGAGTGCTACACTTCCTACTCTTTGAGGAGCGAGGAGTCGGGTGGCAGGGAGTTAAATTGGTCTCTTGTCACCAGCTGCCTGTGTTCATTGGATGGAGTATATAGCTCTGACACCACTCTGGCTGTCATGGCTGTCTGATTTATCAATCTGCTTGATCTGCACAGGTGGTGTTCAGGTCTGAGGGCAGAACTCACACTCTGACTCTCAGAGATGTGAAGATGGCAGAGGCCGGTGAGGTACAACTCACTGCTAAAGACTTCAAGACACAGGGCAAACTGATTGTGAACGGTAGGTTCTGGGTGGCGTACTGATGCTGCTCAATTCACTGGTTCAAATGATAGCTTTCTAATAACTACAAATTGATGCTGTGTCAAATAGTTTCAAGTTTTAAGCTTATTCAACTGACAAACATGATGGAAACATTAGTTTCATGCATGTGTAAATTGCAACAATGTTACTCGGGCTTCCTTGTGTGATTACAGCACAACCTGTGACAAAACATCTTTAGGCTTTTTAGTTGAGTCATTGATACCTGTGTTGTTAAACAGAGGCGCCAGCTGAGTTCACCAAACCTCTGCAGGACCAGACTGTGGAAGAGGAGGCCACTGCTACTCTGGAATGTGAAGTTTCCAGAGAAAAGGCAGAAGTTAGATGGTTCAGAGATGGACAGGAGATCCGTAAAACTAAGAAACATGAAATGATTGCTGATGGCCGCAAGAGAAAACTGATCATTCAAGGCTGTACACTTGATGATTCCAAGACATATACCTGTGATGCAGGAGAATTCAAAACATCTGCTTTCCTGAATGTTGAACGTGAGTACAAGTAGCTGAAGTATTAATAAACTATATCATAGTTTGAGCACTGATTCAGTAAAAGCTAAATGGATGATGTATCAAAACTTTGACATTGTCTCTATAGCTCCACATGTTGAATTCAGTAAGCCACTCCATGATGTTGAAGTCAAAGAGAAGGAATCTGCTAAATTTGAATGTGAAGTTTCACGTGAAAATGCCAAGGTAAATGTATATGTGCACATGATTAAGAGTACAAAAATAAGTCATACAAATTCATTTACAGTACGTACATTTGTGGATTTTTTGTGTGTCCTTTCGTCTTGAAACAGGTCCGCTGGTTTAAGGATGGCAGTGAAATCAGAAAAGGGAAAAAATATGAAATAATTGCAAAAGGTCGCCAACATATCCTCATCATCAACAAGTCAGTCTTTGATGATGAAGCCGAGTATGAATGCGACGCAAAGACCTCCAAATCCTCTGGCATGCTGACAGTTGTCGGTAAGACTAGCTGACAGTCATTTGTAAAAGATTCATACTTCACCCTTGGAACCTTTTATTGATTAAAATATATTCTCCTTGCAGAGGAGGAGGCTAGGTTCTCAAAGAACCTGTCTAATGTGGAAGGAACAGAGACAGATAGCGTGAAAATGATCTGTGAAGTATCAAAGCCCAGTGCTGAGGTCACCTGGTACAAGGGTGACCGGGAGCTTCCTGAGGGAGGAAGGTATGACCAGATTGTGGATGGGAAGAAGAGAATTCTTATCATTCAGGATCTCAAAATGGATGATGCTGGAGAGTACAACTGCAGACTGAGCAACGCTAAAACGTCTGGTACACTGAAAATCAATGGTAAGACATGTACTACTGTACCTCAATTTGCAAGAAGCATTGCAAAGCCAATAAAACATTATTGACTAACATAAAACCCAAATGTCTTTGCTCCTTCCAAGAGGCATGTGAGGGTATACACCAAAGCTTGAACTGAATCCACGTTGTTTCTTGTTTCAATTCCTTTAGAACTTGCTGCCGAGTTCATTGCCAGACCTCAGAACCAGGAGGTGGTTGAGGGAGAAAAGGCTGAGTTTGTCTGCTCGGTCTCCAAAGACAGCTTTGAAGTCAAATGGCTGAAAGATAACAAGCAACTAGAAGCTGGTAATAAGTACCAGATGATATCTGATGGAAAGAGAAGAACTCTGGTTGTGAAGAACTGTGAACCAAAGGATGAAGGAGGCTATGTTGTGATGATTGGCACAACCAAAGCTGCAGCTGACCTGTTTGTTCTCGGTCTGTAACTCATACTATTGTCAGTTTTTGTAAAAAAATAATAATCTTGTTTTAGTGTAACCCTGAAAAAGGATGTACTAACGTTGTAACATTTCTTTGACATGCATTCTTACAGAGAAACTCAGGATCATTACACCACTGAAAGACACAGAAGCAAAAGAAGGACAAGAGATTGTCTTGAATTGTGAAGTGAACACAGAAGGAGCCAAAGCCAAGTGGTTAAAAAACAATGAGACTATGTTTGAGAGCAGCAAGTTCGTCATGGTGCAGAAAGACAATGTATTTTCTCTGAGGATTCAAGATGGTCAGAAGACAGATGAAGCTACCTACACAATTACACTAACAAATCAGCGCAATGAACAAGCTAAGAGTTCTGCAAAACTCACTGTTAAAGGTAAGCATAATATATTTGTAGTAATTACACTGACAGTTAAATTTTTGGTTTAAAGTAAGAGAGCAAGTGAATGGTCTTTATGTCAATTCATGACTTTTATCCCTTTGAGAAACTTACCTGCTGTTTGTCCACAGAGGAGAAACTGAGGATTATTGTTCCTCTGGAAGACGTTGACACACAAGAGAAGAAGACAATCACCTTCTCCTGCAAGGTTAACAGACCGAATGTCACTGTCAAGTGGATGAAGGCTGGCCGGGAGATTACCATGGATAAACGCGTCCTGTACAGGGTAGACAAAGACAAGCACACACTGACCATCAAGGACTGCACCATGAATGATGAGGGTGAATACACCGCGGTTGCCGGTGATGACAAATGCACCGCTGAGCTTATCATCAGTGAAGCTCCCACAGACTTTTCCGTACAACTCAAAGACCAGACCATCACTGAGTTTGAGGATGCTGAGTTCACTTGCAAGATCACCAAGGAGAAAGCAGATGTAAAATGGTACAGGAACGGACGCGAAATTAGAGAAGGACCGAGGTGAGTTAACAGTTAAAGTTACATCCATTTCTAAGTCAATTTGAGGATGGACAGAAATATCATATTTACATTTTGTTCCTAGATATAAGTTCAGCAAGGAAGGAAAATTCTGCAAACTGCAAATCAAGGAGTGCAGACCAGATGATGAGTGTGAATATGCTTGTGGAGTTGATGAGAAACAATCCAGAGCCAGGCTCTTTGTTGAAGGCAAGGCTGTTTAATCCATTACATATTTGACATTTTGTAGGAACTTATTTGCCGAAATCCAATTCTTGCTAAATTTGATATTCTTTATTCCAGAGACGGCTGTTGAGATTGTGAGACCTCCTCAGGATGTGTACGAGCCTCCAGGTTCAGATGTTGTCTATGAAGTTGAGTTGAACAAAGACAAAGTTGAGGTCAAATGGTTGAGGAACAACATGACTATTGTCCAGGGAGACAAGTACCAGATGATGAGTGAAGGCAAAGTCCACAGACTACAAGTGTGTGAGATTAGGCCCCGTGACCAGGGAGAGTACAGAATTATCGTCAAGGACAAGGATGCCAAAGCCAAGTTGGAACTGGCAGGTATGCTGTGAAACCCTTTAATTTACTCTGATATGATTAACCTGCCGTGTTTGGTGTCGAAATGCCTTGAATTTTTGCAGTCCTGTGTTTCAATTTAGAAATGACATTCAAGTAAATCCTATCTGATCATACGTACTTAATCATGTTCACAATGTCTGTTGTACTGTTATCCCACAGCTATTCCAAAGATTAAGACCACCGACCAGACCTTTGTGACAGATGCTGGGAAGCCCATTGTGATGGCTGTTCCTTACAGTGCCTATCCCAAAGCTGAGGCAGACTGGCTGTACAAAAATCTAAGACTGTCCAAGGACAACATTTACACAACCACAGACAAAACGGAGTACAGATTTACGGACCCCAAAAAATCTGATGAGGGACGCTACAAGGTGGTCATCAAGAACAAACATGGCGAGGGAGAAGCATTCATCAACCTCAGTGTCATTGGTAAGTTCTTAGTGAAAGCACCTCTCAGGTGAAACACCCTAACTGGGACGGTGGCAAAATGTGGATCTCAGAGAAGTTACATCTGTATTGTGTGGGGAGTCAGGTTTAATTCCCGGCCGTGCCAGATTACATTGTGCAAGGCACTTCACCCTACTTGCCTCGGCGGAATGTCCCTGTACTTGCTGTAAGTCGGTCTGGATAAGAGTGTCTGCTAAAATGACTAAATGTAACCGTATTCCTCAGACATCCCTGGCCCTGTCAAAAACCTGCAAGTGGTTGACACCGCAGACGGTGAGGTCAGCTTGGCCTGGGAAGAGCCGGAGAGTGATGGTGGTAGCAAGGTCATCGCTTATGTGGTGGAAAGGCGTGATGTAAAACGCAAGACCTGGACACTGGCCACAGACCGCTCTGAAGCTCCAGAGTACTGTGTAACTGGACTCCAGAAAGACTCCATGTATCTGTTCCGTGTCTGCGCTCGAAACAGAGTTGGCAGTGGACCCAACAAAGAGACAGACAAACCTGTACAACCAAAGAATAAATTTGGTGAGCAAAATATGATATAATAATGTAACGTAAGCTACTTAAAATCGATAATTAAAAGTAACTAGAGAGATAATTACCTTTTTCTTGTATTATAGATGTTCCTGAACCACCTCAGAATGTCAAGGTTGGGAATGTTAACAAATTTGGAGCAACTGTGTCCTGGCAACCTCCTCTGTCTAATGGTGGAGCAGAAATCACCTCCTACATCATTGAGCTTCGTGATAGAACGTCTGTGACTTGGTCTGCTGTGATGGTCACCAAACCTGAGGACCGTAGCGCCATCCTCAATGATGTCATTGAGAATAAAGAATACATCTTCAGGGTCAGAGCTGAGAACAAAGCTGGAATTGGCAAGCCAAGCGCTGCCACCAACCCAGTTAAAATCATGGACCCCATTGGTAAGTCTCCAATTCTAAATCTCAGTGTTTTGTACTACAGAAATGTGGGACTTTGAATGTAACCAAAATGCAATATGGAACATGACAATCAATTTGTGTTGTTGTGTTTGTTTACAGAGAGGCCTAGCCCCCCTATGAACCTGGTCGACTCAGACCAAAACAAGAACTCAGTCCAGCTGACCTGGGAGACTCCCTTGAAAAATGGAGGCAGCATGATTACAGGCTACATCATTGAGAAGTGTGAGGATGGAACAAACAAGTGGCTCAGATGCAACGCTAGGCTCTGCCAGGACCTTTTCTATAAGGTAGGCATTCTGTAGATCTCCCATCTTAGCCTTGGAGATTTGTTTAACTTAAATATTGTGTCATTGAAATGCATGATATTATTTTTCTGCATAGATCTCTGGTCTGAAGTATGGTATGAAGTACAACTACAGAGTATTTGCTGAGAATGCAGCTGGATTGTCGGATCCATCCAACATTGTTGGACCTCTATTGGCTGATGATCCACACTGTGAGATCCACTACATACTATAGTATAGATTTATGTGTGGTTTATATTAATTGGGTCACATAATATCGCTAAGTATTTAACTAATTCTTTCCCATCTTCATTCCAGTTGCCCCAACCTTTGATCTCAGTGCCTTTAAGAATGGCCTGGAGGTCATCGTTCCTCACCCTCTCACTATCCGTGTCCCTGTTGGTGGATATCCCCTACCCTACGCTAAGTGGACCTTTAAAGATAAGAAGATGACTGCCGGGGATCGTGTATCCATGGTTACAAAGAGCACCTTCACAGAACTGCTAGTCACCCCTAGTGTACGTCCAGATAAGGGCACATACACTCTGCACCTGGAGAACGACGTGTCGTCTATCTCAGGAGAGATTGAAGTCACTGTTATCGGTAAGTGAGACGATGCGCAAACAATTCCCATTCAACAGCAATGCCTCTGTTCCCTCATAAACCAACTTATCTGTCCACTCAGCATCTCCAAGTGCACCCAAGGACTTTAAGGTTGCAGAGGTTACCAGGGAAAACGTGCACCTGATGTGGGAGGCACCAGAGCATGACGGAGGAAGCCCTCTGACTGGCTACCAGATAGAAAAGCGTGACGTGTCTCGTAAGACCTGGGTGAAGGTATGCAGAAAAAAAATTGGCCTTCAGGGTTCTATGTAAAGATATGTATTTAAACTGATTTGAATCCGGTTAAAGCATTCTAATGATGTCATTTATGTCTGTCACAGGTGATATCAGGCGTTCAGGACCAAGAGTACAGTGTTACTGATGTAGTTGAAGGGAAGGAGTATCTTTTCAGGGTTACTGCCTGTAATAAATGTGGCCCAGGAGAGCCTGCTTATATTGACGAGCCAGTCAATGTCTCCTCACCTGCAAGTAAGTATTTGTGTACCGTAGCACATTAAAGTGCCCTCCCAGTCCATCATATCAACTCTGTTAATCAGTTCTGACCAGTTTTTGTTGAATTGTGTGCTTCTTATATTTTATTTATATTTTCCTTGTTTATTCCTAGCTGTGCCGGACCCCCCTGAGAACCTGAAATGGAGGGACAAGTCTGCTCATGGTATCTTCCTGACGTGGGAGCCCCCTAAATACGATGGTGGTACGGGTATCAGAGGCTACAATGTGGACAGATGCCAGCGTGGCACAGACAAGTGGGAGCCCTGTGGAGATCTTGTACCAGAACTCAAGTGCGTACAGATGATTAGACATTGTCGTTGAAGTACTTTATTTTATAGCACTGGAATAATTGTTGTAACACCGGTCCTCTGTGTACACTGATCCTCTAGGTTGGAGGTAACTGGTCTGACAGAGGGACAGTGGTATTCCTATCGTGTAAGAGCTTTGAACAAACTGGGAGCCAGCAGACCCTGCAGGGCTACAGATGAAATCCTGGCTGTTGACCCCAAAGGTAGGCTGACTACTGAAAACTCATTCTTTGTTATCTTGACCTTTGCTATCTGTAAAGCTATCTGACTGTGGTTCACTATGCTTTACAGAGGCTCCAGAGATTCTGCTTGATGTGAAGCTACTTGCTGGACTGACTGTCAAGGCTGGAGCTAAAATTGAACTTCCAGCTGATGTGCTTGGAAAGCCAGTGCCTACAGTTAAATGGACCAAGGCTGACATGATTCTGAAGACAGATGACAGAATATCTATTGCTGATAAGCCTGGTCACTCTATGGTGACTATTGCCAAGACAGTGAGAGATGACACAGCCACCTACATCATTGAAGCGTTCAACAGCAGTGGCCGTGCAGCTGCCACTGTGGATGTCAATATTCTCGGTAAAGCATACTACCACTTCACTATAAACATCATATGTTTTATGTGATCTTACACATTTTCAACATTGGAGGATGTAAACATGTAATCACCGATTACATCCTGTTTTTCCTTATTCAACAGATAAGCCAGGTCCTCCAGCTGCCTTTGACATATCTGAGATCACCAATGAGTCTTGCTTCCTTGCATGGAATCCTCCCAGAGATGACGGGGGCTCAAAGGTCACCAATTACATCGTGGAGAGGCGAACTGTAGACAGCCAGATTTGGCACAAGCTTTCTTCCACTATCAAACAGACCACCTACAAGGCCAGCGGCCTAGTGGCATTTAAGGAGTATGTGTTCAGGGTGTTTGCAGAAAATCAGTTTGGAATTGGTCCAGAAGCTGAGCATACTCCGATTATCGCTAGATATCCCTTTGGTAGGTCCTTTACCTTAACATAAGAAATAACATCATCATAATAAGTTTGAGATTTTTTGTGTGTGTGTTAACCTATGTGTGACCTATCTGGTTCCAGACACCCCGGGGGCCCCCACTAAGCTTGAGCCCTCTGATATTGCCAAGGACTCCCTGACTCTCACCTGGTATGAGCCAGAGGAGGATGGTGGTAGTCCCATCACTGGCTACTGGGTGGAGAGGTTGGAACCTGACACTGACCGATGGATGAGATGCAACAAGCTTCCCATTAGGGACACTACTTTCAGGTAGGGTTGACAAGAGCACACATACCCTAGAGGTTATGAAATAATGCCAGTCTTCTACAAGCTACACTTGTACATTTTTTGGATTGGACTATAGACACATCAGTCCTCAGA
This sequence comes from Neosalanx taihuensis, assembly GCA_030340665.1. Lineage (NCBI taxonomy): Eukaryota > Metazoa > Chordata > Actinopteri > Osmeriformes > Salangidae > Neosalanx > Neosalanx taihuensis. The sequence goes on along the minus strand of CM059291.1, from coordinate 16,552,505 downwards.
CTTCATATTTTTCCCCGGTATATTGTAGAGTGAAAGGCTTGCCTACAAGGAAGAAGTACAAGTTCAGAGTCCTGGCTGAGAATCTGGCTGGACCTGGAAAACCTAGCAAGGAAACAGATCTGATCCTTGTCAAAGACCCAATTGGTAAAACATCCATGCAACTTAATTTGACAAATATTTACCTGTATGTAACACTGAATATGAAACACATTATTAAATAATTTCCAACATCTCTTGTCTTCCAGATCCTCCATGGGCTCCAGGTAAGCCAACAGTCAAGGATGTGGCCAAGACATCAGCCTTTTTGATGTGGACCAAGCCTGAGCATGACGGCGGGGCTAAGATTGAGTCCTACATTATTGAAATGCTGAAGAGTGGAACAGTGGACTGGATTCGTGTTGCTGAAGACATCAATATTCTGGAGCACTTCCTGAGAGGCCTCATGGAGAAGCAGGAGTACTCCTTCCGGGTCAGGGCTGTCAATGCAGCTGGAGAGAGTGAACCTAGCGAGCCTAGTGACCCCGTGCTTTGCAAAGAGAGGCTCAGTAAGTCACCTACCCTTACTGTGTGTCACTTTGGTGGTTTATCAAATGCTGAATGTCACACAGCATCAACAGTTATCATGTTGGACCAGCCTCATCTCAGTGTGGTCCCAATGCCTGTTTTAGTTTACTTGACATGACCCTGTTTATAACCCTTCTAGACCCACCAACTCCCCCTCGCTGGCTGGAGGTGGTAAACATCACCAGGAATAGTGCTGAGCTGAAGTGGACAGCCCCAGAAAGAGATGGAGGGTCCCCTGTCATCAACTACGTCATTGAGAAGAGGGATGTCAGGCGTAAAGGCTGGCAGGCAGTAGACACCACTGTAAAGGAATTGAAGTACACTGTGACTCCTCTAAATGAGGGCTCCCTGTACGTATTCCGTGTGGCAGCTGAGAACGCTGTTGGACAAAGTGGATTCTGTGAAATGGAGGACTCCGTTTTGGCCAAGGACACTTTCAGTAAGTTTTCTACACAGTATAATCTCTACATAGAAGTATACTATAGGATAATGCTTTTAGAGGTATGCATTTAGGAGGTGCAGCTGTTTTAAAGGCATGGCATCCATTCTTCTCTCCTAGCTACTCCTGGGCCACCCTATAATGTGGCAGTGCTGAGCGTGTCCAAGAGACACGTTGATCTACAGTGGGAAGCTCCACAGAATGACGGTGGAAGACCCATACTGAGGTATGATGGATCGAATTAGTAGCGAACATGACACATGAAGTACTAATTGTCACACTTGTTTGCATCAGAACTTTACTTTACACAAGCTTTATATGCATAACGTCTCCATCAGGTATTCCATTGAAAAGAAAGAGAAGCTGGGAACCCGCTGGGTGAAGTGTGGCAAGACCTCCGGTCCTGACTGCAAGTACAGGGTGACTGACGTCATTGAGGGAACCGAGGTTCAATTCCAAATCCGGGCTGAGAATGAGGCTGGTGTTGGACATCCCAGTGAACCTACTGAGATCCTTACAATCGAAGATCCCACAGGTGTGTTTTTTTTTACCTTTTTTGTTTATTTTTATGAATTATGTTTATAAAGCCACAATTGAAAGTCCTACTCATTGTGAAACAGCCCACTTGGTCACATGTGTTGATAGTAACAGTATCACTCTTTTACAAACCTCAGGTCCTCCCTCTCCTCCTATTGAGCTCCATGTGACTGGAGCTAGCCGAGACTACATTTCCATTGCCTGGAAGGCCCCTGAAAGGACAGGCGGAGCCTCTATCACTGGCTATCACATTGAGATGTGCGAGGCTGGCACCGAGAAGTGGATGAGGGTCAACTCCAGACCCGTCAAAGAAATGAAGTTCAAGGTAGAAGAGGGCATCGTTGCAGAGAAACAATACGTCATGAGGGTCCGGGCCATCAACTCTGTTGGCGTCAGTGAACCCTCTGACATATCTGAGGATGTTTTCGCCAAAGAATCCGACTGTGAGTACACATGAAAGATATTTCATCTGATGTGTTCATGTTAATATGAATATGGTTATGCAATTGATATGTGGCATACTGACGTTTGTTTTATTGTTACTCAGGCAACCCAACTCTGGAGTTCCAGACACTGGATCTGGTGGTTGTGGAAGGTGAGAAGATGCACCTTCCAGTTCCCTACAGAGCTGTGCCTTTGCCCAAGATCACCTGGCACAAAGATGGCAGGGAGATGAAGGCTGATGAGAGACTGACGTTCAGCTCAGACTACATATCCTGTCACATGGAGATTGCTAGTTGTCTGCACTCTGATGCTGGTCAGTACAAAGTCACTCTGGAGAACAGCCGTGGAGCCTGCAGTGGGACCATGAATGTTAAAGTAATTGGTAAGTGACTTACACCAAAATACATCAGCTCCATCCCATATATGTAACAAAATATCTCTTTCCTCAATGCAATACTAACCTTTAAATAAATGAACGTCTGTTTCACAGGTCTTCCTGCTCCATGCAAAGAGATTATTGCCACTGACATCACTAAGAACTCCTGCAAGGTGTCCTGGGACCCACCAGATTATGATGGCGGAAGCCCCATCCTTCACTATGTGCTACAGCGCAGGGAAGCTGGAAGGAGGACCTATGTCAACATGATGTCTGGAGAAAACAAGGTCAGCTGGCCTGTGAAAGACCTCATCCCCAACGGAGAGTACTACTTCCGGGTCAGAGCTGTCAACAAGATTGGTGGAGGAGAGTATATCGAGCTGCGCAACCCCGTTATCGCAGAGGATCAGAAACGTGAGTAAAGGAGATATTTATCTGTGTCTGTCTATCCCTTTAATACTCTCTGTTATCTCTGTTCTGTTCTCTCTAATTGTGCAAGTTGCTGGTATCCTTTTGTGATTGCATTTTCTGTCACTTCTCAGAACGCCCTGACCCACCAGTTGATGTTGAAACACACAACCCCACTGCTAAGACCATCACACTGACCTGGAAGCCTCCAATGTATGATGGTGGCTGTAAGATTATGGGTTACATCCTGGAGAAGATGATGAAAGGAGAGGATAAATTTGAGAGGTGCAACGACTTCCTGGTCCCTGTACTGTCATATACAGTCAGGAATCTGCGCGAGGGAAAGCAGTACCAGTTCCGTGTGATAGCAGAGAACGCAGCTGGAGTCAGCGACCCATCTCGTAGCACTCCTATGGTGAAGGCCTCTGATGCCGTTGGTAAGAATACACTTCATCAACTGATACACACGACGATACAATTTACAGCAAAACATCCGAAGGATATCAACCTCAATCAAAACAAATCACCATTTAGAAAATCTGCAATAGGTGACATTATGCCCCTTGAAGGGCAATGGCACACACTAATTTGTGTTTGTTTAATTCTCCCAGAACCACCCAAGGTGTTCCTGAGTGGTAGCCTTCAGTCTGGCCTACAAATCAAGAGAGGTTGTGAGATCCGCCTGGATGCCTGTATCTCTGGCTCCCCCGCCCCCTCCGTCACCTGGCTGTGGAATGATAAAATCATCAGACCTGAAGCCCTCAGGAAGAGACCAGAGAAACCCATTGTCAAGAAGAAGGTAGATACAGAGAAAGAAAAGAAAGAAAAGGAAGAAAAGGACAAGGAGGCAAAGAAAGAGACCGGTAAAGAGGAGAAGAAAGAAGACAAAAAAGAGGAGAAGGCAGAGGAGAAGAAAGAGGAGAAGGATAAGGAGGAGAAAAAAGAAGAGCAGCTTGCTCTTGAGTTCGAGGAGCCAGATTACCCCACCCTCAATGAGCGTTTGACCATTGATGACCGTACAAAGGGAGAGTCAAGTGCTATTGTCAGGGAGACAATAAGAGGTGACCATGGTGTCTACACCATCAAGGTGGAGAATGATCATGGTGTGGCTTCCGCCTCCTGTGAAGTCAATGTACTAGGTGAGATACCCACTATTATATACTGCTGTGTATTACTGGGACACATTCACAATTCAAAATTAAAACAATATTTTTTCATATGTCTTATCCTTAAACGTATTGTAAAATGTGTCAATCATAATCTAAAAAAAATACCCATCCATTTCTAGATACTCCTGGACCTGCTGTCAACTTCAGGTTTGAGGAAGTGAGAAAGAACTCAGTTATCTGCATGTGGAATCCTCCTCTTGATGATGGTGGCAGTGAGATCTTGAACTACACCCTGGAGAAGAAAGACAACTCCAAGCAAGAGATTGGATGGGTTACTGTGACCTCAACACTTAGGGGGTGCAAGTACCTTGTGACAAAGCTGATTGAAAAGAAGGAGTACATCTTCCGCGTCACAGCTGAGAACAAGTTTGGTGCCGGACCACCCTGCGTCTCTGCGCCACTCATCGCAAAGAATCCATTCGGTAATCTGATTTAAATATGCGTTCTACTAGTGTTACTGGTTTTATGTTTGTCATATCTTGAAATCATCTGCTTAATATTAATAATAATATCTACTTCAGATCCCCCTGAGGCTCCTGAGAAGCCCGAGATAGATGACATCACAGCTACTTCCATGGTGGTGACCTGGACCGCACCCAAGGACAACGGCAATCCCATCCTGGGCTACTGGGTGGAAAGGAGGGAAATCAACAGTAGCCACTGGACCAGGGTCAACCGCAACATCATAGAAGACATGGAGGTCAACGTGGAAGGTCTGCTGGAGGGTCTCACCTACATCTTTAGAGTTGCTGCTGAGAACCAGGCTGGCCCTGGGCATTTTAGCGTCCCCTCTGATCCCAAGACAGCACAGGAGCCAATCTGTAAGTCAGCCAACATTCTATCAATCTAAACTAACCCTACACACCTCATTATCATTTTTCAATGTCACTTGGTCTGAAATTAAGAAAGTCTGGTAGCACTCTAATGTGATTCTTTCTAATTCTGTTTTTTTCCTAACAGTACCTCCTGGGCCACCCTTCCCCAGAGTGGTCGACACCACAGCATCTTCTATTGAAGTGGAATGGGATCCCCCTACTTACAATGGTGGAGGGGAGATCCTGGGCTACCATGTTGACAAGACTATGGCTGGGGCCAAGGACTGGTCCCGCTCCACTGAGAGGCCCTGGAAGAACCGAACCTTTACGGTCTTTGGGGTCAGAGAGGGCGCCAAGTATATTGTCAGGGTGATTGCGTGTAATGCTGCTGGAGAGGGAACACCTGGGGTGACAGAGGCTGTCTTCGTCCGGGACCCTCAAGGTAGTGTACCCAGTTTAATTTGGATAACACAGATTGGATGTTGAATTCTGAGTATGGATGCAGTCTTATGCAGTTGGTTGTCAAATGGTTTTGTCTTGCAGAAGTCCCAGTGGTAGAGTTAGACATTACAGTGAAGAATGGTATTGTGATCAGAGCTGGAGAGACACTGCTTGTGCCTGCCCATGTGACTGGCAGACCTCCTCCATCCATTAAATGGACCAAGGATGACGGTGCCCCAGACAAAGATCGCGTTGAGGTGGAGAATGTTGGCAAGGAAAGCATTCTCAGCGTCAAAAACGTCCAGAGGAAGGACCATGGCAAATACCAGATCACTGCCGCCAATCCCAGTGGAATAAAGTCTGCCTGGACTAGGGTTGAAGTGATGGGTGAGAATCTTGGGAAATCGACCTCCATTTCTTATTCAAATGTGAATTAATCCTGCTCTAAAACATTGTCCCCTCTCTTCCTAGACGTGCCTGGGCCTGTACTGGACCTGAAGCCAGTTGTTGTGACTCGTAAATTGATGATTTTGAATTGGTCCGACCCTGATGATGATGGTGGCAGTGATCTGACTGGTTTCATTATTGAGAGGAAGGACGCAAAGATGCACACATGGAGGCAGCCAATTGAGACCCCCTCATCTAAGTGTGAGATTGTGGGCATTGTTGAGGGACAGGATTACTTGTTCCGCGTTGTTGCTAAGAACAAGTATGGCTGTGGACCACCTGTGGACCTGGGCCCTATTAAAGCAGTCGATCCTCAAGGTAAGGCCCATGTCACCCCATTTATTACAGAACTGAGTATCCTTGAGTATCCTTTTATAGTATGTAAAGACTAGACAGATGGATGTAATGGTGTTACATTGCTTCCACAGGTCCACCAACAGCCCCTGAGAGGTTCCACTACACTGAGAGAACCAAGTCCTCCCTCAGTCTGGCCTGGAGACCTCCCCGTAACGATGGTGGCAGTCCAATCATTGGCTACTGGGTTGAGAAGAAGAGGACTGATGCTACTGTATTCGAGCGTTGTAACAAAGAGATGTGCACTGTTCTCACCATGGAAGTAGACGGTCTTGAAGAGCTGCTCATGTATGAGTTCCGAGCCAAGGCTGTCAACCTGATTGGCGAGAGTGAGCCCTCCATCACAATGACGGTTGTGATTCAGGATGATGAAGGTATGTCCTCGACATACTTTGACATGTTTAACTGTCCTCTTGAGACAAAGAGGAGTACAAGAGAAGCAACACTCAAGTCAAACACCATTATTTCTTTATGATTTGATTAAGTCTTGGATCTAGCAAAGATGTGTTAGAAGAAGAAGTCTTAAACGTCAAGCACTGTAATTTCTCACTGAGTTTTTCTTTTCATTTTAGTGGCCCCGGTTGTAACAATGTTGAAGGTCTTCAAGGGTGACAACATCACAGTGAAGAAGGGAGAGCCCATTGAGATCCCTGCTGAGGCCACTGGTCTCCCTCTGCCCAAGGTGGAATGGTCCAAGGATGAGGTCATCATTGAGACTCCCACTGAGACCCTTCTGATGGAGACAAAGGAAGTGAACAGGATGACGGTTACCGCCAAACTCAGCATTCCTGCTGCTGCTAGGAAGGACAAGGGCATCTATACCATAACCGCTTCCAATCGCTTGGGAAATGCTAGTCATACCATCACTGTCATGGTGCTTGGTGAGTACCATACTTGTTATTTAGGAATTTAGTGACCATAGAAATCATGAAATATTTATTGTTAATATGACCTTTACTGTGATCCCAGCTGTGTGGTTATCAGGAGGCTAATGATGATTGTTTGCTGTTATTTGCAGATCGCCCTCTGCCACCTAGGAACTTAACAGTCTCCAACATCAAGGCTGAGTCTTGTTATCTCCACTGGGAGGCGCCATTGGACAATGGTGGCAGTGAGCTGACAAACTACATTGTAGAGAAGAAGGACATCAACACAGAGAACCCAGAAGAGAGCTCTGACTGGGTGGAGGTCACAAACAACATCATAGAGAAAAGATACGGGGTTAGTTATTTCATAATTGTCTCTAATCCTGGACTCACTTGTCTATGAACTCTGACCCAAATCACTGGACCTTTAAACATATTAACAATAAACATGAACTGTTATCATGCTCTTCACACAGGTATGGAACCTCATAACAGGCAATTCCTACAAGTTCCGTGTCAGAGCAGAGAACCGTTATGGGAAGAGTGATGCCTGTGAATCAGAGGAGGTCCTGATTAAGGATCCCTTCGGTCTGCCAGGCCCCCCAGAAAAGCCTACCATTGCAGAGTACTCCAAGACCTCCATGGTGGTGACCTGGGAACCGCCTCTGGACAACGGAGGCTCTCTCATCACTGGCTACTGGCTGGAGAAGAGGGAAAAGGGCTCCTCTTACTGGGCACGTGTGAATAAGTCACCTGTGACCAAGAGAGGACTGAAGGGCTGGGAGTTCCAGGTGACCCGTCTGACTGAGGGCCTGGAGTATGAGTTCCGTGTCATGGCCTGCAATTCTACCGGTGTTGGTCCCCCAAGTGGACCCTCTGACTCAGCCTTTGCAGTTGATCCTATAAGTAAGTGGGGATATCCGCTCTATGAAGGCTTACTGAAATGACAACAAAACAAAACTTGTAATGTGCCTTTAAGGGATGTTGAGTGTATTTACCAGACATATACTTTCCTCCCCAGCTGCTCCTGGCATGCCCGCTGCTCCAGTGGTGGCAGACAAGAATAAGCACAGTGTGACCCTGTCCTGGACTCCACCTGAGAAGGATGGAGGCAGCCCCATCAAGGGCTACATTGTTGAAGCTCAAGATGAGGGGACAAACGAGTGGTCCAGAGTCACTGATCCAGAGAACCCGCACCCCACCACAGAATTCACCGTACCAAGCCTAAAGGAGCTGAAGCGCTACCGCTTCAGAATCATTGCTGTCAATGACATTGGAGAGTCTGATCCGAGCCCCAAGACCACTGAGATCCTGGTGGAGGACGTTCACGGTACTGTTTTGGAAATGTTGGCAATTATGATTTGTAAACGAACATTGCAAATGATGTAGAACCATTTTTATTTCCATGCTTATCTACTGCAAAGTAGATGTATGACAAGATGGAACTGTGTTATTTTAAATGGACTTTTTTTTAATTCCTTTTTTCAGTGGAGCCTAAGATCTTTGTGGATGTGAGCGCTCATGACTTGCTATGTATACGAGCTGGTGCTCCCTTCAAAATCCCAGCTGTCATCAAGGGACGACCTGTTCCAAAGGTGACCTGGGAATTTGATGGACCAGCCAAAACCCACAAGAAGGATCGCATCCACACACTCCCTGTGGACTCAGAGGTGGGATGAAGAATACACATCTTAAGCCACTGTTGCATATACAAAATAGATCTTAACTCTAGTAGTTTAATTTCCCCAACTAAAGAGTTTGTTGCCTTTCTTTCAGGTTGAGTCTACTGACACCACATCGGTCGTCACTGTCCCAGAGAGTAAGAGGAACCACTCTGGCAGGTTCACCATCACAGCCAAGAACAAAGCTGGACAGAAACACGTCAATATCAGAGTCAACATCCTTGGTACATTATTCTAATATATTATATTTATATGCTAAATATAAAAATAAAAATACTATTTACTTTCTTCACTTCAGTCAGTCAGTTACAGGAATGTAATTGTCTCCTCACACTATGTATAGACGTACCTGGACCTCCCAAGGCATTGAAAGTGACAGACATGGCCAGGGCAACCATGAGGCTGATCTGGAAGCTGCCAGATAACGATGGTGGTGAAAGAATAAAGAGCTACTTCATTGAGAAGAAGACCGTGACGGGAAAAGCCTGGACCACAGTTAATCCTGCTTGTGCCAGCCAGGCCTTTGTAGTGCCAGACTTGCTGGAGGGACAGGATTATCTGTTCCGCGTGCGGGCTGAAAACCGCCTGGGCTTCGGACCCTTCACTGTGACCACCGAACCTGCCAGGGCCAGAGACCCCATCTGTAAGTCACACAAATTTGATTAATTCAGATAAACACTCAGACTTCTTTCAACTAACACCTGGCCTTAAGTGCTTATCAGTAACAAGAACCACACATCTTTAATTTCAGACCCTCCTGACCCTCCAACGCATGTCAAGGTCAATCTTGTGACCAAGAACACCGTGACACTGACATGGGTTCCTCCTAAGAACAATGGCGGTGCTCCTGTCAAACATTACATTATTGAACGCCTGAGCTGGGACACCAGTGGCAAGGAGAAGGAGACGTGGAAACAATGCAACAAGCGTAATGTGGAGGAACTGACCTTCATTGTAGAGGACCTGAAGGAAGGTGCCGAGTATGAGTTCAGAGTCAAGGCCGTTAACGAGGCAGGTGCTAGCAGGCCCTCTGCCACAGCTGGACCGCTTGTCATCAAGGACCAGACATGTAAGTGACAGTTTATGAATCTGACATTGGAGCTCATACATTTCAGTGTCAAACTCTTGACATTTTTTACTCTCCATTTTTACTAGGCGCTCCAACCATTGAGTTAAGAGAGGCCCTGGACGGAGAGGAGGGATGTGATGTCAGCCTTGTAGCAAGAATCCAGGGTTGTCCCTTCCCAACGCTAACCTGGCAGAAGGCCACCCTGAAAAAGCCAGAGGAGAAGGCTGACGTTCACTATGATCAGCATGTCAACAAACTGGTGTCCTACGACAAGTGTACGCTGCTGATCCAGCAGTCAAAGAGAGATGACAGTGCCCTCTACACCATCACTGCCACCAACAGTCTGGGCACAGCCAGCAAGGATATTAAACTCACTGTGCTTGGTAAGTATGCTGCCTTTAGAATATGGCTAATATTTATGATATTATAATGATATGACTGTGTCTGTTGACGAATATCATACGTATTTATTTAGATGTATTTATTGTTAGATGTAGGTTTATATTATTACTAAGTCAATGTTTCTTTTTTGTCATTTCTTTTTTTGCAGGACGGCCTGGACCACCTATTGGACCGATTAAGTTCACTGAGGTGTTTGCAGAGAGGATTGGGCTGGCATGGAACCCACCCAGGGATGACGGCGGCTCCAAAGTGACAAACTATGTTGTTGAGAAGCGTGAAGAGAACAGGAAGTCATGGGTTCATGTCTCTAACGACCCTAAAGAGTGTGCGTACATCGTCCAGAGGCTGACAGAGGGACACGAGTATGAGTTCCGTGTTATGGCTCAGAACAAATTTGGAGTTGGACCGCCACTGATGAGTGAGCCTGAGAAAGCCAGGAATCTTTTCAGTAAGTTAAATGTCTTCATAGTTGTCTTACATAAATTACTCTATTACTATCAAACCAGAATATTTATTTGACAATATTCCCCTTTGTAAAGCTGTCCCTGGCCAGTGTGAGAAACCCACCGTCACCGACGTTTGCCTGGAGTCCCTGATTGTCAACTGGGAGGAGCCAGAGTATGATGGGGGATCATCACTGACAGGCTTTTGGTTGGAAAAGAAAGAGACCACAAGCAAGCGCTGGACCAGAGTGAACCGTGACCCAATCAGGATCTCACCAATTGGTGTGACCTATGAAGTGACTGGTTTGCTGGAAGGAGCCCTGTACCAGTTCAGAGTAATTGCCATCAATGCAGCAGGGTGTGGCCTGCCCAGTGTGCCCTCTGACGCTATCCTCTGCAGGGACCCCATTGGTAGGTCAAATGCAGTGTACCTAGGCTTATTATGGATTGATACACAGGCACAGGATATTTCCTAACAGCTTTCCCTCACATTGTGACATTCTATCATTTTGATTCTGGTTACAGCTCCTCCTGGACCTCCCACACCCAAAGTGACAGACTGGACCAAGTCCACTGTAGATCTGGAATGGATTCCACCTCTGATTGATGGTGGATCTAAGATCACTGGTTACTTTGTTGAGTTCAAAGAAGAAAAGAAAGAGGGAGAGAAAGAAAAAGAGATTAAGGCAATGTTGGATGATGGAGAGGAGAAAGAAGTTGAAGTAGAAGAGTGGGAAAAGGTAAAAACACCCTATTACACTATCTCTCTGAACCAAACAACCTACGATTGCTCTGTTATTTAATTGCTCATGCAAATCTCAGGAAGGAGCCCATGGAAATACTGAAATGTGCATTTCACTCACTGACTGTCTTTCCTACTCTAGGCCAAAGATAAGGAGATTAGAGGAACCAAGTTTGTGGTGACAGGGCTGAAGGAACTGGGCCTGTACAGGTTCCGAGTAAGAGCAGTGAATGCTGCAGGAGTTGGGGATCCTGGAGATGTTTCTGAAGTCATTGAGGTCAAAGACAGAACAAGTAAGTGCCAGTTAAGGTACAAAAACAATAATCTTCCATTTAGCTCGTTTTTATTAGTGTAGGTCAAACAAACACCTTTACACTATGGTGTCTGTTACATTTATCACCTATAGTATAGATCTGTGTCTAACCTCCATACCATCTCTTTTTAATTTAGTTCCCCCAGAGGTAGACCTGGATGCCACAGTAAAGGAGAAGATTGTGGTTCATGCTGGTGGAACGATTCGTATAATTGCCTATGTGTCTGGCAAGCCGGTTCCAGAAATCTCTTGGAATCGTGATGACGCAGATCTGCCTAAAGAGGCAGCTGTGGAGACCACATCTATCAGCTCTGCGTTGGTCATTAAAAACTGCAGGAGACACCACCAGGGCATCTACACGCTAAGTGCAAAGAATGAAGGAGGCGAAAGGAAGAAGGCTGTTATTGTGGAAGTGTTGGGTAAGTGGACACAATGTATACATATATATATTATAAATTTTTTTATATAGAGTGTAGTATTTAAACTCTACATGTTTCATGGATCCTAGTAAGATAACGTTAGATGTGAAAGAAGACGTTAAATACCACAAGACCATATTTCAATATGTTGATCGGTGATAAATAATTGACTAAATAGTACTTTATTGACATTATTATTTGTCTCCTAGATGTCCCTGGCCCTGTGGGTCTGCCCTTCTGCGGTGAAAATCTCACCGCTGACTCTTGCAAGCTGACATGGTCTTCCCCTGCGGACGATGGTGGCTCTGCCATCACCAACTACATCATTGAGAAGCGAGAGTCAGATCGTATGGGCTGGACCTCTGTCTCCTACACTGTCACCCGCCACAATGCTGTGGTCCAGGGCCTGCTGGATCAAAAAGGCTACTTCTTCAGAATTGCTGCAGAAAATATAATTGGAATGGGTCCTTTCATCGAAACAGACAAAATGGTCCTCATTAAAGATCCCATCTGTGAGTTCCTTAACCATCACGAAATAATTGTTCTATTTCCTATTCAATTTCATACTGATCATTTGTTCAACCATGTCGATGTTGTGTTCTTTCAACAGCGGTCCCTGAGCGTCCGGAGGATCTGGAAGTCACATCTATCAAGAAGGATTCCATCAGCGTTGCCTGGAGACCACCCAAGTACGATGGTGGTGCTGAGGTCACCGGTTACGTGCTGGAGGCTCGTCTGATTGGAAAGGACAACTTTGCACGCATTTCAGAGGACAAGCTGATGGACAGAAAGTTCACTTATGCTGCATTGAAGGAAGGCTCCACCCATGAGTTCCGCGTCAGCGCAGTGAACCAGATTGGTCAGGGAAAGCCCTCCTTCTGCACCAAGCCCATCACTTGCAAAGATGAACTTGGTAGGTTGCAATACAACTGTAATACCCTCATAATTTACTTATTAATGAGAAATATTTTGCCAATTCAAAATGCAAAATAACACCTGACCACGTCCTTTTCCCTCACTAGAACCTCCCACTCTGGACCTTGACTTCCGAGACAAAACTATTGTGCGTGTTGGAGACGCTTGCAGTCTTCAGGGTCGTTATACAGGCAAGCCAGCCCCCACCATCACCTGGACCAAGAACGATGAGGAGCTAAAGGCTGAAGATGACGTCTCCCTTACCAACACCACAAAAACCTTGTGCCTGACCATTGGCAAGGCTAAGCGTGAACACAGTGGCAAGTACACTGTAGCAGTGGAGAACGTCACTGGAACACGCAAGGGATACTGCAACGTCACAGTTGTTGGTAAGTCTCTAAAGCTGGCAGGGTTCAAGAATTTGATATGCTTAATTGGTATCTACTTCCTTTTATCTTGACTGCATGAGAATGAACATCACATTTCAAATATGGGTGGTTGATTAGTCCTTCCTTGATTCCTCAGATCGTCCCCAGCCTCCAGAGGGCCCAGTAGTGTTTAACGAGGTGTACAGGAACTACATGGTGATCTCCTGGAACCCTCCTCTGGATGATGGCGGCTGTCCTATCTCCACCTACATTGTGGAGAAGAGAGACACCAACAGAGACCTGTGGATGCCTGTCACATCAACATGTACCAGGACCTCTTGCAAGGTTCCCAAGCTGATCGAGGGACGAGATTACATCATTAGGATCTGCGCTCAAAACATCTACGGCATCAGCAACCCACTGCTGTCTGCTGAGATGAAGGCTAAGGATGTCTTCAGTAAGTTAGCTTTTTTTATTGGTAGATTTTCGTATTTTTTATTATAACCACCAAAATACTTATCTGTTCCCATCAATTTCCCCCATCTCAGAGGTGCCAGATGCTCCTACACAGGCTGCAGTGAAGGAGATATTCAAGGACACTGCCTTGTTGACCTGGAACCCCCCAGCAGTTGATGGTGGCAAGCCCATCACCAACTATGTAGTTGAGAGGAAGGAGACCATGTCCAATAGGTGGATACGTGCTGGCAAGGACCGCATATTCCCCAAAACAGAGTACTGGGTGCCAGAACTCCTCCCAGGATGTGAATATGAGTTCCGTGTCATGGCAGAAAATGTTGTTGGAGTTGGCGATCCTAGCCCTCCAACTAAACCTATCTTTGCTAAAGATCCAATTGGTAAGTGACATTTTAGACAGAAAATTCCCACAGAATTTGTACATTTGCCGAAATCTAAACAGTCTATTGTTTAATCACTCCACAGTAATTCCAAGCCCACCGGTGCTCCCAGAGGCCATAGACAAGACCAAGGAGTCTGTCACTTTGTCCTGGCAACCTCCTAAGGATTGCGGCAGGGGAAAGATCTTTGGTTATCTTTTAGAGTTCCAGAAAGCTGGAGAGGAGGAGTGGCAAAAAGTTAACCAAACTCCAGATTCCTGCCAGGAAACCAAGTTCAAGGTGATCAACCTGGAAGATGGGTCCTTGTACCGCTTCAGAGTGGCAGCTGTGAATGCAGCCGGAGAGTCTGAACCTGCATACGTTAGTGAACCAGTCAGAGCTCTAGACAGGCTTGGTGAGTCGTTTTGTTTTTTATATGTATATCTTTATATGTGATCTTTTATGGTATCTGTAATAAACAAAACCATGACAGATGTAATGTATTTGGTATTCGACTGAGTATATTGTGAAAACTTGCATGATTTGCAGAACCCCCGGACCTCCTGCTGGATGCTGGTATGGCCCGCGAGATCAAGGCCATGGCAGGAACCCACATCAGCCTGATTGCTGGCATCAAGGGTATCCCCTTCCCCAAGGTCACCTGGAAGAAGAATGAGGCAGATGTGCCTCCCAGGGCTGAGATTGAGGTCAACCAGACAGGCACCAAGCTGGAGATGCGTTACTGCAACCGTGGTGATTGTGGTGACTACACCCTAACTGTTGAAAACGCTGCTGGCTCCAAGACTGCAACCTGCACCGTGCTTGTCCTTGGTAAGCCTCTGACTGACTCAGGAAAGCAGTTTTAGGGAGAACTGGATCTACAATTTCAACATGCATACAATTATATTATGTAATCTAAAAAATAATGTGCGTGCCTTTAGACAAACCTGGCCCTATCCAGCACCTGAGGATCTCTGAGGTGAGGAGCGACTCTGCTTACATCTCATGGAAAGACCCGGAAGACAATGGCGGAGCTCGAATCACCAACTTTGTGGTAGAGAAGAAGGATGCTGCGGCTGCACAGTGGGTGCCTGTGTGCTCCTCCTCCAAAAAGCGCAGCATGATGGCCAAACATCTGATGGAGGGCACCTCCTAT
Source organism: Neosalanx taihuensis (assembly GCA_030340665.1). Lineage (NCBI taxonomy): Eukaryota > Metazoa > Chordata > Actinopteri > Osmeriformes > Salangidae > Neosalanx > Neosalanx taihuensis. The sequence goes on along the minus strand of CM059291.1, from coordinate 16,537,303 downwards.
TTCTTCCGTGTGGCCGCTGAGAATCAGTTTGGCAGGAGTGAATACATTGAAACCACCAAAGCTGTCAAGGCCATGAACCCTCTGTGTGAGTATGGGAGCGTAAAGGCTAAACTATATTGTACTGTAAATGTTCAGTGTAATATCCCTTCTGTGTTTTCATAACCAACTTGAACAATGTTGTGCTTGTGTCTTCTCAGTCCCACCTGGACCACCAAAGGACTTGCATCATGTTGATGTGGACAAGACAGAGGTGTGGTTGGTTTGGAATTGGCCAGATCGCACCGGTGGAAGTGACATCACAGGCTTCCTTGTTGAGTACCAAGAAGAAGGAGAGAGAGACTGGATCGTTTTCAAGAATGTCAGCATCCCTGAAAGTCATGTGACTGGTTTAGAGGAAGGAAAGACCTACAGGTTCCGTGTTAGAGCAGAGAATGCCGTTGGCTTGAGCAGGCCTGACACCACTGTACCCGTCCTCTGCCAGGAGAAACTGGGTAAGATATACTGTTAAAATTACGTGTGATTTGATGAATTTGTGCTGTTACAAGATTTTACAGAGTTTGAAATAGCATCTTAATGTCATATAATTCTTTCTTCCAGTGGCTCCCATTGTTGAGATGGATGCAAAGCTTATTGAGGGCATTATTGTGAAGGCAGGAACCACTATCAGACTCCCAGCCATAATGAGAGGTATCCCTGTGCCCACTGCCAAATGGTCAATTGATGGAACCGAGATCACCACAGAGGGCAACATCAAGGTTGACACTGACAACTTCTCCACTGTCCTAAGTGTCAATGAATGTACTAGAAACCACTCTGGCATCTATCTCCTGACTGTGTCCAACCCAGCTGGTACCAAGACCATGGCTCCAAATGTGACTGTTTTGGATGTGCCTGCTGCTCCTATTGGACCAGTTAACATCCTGGAGGTAACCCCAGATTCAATGGTTATTGACTGGCGTCCACCAAAGGATGATGGTGGAAGTCCTGTCATAAATTACATTGTTGAAAAGAGAGAGTCTACAAAGGAGACGTGGGGAGGTGTCAGCTCTGGCAGCACAGCCACCCAGCTAAAGATCACCCGTCTGCAAAAGGGGGTTGAATATGTCGTCCGTATCCGTGCAGAAAACAAGATAGGGATTGGTGCACCTCTTGAGAGTGCCCCTACTGTCGCACAGCACTCGTTTGAGGCACCTGCACATCCAGGCAAACCAAACACATCAGACATAGCAGAGGATGCCGTGACAGTGGGTTGGACCATGCCGCTATTTGATGGTGGTAGTCCCATCAGTGGATACATCATCGAGCGTCGACACATGGGTGGAAAATGGATCCGCGTCAACAAGACTCCATGCAAAGATCTTAGATACAGAGTACTGGGGCTTTTTGAGGGAAATGAATATGAGTTCAGAGTTTTCGCTGAAAACATTACTGGTTACAGTGGACCATCTCCTATCTCAGACCCTTGCAAACCTTGTCGTCCAGTCACAGTGCCTGGGCCTCCAGTTAACCCTAGAGTCAAGGACTACAGCAAGTCACAGGCAGATCTGGTTTGGATTAAACCAAACAAAGACGGAGGCAGTCCCATCCTTGGATACATTGTTGAAAAACAAAAGGCTGGTGCACCTGAGTGGGAGAAAGTAAACACGGTTGATAACATTAAACTGTGTGCCTACACAGTGAAAGGTCTGGAAGAGGGCATAGAATATAGATTCCGTGTCAGGGGCTACAACATGATAGGAGATGGGGAGTCAAGAGAAATCCCTGAATCCATTGTTGCACAGGATATTCTCATCCCGCCAGAGATTGAAATGGATGCTACATGCCGAGATCGTCTGACTGTCCGTGTCGGACACAACATTAACATTATTGGCTATGTGAAAGCCAGACCTGACCCAGAGATCACCTTGAAGAAGGGTGAGGCTGTGCTGGAGGCAGACAAGCGCACAACTATTACTCTCAATTTCCCAGTAGTTCAACTGAAAATCAAAGAAGCAACTAGGGGAGACCATGGCAAATACACTCTGAGGGCCAATAACTATAGTGGTGAGGCCGAAGCTACAATCACTGTGAATGTTCTAGACAGGCCTGGACATTGTCAGAACCTAAAGTTAACATATGTGACCAAATCATCTTGCATGGTAAACTGGGACAACCCTCTGGATAATGGAGGCTCAGAGATCACTAATTACATTGTTGAATGTCGTGAACCCAGCCAGAGGTTGTGGTCGATGATTTCCTCAGATTGTTCAAACCGCATGGTTAAAGCCAAACTTATGGAGGGCCACGAGTATTTGTTCCGTGTTTGTGCTGAGAACAAATGTGGCCCTGGACCAACCACTGAGACAAAAGTACCAATCCTCGCTATAGACCCCATCGAGAAGCCTGGCGAGCCAGAGAACTTCCACGTTGCTGACATCGGAAAGAACCATGTTTTCCTGAAATGGAGAAAACCAGACTATGATGGAGGTAGCCCCAACATTTCATACAACCTGGAATTTAAGACTAAAGACGCTGAACAATGGGAGGAATTGAACCCTGATCTTCTCACTAGCACATTTTTCATGGCTGACAAATGCACAGAAAAACAGATTTATCAGTTCAGAGTGCAGACATGCAATGAAGGTGGAGAGAGTGCTTGGGTAAAGACTGGAGATGTTCTTGTAAAGGAGGATATTCAGAAACCTGTGCTTGACATGAAGGTAGTTGGCACTCTGGTGGTGAAGGCTGGTGATTCCATCAGGTTAGAAGCAGGCCTGAGAGGGAAGCCACAGCCTGAGGTGAAATGGGTGAAAGACAAGTCCACAGAAGACAACCCCAGGATCACCGTAGAAACTGGCGCAGACTACTCCAAATTCCTTATGACCAAAGCTAAGCGCTCAGATACTGGAAAGTATGTGGTCACTGCTACCAACTCTGCAGGAACATTCACTGCATATGCTACTGTCAATGTCCTTGACATCCCTGGAGCCGTCAGGGATCTGAAGATTTCAGGTCTCTCGGCAGACAAGTGCAGAGTGGTCTGGGATCCGCCGGAGGATGATGGTGGATGTGAGGTTGACAGCTACATTCTGGAGAAATGTGAGACCAGGAGAATGGTCTGGTCCACCTACTCTGCCTCAGTCGTCACCAACTACTGCAACGTCACTCGCCTGGTGGAAGGAAATGAGTACATCTTCCGAGTCAGAGCAGAGAACAAGATGGGAACTGGTCCTGCTGTTGAGAGCAAAAACGTCACTGTTAAGACTCAGTTCAGCAGGCCTGGTCCCCCAGAGGCACCTGAGGTCACCAAGATTGGCAAGGAGGAGATGACTGTGGTTTGGGCTCCTCCTGAGAATGACGGTGGCAAGTCCATCACAGGCTACATCCTGGAGAGGAAGGAGAAGAGAGCTGTTAAATGGGTCCCGGTTACCAAGAGTCCCATCTCTGAGAGACGCATGAAAGTGACCAAATTGATCCCTAATCATGAGTACCAGTTCCGTGTCAAAGCAGAGAATGAGGTTGGACTCGGAGATCCAAGCAAACCATGTAGACCAGTGGCAGCCAAAGATCCAATTGGTATGTTTTGGAAACACGGCATATATTTTATTCATTATTCATAGGTATGTAATGGTACTGAAAATAAATGTTTCCCCTTTTTTTATTCCAGAAACCCCTGGTCCTCCTGGCAGTCTGAAGGTTGCTGACAGCACCAAGACGTCCATTACTTTGGGCTGGGTCAAGCCTGTGTATGACGGTGGAGCTCCTATCATTGGCTACATGGTTGAGATGAGAATCAAGAGTGAAATTGACCCTGAAAAGCCAGAGGAAGGATGGAAGAAGTGCAATACTGGTGGGGCACTGGTGCTTACCGAGTTTTCCATTCAGAGCCTGGATGAAAAGCAGGAATACGAGTTCAGAGTCTCTGCTCAGAACCAGGTTGGCATGGGCCGTCCTGCTACGCTAAAAGAAGCAGCTTCTCCCAAGGAGGTTCTGGGTAAGACACCGTTTCAACTCTATTAGAACTCTATTAATTCTATTAGATCTTGCAGAATCTCATTTTTTCTGTTTTAACTATGTATATAACTTGTATATAATTTAAAGTTAATCATGTGCCTAATGTTTCTTACCCTCAGAGGCCCCAGAAATTGACCTAGATGCCAGTCTGAGGAAGGGCTTCTCTGTTAGGGCAGGCTGTCCAATCAGATTGTTTGCCACAATCAGAGGCAGACCTTCCCCCAAAGTGACCTGGAAAAAGGTCACTGGGGTCGACAACGTGGTGAGAAGAGGTCATGTTGACCAGATTGATACCATGTCCTTCCTTGTCATCCCTGAAAGCACACGGGAGGACTCTGGCAGATATTCTTTGACTCTGTCTAACTCTGCTGGGGAGAAAGCCATATTTGTCCGTGTGAAAGTACTTGGTAAGTTACTGATCAATTGTTTTCCTAACAGCAATAGGCATTTCAATGAATTGCTGAAATATTTTTTGTTTGGCCCTAAAAGTGTCTTACAATATACAAGGAAAATGCACATTTATTTAGTTTAGCTATGGAGTTTTTTTTCTTTTCTTTTGCTGTTAGTTGTATTCTTTATTGACAAAACCTAATCTGATACACAGATACCCCGGGTCCTGTTGGTGACCTGCAGGGTACTGATGTCACCAAGACATCTTGTCAACTGGCCTGGTTACCCCCTGAAAATGATGGTGGCAGCCCTATTTTGAATTACATTGTTGAGAAACGTGAAGTTGACAGGAAGACATGGACGAATGTCATAAACGACCTGAAGAAAACAAGTTTCAAAATCACCAGTCTCACACCAGGCATTGAATACTACTTCAGAGTTATGGCTGTGAATAAGTATGGCATTGGCGTTGCACAAGACTCTCCCAAGTCTTATCTGGCAGTTGATCCTATCAGTAAGTGTTATATTCCCACAAATGCATGAGGTGTGGTCACTCTCTGTCTCTCAAACAAACAATACTAAACAAATAGTAATAGTACTTTCATTGAGATTTCTTTAGTTTTCACACACGTATGATTGTTACAGGTGAGCCTGACCCACCCAAGAAGATGGATGTATTGGAAATTACCAAGAACAGTGCCACTTTGGGCTGGCTGAAGCCTCTAAGAGATGGAGGAGCCAAGATTAATGGATATGTTGTGGACTACCAGGAGGATGGCCAGCCTGAAGATAAATGGACACCATACTCTGTGGTCAAAGATATGACAATTGTGGTGGTTGGACTGAAGGAAGGCATCAAGTACAAATTCAGGGTTGCAGCCAGAAACTCAGTTGGGGTCAGTCTTGCCAGGGAGGCTGAGGGAATCTTCGAGATCAAAGAACAGCTTTGTAAGTAACATTCATTCATATTTTTTTAAGAAATGTTGTTACGTCTGTGTGAATTAAAACAAATGTTTCTCCTTTGTTTTGGGGTTTTAGTGCCCCCTAAGATCATCATGCCAGATATCGTCACAGTACGAGCAGGAACAAAAATGGAGATTGAAGCCATTGTGTCTGGAAAGCCTCCACCATTCTGTAAATGGAAACAAGGAAATGAGGATGTGCTGACGTCTGACCGCCTCTCTGTGCATAAAACCTTAACCAGCTGTATGCTGACGATCAAGAACGTCAACAGGAAGGACAGTGGTTACTACAGTCTGTCTGCTGAAAACAGCACAGCTAAAATCAACCAGATCATTAGAGTGATCGTCATGGGTATGTTTAATCTAAAAAGCTGTCTATTTATAAATAAATAATAGCTAAAGCTACTAAGGGTGTTCTGATCACATTTTTAAAAATATATTATTTTACGTATCCTGCTTCACTGTTAAAGTTAATCCCCCATTAAGGAACTGTGTTCTGCTATTCCCTCTACTAGACCTTCCTGGGCCTCCTGAAGGTCCTCTGGAGATTAGCGAGGGTGACATCGATGCATGCACCTTGCTGTGGAACTCCCCTGCAGAAGATGGTGGCACCAACATTACCAACTACATTGTAGACAAGTGTGATGTATCCAGAGGAGACTGGGTGACTGTTTCTGCTTCTTGCACCAAGACCAGTTTCAGGATGACCAAGCTCACCCCCGGAAAGGAGTACGGCTTCAGAGTCCGTGCTGAGAACAGGTTTGGTGTCTCTGAGCCTATCTACTCCGAGAAATGGATCGCCAGATATTCCTTTGGTGAGTCTTATGAAATAAAGTTAATAATATCACAATGACATACAACTGTAAGTGCAAACACACTATTTTTAGATTATAAATAATTACTTTTGTTAAATAAACTAAATTATCCTATTTCAGATCCCCCAAGTGAGCCAAGGAACCTCACCTTCAAAAAGATCAACAAAGACTTTGTGATCTTGAACTGGGAGAAGCCATCAAGTGACGGTGGCAGCCCGTTGACTGGCTACTGCATTGAGCGCAAGGAAAGGAATAGCCTGCTGTGGGTGAAGGCTAATGAGTCAGTGATTCGTTCTTTGGAGTACACCTGTTTCGGCCTGATCGAGGGTCTGGAGTACACCTTCAGAGTTTCAGCTCTGAACCAAGCTGGCCAGGGTAAACCTTGCAAACAGTCAGAGTTCATCATTGCAAGAACTGCAATCGGTAAGTCCACACTTATCCAAGTATATCTAAGTTATATCTACAATGCAGTTATGAGACAGTGACTGAGAGACATATTTTGTTTTCGTTTAGATCCACCTGGCAAGCCTGAGGCCATGGATGTTACCAAGAACTCAGTTTCATTGGTCTGGAGTCGTCCCAAACATGATGGAGGCAGCAAGCTGATTGGCTACTACGTTGAGTTCATGAAAATTCCAGGGGAAACATGGACCCGCTGCAATGCCAACTGCCAAAATGTACAGAAGGAGGATTATGTTGTGACAGGGCTGGAGGAGGGAATGCAGTACCAGTTTAGAATCATTGCCAAGAGTGCCATCAGCACAAGTTCACCCTCTGAACTTTCAGACCCCATCCCTGTGTTTGCTGAAAATGGTAAGGCATACAAACTTTTAAATAATTGTATTCATGATATATCGGTTTTTTTCTAGAACTGTTCATGCTCCTTTTACTGTGACATTCAAATATCAAACTAGAATGTTTGTGGTGATGGACATTGTGATGTCATGACTTTGGTATTGTTTGTTCAGTTCCACCCAGAGTTGACACTGGCATCGACATGAAGAACTTAATTGTGGTGAAAGCTGGAGCCAATGTCTGTCTGGATGCTGAAGTGTTTGGTAAGCCCCTGCCCAAGGTCAGCTGGAAGAGGGATGGTGTACCCTTGGCCCTAGTAGAAGGCATGAAGATGACCCAGAAGAGACATGTGCACCTTCTGGAGCTTTTCTGTGTCAGCCGAAAGGAGTCTGGAGACTACACTATCCACGCTGAAAATATTAACGGATCCAAGTTTGCAAGCATCAAGCTAAAAGTTCTCGGTAGGCAAAACTAGCAAAGCTTCTTCTTACCTGCTACTCATATGCAACATTTAGATGAAACACTATATTGTAATGAACTCAAAATCACTATATTTCCTGAATTGAATATTTCTGATTGCTGTATTCTAATTAATCAAATCAATCTATTTTTCTTAGACAAACCAGGCCCTCCTGCCTCAATTAGGATCGGCAAGGTGTTTGCTGATCATATCAAACTGAGGTGGGAACCCCCAGTGGCAGATGGTGGGTCAGAGATCACCAACTATATTATTGAAAAACGAGAGACCAGCAGGGCTAACTGGGCCCTGGTAACCTCCAACATCCCCGGCCAGCTCACAGACTGCAATGTAGACAAACTTATAGAAGGTCACGAGTATGAGTTCCGTGTGAGTGCTGAGAACCAGTATGGCATTGGAGACCCAATCACGACTGACCCTGTCATGTCCAAGAACCCATATGGTAGGTTCCAACTGACCCATATTATACAATATAATAATGTTATAACAATTAAATACGTTATTACAAGTAAATAAAAATCTTCTCGTATGTGTGTTTAAATATAGACGTCCCTGGACCTTGCGATCCTCCAGTCATCACCAATATCACTAGGGACCATATGACAGTGAGTTGGAAGGCTCCTGCAGATGATGGTCGTGCTACTATATTGGGTTACATGGTTGAGAAGCGCGAGTCTACAGAACTTGCCTGGGCTAAGGTTAACCGCAAACCAGTGATTGACAGGACTATCAAGGCTGGTGGTCTAACAGAGGGTTCAGAGTACGAGTTCAGAGTCATTGCCTTGAACAAAGCTGGTCTGGGAAAACCCAGTGATGCATCCAATGCTGCCCTTGCAGTGGATCCAGTGTGTAAGTAAAATCTAGTGAATAAATAACTTGTCTCTCATGCTGAAATTTAACATATTGTACCCCAAAAGATTTATCATCTACCTCAGATAGTTCAATTGTTTTATGTTACTCTTGTCTCGAAACTATGCAGACCCTCCTGGACCCCCTGCCTTCCCCAAAGTGGTTGACACAACCCACAGCTCTATTAGCCTGAGCTGGACAAAGCCCGCCTATGATGGGGGCTGTGAAATCATTGGCTACCTGGTCGAGTGTAAGAGAGTTGAGGCTGAAGACTGGAACAAGTGTAACGTTCCCCAGAAACTCAAGGAAACCAAGTTACTGGTTACCGGTCTCCTGGATAGCACTGAGTACCAGTTCCGTGTAACAGCCGTCAACAAGATTGGTTACAGTGAGCCCAGCGATGTTCCTGGGAACCACACGCCTAAGGATATCCTAAGTATGTAATGAATGCTAAACATCACTTTTTCATTAATGAATTAAGTACTTAGTTAACTAATACAGTACACTAATATTGTAAATTATTCTTCCGTGTAAGTGCCAGAAAATAGTCTAATAAGTGCTCCTCGTCATCCATAATGTTTCAATTCAATTTTGTGTTGTGCTCCTTAGTTGCTCCTGAGGCAGAGCTTGATGCAGATCTTCGTAAAGCACTTGTCCTTCGTGCTGGTGTCACCATGAGAGTTTACGTTCCTCTGAGGGGACGTCCTGCTCCCAAAGTCACCTGGTCCAAGGTGGATGCCGTCCTGAAGGATAGACAGGGACATATGATCAAGACCTCTGAATGGGATACTTTCCTGTGCATTGAAGATATAAACAGATATGATGCTGGAAAATATGTTCTGGCACTGGAGAACAGCAGTGGATCCAAGTCTTACACTATTGTTGTGAAAGTTCTAGGTATGAGTTTTTGGTGACTTCAGAAATTATGAGATTAACGCAGCATTAGATCAAGATACTTTAATCCAGAATAACACCTAATGTCTGTTTTACAGATTCACCTGGACCACCCCTTAATCTGATTGTAAAGGAGACCTCCAGGAGTCATGCCTGCATCACCTGGGATGCCCCTCAGATTGATGGAGGAAGCCCAGTAAAGAGCTATGTGGTTGAGAAACGCTTGGCAGAGAGGAAGGCATGGACTTGTGTTGCCGCAGAATGCCCCAAATCTTCCTTCAGAATCACTAACCTCGAAGCAGGTCAAGCCTACTGTTTCAGAGTTCTGGCTGAGAATGCTTACGGAATTGGAGAGGGTTGTGAGACTGCAGGCACTGTCAGGGCCTCAGGTACGAGTTGTTTTGCAGTATAAATGTGTGTGTTTTCAAAGACCTGCTTGATGACGTACCTTTATGTGCACATCATTGACCAATAATCATTTTATATGATATCTATGCCACAGAACAACCGGGGCCAGTGATGGACTTCAAGCCACACCTCATCACTAAAGACTCTTGCACCCTGGGCTGGAAGAGACCTGTCTGTGACGGAGGAAGTCATGTCACAGCCTATATACTGGAAGTGAATGAGGGAGAGGACAAGTGGAAGCAGCTCATCAAGTCCAAGGCTCCCACATACAGTGTGACTGATTTGGAGGAAGGGAAGGAGTACACCTATAGAGTCAAGGCAGTCAATGAATCTGGAGAGGGCCCCCCCACCGATATTGTGGTGGTGGCTAAAGACCAGATAGGTAAGTGCTATAAAACAGGGATTTTGCACTTTTTCATCAGAACTGAATTGTATCTTGTCAATGTAAGGAATAGGAATGTTAAAGTATGCTTTGTATCAATTTAAACATTGTATACAAATGTTTGCTTTGATAGCACTGAGGATTTTAATTGATTAACCTACACTGCCTTATTTTTTAGTTTTGCCGGACTGCGACTTGAGTGGCTTGCCTGACCTGTGCTATGTGGCAAAGGAGGGGAGCACCTTCCGTATCCACATACCTGTCGTTGGCACGCCAGCTCCCTCCGTCCTGTGGAAGAAGGGTGACCTCACCTTGGGTGATAGTGGCAGGATGTCTGTGGAGACATCTGGTGGCATAACCACCCTGCTCGTCCGTGATTGCCAAAGAGGAGATGCTGAACAGTACACCATCAACGTGAGGAACAGTGGAGGAGTCAAAGATTGCAAAATTACACTCAAGGTAGTAGGAAAACCAGGAATACCAACTGGACCAGTCATATTTGATGAGATCACTGCTGATGGCATCAGTCTGGAGTGGGGTCCACCAAAGGATGATGGTGGTTCAGAGGTATCCAACTACATTGTGGAAAAGAGGAGAACCACAGACAGCAAGTGGGCTACTGTTGCCTCAGCTATCCAGAAAAACGCCATGAGAGTCACCAGACTTCATGACGGCATTGAGTACATCTTCAGAGTGTTTGCAGAGAACAAATACGGGATTGGAGAGTGTCTCAGATCTGACCCGGTCATCGCTCAACATCCATTTAGTAAGCTTTTTTTTTTTTTTTTTTTTTTACAAATGACTCCACTTATAAACTATGATTAAAATCAATAAATGTATATAAAAAGGATATAACACATTGATACTGATCACTCATTTGAATTACTTCCCTCTACACTAGATGTACCTGAAGCTCCAGCTCCTCCTAATATTGAAAACATTCGTCATGAGTCAGCCATTCTGACCTGGGAAGATCCTAAAGACACTGGAGGCTCCCCTATTACTGGTAAACACACACATTAGTAACCATTTTATTGTTGTTGTGCATCTCCTAGCAGTATTTCCCATAATACTGTATGACAAACCTAAACTGTTCTGTGTTGCCTGCAGGATATCATGTTGAATACAAGGAAAGGAACAGTCTGATGTGGAAGAGAGCCTCAAAGACCCCACTGAGGGTGAAGGACTGCAGAGTGACTGGCTTGATTGAGGGACTAGAATATGAATTTAGAGTGATGGCCATGAATATGGCTGGGCTAGGAAGGCCAAGCAGGACCACTGAGCCTGTGATCGCTCTGGATCCTATTGGTAAGTCCCAATTTACTGATCACATCAAGAAAAATATATTGTCACAAGTATCCTGATATATTATCCATCACTAATCTGATTTTCCACTTATAGATCCTCCTGGCAAACCTGATGTGATAAACGTAACAAGAAGCACTGTAACACTAATGTGGACTCCCCCCAAGTATGATGGAGGACATAAGCTGACCGGTTACATTGTGGAGAAACTGGAAGCAGGAGAGAAGGCTTGGATGAAGGCCAACCATGTCAACATTCAAGGCTGTGCTTACACTGCAACAGATCTCACAGAGGGCTCAAGCTTGATATTCAGAATAAGAGCAAAGAATGCAGCTGGTGCAATCAGCGCTCCCTCTGAGGAGACTGACACCCTGGTGTGCAAGGACGAATATGGTAAATGTAACTTTTTACCTGGCATGCATAGAATTATTGCCCAAGAAACTCTTGCTTGTAGTTTGGCTGATAAGAAAATGCAAGGGCTTAGTGATGAACTAAATTGGATTAGATCCCTTCTTATTACTCTTGTAAAATCATAGTATTGCTAGAAAAGAATAATGACATTTCAACAGCATCATTTACTGTGGACTGATGACATTAAATCTTAAGGATTGGGAAACTAATGTGTTGTATTCACAACTCACAGAGCCACCAACTATCACCCTTGACGCTGAGATGAAGGAAGTTGTGTCTGTCAGAGCCGGTGGCACCATTGTGGTTTGTGCCTCCAGCATCCTTGGAAAACCTCCACCCACCACTGTGTGGTCCAAGGGTGGAAGAGAGTTAAAGAATTCAGATATAGTCCAGATCACCAGCACTCCTACATCTTCCACACTGGCTATCAAGTATGCCAGCAGGAAGAACACTGGAGAGTACACTATCACAGCCAGCAACCCCTTCGGTATTAAGGATGAACATATTAAGGTCAAGGTTCTGGATATTCCTGGACCTCCAGGCCCCATTGAAGCCAGCAGTATTTCTTCTGAGAAGTGCACATTGACCTGGTTGCCACCAGATGAGGATGGTGGTTGCGCCATCAAGTCTTACAGTCTTGAGAAGAGAGAGACAAGTCGTCTACTTTGGACAAAACTGGCTGAAAACATAATGGACTGCAGATTTGTGGCAAGCAAGCTGATTAAGGGCAATGAGTACATCTTCCGTGTGTCAGCTGTGAATCAGTATGGCACTGGTGATAGTTCTCTGTCCGACCCAGTCAAAATGGTTGATAGCTTTGGTAAGTTGGAATATGTTGTCTATAGGGTTTGTGATATAACTCTTAACTACAAATGCCTAACATGGTACTTGCCAAAATAATTTACTATTATTCACACAAATATGGCCCTTTTTTTCAATGTTTCTTAATGAGCTATGCTTTTCTGTTCCTTTAGGCCCACCAGGCCCACCCTCAACACCAGAAATTGACAATGTGAGCAGGACTGCTGTTACCATTTCATGGAAGAGACCAGTGGTGGATGGCGGAAGTGACATTAGAGGTTACAGTGTAGAAAGGAAAGAAAGAAAGGGTATGAGATGGGTGAGAGCCTGTAAGAAGACCGTTTCTGATCTCCGCTACAAGGTCCAAGGCCTAACTGAGGGAGTTGAGTATGAGTTCAGAGTGACAGCAGAGAACAAAGCTGGCTTTGGAGTTCCCAGTGAACCATCTCACCATGTAATGACCAAGGACATTGTCTGTAAGTAAAAAGCAGTGTATTCAATTATCAGATTTTATTGTATTTATCAAAGTATTTGTTGATTGTGAAACATGTTGAAACAAGTGATTATCACATTCAATTTGTGATCATGGATTTTTACATACTGTGTTCTGTGATTTTAGATCCACCTGGTCCTCCTTCCAATCCAAGAATTTCTGATACAACTAGGACAACAGCCACCTTTAACTGGGGTAAACCTCACTATGATGGAGGCCTGGAAGTGGACGGATACATTGTTGAGCACAAAAAAGCTGGACATGATGACTGGGAAACAGATACAACGTCTCTGTTGAGAATCACTGAATATGTGATAGCTAACCTTCAAAAAGGTGGCAAATACCACTTCAGAGTCAGAGCAGTAAACTCAGAAGGAATTGGGGAGCCAGCAGAGGTCGAGGGAGTTGTTGAACTGATAGATCGTGAGTCAGTTCCAGACTTTGAGCTTGACGCTGAGCTGAGAAGAACCCTTGTTGTCAGATGCCGGGGGTCCATTCGTATATTTGTACCAATAAAAGGCCGTCCAACTCCTGAGGTGACCTGGACAAAGGATGACATTCCTCTCAAGGGCCGTGCCCATATTGACACAACAGAGTCCTACAGTCTTGTGGTCATTCCTGATTGTACCAGATATGATGCTGGAAAATATAACTTGACGTTGGAGAATGTTGCTGGGAAGAAGACTGGATTTGTTAATGTACGTGTACTGGATTCTCCAGGACCTCCAGTAAATCTGAAACCAAGAGAGATTACTAAAAGTAGCATCACACTTCAGTGGGAAATCCCCATTATTGATGGTGGATCTAAGATCCTCAACTACATAATTGAGAAGAGAGACGCCACAAAGAAGGCTTACACAGCACTCACCACAACATGGCAGAAATGCTCCTACAAAATTCCAGACCTGGTAGAAGGTGCTGAGTATTACTTCCGGGTCTCTGCCGAGAATGAACTTGGAGTTGGTGAGCCAGCAGAAACCCCAGAGCCAATCAGAGCTTCCCAAGCCCCGACTGCCCCTGAAAATCTTTATGTCACAGATGTAGGCCAGGACTCTGCCAGCCTTGCATGGACAAAGCCAACTCATGATGGTGGCAGCAGGATAACAGGATACGTTATTGAAGCACAGAAGAAGGATACAGATCAATGGGTGCATGTGACAACTATCAAGGCTCTTGACTATGTAGTAACAGAGCTGACTGAAAATGCTGAATACGTATTCCGCATCATGGCAGTGAATAGCTCTGGCAGAAGTGACCCACGTGAGAGTAGACCTGCTATCATCAAAGAAGAAACTGCTCCACCTTCCTTTGACCTACGTGGAGTCTACCAACAGACAGTCATTGCCAAGGCTGGTGATAATGTTAAAGTGGAGATTCCTGTTCTGGGCCGCCCAAGGCCTGCAGTTTCATGGAAGAAGGCAGATGAGGACCATGATCTCAAACAGACACAGAGAATAAACACTGAAACAACAGCAACCTCAACTATCATCAACATTGGTGAAATCAAGAGGAAGGATGGTGGTCAGTACTCTGTGACTGGGAAGAATATCATTGGAACAGTGACAGAGACCATTACTATCCACGTGCATGATATTCCTGGCCCCCCCACTGGGCCAATCAAGATTGAAGAAGTTTCTTGTGACTACATTCTGTTTTCCTGGGAGGCCCCTGAAAATGATGGAGGCGTACCCATCAACAATTACATTGTTGAGATGAGGGAGACAACTGGCACATCTTGGATGGAGTTGGCTGCTACAGTCATCCGTACAACATTCAAAGCAGCTCGTCTCACAACTGGTGTCCAGTACCAGTTCCGTGTCAAGGCCCAGAACAGGTATGGCATCAGCCCCTGTATAACCTCAGAGGCAGTGGTGGCAGCATATCCATTCGATGTACCAGGACAACCAGGTATTCCTCAAATCACTGCATTCAACAAGGATGCCATGACCCTCAGCTGGAATGAGCCATCCTCTGATGGAGGCAGCCCAATTTTGGGTTATCACATTGAACGAAAAGAGAAGAATAGTATTCTTTGGCAGACAGTCAGCAAAGCTCTTGTAGTAGGAAACATTTTCAAATCAACTGGCCTAGTGGATGGAATCGCGTATGAATTCCGTGTTATCGCTGAAAACATAGCTGGCATGAGCAAAGCCAGCAAACCATCTGAAACAACATTAGCTTTGGATCCTGTTGACCCACCGGGCCAACCTGTGGCATTAAATGTAACAAGACATGAGGTGACTGTGCAATGGACAAAGCCTGAAGGGGATGGTGGATTCTCAATTACTGGGTACACAGTGGAAAGAAGAGAACTACCTGATGGACGTTGGCTCAAGGCCAATTTCAGCAATATCCTTGAGACAATCTTCACTGTCAGCGGTCTCACAGAGGATTCTTCCTATGAATTCCGTATTTTAGCACGAAATTCAGCTGGAGCTGTCAGTTCCCCATCTATACCTTCAGAGCCTGTCGTTTGCAGAGATGATATTGAAGAACCAAAGATTAATGTTGATTCTTCCTTTAGCAATGTTGTAGTAGTAAAAGCAGGAGATGTCTTTAAACTTGATGCCAGTGTCACAGGAAGACCACTGCCATTGTTGGTATGGACCAAAGATGGCAAGGAACTTGAAGACACTGCAAAGTTAGAAATCAAATCATCAGACTTCGCTACAACCCTGGTCAACAAAGATTCTCTGAGGAGAGATGGAGGTGCTTTCACCCTAACTGCCAGTAATCCAGGTGGATTTGCAAAGTTTGTGTTCAACGTTAAAGTTCTCGACAGACCTGGACCCCCCGATGGCCCTCTTGCTGTTACAGATGTTACTTCAGAAAAGTGCATTCTTTCATGGCTGCCTCCTTCTCATGATGGTGGTAGTAAGATTGAACACTACATTATTGAAAGGCGTGAGACTGGCAGGCTGGCATGGACCAATGTTGCATCAGACTTACAAGTTAACAGATTCAAGGTATTGAAGCTGCTTAAGGGTAATGAGTACATATTTAGAGTGATGGCTGTCAATAAATATGGAGTTGGAGAGCCTCTTGAGTCTGAACCAGTTGTTGCCACAAATCCATATGTTCCAGCTGATGCGCCACAAACTCCTGAAGTGACAACAATCACCAAAGACTCTATGGTTGTCTGTTGGGGACACCCAGAGAACAATGGTGGAAGCAATATTTCAAATTATATAATTGAGAAAAGAGACAAAACAGGTGTACGCTGGGTGAAATGCAACAAGAGAACTGTGACTGACCTGAGATACAAAGCGTCTGGCCTAACACCAGGACATGAGTATGAATTTAGAATTATTGCCGAAACATCTGCAGGTCTTGGTGCGCCAAGTGCCTCAAGTCCATTCTACAAAGCTATTGACACAATCTTCCAGCCTGGACCCCCTGGGAATCCAAGAGTATTGGATACGACAAAATCCTCCATTACACTTGCCTGGAACAAGCCTGTATATGATGGTGGCTCTGACATTACAGGATATGTTGTGGAGACCTGCCTCCCAGAAGAGGATGAATGGACCATTGTCACTCCTAAGAAGGGCCTTACAGCTACCTCATTTACAATCACCAACTTGAAAGAGAATCAAGAATACAAAATAAACATTGCTGCTGTTAATTGTGAGGGTATTGGAGAGCCAGTAACAGTGCCTGGATCGCCCAAAGCAGAAGACAGGCTAGTTGCACCTGAGATTGATCTTGATGCAGAACTCCGCAAAGTGGTATGCATCAGGGCCTGCAGCACATTGAGGTTGTTTGTGCCTCTCAAGGGACGACCAGCACCTGATGTCAAGTGGTCCAGAGAAAATGGAGAGCCTCTGACAAAGGCAACCATTGACACCACCTCATCATTTACCTCTGTTCTTATTGAGAATGTGGACAGATTTGATGGTGGAAAGTATTTGTTGACCGTTGAAAACAGCTCAGGCAGCAAAACAGCATATGTGAATGTCCGAGTTCTGGATACACCTGGAGCACCACAGAACCTCGTCATCAAGGAGATCACCAGAGACTCAGTGTCTCTTTTGTGGGATGCACCGCTAATTGATGGAGGCTCAAGAATCCGTAATTATATTGTGGAGAAACGTGAGTCTGCCAGGAAAGCATACTCTACTGTTTGCGCTAGCTGCCACAAATCCAGCTGGAAAATTGGTGATCTGGAAGAGGGCAAGAACTACTTCTTCAGGGTTCTGGCTGAGAATGAATATGGTGTTGGCCTCCCAGCAGAGACAATTGACTCAATCAAAGTGTCAGAGAAGCCACTTCCACCAGGCAAAATTTCTCTTGGGGATGTCACAAGCCACAGCGTTACTCTGTCTTGGGAAAAACCAGACCATGATGGAGGAAGCAGAATTTCAGGGTACATTGTTGAAATGCAGGGCAAAGGAAGTGAGAAATGGACACAGTGCATGGTTGTTAAAGTCACTGAGGCCACTGTTGCTGGACTGACAGAGGGTGAAGAATACTTGTTCCGCATCTCTGCAACCAATGAGAAGGGAGTTAGTGATCCCCGTCAACTCAGCATGCCTGTAGTAGCCAAAGACCTTATCATCGTTCCCGCATTCAAGCTGTTGTTCACCACTTACAGTGTGTTGGCAGGTGACGACCTTAAGATTGATGTGCCTTATTCGGCTCGTCCCAAAGCAACTGTGGCATGGCTCAAAGAAGGTGTTGCACTCAAAGAAACAACTAGAGTAAATGCAGAAATCACTGATAGTCACCTTCTTCTAGTTATCAAGGAGGCCAGCAGAGAAGATGTGGGCAATTATACCATCAAACTCACAAACACGGCTGGTGAGGCAACAACAGACATTGCAGTAGTTGTTCTTGATAAACCTGGGCCACCAACTGGCCCCATTAAGTTAGATGAGGTCACAGCCGACAGTGTTGTTCTAACCTGGGAGCCTCCAGAGTATGAAGGTGGATGCACCATTAATAACTATATTGTGGAAAAGAGAGACACATCAACCACAAACTGGCAGATTGTATCAGCAACAGTTGCAAGAACCACCATCAAGGCTGCCCGCCTTAAGACTGGTTGTGAATATCAGTTCAGGATTTCTGCTGAGAACCGATATGGAAAGAGCTCAATGCTCGTCTCAGAGACTATCCTTGCTCAATATCCATTTGACCTTCCACGCACCCCAGGCACCCCGATTGTAGTGGCTTCTACCAAAGAGAGCATGGTCATTGAATGGGCTAAGCCTAGTAGTGATGGCGGAAGCAAGATCTTGGGATATCACGTTGAGAGCAAAGAAAGAAACAGTATCCTTTGGATGAAACAAAATAAGCAACTGATCCCAGAGACACGGTTCAAAGTTGTTGGTCTTGAAGAGGGTATTGAATATGAGTTTAGAGTTTATGCTGAGAATATTGTTGGAATTGGAAAACCCAGCAAGCTCTCAGAGATTCAAGTGGCAAGAGATCCATGTGACAGTCCAGGAAGACCTGAGGCTGTCATTGTCACAAGACATCAAGTCACTCTCAAATGGACAAAGCCTGAATTAGATGGTGGAAGCAAAGTGACTGGATATGTTGTTGAAAAGAAAGAGCTTCCTGACGGTCGCTGGATGAAGGCCAGTTTCGCCAATGTTATTGAAACTACATTTGTTGTGACTGGTTTAGTTGAGGAGCAAGAGTATGAGTTCCGTGTCATTGCCAGAAATGCTGCTGGGGTCTCTAGCAAACCCTCTGAGAGCACAGGAGCCATAACAGCAAAGGATGAGGTGGATCCTCCCAAAATAGACATTGATGCTAAATTTTCACAGACAATTGTTGTCAATGCAGGAGAATCATTCTTGCTCAATGCAAATATTCATGGAAAACCAGTTCCTTCAGTCCACTGGATGAAGGGTGGCGAGGAAATAACGAATGCAGCTCGTCTTGAGATAAAGAACACTGAATTTACAGCTGAGTTGAGTGTTAAAGAAGCAATCCGTGTGGACGGAGGTCAGTATGTACTTTTACTGAGAAATGTGGGTGGAGAAAAATCTGTTGCCATCAATGTCAAAGTTCTAGACAGACCTGGTCCCCCTGAGGGCCCTATCTCTATCTACGGTGTCACAAGTGAAAAGTGCTGCATTGCCTGGAAACCTCCCCAACAAGATGGAGGCAGTGATGTTTCTCATTACATTGTTGAGAGGAGAGAGACAAGCAGATTGGTCTGGACTGTAGTTGAACCCAAAGTACAAACCCTAAATTTGAAGATCACCAAACTTCTTCCTGGTAATGAATACATCTTCAGAGTCATTCCTGTGAACAAATATGGAATTGGCGAACCTCTTGAGTCAGAGGCAGTGATTTCCAGAAATCCATTTGTTGCACCAGGACCTCCAACTGAGGTTGACGTATCTACCGTAACTAAGGATTCAATGGTAATAACCTGGGAAAGGCCCACAGAGGATGGTGGAAATCCCATCACAGGATTCATTGTTGAAAAACGAGACAAAGAAGGTGTTAGATGGACGAGATGCAACAAGCGCACAGTGAGTGAGCTGCGGTTCAGAGTAACTGGTCTCCTTGAAAATCGCAGTTATGAATACAGAGTTTCTGCAGAGAATGCTGCTGGAATGGGGACACCAAGTGCACCAACAATATATTATAAAGCTCTAGATCCCATCTTTAAACCTGGGCCTCCAAATAATCCCAAGGTAACAGACACATCCAGGACAACTGTTTCTCTGTCCTGGGGCAAGCCTATTTATGATGGTGGTTGTGAAGTCCAAGGATACATAGTTGAGGCCTGCAATGGAGCAGCTGATGAATGGGTAATGTGTACTCCACCATCAGGCATCAAGGAGACCACATTTAAAGTAACCAAACTTCTGGAGAAGCATGAGTACCAGTTCAGAGTATGCGCCATCAACAAAGTTGGTGTTGGGGAACAGGCAGATGTCCCAGGAAAAATCCTTCTAGAGGAAAAAGTAGAGGCACCAGATCTAGATCTTGACGCTGATCTCCGAAAGATGATAAACATCAGAGCTTCAAGCACTCTCAGACTTTTTGTTCCAGTAAGGGGACGCCCAGCTCCTGAACTCAAGTGGGGCAAGACTGATGGGGAAATAAACGAAACAGCCCAGATTGACAATACAAGCAGCTATGCCTCACTCATGATTGAAAATGTTGATAGGTTTGATAGCGGCAAGTACACACTTACTGCAGAGAATGCCAGTGGAGTAAAGTCTGTCTTCATTAGCGTCAGAGTTATGGATTCACCTAGTGCACCAACAAATTTCACTGTGAAAGAGATCACTAAAAGCTCTATAACTCTAACCTGGGAACCCCCAACACTGGATGGTGGGTCAAAGATCAAGCACTACATAGTAGAAAAACGAGAGAGCACAAGGAAAGTGTATTCCCCTGTCACCACTTGTAACAGGATGTCATGGAGAATTGACCCACTTCCAGAGGGTGGTATCTATTTCTTCAGAGTCTTGGCAGAGAATGAATGGGGTGTTGGGTTGCCTGCAGAGACTCCTGAGCCACTGAAGATCTCAGAAGTGCCTCAACCCCCAGGTAAAGTCAGTCTTGTTGATGTCACACGCAACAGTGTAGCCCTACGCTGGGAGAAACCCAATCATGATGGAGGCAGTAGAATCAGTACTTATGAGGTCGAAA
Source organism: Neosalanx taihuensis (assembly GCA_030340665.1). Lineage (NCBI taxonomy): Eukaryota > Metazoa > Chordata > Actinopteri > Osmeriformes > Salangidae > Neosalanx > Neosalanx taihuensis. Next base: position 16,516,704 of record CM059291.1, on the reverse strand, counting down.
TGCAGGTCAAGGGCAGTGAGACATGGTCTGTTTGCGCTCAAGTAAAAGCACTTGAAACCGTTGTCACCAATCTTGCTCAAGGGGAGGAGTACACATTTAGGGTCAGTGCTATCAATTCCAAGGGCAAGAGTGACCCAAGACTTTTGGCCAGTCCAGTTGTGGCTAAGGACCTTGCTATTGAACCTGCTATTAGACCTAAAATTAGCAATTATAGTGTACAGGTTGGGTATGACCTGAAGATTGAAGTGCCTATTGCTGGCCACCCTAAACCTGTTATTACATGGACAAAAGATGGTGTCGCCTTGAAACAAACCACAAGAGTTAATGTAATTGACAGTGCACACCACACAACTATCATCATTAAAGAGGCAACACGCGAAGATGGTGGTATGTACAGCATTAATGTGGCTAATGCGCTTGGACAGAAAGATGCAACCATTGAAGTTATTACTCTTGATAAACCTGGGCCACCTACAGGCCCAATCAAGTTGGAAGACGTCAGTGCTGAAAGCATCACACTTGTTTGGGAACCTCCAACATACACAGGTGGCTGTCAGATTTCAAATTATGTTGTTGAGAAGAGAGATACAACCACCACAAACTGGGTTGTAGTTTCTGCCACTGTAGCCAGAACTACACTGAAAGTTTCCAATTTGAAAACTGGTGCTGAATACCAGTTCAGAATCTGTGCTGAAAACAGATATGGCAAGAGCTATGCCATTGACTCAGAGCCAGTCCTCGCCCAGTATCCCTTCAAAGAGCCAGGTCCTCCAGGCACACCCTTCATATCTTCCTACACTAAGGATTACATGGTTGTGGAATGGCACAAACCCCTGTCTGACGGAGGCAGTGTTATTCTCGGCTACCACCTTGAGAGGAAAGAAAAGAACAGCATCCTCTGGACAAAGATCAATAAATCTCTCATCCAAGATACAAGATACAAATCTACACCTTTGGAGGAGGGAATTGAGTATGAATATAGAGTGGCTGCAGAGAATATTGTTGGCATTGGCAAATCTAGCAAACTCTCTGAGGGGTGCGTGGCACGTGACCCCTGTGATCCTCCGGGTACACCAGAAGCTGTCATTGTAACCAGGCATTCCGTCAAACTGAGATGGGAAAGGCCACAGTATGATGGTGGCAGTCTGATCACTGGATATGTCGTTGAGAAACGCGATCTCCCAGAAGGAAGGTGGATGAAGGCTAGTTTCACAAATATCCTTGAAACAGAATATACAGTTCTTGGTTTGACTGAAGACTGCAAGTATGATTTCAGAGTCATTGCTAGGAATGGAGCTGGCGCTATCAGTAAGCCCTCTGAGAGCACTGGTTCCATCACAGCCAAAGATGAGGTTGAGACACCAAAATGTGAAGTTGATTCCATGTACAACCAAGTCATTGTTATCAATGCTGGGGAAACATTTACACTTGAGGCAAGTGTCGAAGGAAAGCCAGTACCCACTGCTCAGTGGTTTAAACAAGATACTGAAGTTGAAAACTCAGCGAGATTAGAGATCAAGAACACAGATTTCAAGGCAGTGCTTGTTGTTAAGGATGCAATTAGAGTAGATGGTGGCCAGTACACATTGGTTCTGACAAATGTCGCTGGTACAAAATCAGTATCATTCAGCGTGAAGGTACTGGACAGACCAGGACCCTCTGAAGGACCTCTGACCATTGGCAATGTCACATGTGAGAAATGTTCTCTTTCTTGGCTTCCACCCAGACATGATGGTGGTGCTAGTATATCCCATTACATCATCCAAAAGAGAGAGACCAGTCGTTTGGCTTGGACTGTGGTTTCTAGTGATTGCGGAGCAACAATGTTTAAAGTCACCAAGCTTCTTAAAGGAAATGAATACATCTTCCGTGTCATGGCAGTCAACAAATATGGTGAGGGTGAACCTCTGGAGTCAGCCCCAGTCATAATGCGAAATCAATTTGTTCCTCCTGGTGCTCCTCAAGAGCTGGAGATCACCAATGTGGCTCGGGATTCCATGACTGTATGCTGGACCCGTCCAGAGGCGGATGGAGGAAGCGAAATTGCTGGCTACATTGTGGAGAAGAGAGACAGAGCAGGAGTCAGATGGACTAAATGCAACAAACGCAGAGTTACAGATCTTCGTTTCAGAGTAACTGGTCTGACAGAGGATCATGAGTATGAATTCAGACTCTCAGCAGAAAATGCTGCAGGAGTTGGCCAACCAAGTCCACCCACTCCTTATACTAAAGCCTGTGATCCAATGTTTGAACCTGGTCCCCCCACTAATGTCCATGCGCTTGACACTACAAAGAACTCCATATCACTTGCCTGGGGAAGGCCCATCTATGATGGTGGCTGTGATATTCAGGGTTATGCTGTGGAGATTTGCAAAGCTGATGAGGAGGAATGGACTATATGCACTCCACCTACTGGATTGAATGCAACTAAATTTGAAATTACCAAACTTATTGAACATCAGGAGTATAAAGTACGAGTTTGTGCTATTAACAAGTTAGGTGTGGGTGAGCCTGCAGAGGTTCAAGGAACAGTTAAGCCAGCTGATACAATTCTTGCCCCAGAGATTGAGCTGGATTCAGAGTTAAGGAAAGGAGTTGTTGTACGTGCAGGAGGATCGATGAAAATAAACATTCCATTCAGAGGACGCCCTGTGCCAGAAATTAATTGGTCCAAGGAAGAGGGTGACCTTCCTAGTAAAATTCAAATTGAGAGGGGGGCAGATTACACACAGTTGTCAATTGACATCTGTGACAGAAACGATGCAGGAAAATACATCCTGGCCCTGGAAAACAGTGCTGGATCAAAATCTGCTTTTGTGTCTGTTAAAGTGCTGGACACACCAGGAGCACCACTGAACTTTACAGTAAAAGAAATCAAGAGGGAATCTGTCATTCTAACTTGGGAGGCCCCACTGATTGATGGTGGAGCAAGGATTAAGAACTATATTGTGGATAAACGTGAATCCACCAGGAAAGCCTACTCCAATGTCAATAACAAGTGCACAAAGACCAGTTTCCGTGTGGGAGGTCTCACTGAGGGAGCTATCTACTACTTTAGGGTTATGGCTGAGAATGAGTTTGGAGTTGGTCTACCAGTGGAAACCCAGGATGCAGTGAAGACATCAGAGGCACCTCTGCCTGTGGGAAAGATCACACTAACTGATGTAACCAAGACCACTGCTTCCTTTTCATGGGAGAAACCAGACCATGATGGTGGCAGTCGAATCATAGGATACTATATTGAGATGCTGCCCCAAGGATCAGAAGAATGGATAGTGGCGGCAACCACAAAGGTTTGTGAAGGAACAGTCACAGGCCTCAGTTCAGGCCAGGAATATCTCTTCAGAGTGTCTGCTTTCAATGACAAGGGAAAGAGTGATACTAGACCACTAGCGGCCCCTGTGACAGCCAAAGATATTACTATTGAGCCCCAGTTCAAATTAGCCGTGAACACATTCAGTGTGCAATGTGGGGAAGATCTTAAGATAGAAATACCTGTTATAGGTCGCCCTGCACCAAAGATAACATGGGCTAAAGATGGACAAGCAATTAAAGAGACAACCAGACTGAATGTTTTAAGCACAGCATCAGCAACTTCTATTCGTATCAAAGAGTCTAACAAAGAAGATTCCGGCAAGTACACCATCACAGCAGCCAGCAGTGCCGGTACAGCCACAGCAGACATTTCTGTTGTCATCCTTGATAAACCAGGTCCACCCAAAGGGCCTGTGGTTATTGAAGAAGTTAGCTCGAACTTTGTGACATTGTCCTGGGAAACGCCCGAGTACACCGGAGGTTGTCAGATCAACAATTACATTGTTGAGAAACGTGACACCACAACCACAGCATGGCAGATAGTGTCTGCCACTGTGGCAAGAACAACCATCAAAGTTTGTAGACTGAAGACTGGTGTTGAATATCAGTTCAGAGTGTTTGCAGAGAACAGATACGGAAAGAGTCCATCATTGGATTCTGCTACTGTCGTTGCTCAGTATCCTTTCAGTGAGCCAGCTGCACCTGGTACTCCATTTGTCTCATCAGCTACTAAAGACAACATGGTTGTGGAGTGGAAGCCACCAGCCAACAATGGAGGTAGTCCTGTTATGGGCTACCACCTTGAACGCAAAGAGAAAAACAGTCTCCTCTGGACAAAATTGAACACACTTCTTATCCCTGATGCTCGATTTAAAACATCCGAACTCGAGGAGGGAATTGAATATGAATTTAGAGTATATGCTGAAAATATTGCTGGCTTGAGTCCATCTAGTAAGGTTTCAGAATGCTGTGTGGCCAGAGATCCCTGTGATCCACCTGGTGCCCCTGAGGCTATTGTCATCACCAGAAACCATGTCACCCTGAAGTGGACAAGGCCCCAGTATGACGGTGGAAGCTCCATAACAGGTTATATTATTGAAAGGAAAAAGCATCCTGACACCCGTTGGATGAAGGCCACCTTTACAAACATCATTGAAACTCAATTCACTCTCACTGGCCTAACTGAGGACGCGGTATATGAGTTCAGAGTCATTGCCAGGAATGCAGCAGGAATTCTCAGTGCACCTTCTGAGGGCACCGGAGAGATTACTGCTAAAGATGAAATTGAAGCCCCAGATGCAACAATGGATCCTAAATTCAAGGATGTAACAGTTGTTCGTGCAGGTGAGACTTTCGTCATTGATGCTGATTACTTTGGAAAACCTCTGCCTGATATAATGTGGCTAAAGGATGGAAAAGAGATAGACAGTGCCACCCCCAGAATGGAAGTCAAAACAAGCCTCACACGAACAGTGCTGACAGTTAAGGACTGCATAAGGGTAGATGGTGGACACTTTGTCTTGAGCCTTACCAATGTTGGTGGAAAGAAGTTGATACCAGTTACCGCTAAAGTACTGGATAGGCCTGGTCCTCCCGATGGCCCTCTGAAGGTAACTGGTGTCACTGCAGAGAAATGCTATCTACACTGGAGTCACCCCTCACATGATGGTGGTGCAAGTGTTTCTCATTACATAATTGAGAAGAGAGAAACCAGCCGACTTTCATGGACAGTAGTTGAACCCCAAATCCAAGCTGTCAGCTACAAAGTAACCAAACTCCTGCCTGGCAATGAATACATTTTCAGAGTCACTGCAGTGAATAAGTATGGTATTGGAGAGCCTCTGGAATCTGACCCTGTAATTGCACGCAATCCTTTCAAGGCACCCAGTGCTCCCTCCACACCAGAGCCAAGCTATATCACACGTGACTCAATTGTGCTTGTTTGGGAGCGCCCAGAGGATAATGGTGGTTCAGATATTGATGGCTACATCTTGGAGAAACGTGACAAGCAGGGAGTTAGATGGACTAAATGCAACAAGAAGAGACTAAATGACCTTCGGTTCAGGGTCACCGGACTCACAGAAGGTCACTCTTATGAGTTCAGAATATCAGCTGAGAATGCAGGTGGTGTGGGGGTACCCAGTAAACCCACAGAGTACATCACTGCCTGTGATGCCACATATCCACCTGGTCCTCCTAACAACCCCAAAGTGACAGACACTTCTAGTACTAGTGTGTCGCTCTCATGGTCTAGGCCCATCTATGATGGTGGAGCAGCCATCACTGGATACGTAGTGGAGGTGAAAGAGGCATCAGAAGATGAATGGCTTGTGAGCACACCACACACTGGTGTTCAAGCCACAAATTTCACTGTGAAAAAACTAAAGGAAAATGCAGAATATAATTTCCGCATCTGTGCCGTTAACATTGAGGGAGTTGGAGAGCATGTGGACTTGCCAGGAACTGTGATTGCAGCTGAAAAACTTGATCCCCCTGAGATTGAGTTGGATGCCGACCTAAGGAAAATGGTTTCGGTTCGTGCCAGTGCAACCCTCCGTCTGTTTGTTCCAATCAAAGGAAAACCTGAGCCTGAAGTCAAATGGTCCAAGGCTGAGGGAACTCTCAGTGAGCGGGCCCAAATAGAGGTAACCAGCTCTTACACAATGCTCGTCATTGATAATGTCAACAGATCCCACACTGGCAAGTATATGTTGACCCTGGAAAACATCAAAGGCTCGAAATCAGCATTTATCAATGTCAGAATTTTGGATTCACCCAGTGCACCTACTAACTTTGTGGTGAAGGATGTGAAGAGAGACTCCGTTGCCCTCTCCTGGGAACCCCCACTAATTGATGGTGGAGCCAAGATCACACATTACATTGTGGAAAAGAGGGAAACTTCTAGATTGGCATTTACAAGCGTTTCCAACAACTGTGTAAGAAATTCATATAAGGTTGATGACCTTGTAGAGGGTGGTGTCTACTCCTTCCGTGTTCTGGCCGTCAATGAACTGGGAGTGGGACTGCCTGTTGAAACAGCAGAGCCTATTAAGATTTCTCAGGCCCCTTTGCCTCCAGGCAAAATTACTCTAGTAGATGTAACTCGCCACACTGTGAGTCTTTCATGGGAGAAACCTGACCATGATGGTGGCAGCAAGATCCAATGTTACATCGTAGAGATGCAACTTAAAGGTGAGGAAAAATGGACTGTGTGCACTGAGATTAAAGCGCTGGAGGCAACTGTCGAAGGCCTTACCTCAGGAGATGAATACTTATTCAGGGTCATTGCTGTAAATGACAAGGGAAGAAGTGATCCCAAACCCCTAGGAGCACCTGTTGTGGTGAAGGACATTACAATCGAACCAATGATCGACCTGTTATTCAACACATACAGTGTTAAAGCAGGAGATGACCTGAAGATCGATGTGCCATTTAGAGGCAGACCTGATCCTGAAGTGTCATGGAAAAAAGATGGTCATTCTTTGAAGCAGACCACCAGGGTGAATGTTTTGACATCTAAAAGGTCATCCAAAATTGTTATCAAAGATGCAACCCGGGAAGATTTAGGACAATATGAAATCACCTTAACCAACTCGATTGGCACAAAATCAGCAACAATATCTGTCGTAATCTTGGACAAACCTGGCCCACCAAGTGGAATAAAGGTAGACGAAGTTAGCGCTGACTTTATTTTACTTTCATGGGAGCCTCCAGTCTACGATGGTGGATGTCAAATTAATAACTATGTTGTGGAGAAGAGAGACACAACCACCACAACATGGCAGATAGTATCAGCTACAGTTGCCAGAACGTCAATTAAGGTTTGCCGCTTGACACAGGGCACTGAATATCAGTTCCGTATTGCAGCAGAGAATCGCTATGGTAAGAGCCATGCCATTGATTCTGCACCTATAGTGGCCCAGTATCCATTTGAGCCACCTGGCCCTCCAGTAAATGTTCGCGTTGCCCATGCCACAAAGTCTGGCATGCTGGTTGAGTGGAATAAACCAGCGAGTGATGGTGGAAGTCCCATTATTGGTTATCACCTTGAGTGTAAAGACCAAAGCAGTATTCTGTGGACCAAGATCAACAGAGGTCTCATTGCTGAAAATCAGTTCAAAGTGACAGGCATTGAAGAAGGCCTGTTGTATCAGTACCGTATATATGCTGAGAATATTGCCGGAATTGGACCCAGCACAAAGCCATCAGAGCCTGTAGCAGCAAGAGACCCATGTAATCCTCCATCCAACATCACAGTAACTAATATTACCAGAACATCAGTATCGCTTTCATGGGCAAGTCCAGAATTTGATGGTGGCGCCAAAATTACAGGTTACATTGTTGAGCGCAAAGAACTTCCTGATGGTCGTTGGCTGAAGTGCAATTTTGCTAATCTCTTGGAGACATACTTTGATGTTACTGGTCTGACTGAGGATGTACAATATGACTTCCGTGTCATTGCCAAGAATGCAGCTGAGCTCCTCAGCGTCCCATCAGAGAGCACAGGAGCAGTTACTGTCAAAGATGATGTTGATCCCCCCACTATCATTCTCGACGATAAATATAGACAATTGGTGGTTGTGAAAGCTGGAGAAATTTTGAGTATTGATGCAGATCTCACTGGGCGTCCACACCCTGTTGTGTCATGGGCAAAGGATGGAAAAGAGATTGAAGCCAAGGCAAGAGTGGAAATTACATCCACAAACACCCACACCACATTACTTGTCAGAGATAGCATCAGAAGAGACTCTGGCCAGTACGTTTTGACGCTGCAGAATGTCGCTGGGACTAGGTCCGTGGCTGTGAATTGCAAAGTTTTGGACCGTCCTGGGCCTTCATCTGGACCTTTGGCAGTGTCCGGCCTCACAGCTGAAAAATGTACCATTACCTGGGGACCACCCCAAGAAAATGGTGGGGCTGAAATAATGCACTACATTGTTGAGAAACGTGAAACCAGTCGACTGGCCTGGACTTTAGTATACGGTGACATGAAGGCCACCACATGTAAAGTCACTAAATTGCTGAGAGGAAATGAGTACATTTTCAGAGTGAGGGGAGTAAATAAGTATGGTGATGGTGAGGCCCTGGAGAGTGATCCCACTATAGCGAGGGATCCCTTCACCGTCCCTGTTGCACCAGCAGATGTCCAGGTGACCAGTGTGACAGGTGAAGCGATGACCATCTGCTGGGAGAGGCCTGTCTCTGATGGAGGAAGCAGCATCTATGGCTATGTGATTGAAAAACGAGAGAAGACTGGACTTCGTTGGGTGCGTGTGAACAAAAAGCCTGTTTATGACCTTAGGGTTAAAGCATCCAACCTGCGTGAAGGATGTGAATATGAGTACAGAGTCTATGCTGAAAACGCAGCAGGACTTAGTGCCCCAAGCATTCCGTGCCCACTGACTAAAGCGGAGGACCCACAGTTCCTGCCATCCCCACCAGCCAAACCCAAGGTGATTGATTCAACCAAGTCCACTGTCACTCTGACATGGAACAAGCCCCTGTTTGATGGTGGTGCTGCTGTGACAGGGTACCGTGTTGAATACAGGAAAACCATGGACGAGGACTGGAATGTTGGTGTTCAGAACACAAAGAACACTGAATTCACAGTTGTTAAGCTCACACCTGGAGCTGAGTATGTGTTTGTTGTTAAATCAATAAACAAGATTGGATTAAGCGAACCCAGCCCTCCCACAGATCCCCAGGTAGCAAAAGAAAGAGAGGACGAGCCAGTATTCGACATCAGCAATGAGATGCGGAAGACACTTATTGTCAAGGATGGCAGTTCATTCACCATGAAGGTACCATTCAGGGGGAAGCCAGTTCCTAATGTAATGTGGAACAAGGCAGATGTGGACCTAAGAGTGAGGGCAAACATCGATACTACAGATACATTCACATCTATTACAGTGGAAAAAGCAACTCGTGATGACTCTGGAAAATACACAGTGACATTGCAGAACACTGCTGGAACAGCCACACTGACACTGAATGTTAGAGTTCTGGACTCCCCTGGACCACCATCTCGTGTTGAGATCAAGGAGGTTACCAAGACATCTGCAACAGTCACCTGGGACACCCCCGAGAATGAGGGTGGTGGACCTGTCAAGAACTACCTTGTTGACCTGCGTGAGGCAAGCAAAATGGGATGGACCAGAGTCACAGATACATGCCACCGCCTGACTTACAAGCTGACAGACCTTGTAGAGGGAGGCGTCTACTACTTCAGAGTCACTGGTGAAAATGAATACGGAATTGGTGTACCAGCTGAGACTAAAGAGGGAACCAAGATTACAGGTATAGTCAATTCATCCAAAATGTATTTAATAATAAATTAACTAAAATGTCAATGAATCATTTATATGCAAAATTAATTGGCATTAAAGGCACTATATTTATTATGCTCAACCGTTCAATCTTTTTCTTTTCTTTTCAGAAAAACCAAGTCCACCACCTAGTTTGGGTGTCAGTGATGTCACAAAGGACAGTGTGTCCCTGTTGTGGAGCAAGCCAGAGCAAGATGGTGGCAGCAGAATCATCAGTTACCAAGTGGAAGCTCTGGAAAAGGGGGAGACAAAATGGGTGACATGTGGCTTGACCAAGACTACCCACCTTGTTGTCTCTGGCCTGAGGGAGAACGCTGAATACTTTTTCAGAGTTCGCGCAGAGAACCATGCTGGATTCAGTGACTCTAAAGACATGATGGTGCCTGTAATGGTGAAAGACCAGTTTGGTAAGTGTAAATAACATTTTGAATCTATTCATTTGTACAAATTATATTATGTACTAGACATGCGCAAATTAATAATTGATCAATGAAATTAATTAATTATTGTGTTTTTCACAGAATCCCCTGAATTAATCATGAAGAAAATCCCTCATAATACTGTCTACGTTAGAGCTGGATCCAACTTGAAGGTGGAGATCCCCATGACTGGCAAACCTCTGCCCAAAGTGTCTCTGTCTAAGGACAATGTGGTTCTGAAGTCCACAATGAGGTTCAACTCTGAGATCACCCCCGATAGTATTAAAATCACACTCCGTGACAGTATTGCTGGAGACTCTGGAAGATATGACATTACTGCCTCCAACGCCAGTGGTACCACCAAATCTTTTGTCAACATTGTGGTCCTGGATAGACCCAGTGCCCCAGTTGGACCAGTTGAGATGTATGATGTAACAGAAGATAGCGTGAGTCTGAAGTGGCTACCTCCCTCATACGATGGCGGCAGCCCCATCACCAACTACATCATCCTCAAACGACAGACAACCACAGCAAACTGGACCGAGGTATCCTCTGCCGTTGCAAGATGTACCATGAAAATCATGAAGCTCACTACTGGAAAGGAGTACCAGTTCAGAATAAAGGCTGAAAATCGCTTTGGAATTAGTGAGCACATTGACTCTCCAACTGTCACTGTGAGCCTACCGTACAGTAAGTGTCCTATGCTACTGAGCACATTTTAAGACCGCAGCTAACCATGCTTGAGTGAATGATGTTCTTAATGGACTTTCTTATGATTTCCTCAGCCATCTCTGATGCTCCATCTGTACCACTGGTGACAGCAGTTACCAAGGAGAGTATCACAGTCAGCTGGAAGGAGCCTGCCTCTGATGGAGGTAGCCACGTCTTTGGTTACCACCTGCAGATGAAGGACAGAAATAGCATTTTGTGGCAGACAGTCAACAAGACTGTTATTCGTGCTTCTCACTACAAAGTGACGAATATCAATGCGGGTCTCATCTATGAATTCAAAGTAGCTGCTGAAAATGCAGCTGGTGTGAGTGCTTTCAGCAAGATATCTGATGCAGTACTAGCCATCGATGCCTGTGGTGAGTGTTGAAACTTTGTTAACCATGATGTATGACATATTTACATATTTTTGCAAATTCTTATTTTAGTATAACACACCTTCACAATTACTTAAATGTGTTTGTTTTTTTAGAGCCTCCAAACAATGCCCGCATTACCGATATCACCAAGAACACCATCACCCTCGCATGGCAGAAGCCTTCTTATGATGGTGGTAGCAAGATCACAGGCTACATCGTTGAGAAGAGAGACCTTCCAAATGGAAGATGGACAAAGGCTCATCTGACCAACATCACAAATAAGCATTACACTGTGACAGGATTAACTCAGGATGAATCTTATGAGTTTAGAATACTGGCAAAGAATGCTGTTGGATCAATCAGCAACCCGTCCATCGTTGCAGGACCAGCCACTTGTGTGGACACATTCGGTATGTTGTTTTGCATTGCATTCTATTACATTCAGCTGCATATGTACTTATATTTGAATTCATAATATTGTTGGTTTCTCACAGGTGCACCTGAGATTGAAATCCCCCAGGAGTATCTGGATGTAGTGAAACACAGGGCAGCATCTGTTGTCGAACTAACATTTGGTATCATCGCTAAGCCTGCACCTACCATTGAGTGGTTTAAGGATGGAAAAGAGCTGGAGTCAGGGGCTCAGCAGACAATCAACCACACTGCTGACTCCACAAGTATCACCATCAGGGACACCACCCGTCTCAACTCAGGAACATATGAGATAAAGGTCAAGAACTCTCTGGGCTCAGCCTTCGCCTCTGTCAGACTGCAAATTCTTGGTATGTTTTACTTTTTTATACGTTAAAACTGATGTTTTTGTGTCTAAAACTACATATAATTTGTGTATTCATGTGTATGTGACAATATATTTGCATTGACGTGATTAAACTAAAACAGATATTTCGATTTGTTTTGACACTATCAGATAAGCCTGGACCTCCTGCTGGAGAGATTCAGTTCAAGAAGATCACAGCTGATAATATCACCATCATGTGGGCCCCACCTGATGACGAGGGTGGCGCCTTAGTTACTCACTACATCGTAGAGAAGCGTGAGACCAGTAGGATCATGTGGTCCATCATATCTGAGAAACTGGAAGAATGTATTGTCAATGTTCAGCGATTGATCCAAGGCAACGAGTACATCTTCAGAGTCAGAGGCATCAACAAATACGGAGTTGGTGATCCACTGGAGTCTGAGCCAGTGATTGCCAGGAATGCATTTGGTAAGGAAAAAGACATATACAACCCCTTAAAATGGTTGCCAGTGAGATATCAACAAATTTAATGCTGAATATGCTTCCCCCCAGTTCCTCCCAGCGAACCTTCCAAGCCCACTGTCACTATGATTACCAAATCCACAATGACAGTGGTCTGGGAGAGACCAGCTCTTGATGGAGGAAGTGACCTTGATGGCTACTACCTGGAGAAGCGTGAAAAGAAGAGCCTGCAGTGGTTTAAGGTGGTCAAAGAACCCATTCGTGATACCAGGCAAAAAGTCAGCAATCTCACAGAAGGAAATGAATATCAATATCGCGTCTGTGCCATCAACAAGGCTGGAGCTGGAAAATACTCAGTTTGTTCTGAGCTCTACAAGGCCTATGATCCCATCGGTAAATAAACCTAAAATAGACTTATTTTATAGTAGCAGGAATTCACATTTATTTTAATTGCTGTTGATCACATAACATTTCCTTCATTCATTATCCTCTTTCTCATTGCAGATCCACCAAGTGAGCCAACTAAACTAAGAGTGGTTGACTCCACTAAAACCTCCATCACCCTCGGCTGGGTGAAGCCTGTGTATGATGGAGGCAGTGAGATCACCAGCTATATCGTAGAGCAGATGAACACAGAGGACAGAGAATGGGTTGTGATCAGTTCCAAGGGTGAAGTACGAACAACAGAGTATGTTGTGTCACATCTTAAACCAGGAACCTACTACTTCTTCCGCGTCGCCGCTGTCAATTGTGTTGGCGCTGGAGAAACAATTCAGATGTACCAGCCTGTACAGCCCAAAGATATTCTTGGTTAGTATTTGTAGATGTACACTTATAGTATGTTGACAATTTAAAATAACTGTGTATTTCTGTCTATATATTTAACAACTATTTGAACATTCTTTCCAACAGAGGAAGCAGACCTTGACTTGGATGTTTCCATGAGCACCCAGTACACAGCTAAAGCAGGAAGAGATTTAGAGATTAGGATCCCTCTGAAGGGCAGACCTGCTCCTAATGTCACCTGGAGGAAGGGAGACAAGAACCTTGCCAGTGATGCCAGGTTCACTATCAACAACACAGAGTATTCAACCCTTCTCATCATTCCTAAGATCACACGCGATGACTGCGGCAAATATCTACTGGAAATTGAGAATGGTGTTGGTGAGCCCAAGATCATCACAGTGTCTGTTAAGGTGCTTGACACCCCATCCACTTGTCAAAAGCTGATTATCAAGAATGTCACCAGAGGCAAACTCACTCTCAGCTGGGAAGCTCCTCTGATAGACGGTGGTTCCCCTGTAACCAAATACATTGTTGAGAAGAAAGATTCCACCATGAAGGCATACACTGTTGTAACAACAGAGTGTACCAATACAACATACAAAATTGATGGTCTGTTGGAGGACATTGCCTACTTCTTCCGTGTGTCTGCTGAGAATGAGCATGGAGTTGGTGACACATGTGAGACTACAGACCCTGTCAGAGCAACTGAGACTCCTGGTCCAGTAAAGGATTTGGTCATGACAGACTCCACCAAGACATCTGTGATGCTGAAGTGGACCAAGCCTGATCATGATGGTGGCAGCCACATCTCAGACTATATCATTGAGAAAAAGCTAAAGGAAGAGACCACATGGACCCTGGGTGGAACAAGCAAGCGTTGCACATATGAAGTTCCAAACCTTAAGGAGAATGATGTGATGGACTTCAGAGTATTTGCCAAAAATGAGAAAGGAAACAGCGACTTCTCTCTGATTGGACCTATCACAGTGAAGGACTTTATTATCCCACCTGAGGCCAACATGATTGATTATCCAAATGGTGAACTCAGTGTTCGACTTGGCCAAAATATCCATATTGAGCTTCCATTCAAGGGCAAACCAAAACCTGTCATTAGCTGGATGAAGGACAATGTACCAATGAAGGAAAGTGACAAGATCCGCTTCCGTACAACTGATAACAAAACTGCAATGACAATCAGAAGCTCCAAGAAGGAAAACGCTGGCATGTACACACTGGTGCTGGACAATAAACAGATCAAGAACTTCTTTGATGTTAACGTGTTAATTCTTGCACCACCTTCTATACCTGTTGGTCCTGTTAGATTTGATGAGATCAAAGCACAGAGCATTATCATATCATGGGGTGAACCACAGGATAATGGAGGTGGAGAGATCACCTGCTACAGTGTGGAGAAAAGAGAAACCTCCCATGCTAACTGGAAGTTGGTTTGCTCCAGTGTTGTAAGGACCACATTCAAGATCCCCAACCTTGTCAAAGGAACAGAGTACCAGTTCAGAGTGCGCGCTGAGAACAAATACGGAGTGAGCGAGGCTTTGAATTCAGCAGATGTTGTGGCACAGCACCAGTACAAGCCCCCAGGTGCCCCCGGAAAGCCTGTGGCATACAACGTCACCAGTGATGGCATGACAATTCAGTGGGAAGCACCTGATTTTGATGGCGGTTCACCAATCACTGGCTATCATGTGGAGAAGAAGGACAGAAACAGCTTGTTGTGGACCAAAGTGAATTCCACCATCATTTCTGCAAGAGACTATAGAATCATTGGTTTGATTGAGGGTTTGGAGTACTCATTCAGAGTCTATGCTGAGAACAATGCGGGCCTGAGTCCTGTCAGTGAGCAGAGCAAGCATGCTCTTGCCATCTCCCCAGTTGGTGAGTACACCAATATTTGTCAATCTCAGTATTTAATTATGCGCATACTTGTATAATGTACATTCACTGTATTGGAAGTTGACGTTTCCTTCCCTCTACAGATCCACCTGGCACTCCTAACTGTATTGATTGCACAAGAGACTCTGTGACTCTCAAGTGGGACGTACCCAAGAAAGATGGAGGCAGTAAGATTGTGGCTTACAGTGTGGAAAGACGCCAAGGCAGAGGCCGTTGGCTGAGGTGCAACTTCACCGACATCTGTGAATTACAGTTCACCGTCACTGGACTCTCTGCTGGTGACCGCTTTGAGTTTAGGGTGATCGCTAGGAATGCTGTTGGAACTGTCAGTCCACCTTCCCAGTCCTCAGGCTACATCATGACTAAAGATGAGAGTGGTAAGAAACCAGTGGAGATTTAGAGATGTATTACTGAAAATTTTATTTTATGTGATTGTGATATGCATTTCTGTTATTCTTCTTTTTATAGTTTCTCCCGACATTGAGTTTGATCCTGACCAGGCTGTAACCCTCAAGGCTGGTGAGAACATCAAACTAAAGTGCAAAATCACTGGACGCCCCGTACCTCAGGTCATATGGTACAAGGACGGTAAAGAGATTGATAAGAAGATGATGATTGACATTACAACAACCATCGGATCCAGCTCACTCTTTGCCCGTGACATCGACCGAAGTTACCGTGGCGTCTACGCAGTGGAGGCCAGGAACAGCTCAGGATCCAAGAGAGCAGAAGTTAATATCAGAGTACAAGGTTGGTCACACAGTAAAATATTAAAGAGTTTACTCTACGTTTACCTATTATAGAACTTGAATTATGTTTATTCACTAAAATAGTTAAGTTAACCATTAACATTGTTTTGTTATTTCAGACACCCCTGGGCCTCCTGAGGGACCCATCCGTTTCACAGGCATCACTGCAGAGAAGTGTACGGTTTGGTGGAACCCTCCAGAGAATGATGGCTGCTCTGCCATCACTCACTACATAGTGGAGAAGAGAGAGACTTCCAGGATCTCCTGGGCAATGGTGACTAGCAAGTGTGAAGCCTGCTCCTTCAACGTCACTAAGCTGATCAAGGGCAATGAGTATCAGTTCCGTGTCTCGGCCGTCAACAAGTTTGGTGATGGCAGACCTCTGGACTCAGATCCAGTCGTTGCAAAGATGCAATTCAGTAAGTTCTGACGAAAGATTATTTGCTCATCTTTGATATTTTACATTTTTGACAAAATGCTCTCTACAGTTATCAGGACATTTAATTTTTTGAATAATACATTGAAAAGAATGAACATGTATTTTTCACTTTTGTTCCTCAGCTGTGCCAGAAGCCCCAGGTACACCTGACGCCACACATATTACAGGTGACAGCATCACAACGTGCTGGACTAGGCCCAAGTCAGATGGAGGTAACGAGATCAAACACTATATCCTGGAGAGACGTGAGAAGAAGAGTCTGATGTGGGTGAAGGTGTCCTCCAAGAGACCCATCACTGAGCTCCGACACAGAGTCACCCACCTGACTGAGGGAAATGAATATGAGTTCCGTGTGATGGCTGAGAATGGAGCAGGAATAGGACCTGCCAGCAGCACATCCAGGCTTTTCAAGTGCAGAGAGCCAACCAGCACACCAAGCGCCCCCTCCGTGGTGAAAGTTATTGACTCCACTAAGTCCTCTGTCACCCTGGACTGGATCAAGCCTGTGTTCGATGGTGGCATGGAAATTATTGGTTACAATATTGAGATGTGCAAGGCTAGTCTGGAGGAATGGCACAAGATCAACACAGATTTATGCATCAATAATGTGTACACAGCTAAAGGCCTGGTTGCTGGTGAGATGTACAAGTTCCGTGTTAGTGCAGTGAATGGAACCGGACAGGGAGAAGCTTGTACCATTCCCAATCCAGTGCAAGCTGTGGACAGACTGACGTCTCCAGAAATTGACATTGATGCTAGCTTCAAACAGACCCACGTTGTGAAGAATGGAGGTACTGTTACTCTCCACATTGCTTTCCGTGGCAAACCTATTCCTCTGGCTACCTGGACCAAGGCTGATGGTGAGCTGCCAGTGATGGCAGATATCAACACTACTGACTCATTTAGCACCTTAACTATCGAAGGCTGCACCAGATACGAGGCTGGAAAATACACCTTGAATCTGGAGAACAACAGTGGGCGGAAGTCTATTACCTTAACTGTGAAGGTTTTGGACACTCCTGGACCACCAGGTAAAATCTCCTTCAAGGACGTTACCAGAGGAGCACTGACCCTCATGTGGGACGCTCCCAGCAATGATGGTGGAGCTCGCATTCATCACTACATTGTGGATATGCGTGAGGCCAGCCGCCTCAGCTGGCAAGAAGTTAGTAGTAAGTGTACACGTCAAATAATTAGAGCTACCAACATGGAGATAGGTGCTCCATATCTCTTCAGAGTTATTGCAGTTAACCAGTATGGTCAAGGTGAGCCACAGGAGATGACTGAGCCTGTCATTGCTACGGAAGAACCTGCTCCACCCAAGAGGCTGGATGTCATCGACACAACCAGCTCCACAGTTTCTCTGGCCTGGCTAAAGCCTGAACATGATGGTGGCAGCCGAGTCAGAGGCTACATTGTGGAGTTTAGGGCCAAGGGGTCCGACCGCTGGGTAATGGGTGGTGAAACGAAGTCTCTGAAAATGGTTCTTGAAGGCTTAATTGAAAACACAGAGTACAATTTCCGTGTCAAAGCTAAGAACGATGCTGGCATCAGTGAGGCAAGAGATGCCTTTGGTTCTGTTGTCATCAAGGAGCCCCGTATTGAGCCTACTGCTGACCTCAGCAGCATCAACAAACAACTCATCACATGCAAGACCCATGACAAGTTCGTCATTGATATTCCTATCAGTGGCAGACCAGCTCCAAAGGTAACATGGAAACTGGAAGAGATGAAGTTGAAGGAGACTGACAGGGTGTCTATCAAGACCACCAATGAGAAGACAACCCTAGTCGTAAAAGACAGCAAGAGAGAAGATAGTGGAAAGTATTACCTAATTCTGGAGAATGCGGCAGGAGTAAAGACCTTCACTGTGACAGTTGTGGTGTTTGGTAGACCCAGTGCACCAACTGGGCCTGTGGAAATCTCCTCAGTGTCATCCGAGTCCTGCACACTGGGATGGACAGAGCCCATCGATGATGGCGGCACTGACATAACTAACTACATTGTTGAGAAGCGTGAATCTGGATCGACATCCTGGCAGGTTGTCAACTCCAGTGTTAAGCGCACCACGATCAAAGTCACTCACCTCACCAAATACATGGAGTACACCTTCCGTGTGTGTGCTGAGAATAAGTTCGGCGTGAGCAAGTCCATTGAGTCTGCAGCTGTTATTATTGAACATCCATTTGGTAAGTTGAATGTATGAGTAATATCAATTTACAGATTATGAAAATGTTAAGAACGCAACCGTAACCATTCTGTCCATTGTTTGTCTCATTTATATTATTAGTTCCCCCAAGTCCTCCAACACGGCCAGATGTGCTGTTTGTCACTGCTTCTGCCATTGGCATCAAGTGGGACCTGCCATACCATGATGGTGGCAGTGCAGTAACAGGCTACTGGATAGAGAAGAAAGAGAGAAACACCATCCTGTGGGTGAGGGAGAACAAGATCCCATGTGTTGACACCCAATACAAAGTATCGAGCCTCATTGAGGGCTTGGAGTACCAGTTCAGAGTTTATGCAATGAATATTGCTGGTCTGAGCAAAGCCAGTGAAGCCTCCAGACCGGTGGTGGCACTGAATCCTGTTGGTGAGTACAACAGAGTTTAAAGGGTTCAGAATATTGGTTTAACACTTTTTGCCTCCACTGTTCCATGTTGTCCCTTACATTAACTGTTTTGTCCTTCTGTCTATGTTCAGATCCTCCTGGTAAACCAGAGGTGACAGATATCACCAGATCCTCAGTGACGATTGCCTGGTCTGTACCAGAAAATGATGGTGGCAGCAAGATTGTTGGCTACGTAGTTGAGAGCAAGCCTTACAGCACCGATGAATTTGATGACACACGCTGGACGAAATGCAACTACACAACAATCACAGCCACCAACTTCACTGTGGGTAATCTGGGAGAAGATGAAGTATATGAGTTCCGTGTTATTGCCAGAAATGGAGCTGGTGTACACAGTGCTCCCTCAGAGTCCACAGGGCCCATTACCTGCAAGGATGAGTACTGTAAGTCACAACAATACTTCACAATTCAAAGCATTTCAACATGAATAATTATGAAACTCTGACATTGTCTTAATCCTGTGTTACAGCCCCACCAAAAGCTGAACTTGACAAAACGCTGGTTGGTGAGACAGTCACTATTCGTGCTGGGTCAGATCTGGTTTTGGATGGGGCAGTGGGAGGTAAACCAGAACCTCAAGTGTTCTGGGCCAAGGGTGAAAAGGTACTAGAACTTGGGGAGAAATATTCTCTGACCTATACCAGCTCCAGAGCCATGGCCATCATCAAGAACTGTGACAGAAATGACACTGGCAGGTACATCCTCACAGTGAAAAATGCCAGCGGCACCAAGACAGCAGCAGTCAATGTTAAAGTACTAGGTAAGCAAAACTAAGTACTGTAATTTCTGGGCTTTTAATTGATGTATTTTTCTGACTTTACGTGGATGTTACAATGTCATCGTCAACTTCATTTGCGGATAGTAGACAAGTGCAGCTTGTTTATGAAAAAAATCTAGCCAAATTGAATTGGAATATAATTAGAATACTTCATCTCCCAACACATGCTTCCGTCATAATTCTACACATAATAAATTATTCTTATTTGTCCTGTTTCCAGATTTATTAAATCAATTAGTAACAACTATGTATCTTCCTTCCATTCCAGATACACCTGGGCCTCCTGCTGACCAGATTATTATCAGCAGAGTCACAGAGGAGAAGTGTTCAGTATCCTGGAAGATTCCTTTAGAGGATGGTGGAGACTTAGTCTCTCACTACATTGTAGAGAGACGCGAAACCAGCCGCCTCAACTGGGTCATCATGGAGACAGAATGTAAAACCTTGTCATGCGTCAGCAGTAAACTAATCAAGAATAACGAGTACGTCTTCCGTGTCAGAGGAGTCAACAAGTATGGACCTGGAGTACCTCTTGAGTCTGACCCTGTTATTGCAAGAAATGCATACAGTAAGTATTGTTCCTTCCCAAATACTATCATGGGTTTACTTAGATGAGCTTTTTTTAGGTATACTTTATTGACCACTGCAATATCTTAAAATCTATTTCAGCTATTACTTCGCCCCCTGGAGCACCAGAGATAACGGCTGTTGGAAAGGAACATGTCATTATTGAATGGATGAAGCCAGAGAGCGATGGTGGAAGTGAGATTAAGAACTACCTTGTTGACAAACGTGAGAAGAGCAGTCTCAGGTGGACCAGAGTGAACAAGACTTTCACCATTTATGACACACGTCTGAAGATCTCAGGATTGCTGGAGGGCAGCGACTATCAGTTCCGTGTCACAGCCGTAAATGCTGCTGGAAACAGTCAGCCCAGCGAAGCCTCTCAATATGTTCTCTGCAAAGATCCAACCTGTAAGCATCATGTTAGGATATCCATGGTTGATTCACAAAGATGAAACCTAAACATTTTCAACCAAAATTTGAAATGAAAATTTGAATCTGCTTCTTTCTTCTAGACACTCCTGCGCCACCTTCCATACCACGGGTGACAGACAGCACTAAGCACAGCATCAGCCTTGCCTGGACCAGGCCTATGTATGATGGTGGATCAGATGTGATTGGTTACGTAGTCGACATTCTGGAGGAGGGATCAGAGCAGTGGTATAGAGCTCATCAAAAGGTTCTGAAGACTAATGCATTTGTTGCCGCTGGTCTGGCCAGCAACAAGAAGTACAGCTTCCGTGTGGCAGCTGTTAACGATAAGGGCACTGGTGAATTCAGTGAAGCAAGTGTGGAAACCGAGCCTGTGGAGAAAATTGGTAAGTTTGCATAGTTAAGTGTACTGATAGACAATTATATATGTAACCAATACTAATAACCAACTGGGGATATATATAGACTGGCTAGTTCTTGACAGTCACACTTGCCAGAAATCTTACGCAAATGTGGATGTAGAACTAAAACAAATACAACTTCTCGTACTTTACTATGTATATACAAACCATACATTCTAGCCTTAAAATCCAATAATACTATTACTGATATTTTGATGTACCCATATCAGAATGTAAAAATGCAAAAACACAAGAATTATTATTATGGGACAGATCAAGTTCAGTTTGGGATGATTCATTGAGCACTTCGAGACGGAACTGGGACAGAGAGGAAAAATAGCTTATGTTAAAGCCTAGACCATAAATAGTTCCATATTGTCAGTAGCAGATTTTATCTTGATAGGAAAATAATGATGATGACCCTTTATCCAACAGAAATCCCTGATCTTGAACTGAGTGATGACCTGAAGAAGGTTGTGTGTCTGCGTGCTGGTGGCACTCTGAGGCTGTTTGTGACAGTGACTGGGAGACCAACACCAATCATCACCTGGAGAAAGAAGGGAGTGGACCTTCAGAGCAGAGGCTTCATTGACACCACTGACAGCTACACATCTCTGGTAGTTGAGAAAGTCCATCGTTATGATGCTGGAAAATACGTAGTTGAGGCAGAGAACCCATCTGGCAAGAGGACAGCAACAATTATTGTGAAGATTTATGGTAAGTTGTGTGGAGAGAAAATATAATACACTTAGACATGTGACAATTGTGATAATTGAATATGGAAATTGGGTCAGTTAACATGGTGTGTGTTTTTCAGACACTCCTGGACCACCTGGGGCCGTTAAAGTGAAAGATTATACCAAGGAATCTGTGGTAATTACTTGGGATGTACCTAGTGTTGATGGGGGAGCTCCTATCAACAACTACATCATTGAGAAACGAGAAGCTTCAATGAAATCATACAAGACAGTTACAACGGAATGCAGAAAAACATTGTTCAGAATCACTGGTCTGGAAGAGGGAGTTCACTACTTCTTCCGAGTTCTACCAGAGAACATCTATGGTATTGGAGAAGGTTGTGAGATTCCTGAGTCTGTCCTGCTCTGTGAAGTTCCCTCAATTCCTCAAGATATGGAAATTGTGGATGTGACAAAGACCTCGGTAATTCTGAAGTGGGAGAAGCCTATTGATGATGGTGGCAGCCGAGTGACAGGCTACGTCATCGAGGCCTGCAAGGTTGGATCAGACAGATGGAGTGCTGTGGCAACTGTGAAGTCATCAGTGTCCCAGCATGCTGTCACTTCCCTGACCGAGAATGAGCAGTATCTGTTCAGAATCAGAGCCACCAACAGCAGGGGAGTCAGCGAGGCCAGAGAGATCAGGAGTCCCATCACTATTCAGGACCAGAAAGGTATGCCCTATCAGAATTATAATTACAAGTACACTAACAACCAAGTATGAATTACTGCCTGAATGCCCATAATAATGTTTTTTGTAAGGCATACAATTTTCCACAAAGTATAAAACCTTTTTTTAATCCCTCCCACAGTGGCACCCAAAATTGATCTGGCTGGAATTCCACAGAAGATTGTCAATGTCCCAGCAGGCAAACCAATTGACATTAACCTTCCCATTAAGGGCAAACCTTTGCCTGTCTGCTCATGGTTCTTTGCTGGTGTGAAGATGAAGGATAGTCTTGACCGTGTCAAGATTGAAAGCACAGCAAAATACACAAGACTAGTTGTCCGTGAGACCACAATTGATGACACTGGTGATTACACTCTGGAAGTAAAGAATGCAACCGGAATTGCTACTGAGATTATCAAAATCATTATCCTTGGTAAGTGTCTCTTTGCCTATGTTTGTGTAAGCGCAACAAGTGTGAATATACTTTACAAAACTCTTGTGTAGTGTTACAATACAGCACCCATCCTCACCCATTCAAATTCTCTCTCTAGACAAACCTGGAATACCCATCGGACCAGTGAAAATTGAAGAGGTTGATGGCAACTCTGTGACTATTAGCTGGGAACCACCAGAGAAGGATGGTGGTGCAAACGTTAGTGGCTATGTGGTGGAGCAGCGTGATGCACATCGTCCTGGGTGGTTGTCTGTATCTGAGTCTGTTACCAGGCCCACTTTCAAATTCACAAGACTGTCAGAAGGAACTGAATACGTGTTCCGAGTTGCTGCTACAAACCGCTTCGGCATTGGTGGATTCCTGCAGTCTGAAGTTGTGGAGTGCAAGAGTCCAAAGAGTAAGTTAACAAACAGCACAAGACTAATTGTGAATTGAGAATTGTGAGAGTAATTTTAGGATTGCATTTTATTTATTATATTAATTGTTTAATATATTTCTCTTATTTTATCGCCCCATTTTTTTCTTTTCCTTCTCTTTACAGCCATACCCGGACCACCTAGCACACCAGACATTGTGGATGTGTCTCATGATGGCATGACCCTAACATGGCAGCCTCCAGAAGATAATGGTGGCTCCACTCTGGCCGGATACATCATTGAGCGAAAGGAGGTCAGGGCTGACAGATGGCTGCGCATTAACAAGAACCCAGTAACAATGACCCGATACAGATCTACAGGTCTGATTGAAGGCCTGGAGTATGAATACAGAGTCACAGCCATTAACTCCAGGGGTGAAGGAAAACCTAGCTTGAGTTCCAAACCTGCTATCGCCATGGATCCTGTTGGTAAGCAAATTAGATTTATAGAATGTCTTATTTATAGAATGTATAGTCCATTGTCACTTTGTATTCTGCCTATTTCTAATGAAATACTTTTTCCTGTGTGAGCAGAGCCCCCGACTGCACCTTTGAATCCTCGAGTGACCGACAGCACCAGGACCTCTGTGTCTCTGGCCTGGCTTCCTCCTGAAGATGAGGGTGGAGCCGTTGTCACTGGCTATCTGATTGAGATGCAGAAGGTGGACCAGGTGGAATGGACCAAGTGCAACACAACACCTACAAAGATCTGTGAATACACACTCACACATATGCCCCAAGGAGCAGAGTACAAATTCCGTGTCATGGCCTGCAATGCTGGAGGAGCAGGAGAACCAGCTGAAATACCAGGGGTGGTCAAGGTTACGGAAATGCTTGGTAAGGAAAAATAGATTCAAAACAATGGATACATGTGTAGTATTGTATTATTAATTTTATTCATAATTATTGTTTATAACTTGTAATGTTTTCTTTCAGATTATCCTGACTTTGAGCTGGATAGCAAGTACGAGGAAGGCTATGTGGTCAGACAGGGTGGCGTTATCAGACTGTCTGTGCCAATCAAGGGTAAACCAGTTCCTACCTGTAAGTGGACCAAGGATGGCCGAGATATTTCTCACAGAGCCATGATTGTCTCCACTGATGAAATCACTGAGCTGGTGATCAAGGAGGCCCACAAAGATGATACCGGCACCTATGACCTGATTCTGGAAAACAAATGTGGCAAGAAGGTTGTCTACATCAAGGTGAAGGTCATTGGACGCCCAGATGCACCAGAAGGTCCTCTGGAGTTTGATGATATCCAAGCTCGTTCTGTCAGAGTTAGCTGGAGACCTCCCTCAGACGACGGTGGCTCAGATGTGTTGGGATACATTGTTGAGAGACGAGAGGTTCCTAAGGCAGCATGGTGCACGGTGGACTCCAGGGTCATTGAGACATCTCTGGTGGTCAAAGGACTAAAGGAGAATGTTGAGTACCACTTCAAGATATCAGCTGAGAACCAGTTTGGTGTCAGCAGATCCCTGAAATCTGATGAGTCTGTCATACCAAAGACACCTTTATGTGAGTATTAGTCATGGTTCACACAAAGAAATAATTCATTCAGACATCATTCTTGTGGTGAACATCTCCTCCTCTAACTTTGTGTGTTTATATCCACAGGTCCACCAGAACCACCAAGCAACCCACCAGAAATCATGGATGTCACCAAGTGCACCATCTCTCTGTCCTGGTCCAGGCCCAAGGATGATGGTGGCTCCCGTGTCACAGGTTACTTTGTTGAGAGAAGAGAGGTGTCAACTGAGAAGTGGGTGCGTCACAACAAGACACACATCACCACCACCATGTACACTGTAACTGGACTCATACCTGATGCTGAATACAAGTTCAGGGTAGTCGCTCAGAATGAGATCGGTCAGAGTGAGGCTGGACCCGAATCCGAATCAGTTGTCTGCAAAGATCCATTCGGTGAGTTATCATGACAACTCAGCACAACTAGAATTACAGACAGTGGATGTAATGAAAGATGAATTATTGCTGAGTGTAATAATTATGTCTATTGATTTACAGACAAACCAAGTCAACCTGGTGAGATTGACATCATCTCAGTCACCAAGGACTGCATCACTATTCACTGGTTGCGTCCAGAGAGTGATGGTGGAAAGGAGATCCTGGGCTACTGGATAGAGTTCAGAGAGGCCGGTGAAAGTGCCTGGAAGAAATGCAACAAAGAACGTTCAAAGGACAGACAGTTTACCATGGGTGGTCTTATGGAGGCCACAGAGTACGAATTCCGTATTATTGCTGAAAATGAGACTGGATTTAGCAGGCCCCGCAGAACTGCCATGGGCATCAAGACCAAACTGAGCGGTATGTTAACACATTGTGTTTGTAAATGTTAATATTTTTTGTGATAAACATAAACAAAGCTATATCTCCAAATATCTAATAATCATGCTCATAATATGATTGTGTTTTTATAGTTGGAGAGGCTCCATGTCTGAAAGAGGAAATAAAAGACATCACCACAAAACTTGGAGAGTCTGGAACTATGGTGTGCCAGATTATTGGCCGACCTCTGCCAGAGATCAAATGGTACCGTTACGGCAAGGAGCTGATCCAGAGCCGCAAATACAAGATGAGTTCTGATGGTCGCAACCATTCTCTGACTGTAGCCACAGATGAACAGGAAGATGAGGGTCTGTACACTTGCAGAGCTGTAAATGAAGCCGGGGAGATTGAGACCAGCGGAAAACTTTTCCTACATGCTGCTCCTCAGTTCCATCCTGGCTTCCCCCTGAAAGAGAAGTACTATGCTGGCTGTGGAACCAGCCTCCGTCTCCATGTAGTCTACATCGGCCGTCCTATTCCACAGATCATGTGGTTCTATGACAAGAAGCCTTTAAATCCATCTGAGAATGTCATCATTGAGAACACAGAGAGCTACTCTCATCTGGTTGTACGTAATGTTCAACGTAAGACCAATGCTGGCCGGTACAAGGTGCAAATGAGCAACAAATTTGGCACTGTTGACACCTTCCTTCGTGTTGAAATTCAAGGTAAACTATTTTCCTACAATCCATACAAAATCATCATAGTTTGTTACATTTTCATATTAATCCCTAAATATTATTTTATGTTACAGATAAACCTACGATCCCAGAGGGGCCCATTGTTGTAGATGCACTGCTGAAGAGCTCTGTAATCATCAGCTGGAAGCCTCCAAAGGATGATGGTGGCTCAATGATCACCAACTACATTGTAGAGAAGCGTGAAGCAAAGGAAGGAGAGGAATGGCACCTGGTGTCATCCTCTGTCTCAGGAACAACTTGCCGGGTTCCCAACCTAATTGAGAGTGCTGGATATTACTTCCGTGTTTCTGCTCAGAACCAATATGGCGTCAGTGCTTCTCTGGAGATTCCTTCCGTTCTCATCATTAAGAGTCCATATGGTGAGTGGGATGACAAGTTCATTTACAGGAACATAACAAATTCACTAAAGTAATCAGGGAAGGGAGGAAGAGTGCATTTCATTAACACTACTACTGTCTGTATTTTCAGAAAAACCCGGAATCCCACAGCAGCCCGTTGTTACTGGTGTCACAAAGGACTCCTGCATTGTTTCCTGGAAACCACCAAGCAGTGATGGAGGTGCTAAAATTAAGAACTACTTCCTGGACAAACGTGAGAAGAGGCAGAACAAATGGATTTCAGTGAGCACTGAAGAGATCCATGATACCACCTACAATGTCACAGGCCTAATTGAGGGCTTTGAGTATGAGTTCCGTGTCAAGTGTGAGAATATTGGTGGTGAGAGTGATTGGAGTGAAATATCTGAGGCCATCATTCCCAAGTCTGAACACGCTCCACGAGCTCCTGTATTTAGAGACGAGCTTAGAGACATGACCGTGAAGTACAAGGCCAATGCTACATTTGTCTGCAAGGTTGTTGGGCATCCAAAACCTCAAATCAAATGGTACAGGCGTGGCAAAGAAATTCAGGCTGATGGACAGAAGATCAAAGCACAAGAATTCAAGGGAGGCTATTACCAACTTGTCATTACTGCTGCTGATGAAGAAGATGCAACAGTGTATCAAATTAGAGCGACAAACCAAGAAGGATCCATCTCTGCAACTGTTAACTTGGATGTGGAGGGTATGCATTTTCACTTTACCGTGTGTTCATTTGCATTTAACTTGGCATTTTTGTATTGTTTGCTCAATCTAATTTATATGTATATCATCTTATTTTACAACAGTTCCTGCAAAGATTCACTTGCCCAAACACCTCCAGGGCATGGGTGCTGTCCATGCAGTCCGTGGTGATGTGGTGACCGTAAAGATCCCTATCACTGGCAAACCCGAACCAGCAATCACTTGGCAGAAGGGGCAAGAGATCCTCTCCAACTCTGTTTACTATCAAGTTATCACCACCCGATCCTTCACTTCACTTGTTTTCCAGAAGGGAGTCCAAAGAAAGGATACTGGTTATTACATTATAACTGCAAAGAACAGATTTGGCACTGACAAACAAACAATTGAGGTTGATGTGGCAGATGTGCCAGATCCTCCCAAGGGTCTCAAAATCAGTGACATCTCCCGTGATTCAATCACTTTAACCTGGGACCCTCCAGCCAATGACGGTGGTAGCCCTATTATCAGCTACATTGTGGAGAAATGCCCCACTACAGCCGACCGCTGGATCCGTGCTGCCCAAACCAGTGAGCCTCAGTATACAATGATTAATATCTTCGGCAAGACAAAGTACCAGTTCCGTGTTATTGCAGAGAACCAGTTTGGGGTCAGTGAACCAACTGCACCCACTGAGGCAGTTACCACGAAGGAAGATAAGTCTGTTATCAGAAACTATGACGAGGAAGTGGATGAAGAAAGAGAAATCATTAAAGGAGAGGCCCCACAATATAAGATCAAGACCTTGCCTTCCATGTACACAATCTCTGAAGAGCTGGCCAGAGGTCAGTTTGGTATTGTCCACCGCTGTGTTGAAATCAGTACCAAAAAGACGTACATGGCCAAGTTAATCAAAGTAAAGGGCACAGATCAGGAGCTGGTCTACAGGGAAATTGAGGTCCTTAACCTAGTTAGACACAAGAACTTAATCTATCTACATGAGTTCTTTGAGAGCTTGGATGAGATGGTATTGATCTACGAGTTCATGTCAGGAGTTGATATCTTTGAACGTCTTGGCACAGCCAACTTTGAGCTTACAGAACAAGAGATTGTTAGGTACATGAGGCAGGTGTGTCAAGGCATCAAGTTCCTGCACAGTCAGCACTATGGTCATTTTGATATCAGACCTGAAAATATTGTCTACTCCACAAGAAGGAGCACAAATGTTAAGATTATTGAACTGGGCCAAGCAAGATTGCTGACCCCAGGAGACAACATCAGAATCCAGTTCACTGCTCCAGAGTACTGCGCTCCTGAAGTCCACCGCCACGATCTGGTGAGCTCAAGAACCGACATGTGGTCAGTTGGCGTTTTGGCCTACGTTCTCCTCAGTGGCCTCAATCCATTTGCTGCAGAGTCCACTACCAAAATGATTGAAAATATCACAAATGTTGAGTATATCTTCGACACTGAGGCTTTCAAGGATACCAGTATGGAAGCAATGGACTTTGTAGACAGGCTTCTGGTCAAGGATAGAAAGCTGCGTATGACAGCTTCTGAAGCTTTGGAGCATCCTTGGCTGAAGATGAAGATGGAAAACATTAGCACCAAGATCATTAGAACACTGAGACACAGAAGGTATTACCAGACATTGGTAAAGAAGGAATGGAACACCATTGTATCAGCTGCACGTGTCGCTTATGGTGGTGCTTTCAGAAGTCAGAGAGGAGTGTCTGTTGCCAGGGTAAAGATTGCAGCCCCCACCCAGGGTGTTCGTGCAGGCTCAGTCATGCATGCATCTGCTGAGGAAGGCGGATATGTCCGATTCACTTGCAACATTGATAATTATGACAAGACTACACAGGTGAGCTGGTACTTTGGCTCACGACAACTGCATGCAAGTCAGAAATATGAAATTACTTACAACAATGGATTTGCCAGCATTTATGTGAAGGACATCGAAGCATCTGATGATGGCGTCTACAGGTGCAAAGTTGTTAATGAGGATAGTGAGGATAGTGCCTGTGCAGAGCTCTTTGTTGAAACTGTCAGGTCATACCGCGAATACTTCTTAGGCCGCTCTGTCAAGAAACTGAGGAGAAAGCTTGACAAGACAAAACTTATGCAGAGACCTCCAGAGTTCACTCTGCCCCTCTACAATCGTGCCGCTTACATTGGTGAGGATGTGCGTTTTGGTGTCACAATCACAGTGCATCCAGAACCCCATGTCACATGGCTGAAGGCAGGCCAGAGAATAAAACCAGGTGATGATGACAGGAAGTACACCTTCACTAGCGACAAGGGTCTCTATCAGCTGATGATCCACAACCTGGACCTTGAGGATGACGCTGAGTACACCGTCATGGCTCACAACAAGTTTGGTGAGGACAGCTGCACAGCTCGTCTCACAGTAACTCCTCACCCAGTGACGGAGGAGACCATGAGGCCTATGTTCAAACGTCTGTTGGCTAACGTGGAGTGTGTTGAAGGAAACAGTGTCCGCTTTGACCTCAGAGTTTCAGCTATACCTGTGCCCACTCTGAAATGGGAGAAGGATGATCAGCCTCTGCAGTTTGGACCACAGATTGCAGTTGTTCAAGAGGATGTAGACTATTATGTTCTGCACATCAGAGAAACTCTTATTGAAGACTCTGGAGTCTACAAAGTTACTGCAACAAATGCTGCTGGATCTGCAAGCTGCCAAGCCACACTAAAGGTGGATCGCCTCACATACACAAGGAGAGAATATAAGAGTGAAGAGGAGAAACAGAGGTATGTGCAGAAACAGATTGAAAAGACAATGAAGATGGCACAGTACATCGCAACAACTGAAGAACATATAGGACTCACCCCTGCAGCCGAAGAGGCTTTGAAACATGCTGCAGATATCTACAAGCCTGCAGTGAGCACCAAACATATCCAGGGTGAGTTTGACATTGGGGATGAAACAAATGTCAAAAAGGCAGTTATGGAAGAGAGGACATACCGAATGCCCTATGAGATCCCTGAACCTCGTGTCCATGATGCTACAGCATTGGATGAGGATATGTTGATCAAACACTTTGTGCCTCTCTCTGACATGAAGTGGTACAGGAAACTCAGAGACCAGTACGAGATGCCTGAGAAAATGGATAAGATTGTGCAGAAGAGACAAAAACGCATCCGCCTCTCCAGATGGGAACAGTTCTATGTAATGCCCCTTCCTAGAATTACTGACCAGTACAGGCCAAGATGGCGTATTCCAAAGCTCACACAGGATGACTTGGAAACTGTCAGACCAGCCAGGCGCTCACCTTCCCCCACTTCTGAGGCTTCATTCAGAACAAGAAGGCGTTCTCTGGGTGACATGAGCGATGAGGAGCTTCTAATGCCCATTGATGACTACATGTCCCTGAAAAGATCTGAGGAGGAGAAGGTGAGACTGGAGGATGAGCTGGAGCTTGGATACTCTGCCTCCCCACCAAGCGGCAGCCCTGTCCGCTTTGAGTTATCTTCCTTGCGACGCCCATCACCACGACATGTGGAACATGTTGCCAGAAAAGAAAGAGAAACTAAAGTAGTGGAAGTAGCCAAGACAACAGAAGTCCGCTCTGTCTCCCAGTTCATGAGAAGGAGGAGATCCCTCTCTCCCACATACATCGAGCTGATGCGTCCTGTGTCTGAATTAATTAGACCTCCCCGTGCACGTCCTCCCGTTGAAGTTGAGGGTGAAATTGTAGAGAGAAGGTCCCCGACTCCTGAAAGGACACGCCCACGCTCTCCCAGTCCTGTCTCTGATGAGAGATCCTCTAGATCGTCCTCCAGGTTTGAGAGGTCAGCCAGATTTGACATCATGTCTAGATATGAGTCCAGAAAAGCTGCCCTGAAGTCGGAAAAGAAGTATCAAGTTGTGAGCCAGACACCTTTCAGCCTTGACCATGCACCTCGCATTACTGTTAGGATGCGTTCTCACCGTGTGCCATGTGGTCAGGACACCAAGTTTACTCTGAACGTCCAAGCTAAACCTCAAGCTGAGATTACATGGTTCCACAATGGACAACAGATTCTGGAAAGTAGCAAATACCAGTTCACCAACATGAGTGGAGTGCTGTCCATCCACATCGTTGACTGTCAAGCCGAGGATAGTGGAACATATCGTGTTGTGTGTGCTAATGCCAAGGGTGAGGCTTCAGACTATGGCACCCTGGATGTATCCGGAGGGGAATTCACAACATACTCATCACGACGTAAAGATGAGGAGGTTCCAAAAACATTTGTCCCTGATATCACTAAGACAGATCATTATCACACATCATCTGTCAAGTTAGCTTCCTCCTTGAAAACACACTTTGAGGTACAAGAAACCAAATCTAAGCTGACTGAAACACGTGAAGTTTCTCGTGAGAGATACTCATCAGCTGAAAGATATGAGTCTTCTATCAAATACGCTTCAACAGAATACCTGTCATCATCATATTCATCAGCATCGTCTGACAGGTTTTCTAAGGAAAAAGCAGCTGAGGCCAAAGCCAAGACTCTGAAGTCCACTGCTGCCGATGAGGCGCCAGTTCGCAAAGTGAAGGCTACACTGCCCGCAAGAATACTCACTAAACCCCAGTCTGTGACAGTCGCAGAGGGAGAGTCCGCAAGGTTCACTTGTGACATTGATGGCGAACCAGCACCAAGTGTGACATGGATGCACGAGGGTCAAACTATTGTCTCCTCTTCCCGTCACCTAGTGACCACAACTCAATACAAGTCCACTTTTGAGATTTCCTCTGTTCAGTCGTCTGATGAGGGCAACTACATTCTGTTGGTCGAGAACTCTGAGGGCAAACAGGAAACTCAGTTCACTATTACTATTCACAGACCTGCTCCTAAAGAGGAGGTGACTGTGATGATCCCAGAGCCATCCATAAAATCTCCTGAGCCCTCAGTAAAATCACCTGAACCGTCAGTGAAATCACCTGAACCGTCGGTGAAATCCGCTGAACCGTCAGTGAAATCCCCTGAACCATCAGTGAAATCATCGGAACCATCAGTAAAATCACCTGAACCGTCAGTGAAATCACCAGAACCGTCAGTGAAATCACCGGAACCATCAGTAAAATCACCTGAAGCGTCAGTGAAATCACCTGAACCGTCAGTTAAGTCTCCTGAAACGTCAGTGAAATTACCTGCACCATCAGTGAAATCACCTGAACCATCAGTGAAATCACCTGAACCGTCAGTGAAATCACCTGTACCATCTGTGAAATCACCTGTACCGTCAGTGAAATCACCTGTACCGTCAGTGAAATCACCTGTACCGTCAGTGAAATCTCCTGAGCCAAGGGTCAAATCCCCAGAGCCAGAAGGAATCAAATCTCCAAGGAGTGTCAAGTCACCTGAACCAATAACTTCACCCCTCCGAGTGAAATCTCCTCCTACAGTAAAATCTCCTGAGCCAATCACCTCTCCACGGAGGATGAAGTCCCCTCCCCCAGTCAAGTCTCCTGAACCGATTACCTCGCCTCTACGAGTGAAATCTCCCCCCACTGTCAAGTCCCCAGAGCCAATCACGTCACCTTTCAGGGTTAAGTCCCCTCCTACTGTCAAGTCCCCGGAACCAATTGCTTCACCTCCAAGGGTGAAATCTCCTCCACCTGTTAAGTCCCCAGAGCCAATCACTTCTCCAAAAAGAGTAAAGTCTCCCCCAACTGTCAAATCTCCAACTCCTTCAAAGGCACCCAAGATCGTAAAACAAGTTACTGCAGAGGCTTACGAGAACAAAGTGAAAATGTATTGCGTTGCTGAAAGCAGTGTGCTAGAAGTTGTCTGGTACATGAATGGAAAGAAACTGACGCAGAGCAGCCACTATGAGATCTCTAGTTCTGCTGATGGAGCCTGCTATCTGTACATCAATGACCTCTCAGACAGTGACCAGGGTGAATACACCTGTGAAATCACCACTGAAGGAGGGGTCTCCAAGTCATCCTTCTCTTTTGTTGGCCAAGTGTTTCAGTCCATCCGCACTAAAGTAACATCTTATGTGGAGCAGCAAATGGCCATGAGAGGTAAGGAGAATACATCTTTTTCATAGATAAAAAATCATTAACATTGAAGGTTTTGTCCAATGGTTAAAATGTTGCTTTCCTATATATTTCAGGATCAATGAAAACACAAGAACTACAAATGTCAAGTCAAACGGAGGCAACAGCGATGGCCTCCCTTATGAAATCAGAACAAATGATGAAGAAAGAAATCCATGGAGAGTCCAAAATGGTTATGATGGAGCGAAGCATGATGGAACATGAGAGCTTCTCCTCCCAGGCTGTCCAAATGACTTCCTCCATGCAGGAGACCTCCTTTAGTAGCTCCAGCATAGCTGAGGTCAAGTTTGAAACCATGTCAATGTCCAGTATGTCCTCCTTAACCTCTGAGACATACGCTATGAGCTCCAGCAGCCACGAGATGTCCAGCCACGTTGAGGGATCCTCAATGCATGCCATTAGCCACAGCAGTCAAGGTAAGGGTTTTTTAAGACTACACTGAATCAATGTTGTTAGTCCATATGCAGTTCTGTCAGTTTGATTGATTGCATGTTTTGTCTAAACATGTCATGTTTTATGTAGGTTCTGCACCAAGAATAGAGGCTCTCCCCGAAGACATTAGCATCGAAGCAGGAAAGGTCCTGACTGTTGCCTGCGCCTTCTCTGGTGACCCAACACCTCACATAGAGTGGTCCCGCTCAGGAAGAATCCTGCCAGGCGAGCAAGAGAGTGGCAGGTTCCATATTGAGACAATGGATGACCTCACCACACTCATCATCACTGGTGTAAGACAGGACGATGCTGGGGCATACACGCTTAAACTGTCAAATGAGCATGGATCTGACACAGCAACAGTTAACATTAGCATTCGATCAATGTAAAAAAGCCAATTTAATTTCTATCCTCCCCTTTCCCTCCTTCAATGCCTTTTTATTTATTAATTGAACAAAATAATCTTACTTGATAAAGACCTGGATTTCTGTTCTTGTAAATATGAACTATTTTTATACCAAACTTGACATTAATTTATGCCAAACTAGACTAAAGTCTAAAGTTGTTATAAAATGTGCCATATTGGATAATTATGACAGGATTTTTGATCCATTTTTCTGTGACATGTACATAATGTATATAGCCGAATTTAACGGTTATGGGAAATGTATGAATTGTTATATATGACAATATTAACTGAAACAATGAAACTGATGTTTAAAAGGAGAAAGTTTCACAAGAAACGAATACCCTGTTAAACCTGAAACTAAACTCTGTGCCTCAACAATAAGTTGAAGTCTTAAGATTGCCTCAACAGGTAGAGAGGCTCCCTGTTGAAGTTTACAAAATCAGAGAGACAATATTATACGCTGTATGTTACTATGTGCAGTGATATTACATTACTCCTATGAATTGTAACATGACCATAAGACCCTGAGTGCTGTTTGCATATTACCCTCATGGAAGCAGCATAAACTGGCCTTGTGTTCTGACTGACTATGTCATACCACCATTTTAATGACATGCTCACAGTGCGAGCGGCCTGCACTCAGTGAGCTAAAACATTTTTTTTGTGCTCTATTTCTGGCTAATGACTGTTTGAATACACTTTCAGAAGTAACATCACCTGGCCATTCACAAAGAAAGTGCATTCTGCACTTGTTAGCAGAGTTAGAGCCATCTCTTGGAGGACTGCAGTGTGTTTGTGTGATAGCTTTAGAATTTCCCCGTCAGTTGCAATGAGCAAACATCAAGCAAGCGTACCGCAGTGACACCATCCACTGTGTTAAGTGAAGAAAAATATGTGTTTGCCCTGCACTTTGGTTTGATTGAAATTAGAATTGTAGCTATATCTATTTACGCAACCTCCTCGAGTTTTATTCATTTTTGATTTAATAAAGCATGATATCAGCACCATAAAACGTCTGTGTTTTTAATGATTTTGTCTGATTTATTTATTCTATTTCTATACATAAGAGAGATGTGAAAATCACACGATTTTAGCTGAATTTGCAATAGGCCCTACCTTAGCTTACATCAAAAATATTTAATGAATCACTAAACATTCAAGTTGGGTCCAAGGGTCAACCTCCGGGGCTGTAAAATGAAGCCAATGCGAAAGTGATTTAAACTGCAATACCACCGATGGTCGCCAGGGACTGGCCCATAATAATGTTTTCAGAATTTCTATTTGAGCTTTTTGAGGAATTTGTTATTTTATGTATTGGGTTAAACTTAAACCTCTGAGTTAAACTTTCTCTCTCTCTCTCTTGGGCTAAAACTCCATCTAAAGTTTGACAACTCTCAATCAGAACTCACCTATACTTTAGTTAGCATTAATTATATTAGTAAAGATGCGCACTAATTGTACCGTTTGGTCTGCTTTTGAGTATTGTCGAAACGGAAGGTGACAGAGAAAATATAAAACACCCGCCAAAGTTGTGAATTTAGCCAATCATGAAACAGCTGTGTCGTCATCAGAACTCATGCAGAGCGTTGAAGTGAAGTTCAAAAAATGAATGAAAATGTATTTTGACATTTAACATTTACTTATACAGAGAAAATTACCTGCACTCAAAATACGGTGTTTCAAGTGCTCAGATTGGCAATTTCCACTTGAGTACGACCTGAGTAGCGTGGTAGAAAGATACAATTTTCCAAGCCAGTCCTGATAGGAGCAGCGAGGTTGCTTTAGGCTTCTATAAGAAGTAGTCTAATATGGCCAACTAGCTTGGTCATCACGTCTGTTCGAAAAGTTACAATTGTGTTAGTATTTTTTCTTGCTACATCATCCTACGTATCTCGAGCCCATACCATCGATTGTTAAATCACCATCTGACCCGAGGGGTGGAAAACAGCATGGAGTCTGAACACTTCTTCGTCGAATGATACAGAGAGACAGTAGATGGCGTCATTGCACACACAATGTTTCTTCTACCGACCTGAAAAAGCTAAGTAATTCCTCTTTTGACGTTATGTGTATGTATAGCATGTGCACCACTTTAATCCAACACATAATGACTGAAGCAGTCGTGAAAATGCGACATTCTGGTTTCTTAAAAAAGGCCAAGTGTGTTAATACAGGTGACAACTGAGTTTGTGTTATTTGAGACAGTGGATGTGGTCTTACACTTTATTTGTGTTGAGAGACCTTATCTGAGAGATCTTGTCACGGCTGCTGCAGTCTTCTATCCCAGCAAATAAATACATTTATTTATTAAACAAGATACTCTGAACGCTGAAAATGAGACATAGTGAGCTGCTAAAGAGCTCTACTCAAGCAGAATAACTACTGATGAACTATAGTCTAGTAGAACTGTGAAGTAAAATCAAGGGGAAAATGTTATGTTCTGGAATCTAAGCCAAGATGTATTATTATTATTATTATTATTATTATCAATAATAATAATAATAATAATAATAATAATGCTAATAATCGACCAATGATGGAAATATAGGGCCAGATACTTCAGCTTCTCCTCTTCTTTCCCAGTGTCCCAGCACTGTGCCAGTCATGGAGCCTAGCCTCTTATGTATCACACTGGTGAGGGGAGTTAGAGCTCCCAAACTTGGATTTAGGGCTCTGCAGCTGTCCCAGTGTGACATACGAGACCACCAGCTAGAGACCTGAAGCCATTGCAAAAACCTGGCCTGCGAGACAGAAATGGCTTGGCTGTATAAATCAAATTCCCATCCCCAGGACTGGCTAGCAGAAATAACCTATAAGTGTACCAGAGACTAGGCTCAGGCTGGGAGGGGCCTGATCTTGAAAAC
Source organism: Neosalanx taihuensis (assembly GCA_030340665.1). Classification (NCBI taxonomy): domain Eukaryota; kingdom Metazoa; phylum Chordata; class Actinopteri; order Osmeriformes; family Salangidae; genus Neosalanx; species Neosalanx taihuensis. Next base: position 16,479,503 of record CM059291.1, on the reverse strand, counting down.
CTATGCCTGCGCTTTGTCACACAGTGCAGTCTCACACTTCAATCTGTGAATGGCCCTTCATTGCAAATGTCCCCCAATTGGCTCAGGCGCTTCATCAACAACAGGTTCTGAATGGTTTCAAACAGTGGAAGAAGGAGGGTTCACTTTTTTGAAGAAAAGATAATTAGACACAATTAACTATAACTGACAAATGTATTAATTAAGTGGGAATATGGAAGTTCAAAGCAGGTATAAAGTAACAGAAACACAGGGTTGTTACATTAGCTTCCAATGATTAGAATCTAACCTTATGAATTATTCTGTTGCATCAGACAGGGCTGGTTGCGATGCAGCAGTTCATTCCTTGAAGTAGGGCTAAGCTTCGGGACATGATTTCTCATTAGGTGGTCTATTGTAGCAGGCTTTCTCTGCTTCCGATGGGGAGATTTCTTTAATACTGCTTAAACCAAGCCCAGGCCTTCAGAGCAAATAATCTCTTCAGGTATGAATGATGGCTATTGTTATTATTCCTCCTAGAAACTAGAAAGACAGTTCCCCATTCAGCAAATTGAAATGAGTGCTTTGTTGGTTTATAACTGACTTTGTAGTAACATAATACTTGACATAATTATAAGATAAGAAAAGATAAGATAAGAAAGTCCTTTATTTGTCCATCAATGCAGTTGAAAACTAAAGTGGTCCATCATTCCATCCAATCAAACTGCTACATCCAAAAATAAGAATAGAATATTTAACAATAGAATTGCTGATTTGATAAATGTCCCTTTTCAGGGAACTGTATCAGACATAGTATGGGCCATTTTCAGGAGAAATGACTGAGTTACTTAAGCAGAATGTTGTTACCAAACGAGGGTTACAAAACCTTCAAATTTCCCTCAAATGTCAAATTTCCCCCCCAAAGATATCGAGATTATTTGGTCTTATAGTAGTTATACATATTGATACAAAAATGTGAATTGTAATGATGGGTTAGTCTCATTGTGTTTTAATGAACATAATGTAGAGAGAAACAAGCATGGTGTCCATGGTGTCTGTACAGTGTTTTCGGCTGTCTTGTAACGGGGGTTTTCAGTTTGAGTGACAGGGGCAGCCACTCACTCCTTATAGTCACCAACCGTTTAATGACTCAGGGTATTTAACTGGTAATGTGACAAAAACAAATATTACTAAAAGTGCAAATAGTAAGTGGAGAATTCTATAATACTTAATGAACGTCAATGAAAACAGACAAATCGCCTGACCATAACAGAGAAATCAAGCACAGACTAGTGGGAGGGAGTTGAGTGACAGGTGGGAAGTTGCATAAATGGACTCTTCTCCCATGATGCCCCCAAGAGAGTAACCAATGGGGAGTGTCAGAGCAGTGATGATGCTGATTTGTCCCCAAGTATATAAAGTTAAAGAACCATATTGTCACTTCTGAGCAGTTGGAGCATTCCCAGCCTTGCCTCAGGTGTAGGGATTGCAAGGGAAAGGCAAAACTACACGGCTACACTGTGTAGTTTTGTTTTTAGGGGATATTTCGAGGCTCAACCGTTCTCACCTTGGATATTTTGGAAACGTTTTGGATAAGGAGATTGTTGCATTAGTCACCTGGGCACAGTCCCATCTATTCAAGGCACCCTTGTGGATACAAGTGAGTAGTTTTCACCCTGTATCCACACATACCGCTAATATTTACTTATTACTTGTGTGACTTATTTATTGACAGAAAAATACATGTTCTTGCAAGTGAGGATTAAGTAAAAGACTTGTCTCATAATTCAATATAAAAATATCAAACTGTGTTCCTTCCATTTGGAAATTTAGTTCCACTATTGATGCTTTTGAGCTTCTGTTTTATGAGCTTTTCAAGGTTATTAAACGTATGAAGTTTGTGGAATGATTTCAGAAAATCCAAGAATAGCCCCTGATAGCATTAGAGTGGTGTCCCAGCTGGGTCACCATGTCTTTTTAAGGGAATCAGCAGCCTGGCTATCAGTTGCACCTCCAGCTATGTGCCACATGGTGGCTGTCAATCAAGCAAGGGGGACAAGGTATTTTTGGCCACTGCCATATCTGTCCCTCAGATTCCAGTTTTTAAACATTGGAAGTTAATTCAGTTCCCTACGTGGTTTTTATGAAGGTGTTATATGATGTTTTTTTCCAGTGTTCCCTGGCTTGCAATCATGCCTGTTGTTTTTGACAGTTCAAAGGGTCATATCAGTTTAATTGTATACCTCGGGGTCTAGGTCAATTGGTGTCATTCTAATTCTAACGCTCATATTAATATAAACAAAAACAAAAAACCTGATGCTCGACACTTGGGAGTTTGTGATATGGAGTCATATTTGTTTTAAGCATGCACTGATATTTCCCTTTTCATGTGAAAGTTGTGGTTTGGGATTTGACAGACAGGAGCCGTCTGGTGGAAGAGCTGCACAGTGACAGGCCTATAACTAGGCCTAGGCTGACACTGCTATTCACGTAGGCCTTTGGTGTCACTGTACAGATACTACTATTATACATCCAGTTAAGATGTAGTCCTCTGTCATTGGTTGTAAATACGCTTTGATTCCGGAGTTCTATACATGTGATCATCTGGTTTGACTGTGGGATCTACAGTCAGAGGTGACTGGTTGGTTTTGGCAGGTAGGAAATGGCAAAGGACATTTCCTTTCATCACAATCAGAGCTTGTGTTGAAAATGCTTCAGTACAGTTTCAATCTGGATAGTTGAAGTACATTTGATTATTTTATGAAACTCAGCCAATCAGAAATAGTTATATTTTCTGTTTTAGTCTCAAACATGAATTGCAGACTATTTCAGAAGATTTTTTGTGAACATTGAGTGGCACATGGTTGTTTCAAAAGAACCATGACATATTCCAGTGGTATAATCGCTTAAATACAATTTGACAGTAGAATAATTAATCTTAAACTTATTCTGTTATTGTATTCAATGTAATACAACATACTCAAATGTATGAAAGTAGAGTGTGCATTTGAATATCAGTAAAAGCCTGTTGTTTAAAGTGAGTATTTGAAGATGGAACTTGAAGCCAACAGCTATTTTTAGTTCCTATCTTGTACTTAAGCAGTATTCACAGTTTTGTCTCTGTACTGAATATCACATAATTTATTTGCAGTCTTGGAATAGGACTGAATACATTTGTAATGTTATGACCCTTCTGCTATGTGTATGTACAGTAGAATTGTGTAATGCTTATTTCCTCCAAGGTTTTATACAGAAGTGCAATTTCCCATCTGCCTATTTTCATTTATATTTAGAGAATCTTAGTGGCTATAATTTTGTGCACTACAGCTGCGTTTAAGATGCAAAGATGCAAATATGGTTAAAAGGGGTTGTATGGATTATTATTATGTATTCCACTGACCGACTAGCGAATGTGAGGATTGCTGTTGTTTTAGTTGTCTGAGGTTTGACACTGACTGCTGGCTGTAGTGTCTTAGTGTTTGGCCTTACACCCAACCCCCCCAGCAGTCCTTGGTGCCTGTTGATCTGTGGGCAGTCAGGACCGACTTGCTGCTTTAGGCCAGGTGCAGGGGCGCAGGGACAGCCAAAACTGATGACTTCGTTTCTTTGACTCTCTCAGAGACTATAAATACGCTCTTGCTCTCGGAGAGTTATGGAACTTCGGAGCTGGACATAATCAAAGCCATTCCTTTTGAATGTAAAAATAACGTATGATTAACTTTGTTTTGGAAAAGGGGGTAATTCTGTTTCTCTTGTTCCAGGGTGCCTACCAAAATGTCGACACAGGCGCCAACATTTACACAGCCATTACAAAGCGTTGTAGCACTTGAGGGTAGTGCTGCAACGTTTCAGGCTCAAGTTAGTGGTAAGGAAACCTTATTTTGTTGCATAGCATACAAATAAAACATTTGTGGTGCTGTCCAGAGATTATATATTCAATAAAAGCCTTTTGATAGTTGTATTAAAAGGTTGGGCATTTACATTTAAGCATTTAAAACCAGTGCTTTTGCTTGGATAAAGCATCCTCAACACCTGCCAGATACAATGAATTCCTATATCTATTTGTAGGTTCTCCAGTTCCTGAGGTGAGCTGGTTCCGTGATGGCCAGGTTCTTACTGCTGCGGCTCTGCCCGGCGTTCAGATCTCGTTCAGCGATGGCCGCGCTGTTCTGACGATCCCTGCTGTGACAGCCGCACACAGTGGAAGATTTTCTGTGAGAGCCACCAATGGCGCTGGACAAGCCACTAGCACCGCTGAACTCCTTGTTACAGGTAAATACTAACCTTTCTTATAAAACATTCTTATTATATATAACTGTAAGATGGATGCAGGACTTAATACACACTAACACACTGTCTCCTCTTTCTACAGCGGAGACCGCGCCACCCAACTTTATTCAGAGACTTCAGAGTATGACCGTGAGACAAGGAAGCCAAGTGAGACTGGATGTTCGCGTGACAGGAATCCCTACACCAGTGATTAAGTTCTACAGAGAAGGAGCTGAGATACAAAGCTCCGCTGACTTTCAGATTGTTCAAGAAGGAGATCTTTACAGTTTGTTGATTGCCGAAGCTTTCCCAGAGGATTCTGGAACCTACTCCGTAAATGCTTCTAACAGCAGCGGACGGGCTACCTCCACTTGTGAACTACTAGTTCAGGGTAAGAGTTTTAAAAGTGAGAGGTACAGAGTACAATATTGAGAGTAAATCAGAAAATAAACAACAGTCAAACCCTTTTGATAACTTGAGACAAACAAATGTATAATTTATTTATCTGTTCCCTAGGTGAAGAGGTAGCAGTTCCTGCTAAGAAGACCAAAACAGTTGTGTCAACTTCTCAGATCTCTCAGACTCGCCAGACTAGAGTTGAGAAGGTATGGCGACATCAAGGAACCTTCTCTGTGTCTGTCTCTCTTTCTCTCGTATTCCTTTCTTACGCTTGTCAATTTTATTGCAGAGAGTGGATTCTCGTTTTGAGTCCTCCTCCATGATGTCGATGCAGGTCGAGGGGGGAGTTGTGACCCAGCAGTTGGCACACAAAACCCCCCCTCGTGTGCCTCCAAAGCCAACCTCTAAGTCACCAACTCCACCATCTCTGGTGTCCAAGGTTGCAGGTGCTCGTCACCAGTCTCCATCTCCTGTGAGACATGTGAAGGCACCCACTCCAACCCCTGTCAGGTACAAATCTTTTTTTCTTTACCAGGCAAGGATTCAAGCATATTCTGTAAATGTTTGTCTCTGAATCAATCTATTCTCCATTTCCAGGTCTACCTCCCCCACATCCAGACTGTCTGTCTCCCCTATCAGACCGGTGAAGTCACCATTGACCACACGTAAGCAGATGGCCCAGGGAGCAGATGTCCTGCCCCCCTGGAAGCAAGGTGGCTTCGTGACAGAGTCCAGCTACACCATGACTGCTGGAGCCTCCCACGTCCAGACCTCTGCCTCCTCTGTTCACATGGAGCAGCACTGGGAGGGCTCATATGGAGCTCAGCAGCAGCAGCAGCAGATGACTGTTGTGTCTGTCAAAGAGGTGAGTCCACGCTGAATAAGTGTGACTCCCACTGGGGACCACATCAATGTTGTAGAACCAGAGCCCTCTAGTGGTGGACTGTGATGTTTCTGATCAGTGTTGTGAAGCATGACAGAATGTTTGAATGAACAAAACATTATGATTGATTATGATCCGTCATGGGGATGTGTGTTTATTTGTGTTATAATTATGAGTGATATAGCTTTTAATCTCACTAACTTACATCAAGGTCAACACAACCAGGGTGATATCTGCTTGGTCCCAGTAATGGAGCAGTGGATCATATCTGTCATCACAAGCTAGGGGTACCAGCATTGGCCCAATGCACCAATAAACATGGACAATAATCAATTTGATTTCTCTCATCATCTATTTTGTCACTTTCAAATGTTTAGTGTCTAGTTTCAAATGTTTGAAAGTGATACGTGTAGACAGAAGGTAATGAAGATAAAGTAGACTCGTACTTTTGATTTACCACAGTGGTATTGTATGACACTGTCTACCCAATAAGGTACTAAACAAGGTACTAACACAACACAGTGTGATGTTCCTGTCAAATGTTGTTTCCTGCTCCCATGTACAGAATATCTTGTTTGTCTAGTTTCAACTGCCATGGATGGTCTGAGATCTATGTGCTGTCTGACACACACTGCTTGTTGTCTCCAGGGTGAGGGGGGGAAAAAGGCTGATGCGGTGGCTACAGTACTGGCTGCTGTCGACCAAGCACGTGTTCGGAAGCCTGTGCATGCAGAGGGGGGTCATGCTGAAGAGGAAACTATAGAAACAGATTTGAAAGAACAGCAAATGTTGGCCACAGAGCAACATGTAACAACCCGGACAGTGACAACACAAATGCCAACTGCTATCCACACCTATACTCCTGAGCAAAGCCTGCAGGTCTCCCAGGTTAGAGGGCTTTGGAAGTGAAAAAAATAATCATAACAGTGTTTCCGTCTTTTTACTTCTAATACTTATTTTAATACACTTTTTTTATTTAGATATGTGATCATTTGTTCTGTTGGTTACTTTAGATGCAAAGAAGTACTGAAACTACCACCCATGTGGATACTGCCCTTGCCCCATCCCCAATTCCACATTTTACAGTTTCAAAAGTCACTGTTCCTAAACCAGACTATAGTTATGAGGTAAGATCAGACTCAAGGCAAGCAGTGTAGCATAACCAACTGTTTGTAATAAGTATGGCAAATCAATCTAACTACATACTTTTAGTATATAAGTATATGGTGTGTCAAAATGTTTAATTCATTTTAAATAACTAAACTACAACTATAGTGATACATAAAATTGCTTGCCTGAGATGTAAATGCAAATGTATATATTTCAGAAGTAACAGTGCTTCTAATAAACATTTACACAGTATAACACCAAATGTATGAAAATGTAACCCCTCATCTTTCATTAATCAATAGTTACACTAAAATACTCTATACTAAAAACATAAAATCCTTTCTTGAGTTCCTTAGAATTTATTTGAAAGTACTCTTTAAATTAATTATTAGATTAATACAAATAACATAGATTCCTTTTCCTGTGGCAAAAATAATAATTTAATTAAACAAACCCAGTTTTGTACTTTTCTGGTTTGTGATCATAATAAAATTCTCCTTGGGTTGGTCAGGTTTCAAGAACAGGCTCTGCTATTGCCACACTGCAGAAAGAGTTATCCTCTACCTCTGCACAAAAGATCATCAAACCAGTCAAGCCTCCATCTCATAAGACTGTGGAGACAAGAACGATGCCAGAGTCTACCCCTCCTCCATTTAAAGATATTACTGACAGATATCAGACATATTTTGACACTCACTTGCAGACAGGGACAGGATATATAGGGGGTCTGGAGCAAATATATGAGGATTGGGAAGCACAGGTTTGTAACGTCAGATTTATTTTCTCCCTCGTGAGTCTCTAATGGTGATCCTCTCTAGATACTCACAAACTCCCTCTGTTCTTTTAGGTCCCTTTCTCCCAGCCTCCCCTGTTTTGTGCAGCATGTTTTTGTTTTAGTCCACAGCAAGAGAAGTTGGAGACACTTTTCATTCAGTACTGGGTCTAACAAAGAGATCTTGTGCTTCTAGGTTGTGGAGGCAGCCGCTGTACCTTCAACCCTGGAGGAAAGCGTGGTCCCACCTACTCTTTTGGCTGTAAGTATTTAATTATTTATTATGTTTAAGTTACTTTAAAGTTGATATATTAATCCAGGGAGTCAGGTGGCTCAGTGGTTAAGGCCTTGTGATCGATTCCTGGCTGTGGCTACGTGATGTTGTGTCCTTGGGCAAGGCACTTCACCCTACTTGCTTCAGGGGGGAATGTCCCTGTACTTGCTGTAAGTCGCTCTGGATAAGAGCGTCTGCTAATTTTTTTTGCTGGATTTGTTTTCAGGCTTTGAAGGACTTGACTGTGACAGAGGGTGAATCTGTGACTCTGGAGTGCCAGATCAGTGGTCACCCTGCCCCTGTCATCATGTGGTTTAGAGAGGACTACAGAATCGAGAGTTCCATTGACTTCCAGATAACCTATGAGAGTGGATATGCTCGTCTGGTAATCCGTGAGGCCTTTGCTGAGGACAGCGGTCGCTTTACCTGCACTGCCACCAGCGAGGCTGGAACAATCAGCACATCTTCCTATCTACTTGTTCAAGGTAAGTGAACATAGATAATATTACACACCAAAATCCAACCAGTGTTTGATAACAATACAATTAAATGCTTCTTTTCCATTACAGTGTCAGAAGAAATTGAAAGCAGAGAGGAATTGGGTGCTGTCACTGAACAGATTGTTCATGAGACACAGTGAGAATTAATTATTCTATTAATTTGAACTGATTAATTCATTTACAGTGTTTTAACTTTTATGGTCAACTTGTTCACCTTTCAGAATGACAGTTGAAGCTAAGGAGGAGACCATGTCGGAGGTGAGCGGAATTGCAGAAGAAACTGCAGCTCCTGTTGCTCCCTTCTTCATCAAGACACCTACCATACAAAAGTTGGTGGAAGGAGGAAGTGTTGTCTTTGAGTGCCAGATTGGAGGTACTCCAAAGCCCCACATTATCTGGAAGAAGAGTGGAGTACCTCTTACAACTGGATACAGGTACTTGGTACACAATGTCGCATTTGATGTACAGTGAAAACTGAGTTTTATGTATGACAATATGGTGATTTTGTGATTCACCATGTACTTTGTATCAATCGATTTAGGTATAAAGTTGCCTACAAAAAGGAGACTGGACAGTGCAGGTTGGAGATTTCTATGACTTTCGCTGATGATGCGGGAGAGTACGCCATCTTTATAAAGAACCAGCTTGGAGAAACCTCAGCCTCAGCCAATTTGCTTGAGGAAGGTTAGTGAAATACAAGTTGAATGCATCAACTTCTATCTACAAGTAAAAGGTAATCAGTAACCTCATGATTCTACAAAATGTTTGTTTACAGAGGAATATGATGCCTACATGAAGACACAGGAAGTGACATACAAGACTGAAGTGACTACAAAAGTGGGAGATGTGGCCTCCGCTGTTGTGAGCGAATATGAGATGGAGCAGAGAGGCATGCAGACACAGATGATGCAAACATATGTCTCTGAGCAGGTAATCAGATTAAAAGAAAACAAAGGCTTAAAGATTAGCCATAGCAAAAGTTTTTTTTTCTTTTTTTTACGTTTTTTTCTTCTTTTTTTTTTTTTCTTTTCGTAGGAATTCCAAATATCAACCATTGAGCAGAGGATTATCCATGAGATTCAGTTGACCATCATGAAGATCACCTACCAGGAACTAGTTATCGAGGATGGAGAGCAGATGATGACTACTGCTGAAGGGCAAGCTGAGCAGCCAGCCTTTGCCACTCCAGTCAAACACTACAGAATCATGGAGGGAATGGGAGTCACTTTCCATTGCAAAATGACAGGAAATCCACTTCCTAAGGTGCTAAATAGATCTCAAGTTATTATAAGTATAGAACTTATAAAAACAACTTCACAAGAAATATATTTTGGACATAAATTGATACTAATTCTCTGCTTTTTTCTTGAAAAGATTGCATGGTACAAAGATGGAAAGCGTATCCGTCATGGTGGCCGTTACCAGATGGAGGTTCTCCAGGATGGTCGAGCCAGTCTCCGCCTCCCTGTGGTGCTGCCTGAAGATGAGGGTGTTTACACAGCACTTGCCAGCAACATGAAGGGCAATTCTGTGAGCTCTGGGAAGCTTTCCGTGGTGTCGTCTGCAGTAGGGGGACCTCAGAGATATACACCCCAGCCAGCAATGGAGAGAATTAGGTTAGATTTCAAACAATACTTACTCAAACTATACTCTATGCACCTATCAGAAACCTAAGACTGCAAAGCATCACTAACTTTACACATTTTCAGATCTACATCCCCACGGTCTTTGAGCCGCTCTCCTGGTCGCTCTCCCGGTCGCTCTCCTGCTCGCAGGCTTGATGAAACAGATGAGAGTCAGTTGGAAAGGCTGTACAAGCCTGTCTTTGTCCTGAAGCCTTCCTCATTCAAGTGTGCTGAGGGGCAAACTGCAAGATTTGACCTGAAAGTCACTGGTAGACCAATGCCTGACACATATTGGTTCCACAATGGTAAATAACCTTATTTAACCAATAGTATTTTGCTATTTGCAAGATATATATTTCATATTCCAATAATTTATCGAATTTACTGTTTTCAGGACAACGAGTGGTTAATGACTACACCCACAAGATAGTCGTTAAGGAGGATGGAACTCAATCGATGATTGTGGTTCCAGCAATGCCCCATGACTCTGGAGAGTGGAATGTTGTTGCACAGAACAGAGCTGGAAGAACCTCTGTTTCCATGACTTTGACTGTTGATGGTAATACAATGTTGTCTCATTTACAGACTTTGTTTTAATTAGATATATGGATTAAGTATAATAATTAATGTAATGTATAATTTTCTGATAGTATTGAGTAAGATATGGCTGACAGTAGACTTTCCTTTTGTTGTCATTTACAGCGAAAGAAAACTTGGTCCGACCCCAGTTTACTGAAAAGCTGAAGAACATCAGTGTAAGACAAGGCACTCTGGTTGAGCTGGCGGTCAAAGCCATTGGAAACCCCCTGCCTGACATTGTTTGGCTGAAAAACAGTGACATCATCTCCCCACATAAGCACCCAAATATCAAGTATGTTTTATTCTGATCTTGATTTCAACTTTCTATAAAACTAGTAACATAAAGCTTGTTTGATAGAATTAATTTACTTTTTTATTTATTTTCTATTTTAGGATTGAAGGCACAAAAGGAGAGGCCAAATTCCAGATCCCTGTTCCAGTCAGTTCTGATAGTGCCTGGTACACAGCCACAGCCATCAACAAAGCTGGAAGAGATACCACACGCTGTAGAGTCAATGTTGAGGTGGACTTTGTTGAACCTGAACCTGAAAGGAAGCTTATTATTCCCAAGGGAACCTACAAAGCCAAGGATATTGCTCCTCCAGAGTTGGAACCCTTGCATCTTCGTTATGGACAAGATCAATGGGAGGAGGGTGATCTTTATGACAAAGAGAAACAACAGAAGCCACAGTTTAAGAAGAAGCTGACATCAGTCAGACTTAAGCGTTTTGGTCCCGTCCATTTTGAATGCAGACTTACCCCTATTGGAGACCCCACCATGATGGTTGAATGGTTGCATGATGGCAAACCTCTAGCAGCTGCAAACAGGCTGCGCATGGTCAATGAATTTGGCTATTGCAGTCTTGACTTTGAAGCTGCTTATGCCAGAGACAGTGGTGTAATCACTTGCAGAGCAACTAACAAGTTTGGAGTTGACCAGACCTCAGCTACCCTGATTGTCAAGGACGAGAAGAGCCTGGTGGAGGAAACTCAGCTACCTGAGGGTAGGAAGGGAATACAAAGAATTGATGAGATGGAGCGTATTGCTCATGAAGGAGGTCCTTCTGGAGTTAGTGTAGATGAAGGATCAGAGAAGACAAAGCCAGAGATTGTTCTTGTTCCTGAACCTGCCAGAGTACTGGAAGGTGACGCTGCAAAATTCCGCTGCAGAGTGACTGGTTATCCAACACCAAAGGTTAACTGGTACCTTAATGGTCAGCTCATTCGCAAGAGTAAGAGAATGAGACTTCACTATGATGGCATTTACTACTTAGAGATTGTAGACATCAAGTCCTATGATTCAGGGGAAGTGAAAGTGGTGGCAGAGAACCCCATTGGTACAGCTGAGCATAAGGTTAAGCTGGAAATTACACAGAAAGAGGACTTCAGATCTGTCCTTCGCCGCGCCCCTGAGGGCGTTGCACCAGAACCTGGAAGAATTCCTTTTGAAGTTGTGAAGGTTGAAAAGCCTGATGAGGACACTCGTCCCAAAGAGGTTGTGAAGCTGAAGAAAACAGAGAGAGTGATCCATGAAAAATCCACAGAGGAGACTGATGAGTTGAAAAATAAATTCAAGCGCAGAACAGAGGAGGGTTACTATGAGGCCATCACTGCTGTGGAGCTCAAGTCTCGCAGGAAAGATGAGTCTTACGAGGACATGCTTAGGAAGAGAAAGGAAGAACTTCTTCATCATATGAAACAGAAGTCTGAGGTTGAAAAGAAGAAGGAGGAAGAACGCAAGCTTACCGTTCCCACAATCAAACCAGAGAAATTCAAGCTCTCTCCCAGCATGGAAGCTCCTAAGATCTTGGAGCGTATTGCGAGCCAGACCGTTTCCCTGATGGAGGAGGTTCGTTTCAGAGTCAGGGTGGTTGGTAAACCAGAGCCTGAGTGCCAGTGGTTCAAAAATGGTGTTTTGCTTGAGAAAACGGATCGCGTTTACTGGTACTGGCCTGAGGATCATGTATGTGAATTAGTAATACGCAATGTCACAGCTGAAGATTCTGCTAGCATCATGGTCAAAGCCGTCAACATTGCTGGGGAAACTTCAAGCCATGCCTTCCTGTTGGTGCAAGGTACTTGTATGAGAAACATTTCATTTCAATATTTATTTTCTAATTGTGATTATGAATAGTATTACGGTTTTGATTTATCATCTCATTGAATTCTGTCAAGCATTATCATTGCACTGTATGTTCAAAACAAAGAGTATGTGCCAAAAAGAGCTAAGTAGTTTGAAATACTGTAAATCACTGCATCTCTGATTTATTCTCAATTCTGCAGGAAAGCCAGTAATTACCTTCACTCAAAAGCTAGAGGATACCGATGCTAAAGAGAAGGATACCATGGCTACCTTTGAATGTGAAACTAATGAGCCTTTTGTTAAAGTCAAATGGATGAAGAACAATGTGGACATTTTCTCTGGAGACAAATACAGGATGCACTCAGACAGAAAGGTTCACTTCCTTTCTGTGCTCATCATTGGCATGAATGATGATGCAGAATACAGCTGTGCCGTTGTTGAGGACACCAACATCAGAACCACAGCCAGACTCCATGTTGAAGGTATGTTAGTTCATCAAAAAGTATTTTATCTAATTTCCGAACCACATCTGCAACATTGCCTTTGATCTAGATTGAGAGCTTTGCTTTTCAATGAACTTCCCAAGCACACATTTTTATTTATTTATTTCTTTTACTCTGTAATCAAATAAGTAGACTAAAGAAACATATGTAACAATTATGACATCATGGGTTTAAATTAATGAAAGCATGCATTTCAAGAAGTTTGATTTGTTTTTTTGGGCCACCAATGTAATTGTTCTAATCTTCTTTTATTCTTTGTACACTCACGCTTATAGGTTCTGCACTGGAAATAATAAAGATGTTGGACAACACAGAGGTGCCTGAGACCTACTCTGGAGAGTTTGAGTGTGTCGTGTCCCGTGAGGATGCTGTAGGCACCTGGTACTTTGAGAAAAATGAGATCACTCCCAGCCACAAATACGTTCTTTCCTCCCGTCGTGGAAGACATTCACTGTCTGTGAAAGATGTGAAGAAGGAAGATCAGGGCAAATACACATTCGTTGTTGGGGAATTTAAGACAAGCGCTTCCCTGAAGATGAAATGTGAGTTTTACAATTAGTAACACATTGTCTGTTTATTTTCTATGGATATAATGTATTGAGGCCACTGAACATTGAACATACATTGCTGATTTGATCATGTAAATTTGAATCTCATCACATTTGTCCCTTTTAGTACGTCCTGTAACTCTGATGCAACCCCTGTCTGATGTGACGGTTTGCGAGGGAGACATTGCTCAGCTGGAAGTCAAATTCTCTCAAGAAAATGTTGAGGGGTCTTGGATGAAGAATGATACCCCTGTCACTGCTTCAGATCGTGTTCACATTGTAATTGATAAACTCACCCATAAATTACTGATTGAGAATACCAGCAAGGATGACACCGGAATGTACTCGTTTGTGGTGCCTAACCAATATATCTCCACTACTGGAAAACTGACAGTTCAAGGTGAGTTCATATTTTACATCAACTTTCAGTTTCACACAGTTACCTTTTATAAGTTTACCAAATTGTTTGCTTTTTTTGTGTTTCAGTTATTGGCATTTTGGCACCACTAAAGGATGTCACTTCAGTTGAGGGAACCAAGGCTGTTCTGGAGGCTAAGATCTCCGCTGCAGATATCAGCTCTGTGAAGTGGTACCAAAATGACAAGCTTGTTATGCCCAGCGACAGGATCCAGATGGTTGCTAAGGGAACCAAACAGCGCCTGGTATTTAACAGGTCCTTCGCTTCAGATGAAGGCAACTACAAGCTGGTCGTAGGCAGAGCTGACACAAGCTGCAAATTAACTGTCCAAAGTAAGAATTTTGAACAAGTGATATTTTGGTTTAGGGTTATGAACATTTTAGTGTGTGTTCTAATTTGACTTAATCCAACAGAAATTCAAATCCTGAAGCACATGGAGGATAAAGTGTGCACCGAGACTCAGAATGTCACCTTTGAGGTTGAAGTTTCTCATCCTGGCATTGACGCTGTCTGGACTTTTAAGAATCAGCCCCTTAAAGCTGGTCCTAAATACAAGATGGAGGCAAAGGGCAAGCGGTATGCCTTCACTGTCATTAATGCCATGAAAGATGAAGAGGGAGAATACACTTTTGCAGCTGGTGAAAAGACTTCCAGCGCAAAGCTTACCGTGTCAGGTATAAAAAAAGCATATTTCACCGCAGCGATACGTTTAAAAACATTAAAAACAAAGCAACTACATAGAGGGCACCAAGTTGACATTAGTTTTTGCTTTTTGAAACCCAGGTGGTGCCATCAACCGGCCCCTACGTGATTTGATTGTTGCTGACTCTCAAACTGCTGAGCTGGAGTGTGAGGTGGCCAACCCAAACGCTGAGGGCAAGTGGCTGAAGGACGGACAGGCTGTGGACTTCAGTGAAAATGTCCGGAGTGAGAAACTTGGCACTGTCAGGCGTCTTGTTATTGTTATAACCAAAGCTACTGATGTTGGGGAATATACCTACCAGGTTGCAAACTCAAAGACAACTGCCAATCTCAGAGTAGAGGGTAAGTACATTTTTCTTAACTACTTCTAAATGACTTTTCTATGACTTTATACAGAAACTCGTAATTGTAATCATGATATAGTTGTATAGGCTCTTGCAAATTATTGTCTTACATTTACATTCCGTTTTGGCAAACATATTGGCTTACAAAGCTTAAAGATTGTGTTTAAGATTGTATTTAAAAAACACCACCCTCCCTCATTCAACAGTATTTGCGCTTAATACAAATTCCAATATTTATTGTTACAGCTGTGAAAATCAAGAAGACCCTGAAGAACCAGACTGTCACTGAGACACAGGAGGCCGTGTTTAGTCTGGAGCTGACCCATGAGGATGTGAAGGGCTCACAGTGGATCAAGAATGGTGTTGAGCTCCGTCCCAGTGAGAAATATGAAATCACTGTTGAAGGCATGGTCCACACCTTGAAAATTAAGAACTGCACCACTCATGACGAGTCTGTTTATGCATTCAAACTTGGAAAGCTGTCTGCTAATGCCAGGTTAAACGTTGAGAGTAAGTACAACTATAGCTGTTGTAGATCTTATAATATTTTGTACTGAAAATGTTTTACAAACTTCATGGATGTCAATCTTTTTTTTTCAGTTATTAAGATTTTGAAGAAGCCAAAAGATGTGACATCACTGTTGGGTGCCACAGCCTCTTTTGAGGTGGGTCTGTCCCACGATGATGTCCCTATAAAATGGATGTTCAACAATGTGGAGCTTAAATCAAGTGCGAACATTAACATGATGTGTGAGAGAAAAACTCACAAGTTGGTCATCCAAAATGTGGACACCAACAAAGCAGGGGAGTACACTGCTATGGTTGGACATGTGCAGTGCAGCGCATCTCTCTATGTTGAATGTGAGTTTTTAAGTTTGAAATCAATCATTTTCAACGTTCAAAAATTAACAATTTGCAACATATTAACTTGTGTTTTATGTTTCCAGCCTTGCGTGTCACCAAACCTATTAAGAGCATTGCTGTCCCAGAGACCCATGTTGCCACTTTTGAGTGTGAAGTTTCACATTTCAATGTCCCAGCCAGCTGGCTGAAAAATGGAGTGCAGATTGAAATGAGTGAAAAGTTCAGGATTGTGGTCCAGGGAAAACTTCACCAGCTCCAGATCATGAATACCAGCAGACAAGACTCTGCTGAGTACACCTTTGTCTGTGGAAATGACAAAGTCTCTGCAACACTGACTGTTAATCGTAAGTTTTTTTGTCAAACTAATTATATGTATTTAAATTAACTCTGCCCGATGCAAATCTAACAATGACATGTGTTTTTTCGACAGCTATCCTAATCACATCCATGATGCAAGACATAAACGCTAAGGAGAAAGACACCATCACGTTTGAAGTGAATGTAAATTACGAGAGCATCACCTACAAGTGGCTCAAGAATGGTGTTCCGATCCGGTCCACAGACAGATGCCAGACCCGTTCAAAGCAGCTTACACACTCGCTCACAATCCGGAATGTTCATTTTGGTGATACCGGAGAGTATAAATTTGTGGCTGGCTCAGCAACTACATCCGCAAAACTTTATGTTGACGGTAAGTACTGTTGATAAGGCTTGATACAAGGCTTGCCAATACTTTGTACTCTGTATTTGGCAGTAGTAGTAATTGTATTTCTGTCCTCTTGTCTTTGTACTTGAAGCTCGCGTGATTGAATTCACCAGGCATATCAAAGATATCAAGGTAACAGAGAAAAAGAAGGCCATCTTTGAATGTGATGTTTCTGAGCCCAACATCCAAGTGACGTGGATGAAAGACGGGCAGGAGCTTGAAATGTCTGAAAGGTCAGTGTCATCGATTACATATATTTGTATAGGATATATTAAAATGCTACCAATAACAGCTTGTTGACATCCCCTCCATCGGTCATCTTTACAGATACAAAGTCTCCACTGAGAAGTTTCTGCACCGCTTGATGATCCAGACTGTCCGCATGTCAGATGCTGGGGAGTATTCTGTGGTCGCTGGTGCAAGTGTGTCAAAAGCTCACCTGGCTGTAGAGGGACGGGATGTCAGGATCTCAGAGCCAGCAGAGAAAGAAATCACGGTTAGTATCAACTAAAGGTTTACATATGCAAACCTCTGTCTTGTATGTCAGTATGTGTCCGTAGAATACTAATGTATGACACATATTTTTTCTAGGTGGTTGAAAAACAAAGAACGATTTTTGAATTTGAAGTCAATGAGGACGAAATTGAAGGCCATTGGCTCCGAAACGGTGTTGACATCGTTTTTCCAGCTGAGGAGCGGTTTAACTATGTTGTCATCCGGAAGATTCACCGTTTGACTATCTCAGAAACCTATAGAAGTGATGCTGGGCAATACACGTTCATTGCTGGGAAAAACAGGACAGTGGTGACGCTACATGTCAGCAGTAAGTTCACACAATTACATGAATTGAATTTCATTTAAATTGAAAGCGTAAGCTGAAAATCAGTAATCAATTTCTAATACAAGCACTTCTGTTTACTTCATTTAGTCCCTGATCCACCAAAGATCATCCGCCAGATGCAGCCCCAGTCTGTGGAGGCTGGCAAACCTGCTCGCTTTTCTGTAGAGGTGACTGGCATCCCTCAGCCTCAAGTGTCTTGGTACAAGAACTCCCAGGCTCTCTCACCCGGGTTCAAGTGCAAGTTCCTGCGTGAAGGAAACGAGCACACACTGCTACTGATCGAGGTGTTCCCAGAAGATGCAGCTGTCTACAACTGTGAGGCA
Source organism: Neosalanx taihuensis (assembly GCA_030340665.1). NCBI lineage: Eukaryota > Metazoa > Chordata > Actinopteri > Osmeriformes > Salangidae > Neosalanx > Neosalanx taihuensis. The sequence goes on along the minus strand of CM059291.1, from coordinate 16,461,784 downwards.
AAGAATGATGCTGGCATGGTCACTAGCTCAGCTGCACTTACCGTGAAAGGTAGGTTGAGACACTGTGTATACAATTTATTTGTTTAAATAAGAAGTTTGAATATCTTACCAATAATGCACTTTTTTCACTTTTTTGTATTGCAGTTTCCGAATTAGTCTCCCCCGATTCTAGATCTCCTCGTTCTGCACCTACGATCATCTCTCCCCTTAAAGATATCTTAGTCAGAGAGGGAGAGCCAGCCAAGTTCCAGTGTTGTGTCACTGGTGAAGGTATCTATGTTTTATTATCTTCAAAAAACAGCTTTTTATGAATTGTAATGAAATACAGAAACCAAATACAATGTTCTTTCTCTCTGTAGATCTGAAAATCACTTGGTTCTGCAAGGATAAGGAGCTCAGACAGTCTGACATATTTAAGATGTCTCAGTTTGCTGACAAGTGCCAGCTGGACATAGCCAAAGTTGTCCCTGACAAGGAAGGGGAATATACTTGTGTTGCTAGAAACTCATCAGGAATGGTTTCTTGCTCTGCAACTTTAATGATTGATGGTAAGTTAAATTCCCATAATACAAATAATTAGATATATTTCCAATGTATGTAATCCTTTGTTTTAAGAATAACGGTAGTGCATGCATATGCTGTGTATGCGCTAGTTTAGTCAAACTGATTTCCCATGCAGTTGACGTTACTCCAGATTTATAAAACATATATTTGTATCCGGTATTGAACACTGTCTTGTAGGCTACCATTTTGTCAGGGAACAACATTTTTCTTTAAAGCCAAAGACATTCTTGTCAAATCTCACTGGCAAGCCCAACTTGAAGCATATCCAACAACACCTGTTAGCTAAAAGCATATTGTATACCAGTGGTCTTCAACCCTGGTCCTCAGGACCCACTGTCCTGCATGTTTTGGATGTTTCCCCCTTCCCACACACCTGATTCTAATGCATGATCGTTTACCAGGATTCTTCAGAGGTAGATAACGACCCAAGCATTAGAATCAGGTGTGTTGGAGCAGGGAAACATCTAAAACATGCAGGACAGTGGGTACTGAGGACCAGGGTTGAATACCACTGTTGTATACGCTAGTGCATCATGGAGAAGTGGCAAGGTTTCATGCTTGTTCCCAGCATTCTATAGTCAGAGATAAGTTGTTTGTACAATAAGCCGCCAATTTGGCCCGCAACAAACATTGTCTTTGACTTTTTAAGAGTACTGAGGACACCGGGATATTCTGAACAAATGCCCTATCTGAGCTTGCAGTATGCTATGTTTAATATTTAAGCAACTGATAGTACTACCAACGTGTGTGGAAATACTAACAGTTATAACAGTGTAATATTACAAGCACTTTGATAATTGTGGCATGCTCTATTTTGTCTCTTAATTTAAAGATAATATTACATAACCAATCCCCTTTAGGATTTGTCATGAGATATTCTTTTTTGCATTCTTCGTTGTTGGAACACAGAGTAAACTGTAGCAATTTGCTCAAGATAAGCTTGCATGACCGGACAAGAAACCAGCTATTGACACTTCTCATCTTGAAATGCCATCATCAAAAACGCTGCACCAACTTCGCGCTGGCACGTCAACAATAATCTGAAGAAGTTACTATTGATTCTTGACCTAATTCTACTCTTTTTTTATTGCCCAGATGAAAATATGAAAACCATAGATAGGCAAACTGTGTCGAAAACTGGGGAGATAAGTCACAAAAAGGAGGTATACTCAGAGGGCCACCGATCAATGGATATGAGCACACACAGTGTACAGACCTTTCAGTCTGTCTCTGAGACGTCCACTGTGAGGATGACATCCTCATCTGTGAGGAAGGTGGAAGTCACCACTACCGAAGAATCGGACATTCCCTCAAGCCCCATCTTGCTCTTAAAAATGACCGACGTGAGGGTTAAAAGGGGTGAGGTGGCCCAGTTCAACTGCTCTTTTGATGGCCAGCCATTTACAGGAATAGTGTGGGACCATAATGGACGAACGCTGGCAGACACAGAGAGGGTAAAACTCTCCCATAGCAGAGGGCTTCAGTCCCTAATCATACAAGGGGTAGAACTGGTTGACCAGGGAACTTACCGCTGTACCACTCTCAATAAACATGGCGAGAACAGCACCTCTGCTCAGCTTACTGTGGAAGGTGGTTAATCTTTCTTTTTTAATATCACCACTCTCTTGTCCATCCCACTTCATCTGCTTCCTGCTGCTTTTAAACCTTTAATATATCCTATAGAATGTTAACCAAGTGAAATGTAATGAAATAACCATCTTTGTTAAATCCAGTTAGTTCCCGTTACAAGCTTGCCCCTAATATCCATCTTTCCATATCACTAACCCCTTCCGCCTATTTGAAGCCTAGATACCCTTTTACTGATGAAGTTAATCCCTAATAAATCTCCCTAACTTTGTTCTCACCCAGCAAAAGAAGCAAATGTCAAAGCAGAAACTCCCATCCCTACTGATTCTGTCTATAAAGCCTCGCAGCCAGACAGAGAGTCCTCTAGAAATACCCCTGACCAAGAAGACAGCCAAGAATCCATGGAGACACTGGGATCTCCACCACCCACCTCAAAGAGGGCTTACAACCTCATCAACCATCTTTATTTCCCTGATGTTGTGCCTTTTGAAGAGCGTGGTAGAGGTGGAGCCACCATCCCAGAGTTTATTATGAAACTTCCCCCTCAACTGCTTGTCAAACACAGGGACACAATATCTCTGTATTGCATAATGAAGGGAATCCCGACTCCATTTGTCATTTGGCTACACAATCAGTTGATTGTTGAAGACTCTGTCTTTTACTCTCTGAAACACGATGGGCCGCTGTGTTGTTTAAATGTTAAGAATGTTGGTCCTTGGCAAGGGGGCACTTATACTTGCAAACTTGTCAACTCAGCTGGGGATGCTGAGTGCAGCACATTGATGACAGGTTGGCATCTGCATGCTTTAGTCCTTTCTGCTATCTTGGCCAATCATGTCGATTCTCCTTTCTCTTCTCCCACCCACACTGTCTTTTACCACACAGACAACGAAACCTGGTGACAATCAAAATTTGATTAAATAATAATTCAGCAGTTGGATAATAGTTCAGTAGTGTCCAAGCACAATGACGGATATCGAAGACAAGTGTACTCACCTCACAGAGCACGTTCCAAATTAAGAGAACTGTATGCGTAAATGTCAAAACCCAAGCATGCCAGTGTCACTTGAGAGCGAAAATGACAATATGGATGCACGATGTTTCACCTGAATCTAACAGCTTTGAACCATGGATGAAGAGCATCATCTCTAATTTATATGTTTGTCTCTTTACAGTTACAACCACAGAGGAGGACTTTGGAACTGCGGAGGGAGTTAAAGGTAACATTTCCTTCTCATCAATATACATTATCCGGTGTTTAAATTGATTACAAATCTATAAATGTATCCAAATACCTTAAGCAGATAGTTTTTAAAAATCCTCTTAAAAGCATGATATGTTTCTTTGTGTCTAATGTAACAATGTTTGGGGACAAAATATGTTTGAAATGTATGTCGTTTTTGTATGTTAAAATCTAGATGACCCACAATTTAAGTATATAAGTGACTGAGTAATATACTTGTTCAACTCAGCTCTTTCTAGCTTGACTGTCTCAACTGAAGAGGAAAAACAGGCATCTTCTTACCACACTGGCCTACAGTTACCCGACAAAAGCAAAACACTTGAACTCAAACCAGAATCTAAATGTTACTCTAGTACTTTAGAAAAGAAAAAAGAAAAGCCAGTTTTCATTACACAACTTTCACCAGCAGCTGTCACTGTTGGGGAGATGGCCAAGTTTACTGTTACAGTATCTGGCTTTCCAAAGCCTAATGTTCAATGGTTTCACAATGGCCATGTCATTACTAGCTCCTCTATTTACACATTTGTCCAAGAGGTAGATGAATACAGTTTGGTCATAAACAAGGTGCAGAAGGAGTATGCAGGAGAATACACTTGTATTGTTAGCAACAGATATGGTCAGTCAAGCTGCACTTCATGCTTACATGTTGAAGTGAGTGATCCCCAAAAAACAAAAAAAGGCGTTGAAAAAATCTTCAGATTTGTCGGCAAGCCTCCAGAATTCACAAAAACTATTGTACCTCTCCAATGTATAGAGGGCAGTGAAGCTCTTTTCAAGTATGTTGTCAAAGGAGATCCCCTCCCTGAGGTGCAGTGGCTCAGAGGCAGTTTCCACATTCAACCCACTAAGCTTTGTAACATGGTCAATAATCCTGATGGGTCTGGCTTCATCAACATGAAGAGCATTAAACAGGAGGACAGTGGGGTCTACACATGCAAAGCTTCCAACCCATTTGGGGAAGCCTCTTGTAGTGCTGAGTTAGTTGTATTCAAAGAGCCTGAACAGGAACAACACATTTCAGTTCAGAAACAAAAAGGTTATAAAGTGTCCATGACTGAACAGGCTACAGAATCCCGCTTGTACATGGTCAACCTACCAGGAGATGCTGGGGCAAGTCTTCAGGCAGGGCATCAGATGGTGTATACCATCGGTACTGAGGACAGACAGGTTGTTTCAAGTGAGCAGGTAGGCACGCTTAGGGAACTGGACATTTTTGCTGCTACTCTTCAGAAAGAGCAGGTCACCCACCAAGCTGCTGTGCTGCAGTCTCATGAAGTAGAAGAAAGAGTATCTGTAGCTCCTGCGCATCCACTCCAAGTTGCGGCTGTTCCTATGAAACAATTGCACATGGCTACATTTACATCCTCTGTCCAGGAAAGTCACAATATAATTGAGCAGCACTCTGACCGAATCCAAAGCCCAGAGATCATAGAACTGGAGTTGGCAAAAGAGAAATCCTCAAAGTTAAGGTCAGCCATTGCTGAGGAGATCCTTCCTCTAACCACAGTGAGAACAGAGGCCTTAGGTGATAGAATACCAGAAAGGATCAAGCCTTCGACTGAACCTAGACAAGTTTTCACTAGTCATCAGGTAGAAACTAGTTTACCAATACTCAAAGAAACAGCGGGTTTGACAAGCAAACCTGAGGGCGAGAGAGGCTTCAGAGTTACTGAAGGGGTAAAGATTTTATACTCAGCACAATCGTCAGGGCAACTTCCTATTACAGAAAGCCACTCTGAACCACTATCTGCTAGGGATCCACCTTTTCAGTCTTTGATTGAAATAGAACATTCTCAGCCAACATTTGCACTAGTGAGTGAGACTAAAACTGAGTTGTCTAAAGAGCAAAGATTTGAAATGCATGGACCAGCTCCAGAGAGAGCTTTGGCACATCAGGATTCTGTCATTCTATCAGCAATGCATGCTGAGGAAAGACACCAACTCCAAGCGGAACACTTGAGCATGGTACCTGGTTTGGAGAGTGCCATGTCTTTGAACCCTCAAAAAGAAGGGGATAGGCTCATGCATCTACAGATGATTGCGGATCAAAGCACATTTCAGTCTGAAGGGCGATTCACTTCTGAAAGGCCTTTGCCAGATAATGTAAGTTTAAGGAAAAGCCCGACTCTTTTACACACAGTGTCTCAGGATGAACAGAAAACTGTAATCTGTGAAGATACAAAAGAGTTCTCATCCAAATGTGACACATTCTCCATTCAACCTACTAAAGAAGTTCCTGCTCCAATGCATCTTCAGTCTGTTTGTCCAATTACTGCATTACCCAAAGAGAGTGTTATCATCATAGAAAAGCCAGACCAGCAGATGGCAGCACCGAAACAGGAAAAAGCCAGAAAACATGCAGCAACATCTGAAGATAAAAGAGTACTTACAGCTGATTATCACAAAGATCTTGATGTCTCAGTGACAGGCCTTCAGTCAGAGCTTAAATTAGAGCCCAAACCTCAGAAAGTTCTTCAGGTCTCTTCCAAGCCCATGCAACTACCAAAAGAAACACCTTTTACCAGCGATATGAAACAGCAGCGTGCTCTAGTCCAGAAGGAGGAACGCTGGAATGTCATGCATGCAGTAGCTGTGCGGGACAATCAAAGTTTAGAAAAGGAACACACCAACATGCTGGAAGGCAATGACAAATTCAAACCTGAATTGAAAATTGAACCCAAGATCCCTAGAAAACCTGTGTTTATTGAAGAACGGGCCATTTCCACTGAAAGCTGTACTGTTTTAGATTCAGCAACGCAAGACTTTGCAGTCCTAATTCATGAGGGGCAGTCAGTAAGGAAATCAATATTATTGGAGGAGAAACAAATTATCCTTGGTGAACAATCAAGTGAAATAGAGAGGTCTGAGAAATCTGTTGTGAGTGTGAGGACGCAACCTAAAGGGGTAATGTTTGTTCATGAGTCCCAGGAGAGCCAAGAGCTCCCAAAGGAGGTGACTTTTGTGATCCCAATGCCAAAACCACTCAGTCTGAATATCAGACATCAGTTGAAAGATGCACTGCAGTCTGCTGTGGCTCGTGACCAGCAGCTGTTACTGGCAGATGTTGTGGGTAGTTTACAGGCTGTTGGAATACAGGAGGTGAATGTCCAGAAAGAACCCAAATTTACCCAATTCACTTACCTTATTACAACAACAGGCACTCCGATTGAAATTACTTTGGCTTTTGAAGGAGAATACCCACAGACGGCTGATCTGAGGACTGAAGTGAAGGCGGCTTTCCATGCTATAGTTTATCGCGAGCAGCAAAGCCTGTCTTCTGAACAGCCTGGAGTTCAGCAATTGGACAGGCCTCAGAGAGTTCAAATCAGCAGCACACACTCTAAAGAAATGTTGTCTTCAGTGGTGGAGACGGTAAGAATTGCAGAGAGTGCAGTGGATTTCGCGCCTCCAAAGTCTCAAACAGCTGCTGTCAAAACAGAAGTACAGGAACACTTTGAAGTTCATGAATCCATGCAATCTAGGGTGCAGAAAGCGAGAAATGTAACAAGCAAGGATAAAGATGTGGGTGCTGCAGAAATAACCAAAAAGGTACTCCTGGGCCCAGTACCTGTGGAGAAATACATAGATATTTCCATACAAAAAGAAACTAGGGAGGAGTATCTATCAGAGGCCATCATGATTAGTGAGTCTTCAGACACTTTGACCAATGATTACCCTATCATTTTGAATTCACTAGAGGACACTATCATAGAGGAAAACAGTAAGGTTACATTCAGTGTGACCATAAAGTGTGTCCAAAATGTGAACTGGCTTTTCAATGGACAATTAGTGAAATCTGGTAAAGAGTTCAAGTGTTGCAAAGACCATGATACATACACGTTAGAAATCAAGAAAGTTATCAAGGAGAAACATCAAGGAGAATATGTCTGTGAGGCTGAGAATGAAGCCGGGAAGACCACCACATCTGGACGACTGACAGTAGTCTCAAGAGGTTGGATAAAGGGGATATTTTAATTTCACAATTTAAAGTAATAACTAATGCAACATTCACGTTTTGGTTCTCAGTGAATATTTTAGCATGTGTTCACATTTCTCTAAAAATCATCCTTAACCGTACGGTGTCTTCTTGTTGACATCACCCCCATATCAACCCTGCAACGTCGTTTCAAGAAAACCTTTTTTCACTTCATATCTTAAAAATCACCTCTTCCATCTGGACCATTCCACCAAGTGAAGAGACTGTCAACACTCTTTGCATGCTCTTCTTCATCACTGTCTTTCTTCATTTCAATGACTTGATCAAAACACCATTTTCCTCCACAGTCACTCCTGGGTTAATAATGTTTGCAATCATCCCCCTTAAGGTTCTCATTCACCTGTAAAGTACTTTCAGTTGTCTATAATTTGCAGTGTGATGACTTATTCATTTCCTTTCTCTGCACATTTCAGGGCGACCGGTATTTAAGTACAAAATACTGCCTGTGGAGATCAACATTGGCAGCAAAGCCAAATTTGAATGTGAGATTGAGGACGCACCCAATGTGACCTTCAAGTGGTTCAAGGCCAATGTTGAGATTAAACATAGCGAGATGTACAGGATCATCATTCACCAAAAGAAATCTTCTCTGGAGCTTACGAACCCAACAAAGGCAGACAGTGGGGAATACAGCTGCAAGGCATCCAACCAGCATGGCAGTGACAGGTGCTCCGCTCTTCTCACAGTAACGGGTAAGTGGACCAAATTGTTTACTTCAAGTCGGGGAATTGTTTTTCATTGCAAAGCTAACAATATGGTAATCTAAACACAATGCAAGTTAACAGTTACATACACATATATCTTGATTTCTTTTAGTTCCCGGTCAGGTTTAAAAAGGAAATGCTTGGGGGGGGGGGAGCGGGGTGAGTTAGGTTCTAACTACTAACTTATCTTCCTTGTTCTCAAACTCTGTAGAACGTGTCCATCCACCCACCTTTATAACTAAGCCTGATCCAATGACCTTGTACGCTGGAAAGAAAGCTACGATTCAGTGTACGATAACAGGCACTTCTCCACTGAGTGTTCTTTGGCACAAAGACAACAAAGTGCTTTCTTCAGGCGCAAACTACAGAACCTCTTCCGACAAGAATAAGTACATTCTTGAGGTAGTAAAACTTGAACTGACTGACCAGGGCATCTATCTCTGTAAAGCTTCCAACAGTGTTGGAACAGCAATGTGCAGTACAGAGATAAAGGTCATCAAAAAGCCCAGCTTTGTCAAACCCTTTGAGGCAGTTGCTGCAGCTGTGGGAAACCCACTGCATCTTGAGTGCCAAGTCGATGAGGACACTGGAGTGACCATCACCTGGACAAGGGATGGCAAAAAGATTCATCAGTCACCGGATTGTAAACTCTCTTTTGAGGATAAAATAGTCTCTCTTGATATTGCAAAGACAACGCTGAAAGATTCAGGAAACTATACCTGCACAGCTGCAAACGATGCTGGAAGCACAACTTGCTCTTCTTCTGTAATTGTGCAAGGTAAGACCGGTCAGTTAATTTTCATTCCCTGTAGTATTTGAAGCACCACAAATCTACAGTATTGAAAATTAAGATCTTTGACGTGTGGCTATATAGCATCCTCATTGTATTCTTGTTGTCGGTAAAGGCTTTCTTAAGCTGCTTCCACACAAAACTGTTTTTTGCTTGTTTCTACTCCTCCTCAACATTGAGTTCTTTTTTATGACAATGACTGCTTGAAATTATGTTGGGATTCCCTACACTCTCCAGAGCCACCAATCTTTGTTAAGAGGCTGGAACCAACCATGGTCTGGAAGAAAGGCACTTCTGCATCGCTGCAGTGCACAGTCAAGGGATCCCCAGAACTTCACGTTACCTGGTTCTTAAATGACAAAGAGCTGTCTACAAATAGGAAATATAAAATCACTTTTAAGGAAGGTCTTGCATCTCTGGCGATAAGTGATGTGGCTGTTCTAGACAGTGGAAACTACACATGTGAAGTGTTGAATGAAGCAGGCTGTGAGAGCTGCAGCACTAAATTAACCGTTAAAGGTTTGTTTTGACCTAATTCCTGACTTAACTGTGCTTTAAAAAAAAACAACACAATCTAATCATTCTGCAATTTCTTCTCAGAATCACCCTCTTTCAAAACAGAACTGCAAATGGTTGAGGCTGTGAGGGGAAGTGTTGGCTCATTTAAATGTGAGATAGCCGGCACTGGTCCTTTTGAAGTGGATTGGTTTAAGAATAAGAAACGACTCACCACAGATAAGAAGTACAAAATAGTCTCTCAGGAATCCATGGCCTGTTTAGAGATCTACTCATTTGAAAGTGCAGACATTGGGGAATATCAGTGTGTTGTATCCAATGCTGTTGGATCAGTATCATCAAAGGCAGTTGCCAAACAGAAAGGTGTGTGCACCTAAAACACATACATATGATTTAATAGCATTTCTCTTTAATTAGAACTTTTTTTCCCATAACAATTTGTTTTTCACAATTGTATTATAGAACCACCTGTATTCTCAAAGAAAATTGAGAGTGCTACAGCAGTACTGGGAAATGCTGTGAAACTGTGTGGTACGATTAAAGGGTCAGCACCCATCACAGTTAAATGGATGAAGGATGCAGAATTGCTGAGAGAGGACGACTGTAATGTCAAAATTACATTTGAGAATAATATTGCTACTGTTTCAATCTCAGCTGTTGACATTTCTCATGGTGGCAAGTATATTTGCCAAGCAGAGAATGAGGCTGGTCAACAAAAATGTGAAGCGTCATTGGCAGTTCAAGGTTTGACTTTTTTCACACTTTTCAAGAACATTATCAATGAGAAGCAAATTGATGTTTGACGTCTAAAATATTGTAATGAATTTGTGTTTTAGAACCTGCCAGAATCTTAGAGAAAGCCATATCTATCAATGTGACCACTGGGGATTCTGCACACTTGGAATGCACAGTTGCAGGAAGTCCAGACCTCAAAGTGAAATGGTTTAAAGACGGAAAGGAGATTACAGGAGGTCGAAAATATAAAATGACTTTCAAGGATCATGTTGCTCTTTTAAAGATTATTTCAGCAGAAAAGGGAGACTCTTCTGAATACAAAATGGAAGTGTCCAATCGTGTTGGAAAAGACCAGTGCTCTTGTTCTATTACTGTTATAGGTTTGTTTAAAACCTCTCTTTTTTTTGCATATTGACCCTTTAAAAAACAAGGATATTGAATATAGATTGTGATTTTTCGACAGATCGTGCTACTCCACCATCCTTCACAAAACATCTTAAAAAGATTGATGGAAATGTAGGAAACAAAATCACACTAGAATGCAAAGTGTCTGGATCACAGCCCATTGCAATGACCTGGTACAAAGATGGTAAAGAAATAAAGTCTGGAGATAGATATGAGATCCACATCAAGGACAGCGCTTCAACATTGAGCATTATGACTTTGGAAAAGAGTGATGGTGGAGTGTATATGTGCAGGGCAACAAATGCGGCAGGATTTGAAGAGAGCAGTGGAATTTTATGCGTCAGAGGTTAGAATTACTCTTTGCTCATTTGCTCTTTGACCTCTTTACCTGTCATTAATGAAGACAGTTTGGTTTTCAGCACTTATTCTTATCACTGACTCTCGTAAAAAGCCATGTAAACCCATCACAATTTCTTTCTTTTTCAAAATGAATTTAGAACCGCCAAGCTTCACAATTAAACCTGATTCTCAAGATGTTGTACCAGGATCTACTGTAATCTTGAAGGCAGTGTTCTCTGGAACAGCTCCTTTTGCTGTTAAATGGTTCAAAGAAGACAAGGAGGTATCAACTGGAGGCTCATGTTTCATCAAGAAAGAGGCTTCATCAAGCTTCTTGGAGCTTAACGCTGTGAAAGCTTCTGACTCTGCAACCTACAGTTGTCATGTAACCAACGATGCTGGGAAAGTATCCTGCACTGCAGTGCTGTTTGTAAAAGGTGCATTGTCTTTTATCAATCAACTGGAACTGTTAATACTGTTTATAATCGGCTGTGCTATGTCTAATATAACTGTCAATTTACAGAACCACCCACATTTTCTATGAAGCTTGAGACTTCAAAGCTTGTGAAAAAAGGGCAAACTCTTCAGTTGTCCAGCAAAGTACAGGGCAGCCCTGAGATCAGTATAAGATGGCTGAAAAATGAGAATCAGATATATCCAAATCAAAAGTACCAGATCACCTTCATTGACTCACTGGCTGAATTGAAGATAGTCAACTGCGCCATTGAGGATAGTGGAGATTATGTTTGTGTTGCATCAAGTGATGCTGGTAGTGACCGCTGCAGCAGCACCGTGACAGTCAAAGGTTTGTAAAAGCAGAGAATTGCAAACTATTTAGTGGATCTAAACGTTGAGTAAATTTATTTATGAACGTTATTATCTCTTTATTGTAGAACCTCCGATGTTTGTAAGGGCTTTTGAAACCACAGAAGTTGTAAAAGGATCTGACATTGTCTTAGAAGGCACAGTTTCTGGCTCTCTACCATTTGAAATGCATTGCTATCATGACAGCAAACTAATAAGAAACGACAAAAGGCATATGATACATGTGCATAATGAGAAAATAACTATCCAGCTTCTCAAATGTGAGCCTGGAGATGTTGGAAAGTACAAGTGCACTATAGTGAATGACGTTGGAGAGTCATCATGTTATTACCAAATCACATTAAAAGGTTAGTTTAAAGGCAATTTCTTATTTGAAAGATATGTGTACAGCTATTGTGACTGTATAATGCATTTTTGTCTAATTCTTTCAATTGGTTTCCTCCAAAAGAACCTCCGTCATTTGTTCAGAGAATAGAAAACATCAGTTCCGTAGTTGGTTCTGAGATCTTTATGCAGTGTATGCTGTCTGGATCACTGCCCATGACTGTATCTTGGATCAAAGATGATCATGAGCTTACAGATGATGAACATATTAGGATGTCCTATGAAACTACATCTGCGATGCTGAGTTTGAAAAACACCCAGATAACACATGGAGGAAAATACATCTGTCAGGCACAGAATGAAGCTGGGAGTCAGAAATGCATTGCAGTGCTTACTGTCAGAGGTTGGTTAAACTTTGTGGCCATCTCCATCTAATACGCTAATCCATTTCATGTTTGTCTGTCTGTTAAGGTGCTATACTTGTTTCATGAAGACTGAACAAGTCATTATTATTTTATTATTTGTTGTTGTACCACAGAACCAGCCAAAATCATAGAGCAAGTAAAGTCTGTCAGCGTTACCACAGGAGATCCAGCTACTCTTGAATGCAGGTTTTCAGGAAGTAAAGTCCTTAGTACCAAATGGCTAAAGGATGGAAAGGAGCTTACTTCAGGCCAAAGATACAAAGTGCAATGCAGTGAAACAAGTTCCACACTGACTATTCTTGCAACAGTGAAAAGCGATAGTGGTGACTACATTTTTGAGGTTTCAAATGATGTTGGACATGTTTCTTGTGAGGCTGCAGTCACAGTTCTTGGTCAGTTAATTTGTCTTTTTTTATTTCTCTTTCTTAAATGTTTGGAAGCATACTTTTATACTTCTGAAGCAAGATCCACTCTCACTGCAGTATTTACTCCTTGTCCACTATAGATCAGATTATCAAACCTTCTTTTACAAGAAGGCTTAAGGAATCAGAGAATATCAAAGGATCATTTGCACACTTGGAGTGTCTCGTATCTGGCTCTCTGCCGATGACTCTTTCCTGGTACAAAGATGGAAATGAGATCAAGAGTGATGATAAGCACAAATTCTCATTCTTTGACAACTTGGCATCTTTGGAAATCTGTCGACTTGATAGTTTGGACACTGCTTGCTACACCTGCACTGCTAAAAACAAAGCTGGGACTGACCAGTGCTCTGGTACCTTAACTGTAAAAGGTGGGCCTACATTTCCCATTTCTTCAAATAAGTGGCCTACTTATATACTTATTCATATTGAGTTTGCATACTAAAGAAAGCGTTTACCTTTCCTCAACAGAACCACCATGCATCATAGAAAAGCCTGCATCAATGGATGTTTTGCTTGGTTCCAAGATCCAGTTTAATGTTCTTGTGTCTGGCACACCACCCTTGACCATAAAATGGTTTAAGGACAAAAAAGAGATATTGTCAGGGTCTACATCCTCTGTGCATAAGGATAAATCCTCAAGTTCACTGGAACTCTTCTCTGCACAGCGCTCAGACGCTGGAGACTATGTCTGTGAAATTAAGAACACTGTAGGATCAGCTGTGTGTCAAGCAACACTCTTTGTCAAAGGTATCTTTGTTATCTAACTTTACTCACACTTTTTGTCAATGTGCCAGGCTATTATCACACTTATTAATACATTCTTTCAGAACCCCCCTCTTTCCTTGAAAAACCTGAGAGAGTATCAGTGGTTAAATGTGGGGACAAAAAACGATTTGAATGCAAGGTGATTGGCACACCAGTTCTATCCATACACTGGTTCAGAGATGGGATTGAGATAAATCAAAGTAGAAAACATGGCATTACTTTTTCGAACTCTATGGCAAGCTTGGAGATTTGTGACACTAGCTTCCAAGACAGTGGAGTATACTATTGTGAAGCCTGCAATGAAGCAGGCAGTGAAAGTTGCTGTATGGAACTAGCAGTGAAAGGTGGGTCTGCTGTAGTTTGTAGTTCTAGCATTTACACAAATTTGAATACCACTTGGCTAGTTCATGGCTATTTGGCTAGATCTTTCAGCCTGGTGGTTCTGTCATAAGATTTCTTTCTACCATGTCTGTGGTCGGGGTTCGATTCCCGGTGGGGGTTCGATTCCCAGCCACTACTGTGGGACTAATAAGGGATAATCTAAAATATGCTGTCTTGTTTCAGAGCCACCATCTTTTGTAGAGGATCTAACACCTCTAGAGGTTGTAAAAGGCTCTGTGGCAGAATTGGAATGCCGCATGGCAGGAACTGCACCATTTGAGGTGACCTGGCACAAGGATAACAAGCTAATTAGACCCAGTCAAAAACACATCATCAAACAGTGCGATTTTAAAGTCACTCTTAAAATCCAAGACTGTGATGTGTCAGACATGGGGGGTTATCAGTTAATAGTTGCCAACGAGGTGGGCAGTTGTTCGGGCTTCACAACAGTGTCTATGAGAGGTTTGTCTTGTAATTTAAAACTACTACAAGCAATGTATCTCCTATATAAAGTCATGTAAAGTGATGCTAATGGTTTGCTTTCTTTACATTAGCCCCGCCATCCTTTGTGAGGAAAATTGAAAATGTTTCAGCGATTTTCGGAAATGTGGCCACATTTCAGAGTGTGGTGAAAGGATCACCTCCTCTGTCTGTGCAATGGCAATACAATGACAAATGGATCTTGCATGATCCAAAGATTGAAAGTACCTTACGGGATAATGTGGCAACCCTGACAATTCCGGTCTGCGAAGCCTGTCACAGTGGACAATACACCTGCTTTGTCATTAATGAAGCTGGGCAAGACAAGTGCTTTGCAACCCTCATGGTGCAAGGTTTGTCTTTGATTACCATCTCTCATCATTCAGATTGTTTTATACAAGTTAACAATCTTCATGTCTGTTAACAGTCTACATATTGCTCTCCTTGTGTTGTAGAGCCTCCCAGGATTGTAGAAAAACCCGAATTGGTCACTGTAACTCAAGGTGATCCAGTCACTGTGGAATGTAGAGTAGGAGGAACTCCTGATATCAGAGTCAAGTGGAGTAAAGATGGCAGAGAACTCCTATCTAGCAGGAAAAACAAAATACATTTTGAGAAAAATCTCAGCAGTTATAAAATTCTGTCTACACTGCAAGAAGATGGTGGAAACTATCTGTTTGAGGCAGAAAACTCTGTTGGCAAATGCAGTTGCTTAATTAAACTGAATGTTGTAGGTTAGTAACCTCTGTTGCATTAAATTTTTGTTTAAATTATGGTGAAATGATGGCAGTATTGAAAACCTAAAATGACTTGCTTATTGTTATTGTAACAGAACAAGTAATTCCCCCTAAATTCACCAAGAAATTGATGGATGTACAAGAAATATTGGGCTCTGTGGTTAATTTGGAATGCAAAGTCTTTGGTTCTTTGCCAATGGAAGTACAGTGGAGTAAAGATGGACATGTAATTTCCAGTAGAGCCAAGTATAAGTTAGCACACGCTGACAATACAGTATCACTGGAGATCAATGATTTTGATGAGGAAGATACTGGGGAATACTCTTGCAACATAACAAACAAAGCGGGAAGTTGTGAATGCAGTGGTGCTCTAAAAGCAAAAGGTTGGAATTAAATTAATAGTATTGGTTTGTTTAAAATAATACTTGAATATCTTTAAAATACACTGTTAAAATGTTTTGCGTGCATACTTCAGGCCTTACGTCACCGCAGCAAAAGCTTACCGTGTATTCAGATATGTATCCTTAAAATTAGAATTGAAGATAGTAATGTTATTAAACATTATGTTTAGTAATGTGTGCATAGGCTGAGGTTCTAAGCTGTAGATCTGCATCTTATTAGATCTTTCTCTAAATGGATTTCAGTGCCTCCAAGATTTGTATGTGAACCAAAGTCTCAGGCCGTTGTTCCAAAGTCCACTATACACTTTGAGAGTGTATATGAGGGAACACCACCTTTCACTGTGAAATGGTTCAAGAACGACTCAGAGCTTATGACTGGGCCATCATGTTTGATTGGAGTGGAGAGCTACACTTCCTTCTTAGAGCTTTACTCAGTGGGACCTTTGCAAAGTGGAGTTTACTTTTGTCAAGTTATGAATGATGCTGGCACAGTGAGATGTGCCACCACTTTACTAGTGAAAGGTTGGACTACACTCTTTTTTTGCATCTGTCACTAAATCAAGTCCATCTTTTTTTCCTCCATTTTCATTGCTTTTTCATATGCATGTTTAATTGGTATACTCACTGTTTTCTTTTCTTCTTCGCCAGCATTGTCTGTTTTCCTAAATAGTAAACCATCCATTCAACATTCATATGCCTACTCTACATAACCACCATTCTTATTGCTTAATATTTTCAGCATTTTAGTTCATTAACTTATCACTGTTTGACTTTGCAGAACCCCCTGAGTTTGTCCTGAAACTACCACTCCACACTTACGTGAAGCAGTGTGATCCAGTTCGTCTTGAATGCAAAGTTACCAGTGGACGCTCACTGAAAATGTGGTGGTACAAAAATGACAAAAAGATAACAGATGGTGACAACTATAGAACATCGTTTGTCGACACAACTGCAGTCCTTCAGATGCTTACTGCAAGATTTGATGACAAGGGCGTCTACACATGCGAGGCCCAAAATGATGCTGGAAGCATAAGCTGCAGCACAATCCTTGCTGTCCAAGGTTAGTTACTGGCTGGTGAAATGTCTTTATGCACTTAAACTTTCCTCGACTGAAATTTGGATGTTCTTTGTGAGTTTACTTTATGCATGGACCTCCATGTTTTTCGTCATTTTTGTTTCATAATTCATAGTTCTGAATGTCTCTTTTCAAACGTTTGCAGCATGAACCTCAAAGAATAATTCTTCCCTCCACTGATTGACTTGTTTGCAGCAAATTATATTACAGATACAAAATTACTTTCGGTAGCATGAAGGTCACAGGAATTAGTTATCCTTTTATTAATAACATTTATGACATGTTTTGTTGTTTTGTTTTTGTGTGTCTTATTTGTGCCTGGTTACACTATTAATGTAACCATTGCACTTTCGGTATTTCTAGCATGGACTGTATAGCATGTCCCTTGAAAGATCTTTGTAAGTTGCTTGAGAGTATGCAAACAGACTGCTATGGAACTATACAACGAAATGTTAACAAAACTGATTATATCGTTTCTAGATCCACCATCCTTCCTTAAAGTGCCGAAGCCTGTGGAGGTAATTAAGGGCAAAGATGTCAGCCTCTCCTGTGAGCTGTACGGCACAGCACCTTTTGAGATCATCTGGTACAAGGACAAAAGGGTTGTTAAGGAAAGCAGAAAGTATAAGATGGTGAATGAGGGTAGCTCTGTCTCTCTGCTTGTCCTTGGATTGGATAACTCAGATGGAGGCCAATATGAGTGCAGGGCAACAAACAATGTAGGAAGTGAAACTTGTCAAACTACAATCACTCTCAGAGGTTAGTACATTTTGAATTGTGTGAAAATGGGGTCACTGTATACCAAGACTATCCCAGCCCCTCACCACAATATTTGTTTCCCTCTCAGCACCACCAGCGTTTGTGAAGAAACTCACCAACCAGTCAGTGAAATTTGGTCAGGAAATGACTTTAACTGCCTCGGTCAAAGGCGCTCAGCCAATGACTGTGTCCTGGGTTCAGGACAAGGACCACATTCTCAGAGATGGAGATAACCGGAAAATAACTTTCGAAAATGATATAGTTACCTTGAAGGTGTTAAAAGCAGACTCAACCACTCCTGGGAAGTATACTTGCCAACTCAAAAATGATGCCGGAGTTGTCGAGTGTGTTTCCAACGTGACTGTCCTCGGTTTGTAAAACTCTTACTTGATTCTTGCTAGTAATCAGAATTGGTACATTTTCATAATCTAAATGTGCTATTTCAATTTTTCAGAGCCTGCCGCAATTGTGGAGAGCCTTGAATCTTTAAATGCCAAGGCAGGGGATACAGCAACTCTAGAGGTCACTGTGTCAGGGACACCTGAACTGAAAACCAAATGGTTTAAGGATGGTGTTGAGCTCTCCTCTGGCAGCAAGTATAAAATCACTTTCTCAAAGATGATCGCCACCCTAAAGGTTTTGTCAGTAGAGAAACGTGATGCAGGAGAATATAAATTTGAAGTCCAAAATGAAGTTGGCAGTGTGTCCTGCAAAACCAATCTCACTGTCTCAGGTTGGTGCCATGTCTGCTTTTTCTTACATATATTCATATTCCAATATCAAAAATGTAGCTCAACAATAAACCTAACCAATCATTCTTCAAAACAGATAAGATGATCCCACCCACATTCATCAGGAAACTCAGGGACACTCACACTATTGTGGGTAAACCTGGCGAAATGGAATGCAAAGTCTCTGGCTCTTCTCCTTTCACTACCTCTTGGTACCACGATGGCAAAGAGATCAAGAGTGGGCCAAATTACGATATTACTTTCATTGATAATTCTTGCAAAATAAGAGTGCCATCTCTTAAATTGTCCGACTCTGGAAAATACACATGCAAGGCTGTTAACACAGCAGGAACCGGTGAAACAAGTGCTACAATGGTTGTAAAAGGTCAGTAGATTGTTGTCAAGCACACAGCATAATACATTTTTTCATGGTTACTTATGTTAGAAATCACATACTTACCCTAGTACATTTCTCTCCCGTTCAGAGCCTCCATGTTTTGTGGAAAAGCCAGTGCAAAAGGATGCTCTGCAGAGCTCAAATGTTACTTTCTCAGCGGTTGTTAAGGGAAGCGCCCCTTTGAGAGTCAAATGGTTTAGGGGCACAAGAGAAATTGTGCCTGGAAGCGATTGTACAATCGCTTTAAGGGACAATAAAGCCACTTTGGAGTTGTTCAAAATCGATAAATCCCATGCTGGAGAGTACACGTGTCAGATCATTAATGATGCTGGGAAGGAGAGCTGTCCGGTGCACTTGTTTGTGAAAGGTTTGTTTACGACAATACATTCAAGTAATTTGATCCACTTGATTATAAGCACTGCGACTCATGTCAACATTGCTTCTTTCAGAACCTGTCCGCTTTGTGAAGAAGCTAAAGGACATTTCCTCTGAAAAGGGAAAACCTTTGAAACTTGAGGTCACATATACTGGGAGCCAAAGAATATTTGTGACCTGGATGAAGGATGGCAAGCAGATATGGGCCTCTTATCAGTATAATGTGATGACCACAGACACCTCCTGTATCCTGGATGTATTGAACAGTGATAGACTTCAAGCATCTGGAAGATACTCTTGTGAAGTTTCTAATGGAGTTGGAAGTGACATATGTCATGCGCAAGTGTCCATATTAGGTAAATATAAGAAAATGCCGCTTTCTAATATGAATTCAACCATCATACTTCAGTTTATCAAGAAAATGTGTTTCATTAATTATTGAATTGTATGTGTTTCTTCAGAACGACCATACTTTATTGAAACCTTGGAATCAAAGGAGATAAATATGGGTGATGCAGTTTGCTTAAGATGCCGTATTGGAGGAACCCCTCCCATTACAGTGGCATGGTTCAAGTCTGGTGGAAAACAGCGAGAAACTAGTAACTGTAAAATGGATTTCTCCAATGGCATAGCTACTTTGAAAATAAGTAAAGCAACCAAGTTTGAGGATGGGGAATACACCTGCGAGGCTGAGAACCGCATTGGAACTTCCTCCAGTGGATGCCGACTTGTTGTGAAAGGTAATGCTCGCTTTTCTTTTTTTCTGAAACTATGACATTACTCATATAAAAAGATTCAAACATTTCTGTCTAATTGCTCTATTCTAGATATCAGAACGCCACCTACCTTTACCAAGAAACTTGAAAGCCTCCAGAAGGCTGTAGGACAGCCAGTTAGATTTGAGTGTCGGGTTATAGGATCCTCTCCTCTGGAGGTTTCCTGGCTTAAAGATGGTGGATCTTTGAGAAATGATGGCCAGTATATACTTTCTTATGATGATAATACTGCTGTCCTAAAGATAACCCGCAGTGAACTCAGACACTCTGGGGAATACACTTGTATAACAAAAAATTATGTTGGAACTGCGTCTTGTTCAGCTACACTGACCGTCCAAGGTTTGTTAAGAAATTGACAGATAATCAATTCATGCTTCAATCTTTAAAGGCACTAAGAACAAAATGAAACTTTCAGTTTCAGTAGGTGAGTTTTTTTTCATGAGCATGTGAACATCAACAATTTTGTAACCTTTGTCAATGTTACTCCTCTCAGAACCTGTGCACTTTGTGAAGAAGCTGAAGGATACGCGAATTGAACTGGCACAGCCTTTGAAACTAGAGTGCACATTCACTGGAACTCCTAGGATTTACATAACTTGGCTAAAGGATGGCAAAATAATCTGGGCGTCTTATCAGTATAATGTCAGAACCACTGACACTTCCTGCATCCTGGAAGTCCTCAACAGTGACAGATATGAGGCTGCTGGAAGATACACTTGTGAAATTTCCAATGGAGCAGGAACTGATATATGCCATGCTCAGGTGGCAATAGGTAGGTTTCTACCTGTCTTTGTACATGTGTGCTCCTCAAGACCATGTTAAACTCAGACGTACATACACTCAAACATGAAAAACATTGTAACGTTAGTGCTAATACCTGTAATAATATTCTGCCTTGTCTATTTGGTCACCAGAGCGTAAGATTCCTCCCAACTTCACCAAAAAGCCTTTTGACAACATGGAAGACACGGAAGGTCAGGTGGTGAAAATTGAGAGCCTCTTATCTGGATCTCAGCCCATGACCATTACTTGGTACAAAAACAACAGTGAAATTCGCAGCTCCGATAAGTATGATATTACCTTCAAGAGTAATGCACCTGTGTTATGCATCAAGAACTCCAAGATTGCAGACAGCGGTATGTACTCCTGCAAAGTCACCAATGAAGCTGGAACTGCCTCCTTCCAAACGACTCTCACCGTAACAGGTTTGTTTCATTTTAAAGCACGCATGACACTACAATTAGGTACAATATTTATTGCATTACGTTACATTGACGCTCCCTCAATGAAGTCGTGTTTTTACAATTTGTGATCCTCTGATCTTCGCAGAGCAAAAGAAACCACCAGTGTTCGACATCCCTCTGAAACCAGTGACTGTGAATGAGGGAGAGAAGCTGACCCTTAGATGCCATGTCTTTGGATCATCTCCCATCAAGATTCAGTGGATGAAGGACCGGAGAGAACTGAATTCCACTGACAACATTAAGATCACCTTTGTTGACAACACTGCATGTTTGGAAGTCAGTCGAGTGTCAAAAAGCGATACAGGGGACTACCTCTGCAAGGCTTCGAATCCAGCTGGCAGTGAATTCTGCAAGTCCAAAGTGACACTTAAAGGTAATACATTTATTGATTGTAATCATCATTTTAATTTCCAAAGTTAAGTTCTTATAATCTTATTTTATATGAAATAACATGTTTTATTTATAGTACATTATGAAGCTACATGCCATGTGTATTTCATATGTATAACTAGAGAGGGTGTGCTTACAGCTGCTCAGCTGCCCATAGTTCTAGTCAGGGGCATTTTAAAATGTTCTTCAGCCCCTCTAAATAATTATCGGGATTATTATCAGGCCGCCGAAGACATACGATAATTAGTAACAATATTTTATTTCGAAAAATTACCGGATGCTCTCGGTTAAATGTCGGTCACTGTCGGCGTCAAAAATGTAACCCACAAGTTCGAAAAACGAGTAAAAAACTGACGTCTTTGGGAATCGCTGGCTAGCTCGCATCGGACTACAGTGGACTCACACACCCCGTCGACAGAAAATGCCAGGGGCTAAGCCCCCCCCCTTTCTTTCAATCCTAAAAACGTCTCTGGTTCTAGTGTTTACCAACTTCAACCATTTAGTGTCCTTACATTTTAGACAGCAAAAAAGAAAAAAATATGTAGGTTGTTGAACTAGTCCCATTATGTGGTGACTGTAATTATAATTCCTGGAGAGTGAGCATTACTTCAACAATTAACATTTGTGACCAAATAACCACAGTTTATTCCTATAACTATGCATAAATGGTGTGGAAGTAGGTCAGACACTATTAGAATAATCTGGTGCATATTTGACCTTTTTTGACAAACATTTGACAAGTTATTAAGGTTAGAGTGTGCTTGATGCAATTTAGATTGGACCAGATTAGCCTAAATTAAATTGGACTAGTAACTAAATTAGACTAGTGTTAGACTTCTGTTCAGTCTGCGGCCAAGAAGACATAGGCTTACCGATTTTTGTGGAAATCTTTATTTGATTTTGAGACTATGAAATAGCTGGTTGGCTAGTCTTGATGTTAAAGGTTAAACTATATGCATTGTTGAATACTATACCGATCTCCGCGTGCATTGTTGCTGTGCTGCCCATGGCCACCCTGATGAAGGCAGATGATGAGGCGGAGACCGCTGTTGTAGCTGTTTTCACGGGTTCACCTGTCGTTTTCGGTAGTGGTGTCGCTGGTGTAGTACAGAAACTGGCCATGGATGACCTTCACATTAGGGTTGTTTTTTTCCATAGGAGCTGCAGCCCCAGCACCAAGCGAACCATCAAAACCTGCCCCTGCTCCTAGTGCGCCTAGTGCCCCTGCGCCTAGTGCCCCAGCGAAAAGACTGGACAATCTGTTTTTCATTGAGGAGCCAAAGACTACCCATGTTTGTGAAAGTGGGTAACATTTATAATGCTAAATAGATATATCTGTACTCATAAATGATTAATGTTTCAACATCATAAATGTATTATCTTCCTTCCTTTTTTTAGAGGGCACAGCAACCTTCATTGCTAAAGTTGGAGGTGATCCCATTCCAAGTGTGAAATGGATGAAGGGCAAGTGGAGGCAGATCACTCATGGAGGTCGCATCACTATTGAGCAGAAGGGTCAGGAGGCCAAGTTTGAAATAAGAGAAGTGACCAAGTCTGACTCTGGGCAGTACAGATGTGTTGCATCTAACAAGGAGGGGGAAATAGAAAGCAGTATTGACTTGAATGTTGATGAGAAGAAGGATACTGCACTTGATGGAGACTTCAGAGCCAAGCTAAAAAAGTAAGTGTGATTGCACATACTGCTTTTAATCGTATTGTGTTTAATTTCAAACTTGTTCAACATCAGCATGTCTATTTCCTCACAGGACTCCATCTAAACAGAAAAGTCCCAAGAAGGACCAAGATATTGACATTGTTGAGTTGCTCAGAAATGTTGACCCTAAAGAGTATGAGAAATATGCCCAAATGTATGGCATCACTGACTACCGTGGACTCCTTCAGGCCATTGAGCAACTGAAGAGGGAGAAAGCTGCAGAAAGTGGACATCCGGTAAGAAACAAAATGAAGTATGGACTCTACTTAACATTTAAAGCTGATGCATCTCCACCAATAACCACTCAAGAAAAATAATACCAAGTGTTTGTGTTTCTGCAGCAAGAGTCAGAACATGGAGGAAGAGTTGATGAGGATGATTTGGCCAGATACATGAGTGGTCTGCAATCAAAAATGCAGGCAGAGGTACTGAATGTTAACAATACAATTGATGTATGTCAGTAACACTTCCAATTATTCAAGGTCAACTATCGAAATGTAACATGGTTCCATTGTATTAAATAATGTTTGTTTGTGTAGCCTGTCACTCTAGTGAAAGACATCCAAGACCAGACTACTCCTGAAAACAAAACAGCTGTGTTTGAGTGTGAGGTCAAGATCAACTACCCTGAGATATCCTTGTCCTGGTACAAGGCAACGCAGAAACTAGAAAATGATGACAAATATGAAATCAGCATTGTTGGTGATCGGCACATTCTGAAAATCAAGAAGTGTCAGTCCAACGACCAGGGAAACTACCGTGTGGTTTGTGGCCCACACATCTCCAGTGCCAAGCTGACAGTGACAGGTAGGATTTATTCATGTCTTGTTCCAATGTCCATACTTGTACTGCTGTGTTGTTTCAAGCCTTGCCTTGATTTTCTTGTCAGAGGACGTTGTCTACTACCCAGGTAAGGGGTCATACTGACACCTCACTTGATCAAATAGATCTCAGGGTGTCACTTACTAACCTCTTTTCTTCACATAGATTACATGTACTGTTAATGTCAAGTTTATGTCAATGTGTTATTTTAAACTTTCTTTTGTTCTCCTGTTGATATTGCTTTACTTATGCAAGTATTTATTTAAAATATATTTTAAGTATTTAAGCCTTTAAAGAGAACCAGACTATCTAAATATAAATAGTTGTTAACTTATAATATTTAATATTATAATATTACATTTGTTATTTATGTAATCACAAAAGTATATATCCTCTGATCCCCATTATTTGCCTTTAGCTGACCAAATTCAATTCACCAAACGCATCCGGAACATTGAGGTGAATGAGCGCCAGTCTGCCACCTTTGAATGTGAGGTGTCTTTTGACAATGCTATCGTTACGTGGTACAAAGACACCTGGGAGCTTAAAGAGTGCCCAAAATATAACTTCAGAAGTGAAGGGCGACGACACTTTATGATCATCCAAAATGTCTCATCTGAGGACGAAGGTGTGTAGTGTTACTCAAAATAGGCTAATTTATTAGCATCTCCATGTCAATACATGGATATAAACCAAGAAATCTTCATTACTAATCCTTTAGGCGTTTACTCGGTGATTGCGCGGTTGGAACCTATGGGGGAGGCTAAAAGCACAGCTGAGCTTTACCTTTCAGGCAAAGGTCTGTACATTTACTAGCTTTTTCCCCATACATCAGTACTTATGCTTGAGTTATAATGTGTCACCTCCTCCTCTTACAGAGATTGGGTTAGGAAGGGTACCTTATGGTGAGTATTAAGTCATTGTCAAATATAAATAATAAGAAACATTGTTTTTTTAGATTAGCAAAAATGCATACACCTCTCTGTCAGAACCAGTGGAAATTTATAGTACATACCTTATGTATAATAAAACCCTTAGATGTCCCAGATTCCTCCATACAAGTTCCAGAGGTACCATCGTTAGTTTCTTACCAAGGTAAGAATCAAATAACTAAGTAACATAATAATTATATAAAATTTCACCTCGATTGGAGATACAGTGATTAAATAAATATGTCTTGATTTTTAATCAAAAGATGAGTCATCTGACTACTCTTACAAGGAGAAGACAGAAGTGAGAGGTACTTCACCTTCATAATTTGTACCATCTTAACATACTAATAATATTATGAAGTAGTTCACAATGAAACACTTTAAAGCTGTTGGCTGAAATTCAAAGCATTGCATTTCTACTTTTTGTTCATCTTTAACAATCATCACTTCCCTAATAAATAATACATACCATTATCATAAATCTTGGGCACTTTAACTCATTACTAAAAATCTCATGAATCATCATCACTATTCATCTACTCTTCCATTCATGATCCATATCATGATGGCTTGGACTTCTTATGTTCTTAAATATTATGTGTGGGCTGTCATAGAGAGTAACTGCCGCTATTGAAATGAGATTTGTAGTCTTATTTCTGCCACCGGTTGTTACTTTTAATAGCATTTCAAAGTTGGACCATGCAAGAAGAGAAAGTATCTCTTCAGTACTCGACAATCTCAGGTATAATGAGGACATCATTTGTGAAAACCTCTTAACATTCTTTTTATTGTTTGATTTAAAACAATTTGTCTGCCTATGTCAACCTTACTGTAAGTGTTTTTTATGTTATTGTTCCTTTATGTGTACCTTCCCTTTTATATGTTCCATGTATGTCAGTTGTTGTCTTAATGTCCCTTGAAGGTGATTTCACATTCACCCGTAGAGTACATGTCTTCTCACCTGTCTTTGTTAACGTTACCAAGTCATAAATGATAACATGTTGAAGAGTTGTATTGTTGATAATGTTATATAAGTCCTACGTTTCTAAGATTTCACTCATCTTTCATCAGCAGAAAGAAAACCCGTTGATGAAAGTGTTCATAAACAAACTGAGGGAATGAGAGAAGAAATACCTATCAAAGGTATAACAAAAGAATGCTAGCATAAGCTTTCTGCTATAAATAACCAGCAAGATGATCATCATGCCAATGATGCTCATTCAGTCGAACCTACTCGACATCAGCCTTTATGTGTGCATTTCTTAACTGTATGTTTTTATGTCAAATAACAACCATCTGTGTCCGTCCTACCAACATCTTCATGCCATAACTTCTTGTTTAGTGACTTGCTTGGAATGGTTGAACACAGTTATTCTTGCTCTTGTATTGTATTCTTACTCTTGTACTGTGCAGCTACTGTTGCAGCTACTCTTTGCTTCTGTGTACTGTTTGTTTCAGCTTCATGTTTTTGATTCTGGTATTAACATTTGCTTATGCATTTGGTTGGTAGTAACCTCACATTTATTGGGCTTTATGAAAGAGATCTAACAAAAAACATATCTTTAAAGTTCCTGAAGCTTACAAGAAGCCAGAGGAGAAACCAGCAACAAAGGTCACACCAGCTCCCAGCAAAGGTATTCTCAAAACCTTGACCCTTCATGGTCATTCTTTAATGTAATTCTTAAGAAGTTTGTCGTTTTGTGAGTCTAATTTTGAATGTGGTTGTGATGGATTCTTTCTTGACGTCGTTGTGCAAGAATGTTGTCAAGCGTTAAACATCTTTACTACCTACGTGTACCTGTTACATTATTTTTACAAATTGAATCACAATGTTTTAAAAGTTCCTGAAGCAAGGAAGCCAGAAGAACAAAAGATCACTCCAGTAGTACAGCAAAAAGATCAGGCCACCTCTAAAGGTAATTGTACATGTTTCCTTAAGTCTATTGTTTTTATGGAAGGTTTTCATTTATTAGTTCAAACATTTTGTTTAAAAAAATTCCATTCAGATTGATGCAAAGGCTTTGCATATCATTAGGATTTTATTTGCTCAGCAAATCTTTTGTGCCTTGTATGTGTGTATCATTTGCTGTGTGTATGTAGTATCACATGATGGTTTTGTATATACTTGATTTCTACTAATCAATGTCTAAGTGTTCAATGTTTTGTGCTGATTCACTGTAACTATTGTCTACTAAGTGTTTGTCATGATTATTGTGCGCTCTTTCAGTGTGTTCTTGATTTTCTTCGTCTTATCTTTTTTTGATGGCTTGGTACTGATTGATAGTTATGTTTTTGTATTACCTGAAAGATGTCCCTAGCCCTGCAACTTATAAGCCTGAGCCAAAAGTGGCTCCTGGTCCCAAATTACAACAAAAAATGCCATCTGACTCAAAGATTGCACCCGGACCTAAAATGGCACCTTCAGCTCAGTTTGAACCAGAATCAAAGACAGCACCCACACCAAAAATGTCACCTGAGACTCTTCAATTCAAAGGTACAGTTTCATGTTTTCTTCTATCACTCTTACACTCTTACATGTGTCAATATATGTGAATGTTTGTTTATGCTGTACTGTTGTGTTGTATGTGAGTGTCTACTTAGAGATTCTTACAGTTTGGTAATTAAACCCAAACGATTCTTTTCATGGTACATAAAGAGTATCCTAAAGTATAAACTAGAAAACCCCAACAAACAGGATGGCCAGTCAGAGGCAAAAAGGCAAACCTTTCAGCAGCAATGGAACTTATGAAGAGAGTTTCAAAAGTATGCACTTTGAAAGTGACATTCTTTTGTGTCAGGTCTTTTACTGAATTATCTTCAATTTTCTTGAAATCAATATTTCAAAGATTAGTTTACACAATCTCTGGTTCTTTCTTTGTTGTGTGTAGTCATACCCCTGTGTCTATGTTGTGTTTGATTTTTTTATATGCATCTAACCAGTAATGCCAAGGGATGTGCACCCTGAGAAAACAGCAAGAGATAAACCTAAAGTGGAGGAAGACGTTACCCTCAGCAAAGGTATGCTAGATGACTTAACGAATGACACGATGATAGTGCTGAACATTCATTTTACCTAGATAGTTATAGCATATGTTGATCCAGATTTTTAAACAGTAGTCACCCACAGACCTAATTAGTCTGTTACTTGCACTGCAAAAGTACTACATCATATGTTGCTTTCATAGAACATTGTAGAGATAAAAACTATTCCCACTCCTTCTGCTTAATTAACTGTCTTTGTTTCGGTGTTGCTCTGTCATCTTTGCCACCGCTACATGGTGGTTTCTTTGAATCTTTTATTATATCTTTAAGTTGCCCCAGTTACATCGAGGACTGAAGTCATTGCCACAACCATGGTTGAGGGGACTCAAGAAACATTGGTGAAGGTGATGGAGAGGATTTCATCAACAGAAGTTGGTTACCGACCTGAAGAAGCAAGGATGGAAGAGAGAAGACGTAATATTATTCAGTCAGAAGATGTTTACACAGTACAGAACAAGTACAAGGATGAATGTATAACTGAAAAAGCCTCTGAAAGGGGAACAGATGACGCAGCTCCTCGCAAAGAATTTATTTCTCCAAAAATGGAAGCTGTCACATCTAAAGCAGTTTTACCTGAGAAAGGAATTCCATATGAGAAACCTGCTTTAGCCAAGAATCAAGATAGTAAATCCTCCAAACCTATGTCTCCTGAAGACAAGAACATATGGCCCAAGAAATCTATGTATTCAGAAGATGAAGGCAAATCAATTCAGACACAAATACACCTGAAGGAAGAAGCTACCTATGAAATAGCTGTAGTTCAAAAGGAGAAAGTTAATTTATCTCAACAAGTTTCTCCATCTCAGAAAGCGAAACAAGGCTATCTGTCTTCATCTGAGATTTTCACTTCACCTCACGATGTCACTTCATCTAAACAATCTACACCTGAAAAACGTCTCTTTCCTAAAGAAGATCCTAGTCTACTGACGAAAAAAGTTTCCACTAAGGATTTAGCCATTCCTGATCAGAAAGCTGATTCTGTCATGAAGGAGGAACCTACTCTGTACAGGACTTCTCAAACATCCCAGGAGACACCAAGAGAGCACATCAGAAAGACAGCAGAGGAAGCCCAAGGTCATCAGAAGACTCAGCAGCAAACAACACATAAAGGTATCCAATTGATTCTGAGAAATCATATTCAAGCAATCATCATAAGATTGTGATCAACTCTTCTTCTTTATTAACGTCTTTAGGTATGTTTATGTTATTACCAACCCTGATTGGTTGGGTATTCTTCCTTCACATCTTGACAGGTTGCATGCTGTATTTGTAGTGTATCTAGAATTAGTAAAATGTTTTGTTTATTTTAAACCTCTCTTCCTATAGCTGAGGATGCCAGTCCTCTTCAGGGTACACCAAGTCCAAAATCCTCTTCCATCTTATGTGGTGTCTTCACCACTCATTCTTTTGAGTTTGTGTTAACTGTTTGTGTTTTGTTTTGTGTGATTTTGTCATTCTTGATTATGTTACTCTTATCCCAGTGGATGTATATGTGATTGTGACAGTGGCATACCTATTTCTTAAGTGCCTACAGCGGAAACAAAGTCTTCCCCATCTACTCCAAAGGCTTCGTCTGCGCCCCATGCAGAGAAACTACCTCCATTTGAAGGTACACTGCCTTCCATTTTGTCATGTACTGTATGTCCTTGTCTTTTTTTTACTCTTTATATCTCTTTCATATTATATGTTGGTTAAAATATTGGCCAAAATGGTCATTTCTTGAAATGCTTCTGTAGCTAAAGAATTACCTGTGGAGAAGACTTTAACTCCATGGACAGCTCCCCTAGCAGAGAAATTTTCGCCACCTGAAGGTAGTCTCTTGCTCTTTGTCTTTTTGTGACTTTTGTATTTAAATGTCTCTTCTTGAATACCTCACATTGACGTGTGCTTCACATAGCACATACAGAACAGTCAGTTTGAGTTGACATTCAGGCTACTGGGTAGAAAATCTTATTGCTTCATGTGTATTTTAAGTTGTCTATCTGAACAACTTTGCTGGAGGTTTATGCTGTTTCTTTGTTGTACTGTAATACTGTAAGTGTTTGGTTGACTAACACATTTTTTCGAATGGTATCAGATCCTCTTGGAGGAGCTGATGGCTTCACTACTCCTGTATGCATGTCTTGTGCTTATGAAGTCCAATTTATTGAGTCTTTCTTTCATAAAAGAAAGACCCAATAGAGAGATGCCTCTCTGATGGGATCTACTGGCATCATTTGAGTAACGAAAATGTATCATCAAGCAATCCACAAATAACATTAACTACATCCTTAACCCAAAGCAAGATGGCAATTGTGATACTTTGGATAAGCATGCTCTTTAACTCACTTAAAATCTGCCCTGTGTACA
Organism: Neosalanx taihuensis; assembly: GCA_030340665.1. NCBI lineage: Eukaryota > Metazoa > Chordata > Actinopteri > Osmeriformes > Salangidae > Neosalanx > Neosalanx taihuensis. The sequence continues at coordinate 16,431,535 of CM059291.1, read as the reverse complement.
TTAAATATGTACAATTTTCTTGATGTGTTGAATATCATGCTCTCTTCGCTAACAAAAATATCTACTCTTCCATTGTGGGTAGATATTTATGCTTCAATTAATGGGGAACTTCCCATATCCCTTAAGATGTCTTGTATGTATTCAGTCCAAACTGACTTAAATCTTTGTCACAAATCTCCCACAGACAAGGGCCCTGTTACAGCGCCTGGACCAACCAAAGGTAAACTTTAATTCTTATACAAACAATATCTTGACATTTTTTATTATAGATCTTAACTTCTATTTATGTCAATGTAATGTCTATTTTTATGTCATGTGGGGGACATTTATCTGGTTTTATGTCAAACTTGTGTTTTGGACTGGTTGTTATGTAGGACAAAAATCTTAATGTTGGTCAGTGATTTCTGGCTTGTATGTGCTTTATACACTTCATGTTATGCAACATTTTTGCCATCTTAGAAAAATACACTACAATACCCAAAAAGGGTAAAATTCATGTTCAGGAAGATGAGACACCAGATGTGCCAACTTTGAAGAAGGTGAAAATACCTCTAAGAGATAAGGAGGAAGACAAAGACATTGTCAAACTTAAAAATGTGCCCAAGATTCCTTCTGAAGAGAAAGCAAAGGAAGTCACACCTCGGACATCTGATGAAAAACGACATTTTGAGGATCATACCAAAGCTCCACGTTTTGACCATGATAAACAAGATCACATGCAGATGGGCAGTCCAGCTTACAATAGTAATCAGAAGAAACCTACAGACTCCACTCAGAAGTCAGCTGAGCATTTGAAGGATGTACCTGAAGATGAGAAGGTAGGAGTGAAGACAATTTCCAAGAAAACACCCCAGTTACGTAAAGAAGAACCCCAGGACCAAACAGGTTTAGCTCTTAAAAAAGCAGCAAAGCAGATGCCAGATAAGAAACTAAATGAAGCAGTGAAATTGATGCCATTTGAAAAAACTGCTACACCCAAAGACATTCAGAAAGCAGTTGTTAAGAAAGACAGTCCCTCAGGAGTTTCAAAGAGAGATGAGAGACCCAAGAGAGATGATCTAGTGAAAGAACCTGTAGTTCATCAACCTAAAGACGAAAAGCCTAAGGATTCTCACATACAGAAGAAACCAGAAAGTAACCTACAAAGTCGAGAACCAAGAGAGCATACTGAGAACAAATCTGAGTTTCCAGATAGGGAAACCAAGGAGCCTGGCATGGTACAAAAACCAAGCCCTTCAGGGAAAGTAGTCCCTCCCAAGAAGGAAGAAAGTCTGGAGGAGATTAAACAGAAAGAAGTCGTTCCAAAGCAGGTAGAGGCCATCAGGAGAGGTGTAGAGCTTAAAAAGACTCCTTCACCAAGCGTTGAGAAACTGAAGCCAAAAGCACATGAATCCATTCCTATGGAAAAGAAGGCCAGTGCAGAAAGAAGCGAAGGTCTACTGAAAAAAGATTCCCCTAAAGATTCAATGGAAGCCATTACCCTGAAAAAAATTGCAACTAAAACTTCCCCACAGCAACAGACTACTCAAGAAACACCTAGAAAAATTCCAATGATGAAAGAGCTTTCACCTGAAGCGGTGCAGTTGAGAAAAATTGCTACTCAACTGGAGGAAGAGGTGTATGAGGATGAGCCAGAGGTGGAGGAAGAGGAGGATGAAGCTTGGGGATGGGAACTTGTTCCAAGTGAGAGTTATGGTTCCACAGCTGATTGGGAAGATGAGTCTTTGGAAGACGGGGCAGTTGAGACTCCCGGGATGCCAGGTGACAGACGAGGTGAGGTCGTGACTGCTGAACCTTACGACTGACGACTCAGAGGATGACTCACATCATTTAATCTTCATCAACCGCCACCAAAATATTCATTCATCTTTCCATCCATGAACATTCATTCAACTCAAAGTTTCTGTTTTCCATCTTAACGTTTGTTTTTCATTTATTCTGTTCTATGTGTGTGTGTGTGTGTGTGCGTGCGTCTAATTCATCTTGTTTTCCATTGAGGTCATCAAATCATCTGTACTAATTTGTGCATTAGTGCAAGTGCATTTGGTTTTATTCAGATTCAGATTCATATACTTTATTAATTTTAGTTTACTACATTTCATCTTCATTTGAAACGTGATCTTTCATGTGTCTGTCATTTTGTATACAGTATTACATTGTGTAAGACTTCCTTCACTTTCATTATCTTGCGTTGTTTGTCTATACTATATTTGTATTGTCCATTTTTATCTATTGGGAGTCACTTTCGTATGTAATTGTGTTTATCACAATAGACTCTGTTGTCACACTGTTGTCCTTTGCCCAGATGGGAAACCACAAGAGGAGCCACCAAAAGGCAGAGGCCGAGGTCTTGGGGGTGAGAATACACAATCTTAACTCTTGTAACACAATACTTAATCTTTGAAATCTTATAACACTCTTACACTAAACGTCATGTTTGTATATCTAAATTGTCTTCTGTAAGAATTTGCTTTTTAAACAGTGAGTAAAGGTGAGTCTTAAGTAGATAAAATACTGTCTAGAAAACAGAAAAGAACATACTACATGTATATATATGCATGCAAGTAATAATAATATGATATGTATATAGTCATATATGCACATAATATATCATACTCCAGTCAGACACAATTCAGGTAACAGGGCATTGTTACAAATGCACACATTTGCATTTTCCCGACTAAGCTATGGTGAAGAATTGGTGATTTATTACCAGGTTAAGATATTAACAGATATTTTGTAACTTTTTAAATTACAGCGAAGCAAACACCATCCCCTGGTGATGGTGGCAAGGGTAGAGGAATGAGACCTGGTGGAGACAAACCACCAGAGGAACCCTTCGGAGGATTTAAGCTCAAAGCTGTTCCCCTTAAGTTCATTAAAAAACTCCAGGACATAGTGTTGAAGGAAGCTGAATCTATCGGCTCTGCTGCTTCGTTTGAGTGTGAGGTTTCACCCTCAACAGCAGTGACAACATGGATGAAAGATGGAAGCAACCTAAGAGAGAGCCCAAAACACAAATTTACCTCTGATGGTAAAGATCGCAAACTGAACATCATTGATGTCCAACTCTCTGACACTGGTGAATACACTTGTGTTGCCAAGAATGCAGGCAAAGAAGTAACATGCACAGCCAAACTCATTGTTGAAGGTATTTTTCAAATCTTTTATTTTTTCCACCACAACCACACAGTAATGACTTGCATAGACAATTGTGTGTATTTAATTGTTTGTAACAATGTCCTGTTATTATATTTTTCTAGAGCTGCCTGTGAAGTTCATTAAGACCTTGGAAGAGGAGACATCGGCTCTCAAGGGACAGCCTCTGTACCTGACCTGTGAGTTGAACAAAGAGAGAGACGTTGTATGGAAGAAGAACGGTCAGCCCCTCAAGAAAATCGCAGGAAAAGTGGCCATCAATGTCATTGGAATGCAACATGCTATTACACTCCAGAACACAGGGGAAGAAGATATGGGTGTCTATACATGTGAATGTGAGGACATTAAGACTGAAACTAATGTCAAAATAATAGGTATGTACCAAATTCTACCATCATTTTTTCAAGATAAATGTTAAAATGCATCAGTCGAGTAACTTAAATAGTATGATTGACACACCACTACATTTTTTTACTGACAGAAATCATCAGAGACTGGTTGGTGAAACCACTGAGAGACCAGCATGTGAAACCTAAGGCCACAGCCACATTCAAGTGTGAACTCTTCAAAGAAACACCCAACTGGAAGTGGTTCAAGGGAGACAATGAAATTCCTAATGATCCAACTAGCAAGACTGAGGTGAAGAAAGAAGGAAAAGAAATAACTCTTACAATCAAGAACGCCCAGCCTGATGATGTGGGAGAATATGCCATGGAAGTTGAAGGACGTAGATATGCTGCTAAACTAACACTTGGAGGTTTGTTGAACCACCTCTTTTTATAATGGTATCAGTGGTAGGAAGGTACAAAATGAAGTATATGACTTCTAATTTGTTTTTGCTCAATAAAGAGAGGGAAGCCGAGATCTTGAAGCCCCTTTCCAGTGTGGAAGTGGTTGAGAAGGAACAGGCCTCATTTGAGACTGAAATATCTGAGGAAGACATAGCTGGAGAATGGAAACTGAAGGGACAAGTTCTTACAAGATCACCGGTAAGACTGAGTTTGAAATTAGAACATCTCATCAGCGCTGTACCTTACAATGCACATGTAATTTAAAATAAATAATCTAATTTAAATGTTTTTACTTTTAATTTAAGACATGTGACATCAAAGCTGAGGGGAAGAAACGTTTCCTCACTCTGAAAAAAGTCCAACTTGACCAGTCTGGTGAAGTGTCTTTCCAAGCTCTGAATGCCATCACCAGCGCTGTGCTCACAGTCAAAGGTAAGCCATCGTAAAAAAGGAAAGAAATGGTTCCTGTACTTTTAATATTTCTCCTCCGAAAACAGAAACGGAAAGTTGACGATGTACAGGTATGTTTATGTCATGTTTAATCATTATCCATGCCTCCCAGAAATGGAAATGGACTTCACAGTCCCATTGAAAGACGTGTCTGTACCTGAAAAGAAACAGGCTAAATTTGAGTGTACCATCACAAAGGATGTGCCAAAAGTCATGTGGTTCAGGGGCTCTGAAATTGTAACTGCAAGCTCTAAATATGACATTATTGATGATGGAAAGAAACACATGTTGGTCATTAACAATTGTGACTTTGATGATGAGGCACAATATACTATTGAAATTTTGGGCAAAAAGTCAACAGCTCAACTTTTGGTTGAGGGTAAGTATTGGTTAATCCATTCTTATGATAATTTTTTTTGTGGTTAATAATGTGCAATGTCTATCAATTTCTGGATTATTGGCGGATGACTAGCCTTTCTTGCTTATAATAGCAAACCTGTTATGCACTTACCTAATGTATTGTAGGTATGAGGCTCACATTCGCCTCACAACTAAGGGACCAAATTGTGAAGGAAGGTAAAACGGTTCTGTTTGAGTTTGAGCTAACTCATGAGAATGTGACAGTGACGTGGTACAGAAACGAAATAAAACTCCATCCAAGCAGAACCGTGATCAACCGTGTTGATGGAAAGAAACATTCATTAGAAATGAGGGAGTTGACACTAGATGATACATGCCAGATTAAGGCAGAGGCTAAAGGAAAATCATCAACTGCAAACCTGACGGTGATAGGTAACCATTCTCATGTTGATTTTTGTTACCTGCTGTTTAATGTGTGCAGTGTTTTATGTTGTATGCCAGATTAATGTAATGTTGCACATGTGATTGTGGCACAAACTTTAATTACATTTTTTAATTGCGATTGAATGCTCTTCTCAGAGGGTGACGCAGTCTTCATAGTGAAGTTGCAAGACTATACTGCAGTGGAGAAAGATGAGGTCACGCTGGACTGTGAACTCAGCAAAGATGTTCCAGTGAAGTGGTTCCACAAGCAGACGGAGATCAAAGCCTCCAAGATGGTGACCATAAAGTCTGAAGGGAAACGCAGAGTCCTGTCCATTAAGAAAGTTGAGGAAAAAGACAAAGGGCAATATGTGTGTGACTGTGGAACTGACAAGACCATGGCAAACATCAATATTGAAGGTAAAAATAATCAAGTATTGTAAATGCACATTTAAATCAAATTGCGGATTTTTTGTTTATTTGAACACCTTGTTTTGTATATTCTATTGTAGCTCGTGATATCAAGGTGGTCCGACCCATGTACGGAGTTGAACTCTTTGATGGTGAAACGGCTCGTTTTGAGGTTGAAATTTCTGAAGATGATGTCCATGGCCAGTGGAGGTTGAAGGGAGACATCCTAAATCCCTCTCCTGTATGTTTCAGTGACATATTCGTATAACATCATACATATTCAGATTGCAAAGACAATCAGTGGATATTATTTATTTGGATGAACTCATTTATTTGCTGTTCTTTAAAACATTATTCACAGGATGTGGAAATTGTTGAGGAAGGTGGCAAGCACACCTTGACTTTGTACAACTGCAAAGTCAGCCAGTCAGGTGAAGTGGGATACCAGGCTGCCAATGCTAAATGCACAGCTAATCTAAAAGTGAAAGGTATGACTATTGTTTCTTGAATACATTTTGTTCTCATATTATATTGTTTAAACATAATCTTTATGAATACATATGAAATATTTATCTTGTTATTTTCTAAATTTCAGAACTTCCACTAACCTTCATCACACCTTTGACTGATGTGCAAGTCTATGAGAAGGATGAGGCAAGGTTCGAGTGTGAAGTATCAAGAAAGGCCAAGAGCTTCCGATGGCTTAAGGGATCTCAGGAGTTGAAGTCCGATAACAAGTTCGAGATGACACAGCTGGGAAATATTTACACTTTGGTGGTCAAAGCCGCTGCATTTGATGATGAAGCCAAGTACATGTTTGAGGCTGAGGACAAGAGAACAGTCGGAAAACTAGTTATCCAGGGTAATTACCATTTATTTCATACATTTACCATCTAAAGTATTCAAATGATAATCCACAGTGCCTGTTATAATAAACGTAACTATAAATTATAATTTCCTGATAGGTATTCGCCTTGAGTTTGTAAAACCCATTAAGGATGTCACTGTGAAGGAGCGCGAGACAGCAGAGTTCAGTATTGAACTTTCACATGACAAGATCCAGGTCACTTGGTACAAGAACGATGTGCGTTTGCATCCTAGCAAAGTGGTGCACATGTCAGAGAATGGCAAGTTCCACAGCCTGTCCTTCAAGGAAGTGTCCATCGATGACACATCTATGATCAAAGTTGAGGCTCTGGGAAAGAGTTCGAAGGCCATGTTGACAGTCCTTGGTATGTACAGCTATATTAGCCTTTGTTGACCAGAAACTTCCTGTATTAGCTGCAAAAATAGTTTGACAACTATTGGTTTGTGTGTTTTGCAGAGGGAGAGCCATACTTTGTCACCAAGTTGCAAGACTACACTGCAGTGGAGAAGGATGAAGTAATGATGGTTTGTGAACTGAGCAAAGCCTCTGCTCAGGTGAAATGGTTTAAAGATCGACAAGATCTTACTACATCCAAGAATGTTCTTATTAAAGCTGATGGAAAGAGACGTATTCTGACAGTCAAGAAGGCCGAAAAGGGCAACATTGGAGAATATACCTGTGACTGTGGTTCCGACAAAACCACAGCTAGATTGGAAATTGAAGGTGTGGTAAAACAATTATACCTTTGACACATATAATTTCAGAGAATTGTCTGAGGAAATTTAACGGCAAGCAAATATGTGCTTCTCTTCTGCAGCGCGTGACATCAAGATAGTCCGTCCCCTGTACAGTGTGGAGGTGACAGAGACTGAGACTGCTCGCTTTGAGACAGAGATCTCTGAGGAGGATGTGCATGGTCACTGGAAGCTCAAAGGAGAAGCTCTTCACCAGTCTCCTGTAAGATCCTTATCCCTCACAGGATAAGCGAGAACATTGGAAGTTAAATGATTGCATTTATACTTGAGAGAGATGAGAGACATGCATGCAGATGTCTAATGGCTTGTTTTACATACTTCTCCAGGACTGTGAAATAAAGGAGGAAGGCACTAAGCACATGCTGATCCTGTACAATGTTCGCATGGATCAAGCTGGAGGAGTTGACTTCCAGGCTGCAAATGCCAAATCCAACGCCCAGCTTAGAGTGAAGGGTGAGTTCAGGGGAAAAACCATGTTGTTGGGCGTTTGTTTTGATCTAGACTTACAGTGCAGCATGTTATTTATATGGTTTATCTTTCATTATGTTCAAGGCTAACATGATTATGATTTTGACAACACGTACTCATCACCTTTCTAGCTGACCAATAATAAGTAAGCTACTTCAGTGGTAGGCTAATGGCCAATCGGGGGTGTAGTGGCTATTTTAGAAGCCACATATCTTATCTGTCTAGAGTGGGTGGCTAGGGTTTCGCAAAGCAACTTCATTCCTCTGTCCAGAGTTTGTTGCAAATCAAGCACACTCGACATTCAACTTAAATAGGTTACCAAAGAGAAGTCATACTTGCTTCAGCTGTTCTGTTGTCTTCTGGAACAAGTAATTTTGGCAACATTTTTGATGGAATAATTACGTTACCTAACTGGATGACCTAACAATGGCTTCTCTTGAATCTAAAGCTCGATCCATTAGTCTGCTGCGTCCGCTGAAGGATGTCACTGTAACAGCTGGAGAGACTGCAACCTTTGACTGTGAGCTGTCATACGAAGGCATTGTGGTAGAATGGTTCCTAGGAAGCACAAAGATGGTAGAAAGCAACAGGGTGAGTACATAAGACTATCCTAAGTTACAACCATTCATCAAGTTTTCTCTTCCGTCCACATCCAGGGAGATTAGCAACATTAGGACAGCAATTAGTTACAGTGGAGATCTCTGGAGATGGACTTGCAACATATAGTTAAGTCCAGAATTTTGGTTCTCAAGTCCTCAGACAGTTCTCTTCTCATCTGTTCTCCATGCTTAGTGTTGCACACACAGACAAATTAAATTATGTCAAGTTCGCTTTTTTTCCACCCTCAGTTTTTTGTGTTTTTATAAATACAGTGGATTAAACAGGAAATAAACATGTGTATAACAAAACGTGTAATTGCAATACTTGTCATTCATACTTAATCTTCCTAAAAAATGTCAGGGGTGCCAACAATTTTGGCAATGACTGTATAAGGGCCTAGACACAGGAACCTCTATCTGTTTTTGATAACAGTAGGCTGTCCTGTCACGCCTGCATTTCTCAAAGCTATTTTTACTGTCAAGTGCAGCTCTAAGAGATATGTATAGTGAATATGGTGTAGTGTGTATAACATGTGTATAGCATGTGTTTATCAATAAGTGTATGGATTTGTTTGCATCAATGTGGTTTTTTTAATAGGTTGTAACCCGCGCTGAGGGTAAAGTTCACAATCTGACTCTTAGAGATGTCAAACTATCAGAAGCTGGTGAGGTAAAACTCACTGCTAAGGACTTCCAGACTCAGGCCAAACTTACAGTTAATGGTGAGTGATGATTACACATTTAATGCCCTTCATTGACATGGGAAGAGATTAACATTATTCCTGTGTTACTACCTGGTATGTTGATCTCTTCAGCTGAATAGAAACTGTAATGTATTCAAATGAATTGTTTACTTTAATTATTTGATATCTCTCACAGAGCCACCAGTTGAGTTCACCAAACCTCTGGAGGACCAGACTGTGGAAGAGGAGGCCACTGCTACTCTGGAATGTGAAGTTTCCAGAGAAAAGGCAGAAGTTAGATGGTTCAGAGATGGACAGGAGATCCGTAAAACTAAGAAACATGAAATGATTGCTGATGGCCGCAAGAGAAAACTGATCATTCAAGGCTGTACACTTGATGATTCCAAGACATATACCTGTGATGCAGGAGAATTCAAAACATCTGCTTTCCTGAATGTTGAACGTGAGTAGCACTTTCATCACTAATAAAATGTGGTTTTCTGATGGGTTTCCAAAAATAATTCAGAGAACAATATGGTCATATCCTTACAGCTCCTCATGTTGAGTTCTCCAAACCACTTCATGATGTTGAAGTCAAAGAGAAGGAATCTGCAAGATTTGAGTGTGAGGTGTCTCGAGAGTCAGCGAAGGTGAGAATTGCCATGAGTTGAGTGACCATTTGCCTGGACTATGACGCATTCAGATGTAATATTTTTTTTTGTTCTGCTATAAAAGGTGCGCTGGTTCAAGGATGGTAATGAGATCAGAAAAGGAAAGAAGTATGAAATTATTGCCAAGGGTCTCCAGCGCATTCTCATCATCACAAAGTCAGTCTTTGAAGATGAAGCTGAATATGAATGCGACGCAAAAACCTCCAAATCCTCTGGCATGCTGACTGTCATCGGTAAGTATTGTTATTTAACCCTTCTACAAAGGATGTAGTGCAGATCCATTTGATGACTACAATCTGTTACCCTTGCAGAGGAGGAGGCTAGGTTCTCAAAGAACCTGTCTAATGTGGAAGGAACAGAGACAGATAGCGTGAAAATGATCTGTGAAGTATCAAAGCCCAGTGCTGAGGTCACCTGGTACAAGGGTGACCGGGAGCTTCCTGAGGGAGGACGATATGAACAAATTGCAGATGGGAGGAAGAGAATTCTTATCATCCAGGATCTCAAAATGGATGATGCTGGAGAGTACAACTGCAGACTGTCTAACTCCAAGACATCGGCTACTCTGAAGCTGAATGGCAAGAACATACACCATACTTTTAACATCCTCTGACAGTGTGAAATGTCATTCAAATTGAATAAGCATATATGATGTATAATATGATTCCGAAAGTGTTTTGAGTGTGTTTTTTTGTTTCCTCCAGAACTTGCTGCTGAGTTCATTGCCAGGCCTCAAAGTCAGGAGGTGGTTGAGGGAGAAAAGGCTGAGTTTGTCTGCTCGGTCTCCAAAGACACGTATGAGGTGAAATGGTTTAAGAATGACCAGGAGATTAAGCCTGGGAACAAATATGACATTGTCTGTGATGGCAAGCGGAGAGCGCTTATTGTAAAGAAATGTGAACCAAAGGATGAAGGAAGCTATGTGGCTTTCATTGGCTCAACCAAAGCTTCAGCTGAGTTGTACGTCATTGGTAAGTATTATACAACATGTGTTGCTTTCCTCAACCACATGTACAACATAGATACGTATAAATGAGGATAATGTGGACACTTCTTTCTCACAACAGAGAAACTCAGGATAATTACACCCATCAAAGACACTAAAGTGAAGGAAGGACATGAGATTGTCTTTAACTGTGAGGTGAACACTGAGGGAGCCAAAGCTAAGTGGCTGAAGAAGGAAGAGACTATGTTTGAGAGCAGCAAGTACGTCATGATCCAGAGAGACAATGTATTTTCCCTGAGGATCAAGGATGCCCAAAGGACAGATGAATGTACCTACACTATTACACTAACCAACCAGCGTGGCGAACATGCAAAGAGTTCAGCCAGTGCTACTGTACAAGGTCAGCACCATTAATTCATTGATGCAGATGGGTCACATTATCCATGCTTTTTTAAACTTGATTATCTAATTCATTTGTTGTCTTTTGAAAATACAGAGGAGAAACTCCAAATTGTGGAGCCTATTGAAGATGTTGATACTCAAGAGAAAAAGACCATTACCTTTACATGTAAGGTGAACCGACCTGATGTCACGATTAAATGGATGAAGGCTGGCAAGGAGGTTGCCTTCAGCAAGCGCATCCTGTACAGGGTAGACAAAGACAAGCACACACTGACCATCAAGGACTGCACCATGAATGATGAGGGTGAATACACCGCGGTTGCTGGTGATAGCAAATGCACCGCTGAGCTTATCATCAGTGAAGCTCCCACAGACTTTTCCACACAACTCAAAGACCAGACCATCACTGAGTTTGAGGATGCTGAGTTCACTTGCAAGCTGTCTAAAGAGAAGGCTACAGTCAAATGGTATAGGAATGGACGTGAGATCAGAGAAGGTCCCAGGTACTTCATAAACAACATCCAACATCTGTTTGTTCACAAAATTATGCTTGTGATTTGAAGTTCTTTAATTTTATATCAAGTGGGTTTTGTTTGTTTTGTTGTCAGAGAGTTTTTCATATTCGTGTGTTTAACAGATACAAGTTTGAGAAAGATGGCAAGATCTGCAAATTGCACATCAAGGAGTGCAGACCGGATGATGAGTGCGAATACGCCTGTGGAGTTGATGACAGGCGATCTCGGGCTAGACTCTTCGTTGAAGGCAAGTTCTTCATTTTTCTCTGCATGCCTAACAGATTGGTTTAAGCTCATCATCCAGATGTTCTAAACTCTGTGTCTAACATGTGTAATGATTCTTTGCAGAAACCCCTGTGGAGATCATCAGACCCCCAGCAGATGTGTTTGAGCCTCCAGGTTCAGATATTATGTTTGAGGTGGAGCTCAACAAAGACAGAGTTGAAGTGAAATGGATGAGGAACAACATGATCATTGTCCAGGGTGACAAGTACCAGATGATAAGTGAAGGAAAGGTTCACAGACTGCAAGTGTGTGAGATTAGGCCCCGTGACCAGGGAGAGTACAGGATTGTTGCAAAGGAAAAGGACGCCAGAGCTAAGCTGGAGCTGGCAGGTATGTCAGAACATGATAAACCTGCTTTCATTGTAGCGCCTTTACATCAGCTATCACAGCTCAGGACACACAAACATACACAATTATTTTCTCTGAATGCGATTGTACTTTACATTTACATTTATTCATTTAGCAGACGCTTTTATCCAAAGCGACTTACAAGAGAGAGCTTTTACAAAGAGCATCAGTCATTGAGCATAGCAACGTGATAGACCCCGAACACAGTCGGGTTTTTTTTAGATCGTGAATCATACGTCATGAGAACCAATAAGTGCCAAGGGAAGAACTATAAATGCATAACACAACGATTGTGAACATAAAGCAAGAGATACAACAAACAACACTGGAAAGTCACCATATGGGGACAAACAGATTGTTCTAAAGCACATTAGATTATGTGAAGTACTTTGAGTTTAATTTTGACTGACTCCTTTTTTTCCAATTTCAGCTGTGCCCAAGATCAAGACCACTGACCAGAACCTGGTAACTGATGCTGGCAAACCATTTGTCATGGCAATTCCCTATGATGCCTATCCTCGTGCAGAGGCTGAGTGGTTCTACAAAGATATAAGCTTACCAGTCCAGGACATTGACACCTCTACAGACAAGACCGAATTCAGACTAAAGAGTCCAAGTAAAAAAGATCAGGGAAGGTATAAGATTGTCATCAAGAACAAACACGGAAAGGGAGAGGCGTTCATCAACTTAGATGTCATTGGTAAGTTCAATAAAGACTGAGTCTGAGTTTCAGAATCTGCTCTTCTGAACATTGAGATCTGAGTTCTGATAAAACTAAAAATATGAATTAAGTTATACAAATACCTTACACCAAATATGTGTGATTGGCAGATGTTCCTGGACCTGTGAAGAACCTGAAGGTGGTTGACACTGCTGACGGTGAGGTGAGCTTGGCCTGGGAGGAACCAGAGAGTGATGGTGGCAGCAAGATCATTGCCTACATGGTAGAGAGGCGTGATGTCAAGCGCAAGACATGGACCGTGGCCACTGATCGTGCTGACACTCCAGAATACTGCGTCAGCGGACTCCAGAGGGACTCCATGTACTTGTTCCGTGTCTGTGCTCGCAACAGAGTGGGCAGTGGCTCGACAGTGAAGACAGACAAAGCTGTCCAAGCTAAGAACAAGTTTGGTAAGCACTGGGCAATAGCTGTAACGTATTTCTCAACACAATACAAAACTAAAAGAATCTGCCCAAACAATACAGTAAATACCATATTTTCATTATAAGCGGATGTCATGTTTTTTTTATTTCTCTCACAGATGTGCCTGAAGCTCCTGAGAATGTTATGGTTGGAGTTGTGAACAGGTTTGGTGCAACTGTTACCTGGAAACCTCCACTTCACGATGGTGGATCTATTATTACCTCCTACATCATTGAGCTCCGTGATAGGACATCTGTAAAATGGGAGGCTGCTATGGTCTGCAAGTCAGAGGACCGCTCTGCCACGCTAACTGATGTGGTTGAAAACAAGGAATACATCTTCAGAGTCAAAGCTGAAAACAAAGCAGGAATTGGCAAACCAAGTGCTGCCACAGATCCAGTTAAGATTATGGACCCCATTGGTGAGTTACACAAAAGTTGTTTTTAATTTCATACACAAGCAATTACATGGCACTAACCATACTCTTTATTTACAGAGAAACCAAGTCCACCACTTAACTTCAACTTCAGTGATCCAACAAAGAACTCTGTTCAACTGACCTGGGAGACTCCCCTGAAAAATGGAGGCAGCATGATCACAGGCTATATCATTGAGAAGTGTGAAGATGGAACAGACAAGTGGCTTAGATGCAATGCTAGGCTCTGCCCAGACCTGTACTACAAGGTACCACTGACAATTTTTACTAGATGTATGTGAGTGTGTATATATATATGTAGTATATTCTTATTCTGTGTTCTTATTCTGTTAAATTGGAAGTTGTTGGGTTCATAATTCAGAATACTTTATTAATACCCTTGGGGAAACTCATCAATCATGTTTGTGGTGCAGGTGACTGGTCTGAAGCAGGGTCAGAAGTACCACTACAGAGTCTTTGCAGAGAACGCAGCTGGAATGTCAGATCCTGCTGATAAGCTCGGACCTGTCTTGGCTGATGATGTTCATGGTACATTATTCCATACTAGTCCTCATTACAAGTATCACTCTGAATATATGTATTGTAGCATATATAGGGCAGTGTGCTTACACATACATATTTATTTTCATTTCAGTTTCACCTACAATGGACTTGAGTGCTTTCAAGGATGGTCTAGAGGTCATGGTTCCCCAAAGTCTCACAATCCGTGTACCTATCTCTGGATATCCAACACCCAATGCTAAATGGAAATTTAAAGACAGGTTGTTGACCGCTGGTGGCCGTGTATCCATGGTTACAAAGAGTGGCTTCACAGAGCTTGTCCTCTCCCCAAGTGTGCGTCCAGATAAGGGGACATACACACTGCAACTGGAAAATGATGTGTCAGCTGTCTCAGGAGAGATTGAAGTTAATGTCATTGGTAAGAACGGCAAAACTAATACACCCTTCAATGATTGAAGCACAATAGAAACAAAAACCTTTTGATTATTGATTTTTTGGGTCACTGTGTTGTGTTATGTTTTCTATTTTTAGCATCCCCAAGTGCACCTAAAGACTTCAAAGTATCAGAGGTCACAAGGCATCATGTGCATTTGATGTGGGAGGCACCAGAACATGATGGGGGAAGCCCAGTTACGGGATATCAAATTGAAAAACGTGAAGTATCTCGCAAGACCTGGGTCAAGGTACGTAATATTATAATGCCATAACTGTTCCACGCCGTCCTAGCCATTTTAAATAATTGCAGCTTGCTTTGTTGCTGATAAAATCATCTATTGAATTTCATATTTTGGTAACTTTTTTAGGTTGCCATGAATGTCATGGATCTGGAGCACACTGTCACAGATGTCAGTGAAGGCAAGGAGTATCTTTTTAGTGTTTCTGCTTGCAACAAATGTGGCCCAGGAGAGCCTGCCTACATCGATGAGCCAGTCAATGTGTCCTCTCCCGCCAGTGAGTATGACACAATACCATATGGTCTTCTTCCAATTGTATCTAATGGCTCAATTAAAACAGCATAAAACATTGTGGTTAACAGCTGTGCCAGACCCCCCTGAGAATCTTAAATGGAGGGACAAGTCAGCCAAAGGTATCTTCCTGTTCTGGGAGCCACCTAAGTATGATGGTGGTGCAAACATCAAAGGCTACGTTGTTGATAAGTGTCAACGAGGCACAGACAAATGGGAGCCTTGTGGTGAACCCCTGCCTGAGCTGAAGTAAGTTAACTTCTATATTACGGTATCTCTATATATATCTCTACGGTATCATACTATATTGAACCGTAATAGATTGATCTGATAGACTACAACGATTGTTCGAAGCTAAATATTTGTGTGCCTTCCTCAGGTTCCAAGTGACTGGTTTGATTGAAGGACAGTGGTATGCCTATCGTGTAAGAGCCGTCAACAGACTGGGAGCCAGCAATCCATGCAGGGCTACGGATGAAATCCTGGCCATAGATCCAAAAGGTACATCATTTCATAATGACCCAGTGCAAAGGACTTGATCATGTGTGCAATAGCTTGCTAATTATTCTATCCAAACAGAACCTCCAGAGATTCAGCTGGACGTGAAGCTGATTGCTGGACTGACTGCCAGGGCTGGAACAAAGATTGAGCTCCCGGCTGATGTGCTTGGAAAGCCAGACCCCAAAGTGAAATGGACCAAAGCTGACCTGGTTTTGAAGGGGGATGATCGTGTTTCTATTGACACCAAGCCTGGTCATTCCAAGCTATCTATTGCCAAAACAACGAGAGACGACACTGCAACGTACATCATCGAAGCTGTCAACAGCAGTGGCCGTGCAACTGCAACTATTGATGTCAACATTCTTGGTACTATGATGTCTTGTGTGCATTAAAATGTTGTACTGTGCTAAGAATCCACAACTTTGAACATATTAATAATATATATTTTTTCTTATTTTCTTCTTACCCAACAGATAAGCCAGGTCCTCCAGCTGCCTTTGACATCTCTGACATCACCAATGAGTCCTGCTTCCTGGCCTGGAACCCTCCAAGAGACGATGGTGGTTCAGTGGTCACTAACTACATCGTTGAGAAACGTGCAACTGACAAAGAAGAGTGGCAGAAATTGTCTTCTACAGTGAAGCAAACAACGTTCCACGCCCAGAAGCTCACTCCTCTGAAAGAATACATCTTTAGAGTTCAGGCAGAAAACCAGTATGGCATTGGAGACCCTGCAGAGCATGTGCCCATTATTGCCAAATACGGCTTTGGTACGTAGTTTTTGTTGCAAAGATTCAATTTCTATATAGAATCGATAAATGCATAATACAGTATATCAGTAGATGTCGTAGTGCATTGATTATATGCTGTTGTTTTTTTAGATCCTCCTGGTGCTCCATCAAGAGTACAGCACTCTGACATTGCCAAGGACTCTCTGACTCTCACCTGGTATGAGCCTGATGAGGATGGCGGTAGTCCCATCACTGGCTACTGGGTGGAGAAGTTTGATCAAGAACATGACAAATGGGTCAGATGCAACAAGTTGCCTATTAAGGACACCTCCTTCAGGTAGGTCTGGTCAAGGGCTAGGGTTATTAGCACATACATTCTTTTCACAGTCTGACTAAGTTTGTTTCTATTCTCATTTCAGGGTGAAGGGACTGCCTACCAAGAAGAAGTACAGATTCCGTGTTTTGGCAGAGAATCTCGCAGGACCTGGAAAGCCAAGCACTGAAACTGATCCAATCTTGGTTAAAGATCCAATTGGTATGATTTGGACCATTGGAAGTATTATTTAAATACATATTTTTGGGGAAAAGCCAAGAAAACGCATTCTCATAAACCCGTTTTGTATTATGTTGTTTAGATCCTCCATGGGCCCCTGGTAAACCATACATCAAAGACATTGCCAAGACCTCAGCCTGCCTACAATGGACTAGGCCCGAGCATGATGGTGGGGCCAAGATTGAGTCCTACATTATTGAACTTCAGAAGACAGGAACGGAGGAGTGGGTTCGTGTAGCAGACGATATCCCAACGACAGAACACTTCCTGAAGGGGCTTATGGAGAAGCAGGAGTACTGCTTTAGAGTCAAGGCTGTCAACGTGGCTGGAGAGAGTGAGCCCAGTGATCCAAGCGAACCTGTGGTCTGCAAGGAGAGACTCTGTAAGTTACAACATGCATCGAAGGGGTACTCAGTAGAATTATCCTCAATGTACCATTCATTCAGAGTGTATTATGCATCTGACATATAATGACTGTTTGACCTGTTGTTCCAGACCCTCCATCAGCTCCTCGCTGGCTTGAGGTGGCCAACATTACTAAGATCAATGCTGACTTGAAGTGGGCGGTTCCAGACAGTGACGGTGGTTCACCAATCACCAACTACTTAGTAGAGAAGAGGGATGTCAGACGTAAAACCTGGCAGACAGTAGACACCACAGTAAAGGACACCAAGTACACTGTGACTCCTCTAAATGAGGGCACCCTGTATGTATTCCGTGTGGCAGCTGAGAATGCAGTTGGACAGAGTGATTACTATGAACTAGAAGATGCTGTACTGGCTAAAGACACTTTCAGTAAGTTCAAATCATATTGGAATATGACACAGTATGTTACCTTGGGAAATGCTTTTATACCTTGTACTTTCATATTTTAAATGTACTTTTATACTTAACGCAATGTGTTTTTCTTCCAGCCACTCCTGGGCCACCATATGCCTTGACTGTGGTGGAAGTCTCTAGGAGACACGTTGAACTGAAATGGGAGGCTCCAAAAAGCAATGGTGGAAGACCCATTACAAAGTAAGCAAGACAACTTAAGGACTGCCTTTTCTGAATCATGCGTCTATGAGTCACATTTGAACACATACATTGTGTATTTTCTAGGTATGTCATTGAGAAGAAAGAGAAATTGGCAACCCGCTGGGTGAAGTCTGGCAAGACCCCAAGCGCTGAATGCAAGTACAAGGTAACTGACGTGGATGAGGGAACCGAGGTTCAGTTCCAAGTCCGGGCTGAGAATGAAGCTGGTGTTGGACATCCCAGTGAGCCTACTGATATCCTCACAATTGAAGATCCAACAAGTAAGTTAGCGTTCATAGCCTTTTACTTTGTTCGTTATTCAAATAAAAGTCAAACTACATATATATATATATATATGTGTTGTACTTTGTTTTTCCTCCAAGGTCCACCATCTCCTCCTCTTGATCTGGTTATTCCCGATGCCAGCAGGGAGCATATTTCCATCACCTGGAAAGTCCCAGCAAAGAACGGAGGCAGTCGTATTACTGGATATCATGTGGAAATTTCTGAAGCTCGCACAAACAAGTGGATGAGGGTCAACTCTCGTCCAATTAAGGAGCTTATGTACAAGGTAGAGGAGGGCATTGTCCCAGAGAAACCGTATGTCCTCAGGGTTCGGGCCATCAACTCCATCGGTGTCAGTGACCCCTCCAAAATCTCTGACAAGGTGTTTGCCAAGGACCCTGACTGTAAGTATACTTTGATCAACATATGTAAAAACCAAAATTGCAATTCTGAAAATATGGAAACCTTGCAATTGGTGTCTTCTTTTTCAGGTAAACCTGCTATGGATCTGAAGGTCAAAGAGATTATTGTTGTTGAGGGTGAGAAACTCCACATCAACATCCCCTACAGTGCCATTCCCAAACCAGAGGTGTTGTGGCAGAAGGACACGCAGACAGTGCTCACGGACAACAATAGACTCACCTTGACCTGTGAGCTCAACAGCATTCACTTGGAGCTGCTGAGGTGTGGTCTTCGGGATGCTGGTGCATACAACATCACTTTGCAGAACACTCTTGGAAGAATAGCTGGATCTGTCAATGTTAAAGTCATTGGTAAGACCACTTTACTTTGTATTCAGGTTAATTTCAGGTTATTGAATTGAATTGAATGCCATTTATTGTCATTATACAGTTGTACAACGATATGACGTTATATCAAATATCTTGATAATTTGTTGATAATGAATTGGACTGTTTCGCAATGTCAATTCTTCAGGTATTCCTGGCCAGTGCAAGGACATTAGTGCCAGTGACATAACCGGTAACTCCTGCAAAATTTCATGGGTGGCTCCAGAGAATGATGGCGGCAGCCCCATTGTCAGCTATGTCCTGGAGCGCAGAGAGGCCTCTAAGAAGACCTACATGCCTGTGATGTCAGGAGAGAATGTCCTGACACACCAGGTTAAGGATCTCTACCTCAATTGCGAGTATTACTTCAGGGTGAAGGCTGTCAACAGAGTTGGAGCAGGAGAGTTCCTAGCGCTCCGTAACCCTGTCCTCACTCAGGAAATAAAACGTAAGATTTGTTCAGCTCCTTTGAATAATCAAAATGAAATATTTAAATCCTGGATGTATCAATATCACGGTATTCAGATCATAATTGCAAATGCGTGCCGATGTCCTTACCTTATTCCTTCCTGTTATGTATATTTGCTGTAATTTCACACTTTCCTTACTAATTTACAGAGAAGCCAGATCCACCCATTGAGGTTGAGGCTTATAATCCGACCTCAAAATCCATCACTGTAAAATGGAAAGCACCAGAATATGATGGTGGATGTGTTATCACTGGCTACATTCTGGAGAAGATTGAAAAAGAGGGAGAACGATTCCTGAGGATCAACCCATCCTTGGTGCCTGGTTTCTCCTATGTTGTACCTGATCTAACTGAAGGAATGGAGTACCAGTTCCGTGTCAGGGCTGAGAATGCTGCTGGTACTAGTGAACCATCTCGCAGCACTCCACTGATGAAGGCTTGTGATGCTGTTGGTAAGGATGGGCTTTATCAGCCATTCTGAGGGCCCTTCTGTGATGCATTGAAACCTTACAAGTTATATATCTAATAACATCTTTCTAACCGTGTTTCAGATGCTCCCAAGGTCACCCTCCACGCACGCCTGCAGTCTGGCCTGTGCGTCCGAAAAGGAGAGGAAATCCGCCTGGATGCCTTTATCTCTGGTTCTCCTTATCCCACGGTGACCTGGCTGAGGAATAATGAGGATGTCAAGAAGGAGCCTGTCAAGAAAGTGCAACCACTGGTGGTTAAGAAAAAGACCAAGTCTAAGGTGCCTGAACCCGAGGAGGAGTTCATAACTCCACTCCTGCAGCGTCTCTCCTTTGACCAGACCAAGAAGGGCCAAACAGCTGTCATGGTGCGTGAATCTGTGAGAATGGATCACGGATGCTTTACCATCAGGGTGGAGAACACTCACGGAGTTGCCACTGCCTCTTGTGAGGTCAATGTTCTTGGTAAGTCACTGCCACTGTCAAGCTGTGCATGGATTACATTTGTTTAGACTGCATTGGCAGCATTTGCTTAGGCTGTATGTGTGCCTGCTTTGACACTGGCATCTGTTTGATGTCTAGATAAACCTGGACCGCCAGTGAACATGACATTTGAGGACATCAAAAACACTTCTCTAATCTGCAACTGGGAGCCTCCTCTGGATGATGGTGGCAGCGAGATCTTGAACTACATTCTGGAGAAGAAAGACAACAAGAGTGATGATATTGGCTGGATAACAGTGACCTCAACCTTTAGGGGCTGCAGTTTCCCTGTGACCAAACTGATTGAAGGAAAGGAGTACATCTTCCGCGTCTCTGCTGAAAACAAATCTGGCTGTGGACCTTCATGTGTCTCTGAGCCAGTAGTTGCCAAGAATCAGTTTGGTAATTATGTCTTCATTTTAAAAAGGTTATTTTCTTTTTAACACTATTAGTATTTCTATTAATCTAACAATGTCAAATGTGTCTTTGTCTACTCTTTCCTCAGATCCACCTGATGCACCAAACATGCCTAGGATCGGAGAGGTCAACGCTAACAGTATCCACATCTCCTGGCACGAACCCAAAGACAATGGCAGTCCCATTCTGGGCTACTGGATCGAGAGGAAGGAGATCAACAGCAAGCACTGGACAAGGGTCAATCGTAACCTGTTCAACTCTCTGGAGGTCAAGGTTGAGGGTCTTATGGAGGGCTTGACTTACATTTTCAGAGTTTGTGCTGAAAATATGGCTGGTCCTGGGCCCTTCAGTGTCCCAACAGACCCTCAGATTGCCATGGATCCTATCTGTAAGTCTAAATTCACATCCTAATGATTACCTTTAGAATATACTGTAGCCTTACAATGAGCTCTAAGATGTATCATGTCCCACCCTGCAGTGCCGCCTGGTCCACCCACTCCTTGGATTGTTGACACTGGTGCAACTTCCATTGATGTGGCTTGGGTACCTCCATTGTACAATGGAGGAGGAGACATCCTTGGGTACCATGTTGAGAAAGTTCTGGCTGGAGAGAAGGAATGGACACGTAGCACAGAGTTTAGATGCAAGGAGCTGAAGTATACTGTGACTGGTCTCACTGAAGGTGCTGACTACATTGTCCGTGTCATTGCTGTTAATGATTGCGGACCTGGAGTACCAGGAGTGACTGAGCCTGTAACAGTCAAAGAACCTCAAGGTGTCAATTCACACTCCCCTATGTTTTATATCTACTTATATCACAACAAAAGTACAACTGTAACACCACAGACAAAATACTTAAAGTGTATTTCTTCCTTCAGAAACTCCCATTGTTGACTTTGATGCTTCTGTAAAGAACGGAGTCATTATTCGCGCCGGAGAGAACCTGCGTCTTCCAGCCATTGTGACTGGCAGACCTCAACCAGAGGTGAAATGGGCCAAGGACGAATCAGAGACTGACAAGGAAAGAGTTGTCATTGAGACACAGGGAAAGAACAGCGTTCTCTTTATCAAGCATGCCTTGAGGACTGACCATGGAAAGTACCAAGTCACTGGAACCAACAACAGTGGAACCAAGACAGCAGTTACTAAAGTTGATGTCATGGGTGAGTCTACGCACAATGTTCTATCAGGATGAAATAAAGAGTTATATTCGTTTTTCTGTTGATATAAGTAAAATGACATTAATAAAAATACATGTATTTATGTCTAGATGTCCCTGGACCTGTGGTTGACCTGAAGACCACAGTTGTTACTAAGAAGAACATTGGCATAAGCTGGGCTGACCCTGCTGACAATGGTGGCAGCGATGTCATTGGCTATGTGGTGGAGAGGAAAGATGCTAAGATGCAACTCTTCAGGCAACCTATCGAAGTTGCTGCATGCAAGTGTGACATTCAGGGTCTGCTTGATGGAGAGGAGTACATGCTCCGTGTTATAGCAAGGAACAAGTACGGTCTTGGAGCCCCATGTGACATTGGACCTATCCTTGCTGTGGATCCCAAAGGTATTAAGGGAGTAATGTATCAAATAATAGGATTTTGATTGTCAGGGATGTCTAATCTAAACTGGGAATGTATTCATATATAATTCCAGGCACACCCTCTGCACCAGAGAAGCTGCATTACACAGAGAGGACCAAGACCACCATCACTCTGTCTTGGACACCGCCCCGTACTGACGGAGGGAGTCCTATTAGGGGTTACTACGTTGAGAAGATGAGGCAGGATGGAAATGAATTTGAAGTAGCCAACCGGCAGATCATCACAGGCACAACTACAACCCTTGAAAACCTCACTGAGAACAACATGTATCAGTTCCGTGTGAAGGCTATGAATGAAGTTGGAGAAGGGGACCCTTCAAAGCCAATAAGCGCCAACATGCAGGATGATGAAGGTAAATATTTACATTTACATTTTACATTTATTCATTTAGCAGAAGCTTTTATCCAAAGCGACTTACAGGAGAGAGCTTTTACAAAGAGCATCAGTAAATAATATCCTCATGGGTGGCACTGAAGCTACTGTACAGTATGTAGGTTTGAGCGACATTCTTTTGAATATCCTCATAAGAGCAAATTCATAACAATGCCTTTCAAATTAGCATTGCTGGGTTGTTGATATATAACTCTTTTTATTTCAGTCCCTCCAACAATTACAATCCTGAAACACTTCAAGAGCGATGCAATCATTGTCAAGAAGGGACAGGCCATTGATATCCCTGCTGAGGTTAGTGGCCTTCCCATGCCAGAGTTTAAGTGGTCTAAGGACGGGGTGGTCATTGAGCCCACTGAGACGCTGCTGATGGAGTCTGAGGAGGTGAGCAGAACTAAAGCCACAACCAAGATCAGCATCCCTGAGACTATCAGACAAGACAAAGGATACTACAAGTTGACTGGCACAAACTGCCATGGCTCCGCCCATCACACTATCAGAGTGGAGATCCTAGGTAAGCACCCTATTTGGAAATGTTAAAACATAATATTTACCTGAAAAGCTTTGCATAGCACGTTTTTTTTTTCAATGGTAACACAAGGTTTTTTTGTGTGCTTTTACAGATCGTCCTCTTCCACCACGGGATATTGTGGTTTCGGACATCAAGTCTGAATCATGCTATCTCACTTGGAATGCCCCTGATGACAATGGAGGCAGTGATATCACAAATTACATCATTGAGAGGAGGGATGCAAGCAAGAAAAAGTCTGACTTTGAACAGATCACTATCAATGTTATTGACAGAAGATATGGGGTTAGTGAAATGTTCAGTTTTTCACCTTTTTATATGTAAATCATAAAATACAGCTTGTATTCCGTATTTAAAATACTAATTTGACAATTACTTTTTATCCTCTAGGTCTACAAACTGGACACATACGGATCATACCAGTTCAGAATCAAAGCCGAGAACAAGTTTGGAATTAGTGACGGTTGTGATTCTGACAAAGTCGTCCTTAAAGATCCATTTGGTCTTCCTGGTCCACCTCGCAACCCCAAAATTATCGGACACACCTCCACCTCCATGCTGGTGACGTGGGATCCTCCCCTAGACAACGGTGGATCCACCATCACAGGCTACTGGCTGGAAAAGAGAGAGAGGGGAGCTGTGTACTGGAGTCGTGTGAACAGAGCTCCTGTCACCAAGCCTGCAGTAAAGGGTCTGCAGTACAATGTGCTCCGCCTGATTGAAGGGGCTGAATACCAGTTTAGAGTGATGGCCTGCAATGCTGCTGGACTTGGACCGCCTAGCGAATCATCTGAGTGTGCCTTTGCAGTTGATCCACGCAGTAAGTGCTCTTTGCAGAGAAAACAATAGCTATTTTTTGACAACTGTTACTCCCTATTGACACATGTGAATGTTCTACTTTAGACCCCCCGAGCCCACCATCTTGCCCAGAAGTAAAGGACAAAACCAAGACCAGTGTTACACTTACATGGAACCCACCGGAGAGGGACGGAGGAAGTCCTGTCAAGGGCTACATAATCGAGGTCCACGAGGAAGGTTCTCCTGATTGGAGAAGAGTTAACGCCGCAGACAAGCTGCATCCTAGCACTGAGTTCACTGTGCCAGACCTCAAAGAGAAGAAAAAGTGCAAGTTCAGAATCATCGCTGTCAATGCAGCTGGAGAATCTGATCCCAGTTCACGTACCAATGACATCATCGTTGAAGATATCCTATGTAAGAATTTAGACTATGACAAGACATGAAATACAACAAAGAACAACAGATGTGATATTTAAAATGATTTTATCACTGTAACTAATTATCAATTCATGGGGCTGTGTCCTGAAACAGTGTGATTAATCCCATTCTTGTGTGTTCACAGTGGAGCCAACCATCTGTCTTGAGGTCAGCGCCCATGACCTCCTGTCCTGTAGGGCTGGCTCTATGATCAAGATACCCACACTCATCACAGGACGACCTACTCCTAAAGTGACGTGGACGTTTGACGGAACAGCAGAGACAGAAAAGAAGAACGAACTCCACACTCTTCCTAAAGATTCAGATGTAAGGAGAATTCACATTTTAAAATTACAAAAGTTTTATTGGATTGGCTGTTGTAACATCTGAACATGTTGTGAATTTCTGAATTTAGATCCAGTCTACTGATACAAGCTCAGTCATAACCATTCCTGAGTCCAAACTCAACCATGCTGGACGCTATATAATCAATGCAGAAAACGCAGCTGGACATAAGATCATGAAAGTCAGGGTCAATGTCCTTGGTAAGTATAAACAAATATAGCACAAGATAGAAAATACATATTTAAAGCGCATTTGTTAATTTGTTGTACTACTTTTTTTCAAAGACTTGCCAGGTCCACCTAAAGAACTGAAGGTAACTGACGTCACAAGAGGCACATGTAGACTAACTTGGAAAGCACCAGATAGTGATGGTGGTGTAAGGATAAAGAGCTACTTCCTTGAGAAGAAAACCGTGTCAGGAAAGGCCTGGACAAAGGTTAACCCAGCCTGTGCCAGCCAATCCTTTGTGGTGCCAGACCTTATTGAGGGACAAGCGTACTTGTTCCGCATCAGGGCTGAAAACCGCTTTGGAATGGGACCTT
This sequence comes from Neosalanx taihuensis, assembly GCA_030340665.1. NCBI lineage: Eukaryota > Metazoa > Chordata > Actinopteri > Osmeriformes > Salangidae > Neosalanx > Neosalanx taihuensis. Next base: position 16,406,019 of record CM059291.1, on the reverse strand, counting down.
TAACTGAAACCATCGAAGGAGTCAAAGCCAGAGACCCTATCCGTAAGTGATATTTCAGTTATGTCTATTTTGTACTGTGGGTCCGCAACCCTAAGATGAAATCTGTTATTTAAACCTGTAAATAAATGGTTTCCCCCAGATCCCCCTGAGCCACCAATTCGTGTCAAGATTGTCGATGTTACCAAGGGCTCAGTAACCCTAACATGGAAGCCACCCAAGAACGATGGTGGTGCTCCCGTCACTCACTACACTGTTGAACGTCTTTGCTGGGATGCCAGTGGAGCCCAAAAGGAATCCTGGAGACAATGCAACAGGCGTGACATTGACGCCACCACTTTCAAGGTTGATGATCTGACTGAAGGCGATGAGTACGAGTTCCGTGTCAAGGCTGTAAATGAAGCTGGTTCCAGCAGACCTTCCTCTACTGCTGGGCCAGTCCTAATCCAAGACCAAACACGTAAGATCTCATCTGAAATCAAATCAAAATTCAAGGTTAGATCAATTTCACAGTAAGTTGACAACATTCTCTAAACGGAACGGTTTCTCACACAGGTGCACCTTCTATCGAACTTAATGAGTTCATGGAGGTTGAACAGGGAGCGGACATTGCCATTGTGGCAAAGATCAGGGGTGGTCCCTTCCCCACTCTCACGTGGTTCAAGGCTCCTCCCCACAAGCCTGATGACAAAGTGGAGGTGCAGTATGATGAGCACATCAACAAGATCGTGCGTGACGACAGCTGCACTCTGCTGATCCAGCAGGGCAAACGCTCAGACACTGGTCTGTACACCATCACTGCCAGCAACAGTCTAGGAAAGGCCTCAAAGGAGATGAGGCTCAATGTCTTAGGTAAATGTCTCCTTATTACCATGATCGCATGGTCGATGCCCTGCTTCTAGTCTCAACTGTATTACTTACGGCTTGCTTTCTTATTTCAGGACGACCTGGACCTCCCTCTGCTCCCATCAAGTTTGAGGAGATAGGTGCTGAAAAGATTACCCTGTCGTGGCTTCCGCCTAAGGATGATGGTGGCTCCAAGCTGACGAATTATGTCATTGAACGACGTGTGGCCAACAGAAAGACCTGGATTCCAGTTACCAATGAGCCCAAAGAACGTATCTTCACGGTTGAAGGTCTAATGGAGGGTCATGAGTATGTGTTCCGCATCATGGCTCAGAACAAATATGGAGTTGGAGATCCTCTGGACAGTGAACCAGAGACAGCCAGGAATCTATACAGTAAGTGCAGACAATTATAGTAATTATTTAAGGATATCAAAGTTGTGTTGAAGTTAATGACTCATGTATGTATCCTGCCTACAGCTGTTCCAGGCCAATGTGAGAAGCCAACCCTCTCCAGTATCAATATGGACTCCATTACAGTCAACTGGGAAGAGCCTGAAGATGACGGTGGTAGTCCCATTATTGGATATTGGCTAGAGCGTAAGGAGACAACCTCTAAGCGCTGGAACAGAGTGACTCGTGACCCCATCCGTTCCATGCCGCTTGGCATCTCCCACACCGTGACCGGCCTTATTGAGGGTTCCCAATACCTGTTCCGTGTGACAGCCGTCAATGCAGCTGGATGTGGGCTTGCCAGTCCACCAACAGATCCTGTGTTTGCTAGAGACCCCATCTGTAAGAAATTCACCTTAAAACAAATCACAACCATTGGTGCTGTCATTAACTCATTGCTTTGGGTTTCCTTGTCACATTTCAGAGTTTACTGTCAAATATATTTGTAATGAATAATTTGCAGTTTGATCATTTTAAACACTGTGGATGTTTTTTGTCTTGCAATACCAGCTCCCCCTGGACCTCCAACACCCAAGGTGACAGACTGGACCAAGTCTACGGTGGATCTGGTTTGGATTCCACCTCTGAAGGACGGTGGATCAAAAATCATGGGCTATTACATTGAGTACAAAGAGGAGGGAACAGAAGCATGGGTTAAAGTGAGTAACGTTTTGCTTTGTTGAATGTCAAGACATTTCCAAAAAAATTTACTCGGAAATTTACACTCTGTTGCATATTTTAGGCCAAAGAGAATGAAGTCAGAGGCACCAGGTTTGTTGTTTCCGGACTAAAGACAAATGGAAAATACAAGTTCAGAGTGGTAGCTTTCAATGCTGCAGGTCTGAGTGAACCCGGCGAAGTTCCAGAAGTTATTGAGGTCAAGGACAGGACAAGTAAGACAACTTTCAAAATCAGTGCAGTCAAACCATCTTAACAAAACCCAAAGAAATAGTTCTTTGTTTAACGCGATCCTGGTTGTCTTTCTGCAGTTGCTCCTGAGGTTGACTTGGATGCCTCAGTGAAGGAGAGGATGGTTGTCCATGCTGGTGGTGTGATTCGCATCATAGCCTATGTGTCAGGGCAGCCTGCTCCCACCATCACATGGAACAGAGATGAGAGTGTGCTGCCACCTGAGGCTGTAATTGAGACGACTGCCATCAGTTCCTCTATGGTCATCAAGTCATGTACAAGGAGACACCAGGGAGTTTACACTCTGACCGCTAAGAACGACGGAGGTGAAAAGAAGAAAGCCATCATTGTTGATGTCCTTGGTGAGCATTTCAAAATGGATTTAATAATACTTTCTGATACATCTTCATCATTCAGTGTCCTCTTTTAACATACTGTATCTGATAATGCACCTCCTTAGATGTCCCTGGACCTGTGGGTATTCCGTTCACTACTGAACATCTTACCAGTGACTCTTGCAAATTGAACTGGTTCTTCCCTGAGGATGATGGTGGCTCTGCCATCACCAATTACGTCATAGAGAAACGCGAGGCTGAACGCAAGGCGTGGACAGCTCTCTCCTACACAGTCACCAGGCACAATGCTGTAGCCCACAATCTCATGGTCGGAAAGGCCTATTTCTTCAGGATTGCTGCTGAAAATGCAATTGGACTTGGTCCATTTGTTGAGACTACGTCAGAAATCATAATCAAGGATCCAATCAGTAAGTAAAAATGTATTCCTTGTATCTCGATCAGCGTCCTCACAAATACCTGTCGCCTGTTAATTTAGTTTTAATAGTTAACCATTCAAAACATAATGTCTGGTTGTGTTCCCTAGCTGTGCCGGACCGCCCAGAGGAAATAGAGGTGACATCTGTCCACAAGGACTACATCAGTGTCACCTGGAAACCTCCCAAGTTTGATGGTGGCGCAGAAGTGACCATGTACATCCTGGAGGCACGCATGATCGGCAAGGACAAGTACACCAGGTTGACCAAGGAGAAGCTGATGGAGAGAAGATACACGTTTGATGGTCTGAGGGAGGGTGACACTTATGAGTTTAGGGTCCTGGCTGTGAATGAGATTGGTCCCAGCAAGCCATCCTTCTCCACCAAACCCATCACATGCAAGGATGAATTAGGTAGGCGTTTTATCATATTTCTGTATGAACCTGCACGCTGTTCCATTGCAGAAACATAAAATAATAAAAGAAGCTATCTTAATCCGATTCTGTATTTCCCTTTTCAGAGCCCCCAACCATTGAGCTGGACTTCCGTGACAAGATCGTTGTTCGTGTTGGTGAGAGTTTTGCCCTCCAGGGACGCTACACAGGAAAGCCATCTCCATCTATCATCTGGTTCAGAGATGATGAAGAGCTCAAGGCAGACGATCACATCAAGTTCAAGAACACATTGAACACCATGTGTTTGGGTCTCATGAAGGCTCAGAGAGAGCACAGCGGCAGATACTGTGTACTTGTTGAGAACAGCACTGGTTCAAGAAAGGGCATTTGCAATGTGACTGTTGTTGGTAAGTATTATTCTTGAACATGGAATCAGATACCCAATCAATTATATCAACGATCTATTCTTAATTTCATTCTGAATTAAAATTCAACTATACATTCCTTTCAAGATCGGCCGACACCACCAGTGGGTCCAGTGATCTTTGACGAAGTTCACAGAGAATACATGGTGATCTCCTGGAAACCGCCTCTGGATAGTGGTGGAACTGAAATCTCCAACTACATCATTGAAAAGAGAGACGTCAACAGAGAGGTGTGGACGACTGTAACATCTGCCTCCACCAAGACCACTTGCAAAGTACCAAAGCTAGTGGAGGGCAAAGAGTACATCATGAGAATTTGTGCTGAGAACATGTACGGCATCAGCGATCCACTGGATTCAGAGGAGATGAGAGCCAAAGATCTCTTCCGTACGTAATCAATCACCTTACGATTGTCACTTTGTTCTCAACCAACCCTAATTTGAGATGTTAACTTTACTTACTATAGGAGTGCCAGAGGCCCCTGAGCAGCCCACCGTAAGAGAAGTCTACAAGGATAATGCTTTGGTGCTGTGGAGCAGGCCTCGTGATGGTGGCAAGCCCATTACCAATTACATCCTGGAGAAGAAGGAACCATCTGCTAAGAGGTGGTCCCGTGCTACCAGAGATCCTCTCTATCCAGCCACCCAGTACAGGGTGCTGGATCTGATTGAAGGCTGTGAATATGAGTTTAGAGTTATGGCAGAGAATGAGATTGGCACTGGTGACCCAAGTGTACCATCAAAGCCCATCCTTGCCAAAGATCCAATTGGTGAGTAGTCATGTGAAAAAAAGAAAACCGTATAATGCTAGTGATCATCATCCATAACTATATTGGACGGTTTTTAACATGAGGTTTGTTGTGGAATTGCCTGTCCTTACAGTTCCCCCTAGCCCTCCTGTTCTGCCAGAGGCAATAGACAAGACCAAAGACACTGTCAGCCTGAAATGGCAGTTACCCCGTCATGATGGCAAAGGCAGAATCTTTGGTTATCTTGTGGAATACCAGAAGGTTGGTGAAAAGGAATGGGCCAAGGCCAACGAGACTCCCGAGACCTGCCCAGACATCAACTATGTTGTGACAGGCCTTGCTGACGGTCAAGAATACAATTTCAGAGTCTTCACTGTCAATGCTGCTGGAAACTCAGAGCCTGCCTTTGTTAAGCAACCAGTGAAAGTGCACGACAGATTGGGTAATTCGCTGACACATTTTACAACTTGATTCCATTCGATGTTTTAATGCAAACAAAGCCATTTTATAATGTAAACATTTGATGTCATGTTAACACAGACTGTATAATGTGGTTCTAAATTACAACAGAGGCTCCAGAGCTGCTTCTTGACGCCAACATGTCCCGTGACCACCTTGCCATGATAGGATCAGACATCACTCTCAGTGCTGTTATCAAGGGCATGCCACCCCCTACCGTCTCATGGAAAAAGAACGACGGAGAGGCACCGGCACATGCCACTATTGCAGTCACTGCCTCAGGCAGTAAAATGTTTATTCCCAAGAGTGTACGTGCTGACTCTGGAAACTACACCATAACTGTTGAAAATGCAGCTGGATCCAAGACAGCAACTTGTGCAGTGCTCATTTTAGGTTGGTCACATATTTCTTTAAAACACTCAATTAAAGCTGAAGCATTAACATATATGTAATTAATTTCAGCAAACAAATTATCTTCTCTTACAAGTCGCTTTTGATGAAAGTTAAATGAATAAATGTAAATTAACATAATTCTTTCACCAAATCCTCTGTGAAACAGACAAACCTGGCCCTCCCAGGGATCTAACAATCTCTGAGATAACCAGCGAGTCAGCCTACCTGTGCTGGAAGGCTCCTGAGGATGATGGAGGTGCTGTCATCTCCCACTACGTGGTGGAGAAGAAGGATGTTGCATCTGAGAAATGGGTGCCAGTCTGCGCCTCATCAAAGAAGTTGAGCCTGATGGCGCTCTACCTGATGGAGGGTATTCAGTACCTGTTCCGCGTTGCCGCAGAGAACCAGTTTGGCAGAAGTGCTTACATCGAGACCAAACAACCTATCAAGGCCGTCGATCCTTTATGTAAGTATCCTGTAATGTATTGTCTTTTTAATTTGAAAGTTTTGTACATTAAAGGCACAGTGGTAGCCCTTAACCTGAAATAGCAGTAGCTGTTGCTGTAATTGTGTTTGTTTTGTTTATTTAAGATCCACCTGGCCCACCAAAGAATCTGCATCACACTGATGCTGATAAAACTGAAGTGTGGCTTGCATGGGAGTGGCCAGACCGCACAGGAGGAAGTGAGGTAACTGGGTTCATTGTTGAGCACCAGGAAGAAGGAACCACTGACTGGGTTAACTTCAAGACTGTCAGCGACACTCACTGTCATGTCACTGGATTGGTGGAGGGAAAGACATACAGATTCCGTGTAAAGTCCCAGAATGCCATTGGTGTGAGCCGTCCAGACACCACTGTACCTATCACGTGTCAGGAGAAACTATGTAAGACTGATTCCTCAACAACATTTTGTCCTAGAATTGGTGTCTCTGACTTTCCTTCTATAATATATATATATACAATTCTCAAAGAGGCTAAGAGGTTAACATTTAATTATTTGTTTTATTTTCAGTGGCACCAACAATTGAAGTTGATGTGAAGCTTATTGAAGGCCTTATTGTCAAGGCTGGAAGCAAAGTCGTTCTGCCTGCCATAATGAAAGGAATTCCAACTCCCACTGCTAAGTGGCTGAGTGATGGAAAGGAAATTGTGGCAGAGGACAGGTTTAAGATTGACACAGTGGATAGCTCAACAAGCCTGAGTATTCCTCAGTGCATAAGAGGTGACACTGGAGAATATATTCTCACTGTGACCAACCCAGCAGGAAGCAAGACTGTAGCTCTTCATGTCACTGTGCTGGACGTCCCAGGTGCACCTGTTGGTCCTGTAAACATCACAGAGGTCACTCCAGATCACATGGTCATTAACTGGAGACCACCTAAAGATGACGGTGGCACGCCGCTAACGAACTACGTTGTTGAGAAGAAGGATGTCAAGAAGCCATGGGAGCCATGGTCAGTTGTAAGCTCTGGAAGTTCGACCACCAATTCCAAGATTCCCAGATTGGAAAAGGGGCGTGAATATGTTGTGCGTGTCCGTGCAGAAAACAAAATTGGTATTGGTGCCGGACTTGAGAGTCCTCCCACTATTGCGAAACATATGTTTGACCCTCCTGGTCCTCCAGGCCAGCCAACATGCTCAGACATCACCGAAAACGCTGTAACAGTGGAATGGGCTCTGCCTGACGTTGATGGTGGCAGCCCCGTCAGTGGATATGTCGTTGAGCGTAGGGAAATGACAGGGAAGTGGATTCGTGTAAACAAAACCCCCGTGCTGGATCTCAAATACCGAGCATCTGGTTTGTTTGAAGGCAACAGCTATGAGTTCAGAATATTTGCTGAGAACGTTGCTGGGGTCAGTGTGGCCTCTCCTGTATCAGACCCAGTGAAGATCACTCGTCCAATCACTAAGCCAGGACCCCCAGCCAACCCCAAGTTGAAGGATTGGAGTAAGTCCTATGTTGACATGGTGTGGACAAAGCCTGCCCGAGATGGAGGAAGTCCCATCCTGGGTTACATTGTTGAGTGTCAGAAAGCAGCTAGTGCTCAGTGGGATAGAATCAACAAGGATTTCCTCATCCCGGTCTGTGCCTACAGAGTCCCTGGTCTGATTGAAGGGATGGAATACAGGTTCCGCATTAGAGCCTCCAATGCAATAGGAGACAGTGAGCCTAGAGAGCTACAAGAGTCCATCATTGCAAAGGACATTTTGGTGCCTCCAGAGGTCATTGTTGATGTTGCTTGCCGTGACCTACTGACAGTAAGAGCAGGCCAGAGCATTATTTTGACTACAAGGGTTAAGGGTAGACCTGACCCTGAAATCACATGGACCAAGGATGCCAGGGCTTTGAGCAGGGACAAGCGCACAGAGATGAACAACAACTTCCCTCTGGTTGAGCTGGTGATCGCAGAAGCAGTCAGAGAGGACTATGGAAAGTATGCTATCTTGGCTAAGAACAGCAGCGGCCAAGCCCAGGCCACAATCATTGTGAATGTGCTTGACACACCAGGACCTTGCCAAAACCTTAAGGTTGCTTATGTGACAAAGGACTCTTGCATGGTGTCATGGGAGAACCCAGAGGATAATGGAGGCTCTGAGATTACACAGTACAAAATTGAGTCTCGTCAGGCTAGCCAAAGAGGTTGGACTTTGGTCTCAAATGACTGCACCAAGCGTCTCATGAAAGCACCTCTTACAGAGGGATGTGAATACTTTTTCCGTGTGAGTGCCGAGAACAAGATTGGTGCTGGACCTGGCATAGAGACAAAGTCCGCCATACTGGCTGTAGATTCCATTGAGAAACCAGGTGATCCAGAGAACTTGCAGATCAGTGAAATTGGCAAGACATTCGTCTTCCTCAAATGGAAGAAGCCAGACTATGATGGTGGTAGCCGCAACCTTGGTTACCATGTTGAGAAGAAACCAAAGGAAGCAGAAGATTGGGAGAGACTTCACAAGGGTGCCATTAAGGAGACTTACTTCATGGCAGATAGATGCATTGAAAACCAAGTTTACCAGTTTAGAGTGCAAACCAAGAACGAGGGAGGTGAAAGCAACTGGGTGACAACAGCTGAAACTCTAGTTAAAGAACAGCTAGTTGAGCCAGAGGTCAACATTAAACTGATTGGCACCCTAGTTGTTAAGGCTGGTGACTCCATCCCTATTGAAGCTACAGTCAAAGGAAAACCACAGCCTGATGTCAAATGGACTAGGGATGGAGATGTCGGCGATGTCAGCAAAAGCACTAGACTTCAGATTGAATCCGGTGTGGAATTCTCCAAATTCCTGCTAACCAACTCTAAACGTCCTGATAGTGGAACTTATGTGATCACTGCTACTAACGCTGCTGGCACATGCAGTGCTCAGGCTAAAGTCAATGTGCTAGATAGACCTGGTCCTATTGCAAACTTGAAAGTGTCTGGCATCAGTATAGATAGATGCAACCTGGCCTGGGATGTCCCAGAAGATGATGGTGGCTGTGAGATCTATAACTACATCTTAGAAAAGTGTGAAACGAAGAGAATGGTTTGGTCTGTTCATTCTAATGCTATAATCACAAATTCAGCCAAAGTCACTCGCCTCATCGAGGGAAATGAGTACATATTCAGAGTCAGAGCAGAAAATAAGATGGGGGCAGGTCCAGCTGTGGAAAGTGAATCGATTGTGGCCAGAACCCAGTTCAGTAGGCCAGGGATTCCTGAAGCACCTGAAGTCACCAAGATATCCAGGGACCAGATGACAGTTGAGTGGGCTGCACCTGAAAATGATGGAGGAAAGCCAATCATTGGCTACCTTCTGGAAAAGAAGGAGGAGCATGCCATTCGATGGACCCCTGTCAGCAAAGACCTTATACCTGGAACAAGGATGACAGTCACCAATCTGTTGTTCAACCACGAGTATCAGTATAGAGTAAGGGCTGAAAATGAGATTGGTGCTGGAGACCCAAGCAAACCCTCTAGAGCCATTACTGCCAAGGATTCTGTTGGTAAGGATGTTACTAATTCAACGCATTATTAAAACACGGTATATTTTATATAGCATATTTAATATGAATACAACATTACTTGAGTGCTCATGCCCAGTTACTTTATGTTACAGAAACTCCAAGCCCTCCAAGCAACCTGAAGGTTGTCGATAGTACCGCCTCCTCCATCAGTCTGAGCTGGACCAAGCCTGTGTCTGATGGTGGAGTTCCACTTATTGGATATGTGGTTGAGATGAGAGTCAAGGGAACCGGAAAGAAAGGAGATGAGGGCTGGAAGAGGTGCAACGTTGCAGCCCAGCTGATTGTGACTGAATTCACTGTCACCAGTCTTGATGATAAACTGGAGTATGAGTTCCGTGTCTCTGCACAAAACCAGGTTGGCCTGAGCCTTCCTGCTGATCTAGAGGGAGCTGTAGTACCAAGGGATATTTATGGTGAGAGTTACATTCTAAAATACATAAATTCATCCAATTCTGTGTCACGAAACCATTATGCAGTATTTCTATATAATGCTGTTAAATGGTAATCATAAAATTACATGAATCCAAATATTTGCTGACCCAATTCTTCCTATTCTCTCTAACAGAGGCCCCTGAGATTGACATGGATGCCAGTCTGAAGGACGGCCTGACTGTCAGGGCTGGATGCCCAATTAGGCTGTGCGCCACGATCAGAGGCAGACCTCCACCCAAAGTCACTTGGAGGAGGATGGGCATTGACAATGTTGTCAGGAAGGGACATGTGGATATCATTGATACCATGACCTTCCTAGTGATTCCTGACAGTACCCGTGATGACTCAGGCAAATACTCTCTGACACTACAGAGTCCTGCAGGAGAGAAGGCAGTGTTCGTAAATGTCAAAGTGCTAGGTAAGTCAAACGTCAACGCAATAACTGCTAATCATACTGTTAAAGCTTTTTTAGTTTTTTACTAGTTTAAACATGATGTTCATAGAAGTAACAAATGTATGCCTGATCCTTTTCAACAGACACCCCAGGGCCTGTAATAGGCATTGAAGCCACAGACATCACAACAGTGTCCTGCAAACTTTCCTGGTCTCCACCTGAAGTAAACGGTGGCAGTGAGGTCACTCACTACATTGTTGAAAAGCGTGAAATTGACCGCAAGACATGGGCAACAGTCAAAGCCAATGTGGAAGAGACAACCTTGAAGATCAGCCATCTGGTCTCTGGCACAGAGTATTACTTCAGGGTCACAGCAGTAAATGAATATGGACCTGGAGTAGCCAGAGTCTCACCAGTTTCGTATCTGGCTTCAGATCCAGTCAGTAAGTATTTTTCCATTTGACCCTCAAGAATTCACTGGTTAGCTGTAGCGTTGATTCTTTATCTAAATTGCTTCTATTTCCTCTCAGGTAAACCTGATCCCCCTCAGAAGATTGATGTTCTTGAAATTACTAAGAACAGCGCTGTTGTGGGATGGGTGGCACCAGTGAAGGATGGAGGTGCCAAAATAGATGGCTATGTGATTGACTATCTGGAGATGATTCCCCCCAAGGAGCCACCTCCGCCAGTAGAGGGTGAGGTTGAGGGAGAGGGAGGAGAGGAGGCTGCCCCTCCACCTCCTCCACCTCCTCCACCTCCTGTTGAAGAGGAGGAGGAGGAGCCAGTAGAATTATGGACACCATACACCGTTGTTAAAGGCCTTAGCATTTCAATTAGTGGACTTAAGGAGGGCAGAAAATACAGATTCAGAGTGGCAGCGAGAAATGCCATGGGATGCAGTTTACCTACTGAAACCTGTGAAGCGTTTGAGGTCAAGGAGCAAATTGGTAAGTTATAATAATAATGTATTAATAATAATTTTTCTTATAATAAATTTAGCTTAAATCTTAATAATAATATAAATAATATTTTTGTTTTTTTTTAGTGGATCCCAAGATTATCATGGCTGATGTTGTAAGCGCAAAAGCAGGCGCTAAACTCAGAGTGGAAGCTCTAGTATCTGGAAAACCTGCACCAGTCTGCAAGTGGATGAAAGGAGGCAATCCTGTTGTTTCGTCTAGTCGTCTCGCTGTGCATAAATCTAAGAATCTCTGTGTACTCATCATCAAAGATGTATCAAGAAATGACAGTGGTGAATATAGCCTTGTAGCTGAGAACAGCGCAGCTAAAGTTGACCAGGTCCTAAAAATCATCATCAGAGGTTTGTAGAACAAAAAGTAAAACCAATAAAACATATTCATATACTTCTATGGTAAATGAATGATTGATGATAATAATGTTTGTTTCAGATATCCCTGGCCCGCCTGAGCCACCATTTGTGATCAGTGACATTGACTCGGATGCATGCACCCTTGCTTGGAACAAACCTCTGGAGGATGGTGGCAGCAACATTACCAACTACATAGTTGAGAAGTGTGATTTGAGTCGCGGTGACTGGGTCAATGCTCTTTCGTCTTGTGGAAAAACTGGCTGCAGACTGGGAAAGCTCATCCCTGGAAAGGAATACTTATTCCGTGCCCGTGCTGAGAACCGCTTTGGAATCTCTGACCCCCTCACATCGGACAGAATGGTTGCCAAATTCCCCTTCGGTAGGTTTGCAGACATGGTGACAAAATAAATTATTTTGCATGTATACTTTCTTTAGCTTTGCATTTTTACCTGGTATACTTATGACTCATGTTTGCTCTGGTACAATAAAATCACAGAAACGAGAAGATGTAAGGCATCCACCTACATTTGTCATTTTATGTCTTAGCATTTAACTCTTCTTAATTTACGAAAAGAAATAGCAGACAAGACAGAAACAGAATTACATAATCAAAGTAACAAAACTTTCAATCCACATTTCTTGTCAACAGATGTTCCAGGAGAGCCCTTAAATTGCCGCATCAACAAAACAAACAAGGATTGCATGTTTGTTGCCTGGGACAGACCTGAATCAGATGGTGGTAGTCCCATCACTGGCTTCTACATTGAACGCAAGGAGAGGAACAGTCTCCTGTGGGTTAAAGCTAATGACGCAGTTGTTAGAACAACTGAGTATCCCTGTGCTGGCCTTATTGAGGGCTTGGAGTACACTTTCCGAGTATCTGCTATAAATCGTGCCGGACAAGGCAAGCCTAGCCAGAAGGCTGACTTTGTCACCGCAAGAACACCAGTTGGTAGGTTATACTCATAATACTTTAATATTTTTCTTCTTTTTTTTTCTACAGATAATTAATACAATATGTTGATTTTTTTTTCTCAACAGATACACCAGGCAAACCAGACATTCTTGATGTCACCAAAAACACTGTCACATTGGTCTGGGTCAGACCAAAGAACGATGGCGGAAGCAAGATCCTTGGATATTATGTTGAGGCCTTGAAGTTACCTGGTGACAAGTGGGTCCGCTGTAACACCAGCAGTCAGAATGTCCCCAGAGAGGAGTATACTGTAACTGGACTGGAGGAGGACATGCAATATCAGTTCAGAGTTACAGCAAAGACAGCTGTCAACATGAGCAAAGCATCAGACCCCACAGACCCTGTCCTAGTCTCTGCAGAGAATGGTAAAAAAAGCTTCTGGAAAGTTATGTTTACTGAATTTGGTCACTGGAGTGTACTAAAGTGTACTTTACGAATCCTAAATCATATTTTGCCTCATTCCAGTGCCACCAAGGATAGAACTTGCAGAGAGGATGCAAAAACTACTGACTATAAAGGCTGGCGCCAGTGTTACACTTGAGGCTGAGGTGTTTGGAAAGCCCATGCCCAAAGTGACCTGGAAGCAGAGTGATGATTCTCTGAAGTCTTCTGAAAAGAGGAAGCTAACACAGAAGAGGCATCTCTTCCAGATGGAACTCTTGAATGTCACGAAAGAGCAAACCGGAATATATACTCTTCTGGCTGAAAATGCGAGTGGATCTAAGACTGCAGATATAGAGATCAAGGTTTTGGGTAAGATCAAAGACAAACTATGATCCTCATTTTTAATAACTAAGCTAACATCCTTGCAATTTCATGCAGTATGATGAACTTAAAATGTATCTTGTTCTTAGATGTTCCTGGTCCACCAGCATCTGCCACATTCAGCGATGTGTTTGCAACAAGTCTCAAAGTTGCATGGGTGGCCCCTCTGAATGATGGTGGTTCTGCCATAACAAACTACATTGTTGACAAGCGTGAGACAAGCAGAGCCAACTGGGCCCAGGTTTCCTCTAAGGTCACAGGTGAAGTTCTGGAGATCGCTATAGAGAGGCTCATTGAAGGCCATGAGTATCAGTTCCGCATCCGTGCAGAGAACACATTCGGAGTTGGCGAGCCACTTTTGACCAACCCAGTGACTACTAAGAATCCATTCAGTAAGAATGCTTTAATGTATTTTTTTTACAGTGTGTATATTTCTATGCAGTACGTACAGCATAGTAAAAATGAGTCTACCTCACTAAATCAGTGCCTTTCATTTCCAGCTGTGCCCGGCCCATGTGAAGCTCCAGTCATAACCAACGTCACTAAAGATCACATGACTGTAAGCTGGAAGGAACCTGATAATGACGGACAGTCCACCATCCTGGGATACATGTTAGAGAAGAAAGAAACTAAAGATGTCAACTGGACAAAACTTAACAGGAAGCCTATGATAGAGAGATCCCTGGAGGTTGGTGGTCTCACCGAGGGAGCAGAGTATGAGTTCCGTGTCACTGCCCTCAACATAGCTGGCCTTGGAAAACCCAGTGAGGCATCCAGTGCTACATCAGCCCGTGACCCTATTTGTGAGTATAAAAAAAAAAATCAAGATGCCTATGAGAAATTTCCATAAAGTCTTGAAACTAGGTACTAGTTTAGTACATGCAAATATATCACAGATCCTGATTTTCTGACCTCAATTTTGTTATCATAGACCCTCCTGGCCCACCAGTTTCCCCCGTGGTCAAAGACACCACAAGCAGCACAATCAGTCTGTCCTGGACAAAGCCAGCCACTGATGGCGGTAGTCCCATCCTGGGCTACCTGGTGGAGTGCAAGAGGACCGATGCCACAGACTGGATAAGATGCAACGTGCCAAAGAATCTGCAGGACACAGAATATGTTGTTCAGTCCCTAATTGATAAATCAGAATATCAATTGCGTGTGTCTGCTGTGAACAAAGCTGGCTTCAGTGACCCATGCGAAGTTCCAGACAAGCACATTGCTAAGGATATTGTGGGTATGTGAACTGTTACATTCTTCCTATCTAATCTAAAAAGTGCACCTGTCACCTTGTGTTGTTAAAATATCAGTATTTTCTTGCAGCTCCACCTGAGGCAGAGCTTAGTGCAGATTTGAAGGAGGCGTTGCAGCTACGTGCCGGAGACAGCATGAAGCTCAGCGCCACTATAAAGGGTCGACCTGTGCCAAAGGTGATCTGGGCCAAGATGAACAGCAACATTAAAGAGAGACAAGGCATCGTCATCCAGTCCACAGACCACGACACCCTGGTCTCTGTTGCGAACGTTAATAGATATGATGCAGGCAAATACATTCTGAGTTTAGAAAGCAGCAGTGGGATGAAGATGTACACAATTGTTGTCAAGGTTCTTGGTAAGTGTAGATTCAAATAATAAATCATATTTCTATTATTCTTGTGTAGCAATGGAAATGTTAGAAGGCTAAACTAACATGTTTTGAATACTTAAGATACCCCTGGACCACCAGTCAACCTGATGATTAAAGAGACCACCAAGGATAGTGCATCCATCCTTTGGGATGCTCCCCTGATTGATGGTGGAAGTGAAGTAACCAGTTACATTGTGGAGAAACGTGACGCTGAAAGAAAAGCATGGTCCATCGTTTCCTCAAACTGCACCAAGACATCCCTCAAAATTACTGATTTGGAACCTGGAAGATCATATTGCTTCAGGGTATCAGGAGTAAATGAACTTGGTACAGGAGAGGCATGTGAAACTGCAGATTCAGTCAGAGCTTCAGGTGAGTAAATCTACATAGATGTAATTATTTACATTATTACTTGCAAGTTCTGTAAAAATTGATAAGTGTCTAATTTGACAAGGATAGTCAATGATAATTATGTCCTCTTTCAGAACAACCAGGGCCAGTTATGGACTTCAAGACTGTGTTGGTCACAAAGGACTCTTGCACCCTTGGCTGGAAGAAACCTTTAACTGATGGCGGCAGCCGTATCATCTGCTATGTGCTGGAAGTGTTGAATGGAGATGACAAGTGGAAGGAGCTGATGAGATCTAAAAACATGCAATACAGTGCCAAAGACCTTGTCGAAGGAAGAGAGTACAAATACAGAGTAAAAGCAGTAAATGAATCTGGAGATAGTGCAGAGAAAGAGCTTGATGTGCTTGCCAAAGACGTCATCAGTAAGTCATTTATATATATATATATATATATATATATATATATATATATATATATATATATATATATATATATATATATATATATATATATATAATTTATCCCCATAAATGTAGACACATTTAAGGTTTAAAAACATACAACAATAGCATTAATCTTGTATATAACACTTTCCACTTTGTCTCTGTTCTGTAGTTTTACCTTCATGTGACTTGAAAGCCCTGCCAAATCTATGCTACATTGCCAAGGAAGGAAGTACAGTCCGTCTGAAGATTCCAATTATTGGCAAACCAGCTCCTAAAGTATCCTGGAAGAAGGGTGAAGACGTAGATCTGACCGACACTGGCAGAGTGTGTGCCGAGTCCTCAGCAGTAAACACAATGCTGTTGATCCGTGACTGCCAGAGAAGTGATGCCTCTAAATACACGATTACTCTGAGAAACAGTGCTGGATCAAGAGAGTCTGCCATCTTTGTTAGGGTGGTTGGCAAGCCAGGAATACCTATACAACCAATCAAATTTAAAGACGTCACTGCTGATGGAGCTACCTTGAAATGGGGTGCACCTAAAGATGATGGTGGATCAGAGATCACCAACTACGTTCTAGAAAAGAGGGACTCCATCACCAACATGTGGGTTACCGTGTCTTCCTCAGTGGAGGACAACACTATGAGGGTGACTGGACTCCACGAAGGAACAGAGTACATCTTCAGAGTGTGTGCAGAAAACAAATATGGAATTGGTGAAGCACTAAAATCTGATCCCATTGTTGCCAAGCATCCTTTCAGTAAGTCAGTTTTGGAGAGTTGTGTGGCTCTTAAATGTTATGCATTTGGGAAATGTGTAACAGTGATATCATTGCTTATCCATAGATGTGCCTGATGCCCCTCCACCACCTCAGATGATGAGCATGCGACATGACTCCGCAACACTGGCATGGTCTGACCCAAGGAAGACTGGAGGGTCTCCAATTACTGGTACATTACAAATGAACATATTTGTAACATGTTGCTTATTGAGCCAAACAATATATGTTCATGATAATGAGATGTATTTGTTTTGATAATTGAATCCTATCGTGTAAGGTTTGCAACCATTCTACAACAAAATGTATATATATATTGTTTTTAATTGCAGGATACCATGTTGAGTTTAAGGAGAGAAACAGTATGCTGTGGCGGAGAGCCAGCACAAGTGCTATTATGATGAGGGATTATAAGGTCACAGGCTTGACTGAAGGTCTGGAGTATGAATTCAGAGTCATGGCAGTCAATATGGCTGGTGTTGGGAGACCAAGCCCACCGACTGAACCTTTTGTTGCCCTGGATCCAATTGGTAAACCTTTTCCCTAAATATACAAGGGTTAAAAATAACACACATGATAAATATAAGACATAAATGTGGCAGCTTTACTACATCATATGTAATCCTATTTTGCAGATGCTCCAGGTAAACCCGATGTTGTCAGCATCACAAGAAGCACAGTAACACTTCAGTGGACTGAGCCTGAGTATGATGGTGGCCACAGACTGACTGGCTATATTGTTGAGAAACGCGATTTGCCATCAAAGATCTGGATGAAGGCTAATAATGTCAACGTTGTGGACTGTGCGTTCACTGTGAAAGATCTACAAGAAGGCTGCAAGTTTGAGTTCAGAATCAGGGCAAAGAATGCAGCTGGAGCCTTGAGCCCTCCATCTGAACAAACAGACACTCTTGTGTGCAAAGATGAATACGGTAACATTTATATTAAATCAGTAATAATGTATGCTCTTGTATAAAAAAAAACTTTTTGGCTAATATATTGTATTAGAATTGTACTAATTTAAAATATTATTTGATCATGTGAATAAAGTAATACAATTTTTGTGTTTTCAACAGAGGCACCAATTATTACTATCGATTCTCATGTGAAAGAGGGCCTGACCGTCAGGGCAGGTGAGACCATTGTCATCACTGCAACCAGCATTGTGGGAAAACCCCAACCAACATCAGCGTGGTCCAAGGGTGGCAAGTTCTTCAAGCCCTCAGACATCTGCCAGATTGAGTCAACGGCATCATCCTCTACTCTCTCCATCAAATACGCCAGCAGGAATGATTCTGGAGAATACACAATTTCAGCCAGTAATCCATTTGGCATTAAGGAGGAGAATGTTAAAGTTAAGGTGCTGGATGTTCCGGGTATTCCTGGTCCTATTGAATCTACTGGAGTTTCATCTGAAAAGGTCACTCTAACATGGACACCACCTAATGAAGATGGAGGATCTCCCATTAAATTCTACACTATTGAGAAGAGGGAGACCAGCCGGCTCCTTTGGACAATCCTTCAAGAGCAGGTGATCGACTGCCACTACGTGGCTAACAAGCTGATTCAGGGGAATGAGTACATTTTCCGTGTTTCTGCCGTGAACCACTATGGTGCAGGTGAAGCATCTCACTCTGGAGCCGTCAAAATGGTGGATGGATTTGGTAAGTTAAATTGATGTCAAATCTCGTTAATATTTATTAATAAATAATTACTAATTATTGTAAAGTGATGTTGTTTAGCTAACGTTTTGGATATTTGGGTATTTTATTTGTAGGTCCCCCTGGCCCTCCATCTAAGCCAGAGGTTGAGAATGTTGGTGGACACTCTGTTACCATCACATGGAAACGTCCAGTGGAGGATGGAGGAACTGATATAACAGGGTACTGTGTTGAGAGGAAAGAGAAGAAGGCCATGAGATGGGTCAGGGCATCTAAGAAATCCATTGCTGAGCTTCAATATGAAGTGAAGGGTCTCATTGAAGGCGTGGAGTATGAATTCCGGGTGATAGCAGAGAACAAAGCTGGATTTGGAGAACCAAGTGAAACATCGCAACCAGTTACAACCAAAGTGGTTGCCTGTGAGTATAATCTCCATTCATTATCTATCTATAAAATTTGTGATTAATTGTTCATATCTCCGATTGTAATAAGAAATAAAATAATGTGAGTAAATATTTAATTAAGGTTGCATTTTAAACGTCTTTACAAATCTGTTGCGTTCTATACATATTTCATAGATGTGCCTGGACCCCCAGTCAACACAAGAGTAACAGATACAACAAAGACTACTGCCACACTGAACTGGGGAAAACCCCTTGAAGATGGTGGACTTCCAGTAACAGGATACTTGATTGAACATCAGAAGGATGGGGATGAAGAATGGGCCAAGGATAATGGTGGAGCCCCTTTGACAATCACAGAGTTTGTTGTTCCCAACCTGGAAGCTGGAGGAAAGTATCACTTTAGAATCAGTGCAATGAATGCAGAGGGAGTAGGTGAATCTGCCCAAACTGAGGAACTCATTGAACTTGTGGACCATGAGGAGATCCCAGACCTTGAACTTGACATTGAGCTAAGAAGAACCCTTGTTGTCAGGGCAGGTGCATCCATACGTCTCTTTGTGCCTATTAAGGGACGCCCAACTCCTCAGGTGACATGGAGCAAGGAAGAAGCACCAGTCACCCGTGCTATCATTGATACAACAGAGTCATACACTCTCCTTGTGATTCCTGACTGTTCAAGAATTGATGCAGGAAAGTATGACTTGACCCTTGAGAATGCTGCTGGTCAGAAGACTGCTCATGTGAATGTGAGAGTGTTAGCCACTCCTGGACCTCCAATCAACCTGAAGCCCAAAGCAATTGACAAACAGAGCATCACCCTCGAGTGGGAGATGCCACTTCTTGATGGCGGCTCCAAGATTACAAACTATGTAATTGAGAAGAGAGAGGCAACACGTAAAGCATACGCAGCCATTATCAGAAATTGTGCAACTTGCTCAGTTAAAGTGCCAGACCTGGGAGAGGGTTGTGAGTACTATTTCAGAGTGTTTGCAGAGAATGAGTATGGTATTGGAGACTCTGTTGAGACTCCAGATCCAATCCGTGCATCCCAGGCACCAACTCCCCCAGAATGCATCTATCCTACAGATGTCACAAAGAACTCTGTCAGTCTAGCATGGACAAAGCCAAAACATGATGGTGGTAGCAGAGTAACTGGATATGTTCTTGAAGCTCAGAAGAAGGGAGGAGATCAGTGGTCCCATGTAACAACAGTCAAAACCATGGACTTCGTTGCTAAGAATCTTAATGAAAATGAGGAATATGTCTTCCGTGTCATGGCAGTCAACCACTCTGGCCGAAGTCTTCCTCGTGAAAGCAAACCAGTTGTTATCAAGGAGCAAACTACATTGCCAGAGTTTGATCTGCGTGGTGTTTGCCAGAAGATTGTTATTGCCAAGGCAGGAGATGACATAAAGGTTGAGATTCCTGTAATGGGACGTCCAGCACCAACTGTTTCATGGAAGAAAGATGATGCTACCCTCAAGCTCACCCCAAGAGTCATGGTGGACACCACTCCAGCAACCACTCTTCTATCTATATTGGAATGCACAAGGGCTGACAGTGGACATTATTCCATGACAGGGAAAAACATAATGGGCTCAGTCACAGATAGTATTATTGTAAAAGTGCATGATATTCCTGGACCTCCAAAGGGACCAATCAAAATTGATGAGATCTCTCGAACCCATGCTGTATTTTCATGGGATACCCCTGAGAATGATGGAGGAGTCCCAATCAATAATTATGTTGTTGAGATGAGGGATACTACTGAGCAATCATGGGTAGAGTTGTCTGCAACCGTCATTCGTACCATGTTCAAAGCTACTCGTCTCAAAACAGGAGCAGAGTACCAATTTAGGGTCAAAGCTAAGAACAGATATGGCGCTGGGCCACCAATCATCTCTGGTGCAGTGGTGGCTGCATATCCATTCAAAGCACCTGGCCCCCCTGGCACTCCTAAAGTTGTGGCATTTACAAAAGACACAATGACAATTGGCTGGAATGAGCCAGTGGCCGATGGTGGAAGTGAAGTTATTGGTTACCATGTTGAGAGGAAAGAGAGAAGTGGCATCGTCTGGAATAAGATCAGTAAAGCCATGGTCAAAGGAAACATTTTCAAGTCAACCGGTCTTGAAGATGGAATTGCTTATGAATTCCGTGTATCTGCTGAGAACATGGCTGGAATCGGTAAGCCAAGTAAAGCCTCAGAAGCAATGTTAGCACTGGATCCAGTAGATCCACCAGGTCAACCTGAGCCTATTTACATCAGCAAAAATGTCGTAACAATTCAGTGGGCAAAACCTGAGTACGATGGTGGGTTTAAGATCACTGGCTACACAGTGGAGAAGAGAGACTTGCCAGCTGGTCGCTGGACAAGGGCGAACTTCACCAACATTATTGAGACTTCATTTACTCTCAGTGGGTTGACTCAAGACGAATCCTACGAATTCCGTGTAGTTGCCCGAAATTCTGCTGGTGCTATTAGTAATCCATCTGAGCCCTCAGACCCAATTACCTGCAAAGATGACATTGTAGAACCAAGAATCATGGTTGATGCCAAGTTCAAAGATGTGATTCTACTGAAAGCAGGTGAAAATTTCAAGCTTGATGCAGATATTGCAGGCCAGCCAATTCCATCCATGGTCTGGACCAAGAACGGAAAGGATGTTGAAAACACACTGAAACTGAATGTCAAGATGACTGAATTAACTACCACTCTGGTTAACAAAGACTCTTTAAGAGCAGATGGAGGTGAATTTGTTTTGACTGCAACCAATGTTGGTGGATTTGCCAAGCATGTCTTCAATGTCAAGGTTCTTGACAGACCAGGCCCACCAGGCCCCCTCACAGTGTCTGATGTGACCGCTGACAGCTGCATCCTGTCTTGGACCCCACCAGCAGATGATGGTGGTGCCCAGATTGATCATTATGTGATTGAAAAGCGTGAATCAAGCAGACTGGTTTGGACTAATGTGGTATCAGGCCTTGTAAGCAACCAATATAAGGTCACCAAGTTACTCAAAGGAAATGAATATATATTCAGAGTTATGGCAGTCAACAAATATGGCATTGGAGAGCCAGTGGAGTCCGAACCAACAATTGCAGACAACCCATATGTACCAGCAGATCCTCCAGAGACTCCTGAGGTGAGGGTCATCACCAAAGATTCAATGATTGTTTGTTGGGGGGCACCCAAGAACAATGGTGGTAGTGAAGTTACCAACTATAATGTGGAAAGGAAAGACAAGATTGGCCTCCGCTGGGTGAAATGCAACAAGAAAAAAGTGACAGACTTACAATTCAAAGTAACAGGCCTTGTATGTGGGCATGAATATGAATACAGAATCGTTGCTGAAAATGCAGCTGGATTCAGTGCACCAAGTGCTTCCAGTCCATTCTATAAGGCTACTGACACTCTCTACCAGCCTGGACCTCCAGGTAATCCAAGACTCTTGGATACTACAAAGTCCTCCATCACACTTGCATGGAACAAGCCAGTATATGATGGTGGTTCAGACATCACTGGATACATTGTGGAAACCTGTCTCCCTGGTGAGGAGGAATGGACAATTGTCACCCCTCCAGAAGGAATCCTTGCCACATCATTTACCATTACTAACTTGATAGAGAACCAGGAATACTTGATCAATGTCTCTGCTGTGAACAGCGAAGGAATTGGTGAGGAAGCATCTGTCCCTGGCTCACCCAAAGCTGAAGACAGGCTGCTTCCTCCAGAAGTGGATCTGGATGCAGACCTCCGCAAGGTTATCAATATAAGAGCCTGCAACACACTCAGACTATTTGTGCCAATAAGAGGAAGACCAGCACCAGAGGTAAAATGGACAAAAGAAAACGGTGACCGAATTGAGAGGGCAACAATTGACAGCACAACTTCTTACACATCACTAGTGATTGAAAATGTCAACAGATTTGACAGTGGCAAGTACCTGCTCACAGTTGAAAATAGCTCTGGAGCTCATACAGCCACAGTGGCTGTTAATGTCTTAGATACACCAGGAGCACCTCAAAATCTCAAGATTAACGCGGTCACCAAGGAGTCTGTCACCCTCATCTGGGATCCTCCAGCTAATGATGGTGGAACTAAGATTAAGAACTACATTGTAGAGAAACGTGAATCAACAAGAAAAGCATATGCCACAGTAAATGCCAACTGTCATAAGACTGTCTGGACAGTAGAACCCCTGCAGGAGGGATGTAACTATTACTTCCGAGTTTTAGCTGAGAATGAATATGGAATTGGTCTACCAATTGAGACAGGAGAATCTGTTAAAGTGTCTGAAAAGCCACAACCACCAGGCAAAATCACTCTGAAGGACGTAACAAAGACCAGCGCCACACTGTCCTGGGAGAGGCCAGAACATGATGGAGGCAGCAGAGTGGGTTGTTATGTTGTAGAGATGCAGAGCAAGGGGGATGAGAAATGGACGCAGGCTTTGATTGTGAAAGAAACAGAGGCAGTTGTGTCTGGACTGACGCCAGGTGAAGAATACATGTTCCGCATTGCTGCAAGAAATGAGAAGGGAACAAGTGATCCACGCCAAATTGGTGTGCCAGTGATTGCTAAAGATCTTGTCATTGCTCCAGTAGCAAAACTGATGTTCTCCACATTTAGTGTGCTCTCAGGAGAGGATTTGACAGTTGAAATTCCATATGCTGCTCGTCCCAAAGCAGCGGTTTCATGGGTTAAGGATAGTCTGCCACTTAAGAGAAGTACTAGAGTTAACTTTGAAGCTACAGATGAACTCCTTAGTCTCACTATCAAAGAGGCCAGCAGAGAGGATGTTGGCCAGTATCACATTACTCTGTTAAACACTGCCGGAGAGACAACAGCAAACATTGGAATAGTTGTTCTTGACAAACCAGGCCCACCAAGCGGCCCTGTCAAAGTGGAGAGTGTCACTTCAGACAGCGTAACAATCTCCTGGAAACCGCCAGAGTATGATGGAGGTTGCACTATCAACAAGTACATTGTAGAGAAGAGAGACACAGCTACACAGAACTGGTTGATTGTATCGGCAAATTTGGCCAGAACAACAATCAAAGCTGGAAGACTGAAGACAGGCACAGAATATCAGTTCAGAATCACAGCAGAGAACAGATATGGAAAGAGTCCAGTTCTGGTCTCAGAGTCTGTTATTGCTCAGTATCCATTCAAACTGCCCGGTCCTCCTGGAACGCCAAATATACAATCTTCCACCAAGGATAGCATGGTGGTGGTGTGGAATGAGCCTGTGATAGATGGTGGAAGCGCCATCCTAGGCTATCATCTTGAACGGAAAGAGAGAAACAGTATTCTTTGGGTTAAGCTGAATAAGTCTCTGATAGTTGATCAAAGCTATAAGACCACTGGCCTGGAGTCTGGAGTTGAATATGAATTCAGAGTTTATGCTGAAAACATTGTGGGAATAGGAAGAGTCAGCAAGCTCTCCGAGGGTCATGTTGCGAGAGATCCCTGCGATCCCCCAGGCACCCCTGAGGCCACTAAGATAACAAAGGACTCTGTGACCATTGTATGGACAAAACCAGAGTATGATGGTGGAGCCAAAGTCACTGGTTATGTAGTAGAGAAGAAGGAACTACCAGAGGGCCGCTGGATGAAGGCCAATTTCACAAATGTTATTGAGACGGAGTATGCTGCAACTGGCCTTGTCGAAGACCAGAAATATGAGTTCCGTGTCATCGCTAGGAATGCTGCAGGTGTATTCAGTCTTCCCTCATACAGCACTGGACCCATAACTGCTAAAGATGAAATTGACCCCCCAGGTATTAGTATTGACCCAGAGTACACTCAAACTTTGGTGGTTAATGCTGGAGACAACTTCAAGATTGATGCTGATGTTCATGGCAAACCCCTACCCTCAATCCAGTGGATGAGGGGTGACCAGGAACTTGGAAACACCATCCACAGAGAGATTAAGAACACAAACACCACAACCTGTATTTCTGTTAAAGAAGCGAAACTCACTGATGGAGGTGAGTACACTCTGCTGCTGAGGAATCCTGGAGGCGAGAAGTCAGTAAATGTCAATGTGGTTGTTCTGGATAAACCTGGGGCACCACAAGGTCCCATGTCCATCACAGGTATCTCTAATGATCAGTGCACAATCTCTTGGCAACCACCACTACAAGATGGAGGCAGTCAAATCTCTCATTACATTGTAGAGAGAAGGGAAACAAGTCGATTGGTTTGGACAGTTGTTGATTCTAAAGTTCAAACAACTATTCTGAAAGTAACAAAGCTTCTAGAGGGAAATGAGTACATTTTCAAAGTTGTGCCTGTCAACAAATTTGGAGTGGGTGCACCACTTGAGTCTAGTCCTGTGACAATCAAAACTCCATTTGTGCCACCTGATTCACCAAAGGGAGTGGAAATTTCTGACATCAAGAAGGATTCAATGGTAATTAGGTGGGAGGCACCAACCTCTGATGGTGGCAGTCCAGTTATTGGATACATTATTGAGAAACATGACAAAGAGGGAGTGAGGTGGACTAGATGCAACAGAAAGACAGTGACTGACTTAACCTTCAAGGCTGCCGGACTTCTTGAAAACCACAGCTATGAATTTAGAGTAGTAGCTGAGAATGCTGCGGGCGTGGGAGAGCCAAGTTCCCCATCTGTCTTCTACAAAGCTTTGGATCCTATCTTTAAACCTGGTCCGCCACACAACCCAAAAGTAACTGACACAACCAAAACATCAGTGTCCCTGTCATGGGGTAAACCAATTTATGATGGAGGCTGTGAAATTCAAGGATATATTGTTGAGGCCTGTCTAACTAAAGAAGCAGCACCTGTAGTGGCTCCCGCTGAGCCAGCAGCCGAGCCAGCAGCCGAGCCAGCAGCCGAACCAGCAGCCGAACCAGCAGCCGAACCAGCAGCCGAACCGGCACCAGCAGCTGAGCCAGCGGCCGAAGCAACTGCTGAAGCACCAGCTGAGCAATGGACTATGTGTACTCCACCGACTGGTGTAAAACAAACACGCTTTGAGGTTGTAAATCTGAAGGAAAATAGTACCTACAAGTTCAGAGTATGTGCCATTAACAAACTTGGTGTTGGAGAGCATGCTGATGTTTTGGGAGAGATTGTCGTTGCGGAGAGGGCAGAGGAACCAGATCTTGACATTGACCCTGAACTCAGGAAGATTGTGAGCATCAAAGCTGGAAGTTCCCTCAGACTGTTTATTCCTATTAAAGGACGACCCACTCCTGCTGTCACGTGGGAGAAAGATGAAGCTGCAGTCAAAGAGAGCACTCAGGTTGAAGTTACAAGTAGCTATACCTCTCTTGTAATTGACAAGGTTAGCCGATTTGATACTGGAAAATACTCACTGACTCTTGAGAATGCAAGTGGAACTAAGTCTGCTGTGATTGCTGTCAGAGTACTAGACTCACCTAGTGCTCCAGCTAACTTCAAGGTGAAAGAAATCACAAAAGAGTCGGTGACACTGGCATGGGATGCACCACTGTTAGATGGAGGAGCCAAAATCAAAAACTACATAGTTGAGAAGAGAGAAAGCACACGTAAAGCTTTCTCAGCTGTGGTGACAAATTGCCACAAAACGTCATGGAAGATTGATAATCTTCAGGAGGGTTGCAATTATTATTTCCGTGTTCTTGCTGAAAATGAACATGGTGTTGGCCTACCAGCAGCAACAATCGATCCTCTTAAGGTCTCAGAGGTGCCTCAAACTCCAAGAAAGTTCACTGTTGTTGACCAAACCAAGACCAGTGTCACTTTGGCATGGGATAAGCCTGAGCATGATGGTGGAAGCAAAATTGCTCATTACCTGTTAGAAATGCAAGTTAAGGGCCAAGAAAAATGGTCTGGCATCAACACTTTCAAAACTATGGATGCTGTTGTCAGTAATCTGAACCCGGGTGAGGAATATATGTTCAGAGTGACAGCTATCAATGAAAAGGGGAAGAGTGACCCCAATACCCTTGCATATGCTGTACAAGCCAAGGACCTTGTTATTGAACCAGATGTTAGACCTGTATTTAGTAACTACAGTGTTCATGTTGGCAAAGATCTCAAAGTTGAAGTACCCATAACAGGACGTCCCAAGCCAAAGGTCACATGGACAAAGGATGGTGGAACTCTAAACTTAACCTCCAGAGTGAACATTGTCAACACGCTAACTCACACAACTCTGAACATTAAAGAGGCAGCAGGTGATGATGGTGGAATGTATGGTATTAATGTCGCTAATGATGCTGGACATAAGGATGCAACCATTGAAATCATTGCTCTTGATAAGCCTGGCCCACCTACTGGACCTGTTAAGTTTGATGAAGTGACAGTTCAAAGTGTAACTATTTCTTGGGCTCCCCCAAAGCATACTGGTGGCTGCCAGATTTCAAATTACATTGTACAAAAGCGAGATACAACCTCCACAACATGGGAGAATGTGTCCCTGTCGGTTGCAAGAACTTCATTGAAAGTGCCAAGGCTCAAGACTGGAGCTGAATATCAATTTAGAATAATTGCTCAAAATCGCTATGGAAAAAGTTATGCTCTGGACTCATCCGCTGTAGTTGCGCAATACCCATACAAAGAACCTGGCCCACCAGGCACACCCTTCATCTCATCTCTCTCCAAGGATCACATGATTGTGGAATGGAACGAACCTATTTCAGATGGCGGTAGTCCTGTTCTTGGCTATCATCTTGAAAGAAAAGAGAGAAACAGCATCCTCTGGGTTAAGATAAATAAAACACTCATCCAAGATACAGTTTTCAAAACCAGTCCTTTGGAAGAAGGTATCGAGTATGAATTCAGAGTTTCTGCTGAGAATATTGTTGGTATTGGCAGATGCAGTAAGATCTCAGAGGGCTGTTTTGCCCGTGACCCCTGTGATCCTCCAGGTACGCCTGAGGCCATTCACATAAGTAAAGACACCATTGTCATTCAGTGGACAAAGCCAGAGTATGATGGAGGCAGCAAGGTGACTGGATATGTTGTGGAAAAACGGGACCTGCCAGAAGGGCGCTGGATGAAGGCTAATTTCACCAATGTAATTGAGACCCAATTCACTGTCACTGGACTCACTGAGAACGCTCAGTATGACTTCAGAGTCATTGCTAAGAATGCTGTTGGTACTATAAGCAAGCCATCTTATAACAGTGGACCAATCATAGCAAGTGATGAAGTGGAAGCACCCAAGTTCTCTATCGATCCAGAGTTCACAAAAACAATCACTATCAATGCTGGAGACACATTCAAACTTGATGCTGATGTACTTGGAAAGCCCATTCCCACCATCCAGTGGTTTAAGGATGATAAGGAAATTGAAAATACATTGAGATGTGAGATAAAAAATACTGAGACAAGAGCCATGATCGTTGTAAAGGACTCAATTAGGGTTGATGGTGGACTTTACAATCTTGTGCTTACAAATGTAGCTGGCTCACAGACGGTTCCATTCCAGGTGAAGGTTCTAGACAAACCAGGGCCATGTGAAGGGCCTCTTAATGTCACTGGAGTTAGTTCTGATAGATGCACTCTGTCATGGCAGGCCCCAGTACACGATGGAGGCAGCAACATTTCACACTACGTAATTGAAAGGCGAGAAACTAGCCGTTTGGCTTGGACTATTGTGTCTAACAAATGTGAAACCACACTGCTCAAAGTAACAAAACTGCTGGAGGGAAATGAATACATCTTCCGTGTCATGGCTGTCAACAGCTACGGTACAAGTGAACCTCTACTGTCAGCCTCTGTAATTATAAAAAATCAATTTGGTCCTCCTGGGGCACCACAAATCCAAGAGGTTTCCAATATTGCTCATGACTCCATGACTCTAACCTGGTCTGCACCAGACTCTGATGGTGGAAGTGACATCATCAGTTATGCAATTGAGAAGAAAGACCGGGCTGGAGTTAAATGGACCAAATGCAACAGGCAAAAGGTCACTGATTTGTCCTTCAGAGTAACAGGCCTAACAGATGAGCATGAGTATGAGTTCAGAGTTGCTGCTGAGAATGCCGCTGGACTGGGTGTGCCAAGCTTACCAACGTCATATTATAAGGCTTGTGATCCCAAGTATAAACCTGGACCACCCACTCATGCTCATGTGATTGACACAACCATGACATCAATCACACTGTCCTGGGGAAAACCACTTAGCGATGGTGGCACTGCAATTCTGGGATATATTGTAGAGGTCTGTAAAGCTGAGGAAGAAGAATGGACCATGGTCACCCCTCCTACTGGCCTGCGGGTAAACAAATATGAAGTCACTAAGCTCACTGAGGGACAGGAATATAAAATCCAGGTTTGTGCACTGAATAAACTTGGAGTTGGTGAACCAGCTGCTATACCAGGAACAGCCAAACCTGAGGAGAAAGTGGAAACTCCGGAAATTCAACTGGACTCGGAGCTTAGGAAGGGAATAGTTATCCGAGCTGGAGGATCTGTGAGTATCAATGTGCCATTCAAGGGAAGACCTACTCCAGAAATTAAGTGGACAAAAGATGAGGCTGAGCTGTCAGAGAAAGCAGTAGTTGAGAAAGCACTCAACTATACACACCTGTCTATTGATCCCTGTGACAGAAATGATTCTGGAAAATACACTCTTACTCTGGAAAACAGCAGTGGTTCGGTGTCCGAATTTGTCACTGTTAAAGTGCTGGACACTCCAGGAGCACCTCTGAACCTTGTTGTTACAGAAATCAAGAAAGACTCTGTTACCCTTGTCTGGGATGCACCACTAATTGATGGAGGTTCCAAAATCAAAAATTATGTCATTGATAAACGAGAATCAACAAGGAAAGCTTATGCAAATGTATCAACCAAGTGCTCTAAGACATCATTCAAAGTTGAAAACCTTGCTGAGGGAGCAATGTATTACTTCAGAGTCATGGCTGAGAATGAATATGGAGTTGGACAGTCGATTGAAACCAAAACTGCATCCAAAGCCTCTGAGGTGCCTCTGCCTGTTGGAAAGGTTTTCCTGACAGATGTCACCAAAGTCAGTGCAACTCTAGCATGGGAGAAACCAGAGCATGATGGAGGAAGTAGGATTGCAGGGTATTTAATTGAGATGCTGCCCAAAGGAACAGACAAATGGGGTGTTGTCACAAACACAAAGACATGTGATGGAACTGTCACTGGTCTGACCGCAGGGCAGGAGTATCTCTTCCGTATCATTGCTTACAACGAGAAGGGAAAGAGTGAGCCCAAGCCACTTGCTGCACCAGTGATCGCTAATGACCTGACGATTGAACCAAGCTTGAAGCTCATGTTTAACACATATAGCGTTAGGGCTGGTAAAGATCTGAAGGTTGATATTCCTGTGATTGGTAGGCCAAAACCAAAGGTCACTTGGACCAAAGATGGCCAGTCTTTGAACGTGACAAGTAGAGTGAATGTGTTGAACACACCCACAACCACTACCATTCAAATTACAGAAGCATGTAAGGACGACTTTGGAAAATATTCAGTCACAGCAACTAACAGTGCTGGATCAACAACCGAAGAAGTAGGCATCATCATCCTTGACAAACCTGGTCCACCCACTGGACCATTTAAAATTTGTGAAGTGAGCAACACATATGTGTCTCTCGCATGGGAACCCCCAGAGTATACAGGTGGATGTCAAGTTAAAAACTACATTGTGGAAAAACGTGATACAACTGGCAACGTCTGGCAAGTTGTGACTGCACAGCTCGCTAGAACTGCACTGAGAATCACTAAGCTGAAGACTGGTGCAGAATACCAATTCAGAGTATCTGCAGAGAACAGATATGGAAAGGGCACATATTTGGACTCAAAATCAATTGTTGTGCAGTATCCATACAAAACTCCTGGTCCACCTGGAACGCCATTTATCAAGTCTGCAACTAAGGAGCAAATGATCGTTGAATGGAATGAGCCAGTCAATGATGGTGGCAGTTCAGTCATTGGTTATCATCTGGAAAGCAAAGAAAGAAGCAGCATTATCTGGAATAAACTGAATAAAACTCTAATTACTGATACTCTTTTCAAAATATGTAATCTTGAGGAGGGCATTGGTTATGAATTCCGGGTCTCAGCTGAAAATATTGTTGGTATTGGTAGGTGCAGCAAAATATCTGAGTCATTTGTTGCACGTGATCCATGTGATCCCCCGGGTACTCCTGAGGCAACAGTTATCTCCAAGAACCATATTGTGATACGTTGGACCAAGCCCCAATATGATGGAGGCAGTAAAGTGACAGGATATGTTGTGGAGAAGAAAGATGTGGCCTCCATTGAGGGACGCTGGTTGAGAGCCAACTTCACAAATGTAATTGAGACAGAATTCACAATCACTGGCCTGACAGAAAACGAACAATATGAATTCAGAGTTATTGCCAGAACTGCCGCAGGCATGTTCAGTGAACCATCTGATAGCACTGGACCGATCACAGCTACAGATGAAATAGAACCACCAAGTGTATCCATGGATCCTAAATACAAGGAAACCATTGTTGTTAATGCAGGGGAGAACTTGATTCTTGATGCCGACATTCATGGAAAACCACTTCCTGATGTCTTGTGGTTGAAGGAAGGTAAAGAAATGGAAAAGGCTCTCCGCATTGAAGTGAAAACCACACATAAAACTGCATCAATGACAATTAAAGATGTCACAAGGTTAGACAGTGGTAACTACGACCTCACTCTCACCAATCTCGGTGGCATAAAGACTATACCCATCACTGTAAAGGTTTTGGATAAACCAGGCCCACCCACTGGACCTATCAAAGTGGCTGGAGTCACTGCTGACAGATGCTTCCTATCTTGGACTGAACCTCAATTGGATGGTGGCGCTGACATCTCTCATTACATTTTGGAAAAGAGAGAAACCAGCAGACTCTCCTGGACCGTTGCTGCACCTAACATTCAGGCTCTGAATTACAAAATGACTAACATGCTTGCTGGAAATGAATACATCTTCAGGATCCGAGCTGTCAACAAATATGGTATTGGCGAAGCTCTGGAGTCTGAGCCAATTACGGCTCGTAATCCATATAAACCACCAAGTGCACCCACAGCCCCTGAAGCTATTGAAATAACAAAAGACTATATGATATTGTCATGGGCAGCACCTGATCAAAATGGTGGGGCAGAAATTGACTGCTATCATCTTGAAAAGCGTGACAAAGATGGTGTGAGATGGACCAAATGCAACAGACAGAAGTTGACTGACTTGTTTTTCAAAGTCACAGGACTCATGGAAGGTCACTTTTATGAATACCGTGTTGCTGCAGAAAATGAGGCAGGAGTGGGTGACATCAGTGACCTTTCACTGTTCTACAGAGCATGTGATGTAACAACACCACCTGGACCACCATACCATCCTAAGGTGACAGACCACACAGAATCGACGGTGTCCCTGACCTGGGGTAAGCCTGCCACTGATGGTGGGGCATACATCAAGGGATACATTGTGGAAATGAAAGAGGCCACAGCGGAGGAATGGACCATGTGTACCCCTCCCACCGGAATTCAAGCGACACATCTCACCGTGGCTGATCTGAAGGCAGGTGCAGAATACAACTTCCGTGTATGTGCTATCAACTCAGAGGGAGTAGGAGAACCTGAAGATGTCCATGGTACTGTGGTTGCAGCAGCGAAGGTTGAAGCACCAGAAATTGAGCTGGATGCCGACCTTAGGAAGGTTGTCTCTGTACGTGCAAGTGGAACTCTGCGGCTTTTCGTCACAATCAGAGGAAGACCTGAACCTGCAGTCAAGTGGGAGAAGGTTGAGGGTGTTCTGACAGAACGGGCCCAGATTGAAGCCACCAGTTCATACACAATGCTTGTCATAGACAATGTCAACCGTTTTGACAGTGGCAAGTACTCACTGACCATAGAGAACAGCAGTGGAACAAAATCTGCCCTCATAAATGTCAGAGTGTTAGACTCACCAAGTGCCCCACAGAACTTTGAAGTCAAAGAAATCAAGAAGGATTCTGTCACACTCTTCTGGGATCCACCACTTACAGATGGAGGATCCAAGATAACCAATTACATTGTAGAAAAAAGAGAATCTACCAGGAAGGCTTACACAACTGTGACAAGCAACTGCCTACAGAACTCCTTTAAAATTGATGAGCTGCCAGAAGGATGCATATTTTACTTCCGTGTGAGTGCTGTCAATGAGTATGGCATCGGGTTGATGTCCGAGACTAAAAATCCAATAAAGGTTTCTGAGGTACCTCTACCCCCAGGAAAGGTCATGCTCACGGATATGACCAAAACCAGTGTGTCACTGTCATGGGAGAAGCCTGCTCATGATGGCGGAAGCAAAATCATGTGTTATAATGTCGAGATGAAACCTAAAAGTGCTGATAAGTGGGGTACAGCTTGTACAGTAAAAGTATTGGAAGCTACAGTCCCAAATCTAACAGCTGGAGAAACATATTCATTTAGAGTTGTTGCAATTAATGAAAAGGGAAAGAGTGAGCCAAAGGAACTTGGATTGCCTGTAGTTGCAAAGGACCAGGATATAGAACCTTCAGTCAGTATGCTATTCAACACCTATAGTGTGAAGGCTGGAGATGATCTCACGGTTGAAATTCCAGTGAGAGGCCGTCCCAAGCCTGCTATTTCATGGAAGAAAGATGGTCTTCCTCTGAAGCAAACAACTTCACTGACCATTCTCAATACAAAGGTCTCAACCAAACTTGTTATTAAGGAGGCTGCTAGAGAACATGTTGGAAAATATGAAATCACTCTTGCCAACACAGGTGGTACGATTACTGCAGATCTTGGAATCATTGTACTTGACAAGCCTAGTCCACCCACTCTTATTAAGGTGGATGCTGTGACTTCCGATAGCATAACAATTTCATGGTCGCCACCAGAGTATGATGGTGGCTGTTCAATCAACAATTACATTGTTGAGAAGAGGGATACAAACACAACAGTTTGGCAGTTGGTCTCATCACAAATCGCTAGAACAGCAATCAAGGCCAGTCGACTGACACATGGTGCCGAGTATCAATTCCGTGTATACGCTGTTAATCGTTATGGAAAGAGTACATATTTGGACTCCCCTGGAATCACAGCGCGGTATAACTTCAAGCAACCAGGACCTCCTTCTACCCCTCAGGTGAAACATGCAACCAAATCCTTCATGTTGGTTACATGGAATGAGCCAGTCAATGACGGTGGTAGTGCCGTTATTGGTTATCACCTTGAGCGTAAGGAGAGAAGCAGTATCCTTTGGAATAAGATGAACAGAGGTCTGATCAAAGACACAGAGTATAAGGTTAATGGCATTGAAGAAGGCATGATGTATGAATATCGTGTTTATGCTGAAAACATTTCCGGAATTGGAAAATGCAGCAAGGCCTGTGAGGCTGTGGCTGCAAGAGACCCATGTGATCCTCCAGGTCTGCCCACAGTCACCAGTGTTACAAGAACATCTGTCTCCCTCTCATGGGAAAAGCCTGAGTATGATGGTGGAGCCAAGGTGACAGGCTATACTATTGAACGCAGGGATCTACCTGAGGGTCGATGGATGAGGTGTAACTTTACCAATGTTCCAGAGACATACTTTGATGTAACAGGTTTAACAGAGGACAGCCAGTATGACTTCCGCGTCATTGCAAAGAATGCCGCAGGATTGTTCAGTGAACCATCTGATCGCACTGGCCCTATCACTGTCAAAGCAGACGTGGATCCTCCACGCATCATGATTGATGTCAAGTTTAGAGAGACTGTTGTTGTAAAAGCTGGAGAAGCCTTGAAGATCAATGCGGATATAGCAGGACGCCCAGCCCCAGTAATCTCCTGGACAAAGAATGGCAAAGAGATTGAGCTGAGGGCCAGAATTCAAATTGTTTCAACAGAAACCAGCACTTCAGTAATTGTAAAGGACACTGTGAGAACTGACTCTGGACAGTACACCCTAACATTGCAGAACATTGCTGGAACAGTTAACATGCCTGTGAACTGTGTGATTCTTGACAGACCAGGACCTTCAGCTGGACCTCTAGAGATTAGCAACCTCACAGCAGAAGCGTGTACTTTGGCATGGGGTCCACCTCAAGAGATAGGCGGTGCTGAAATTACACACTACGTTGTTGAAAAGCGTGAGACAAGTCGCCTTGCTTGGACACTGGTGCATGGAGACCTGAAAAAGACAATATACAAAGTCACAAAACTTCTTAAAGGGAATGAGTACATCTTCCGGGTTCTGGCTGTCAACAAGTTTGGACTTGGCGAAGCCTTGGAGAGTGACGCTGTCAAAGTGGTGGATCCATTCACCACCCCATTACCTCCAACCAATGTTGAGGTTACATCTGTAACCAGAGACAAGATGACACTCACCTGGGTAAAGCCTGCTATTGATGGAGGCAGTGAGATCACAGGATATGTGATTGAGCGTCGGGACAAAGCAGGAATGCGCTGGGTTCGTGTAAACAGAGAGCCTGTTGTTGAGTGTACTACTATAGCAACTAAACTTCGCAAGGGCTGTGAATATGAGTTCCGTGTCTTTGCTGAAAATGCTGCTGGTTTGAGTCCTCCAAGCGATACATCTGCCCCATACTTTGCTTTAGATGCACTGATTGTGCCTTCAGCACCAACTAAACCAAAGATTGTGCATTCAACAAACAACTCTGTCAGCATTGTATGGAAACCACCAACATTTGATGGTGGGGCTCATATTCTTGGATATAGTGTTGAATATAGAGAATACGTGGAAAGACCTAAAGAGGATGAGGAAGGTGATGAGGAAGAATATGAAGATGAGGAAGAAGAAGAAGTAGAAGAAGAAGAGGCACCAGTCGTGGAGGAGGATAACTGGACTGTGGCCATTCCACTTATCAAAAACACAGAGTTCACTATATCTGGACTTACAACTGATCAAGTGTATGAGTTTGCTGTTAGGGCAATTAACAAGATTGGCCAGAGCAGACTCAGTAAAGTCTCCGAACCTAAGATTGCAAAGGATAAGACAGAGGAGCCAGCTTTTGATGTGGACTTAGAGATGCGCAAGATATGCATTGTCAAGCATGGCAACTCATTCACACTGACTGCGCCATTCCGAGGCACACCAGTCCCCACTGCAACATGGACTAAGGAGGAAGTAGACCTGAAGGCAAGAGCAACCGTCGAAACAAGTGAAACCTCTACTTCATTAACACTTGAGAGTGCCACAAGAAATGACTCTGGAGAATACACAGTCACATTGGAGAATGGCTTGGGGACAGCTACACTACCAATGGTTGTTAAGGTTCTGGATTCTCCAGGACCACCAGTTAATGTTAAAATCAAGGAGGTTACAAGAGACTCTGTGACAGTTACATGGGAAGCTCCAGTAAATGATGGTGGTGATGCTGTGAAAGCATATCATGTTGAGAAACGTGAGGCCAGCAAGAAGGCATGGGTGTCTGTGACCAGCAATTGCCACCAACTGACCTACAAAGTTGAAGATCTTCAAGAGGGAGCAATGTATTACTTTAGAGTCATTGGAGAAAATGAATTTGGAGTGGGTGTTCCTGCTGAGACCAGAGATGGAACAAAGATTACAGGTTTGTGTTCATTTTCTGTTTGTTTTTTGGTAACAAGTAATTTATGATGTACATATTGTCTTCATGGAAAATGCCCTTTTCTTATTCAAATTGTTGCATATATATAAAAAATTACAATGCCTTGAAATCTCCTGGGTGACTTAATGGGTTTTTTAAACTGTATCATTATCATTCACAGAAAAGCCAAGTCCACCTACTAAACTTGGGGCCATGGAGGTGACCAAGGATAGCATCACAATTGGATGGTCCAAACCAGAGTATGATGGTGGAAGCAGAGTCACAAGTTACGTCATTGATGCTCTGGAAAAAGGACAGACAAAGTGGGTGAAATGTGCCTCGGTGAAGACAAATACATACACGATCAAAAGTCTGAGGGAAAATGCAGAATACTTCTTCAGAGTTCGCGCTGAGAATCATGCTGGACTCAGTGAACCCAAAGAGATGATTGTCCCTGTTGTTGTAAAAGATCAACTGGGTGAGTTTTGAATATATGTGTTAAACATAATTCTTTTTCTCATTCTTTATATAAATGCACTAATAAATCTTACCAGCATCTTACAACTACTGATGATAAATCTTTCACTCAACAGAGGCCCCAGAATTTGATTTGAAGAACTATCCCAAGAATACAGTCTATGTAAGAGCTGGATCAAACCTGACATTTGAGCTCCCTCTCACTGGCAAACCTATGCCCAAAGTTGTTCTATCAAAGAACAATGTTGTTATCAAGGCAAGCAAGAGGCTCATTGCCGATGTGACCACCGACAGTCTCATCCTCACTCTCAATGAGAGCACTGCCAGTGATGCGGGCAAATATGATATCACTGCCTCCAACACAAGTGGCACCACCAAGATATTTATTGACATTGTTGTACTAGACAGACCTGGACCTCCAGTTGGCCCAGTTGAGGTTGGAGAGATTGGGGAGACAACAGTCTGTCTCAAATGGGCTCCTCCTGTTTACTCTGGTGGCAGCCCAGTCACCAATTATGTTGTTCTTCGACGTGAAACAAGCACTCCTGCTTGGACAGAAGTGTCATCTTCAGTAGCAAGAAGCCTCATTAAAGTTACCAAGCTCACCAAAGGAGAAGAGTATCAGTTCAGGATTAAGGCTGAGAACCGTTTAGGTATCAGCGACCACATTGACACCCAGCCAATCACAGTCAAGCTTCCATACAGTAAGTTTTTATTATTAATAATTTTTTTGCAATTACCATCAGATAGTTTAATATTCATCTTTAAGTTGGAGAAAAAGGTCTTCATACTTTTGTTTTGTCTTTTCCAGCCATTCCTGGACCTCCTTCCACTCCCTGGTTAACGTTTGTGTCTAGAGAGAGTCTCACCATCAACTGGAATGAGCCTGTTGTGGATGGAGGAAACGCTGTCATTGGTTACCACTTACAGATGAAAGAGAGAAGCAGCATTTTGTGGCAGAAAGTCAACAAAACTGCCATACCTGGCACGCAGTGGAGAGTTACAAATATTTGCCCTGGTCTCATTTACGAGTTTAAGGTTGCAGCTGAAAATGCAGCTGGTATTGGAAAGATGAGCAAGACATCTGAAGAAGTGCTTGCAATTGATGCTTGTGGTAAATATTTTGATTACAAACTATTCTTTACTTTATCCCACCTTTCTGTATCATGTGCCATGCCTAATGAACGTAATTTTTTTTTTCAGAGCCCCCTGCAAATGTTCGTATCTCCGAGGTCACTAAGAACTCTGTCAGCCTTGTCTGGCAGAGACCTCCATATGATGGCGGGAGCAAGATTACAGGTTACAGTGTAGAGAGGAGAGATGTCCCCAATGGCAGATGGACAAAGGCCAACTTTACCAACATAATTGAAATGGGCTTCACTGCATCTGGACTTACACAGGATGAATCATATGAGTTCAGAGTGTTTGCAAAGAATGCAGTTGGCTCTGTCAGTAATCCATCGCTCGTTGCTGGCCCAGTAACTTGTGTTGATTCAAGTGGTAAGAGCTAGTTAATTGTTTTTTTTTTCAGGTGTGCTGTAGTAATGTATTGCTTTGCTCTGTCCAAAAATTATGTTTTGCTGATTTTTGCTGACTTTTTGATTGTTCAGGTGCCCCAGCAATTGACCTCCCGCCAGAATATTTAGATGTGGTGCAATACAAAGCGGGAGCTTCTGTGAAGATCAGAGTTGGACTTCTTGCCAAGCCTTTGCCTACAGTTGAATGGTGCAAGGATGGAAAGGAACTGGTGTCAAGCTCTCAGCTGTCTATTGAGAATACAACTGATACATCTAGTATTCTTATCAAGGATGCCACTCGCTTTAACACTGGCACATATGAAATCAGGATCAGGAATGTTCTAGGCTCAGCATCAGCCTCCATCAGGATACAAATTCTAGGTATTTCTACATATACTTACATACATACATAATAATTGTTAACAGTTTCTACTTATATTCGTCATAAATGGATTGAGAATCTGTTATAAGAGATTGTGTTTTGATGTCAAACTTCTTATCAACAGACAAACCAGGACCACCACCAGGAATCATTCAGTTTACAACCATTACAGCAGACAAGATTATCTTCAATTGGGAGCCAGTTACAGATGAGGGTGGTGCTAAAGTCACCCATTATGTTGTGGAAAAACGTGAGACCAGCAGAGTGGTATGGTCCACTATCTCCGATGAGATGACTGATTGTTATGCCATTGTCCAGAAACTAGTGAGAGGGGGTGAATATGTGTTCCGTGTGATGGGGGTCAACAAGTTTGGAATTGGAGAGCCTCTTGAGTCTGAGCCAGTCTTTGCCAAGAATGCCTTTGGTAAGTGGAACTAAGTGTAGTTTGTATTTACATTAGAAACATAATTTTTGTTAGGATAATTTACATAACCTTATCAGATTTATATCCCTACAGTTCATACATTTTTTGCATCCTCAATTTGTATTACTATTTTATTTTTCATTGAGCAATGTTTTCTTTATTCTATTTCACAGTAACACCTGGACAGCCTGGCACTCCTGAGGTGAATACTATCACAAAAACAACTATGGTAGTTGTGTGGAACAAACCAGGTGTGGATGGTGGAAGTCCAGTGACAGGTTACTACCTGGAGAGACGTGACAAGAAAAGTCTTCGCTGGATTAAGGTCTTCAAAGATCCAATCAACGACATTACTCAGAAAGTGTTCCACCTGACAGAAGGCAATGAGTATCAGTACCGAGTGTGTGCCATTAACAAGGCTGGAGAGGGCCCCTTCTCTGATGTATCTGATTACTACAAGGCAGCTGATCCAGTTGGTAAGCAGAAGTTTGTAGATCAATATGTTGAACTAACACAAGTGATTGATGTAGACCTAGCTGTATCTAAATGCATTTTGTTTATTAGATCCACCAGATGAGCCTTGCAAGCTCAAAGTCGTTGACTCTACCAAGACATCCATCACCCTTGGGTGGTCGAAGCCAGAGTGGGACGGTGGCAGTGAAATCATCAGCTATGTGGTTGAGAAACTGGTGGAGGGTGAAGAGGAATGGACAGTTATCAGTGCCAAAGGAGAAGTGAGAACTGCAGAGTATGTAGCCCACGACCTCAAACCTGATGTGAACTACTTCTTCCGCGTATCAGCCGTCAACTCTGCAGGCCGTGGAGAACCCCTTGAGATGACTGAACCTGTGCAAGCTAAGGATATCCTGGGTCAGTTAATGCACTTCTGAGAACTTAATAAAAAAATCATGTTTCTTATGCTGATTTTATATCTGACATCCTTATCTTGTTCTTTACAGAGGAGGCTCAAGTTGATCCAGATGTTGCCATGAGAACCCATTACATTGTTAAAGCAGGAAAAGATGTGGAGATCATGGTACCTCTTAAAGGCAGACCTGCACCTACGGCTTCATGGTCGAAGGAAGAAGAATGCCTTGACAATAATCCCAAATATATAATTCACAATACTGACACAACGTCAATACTAGTTATGTCTGAAGTCACCAGGAATGACACTGGAAAATATACAGTGAAGATTGAGAATGGTGTGGGAGAGCCCAAAACACTGACGTTGTCTGTGAAGGTTCAAGACACGCCATCTGCCTGCAGGAACCTAGTGTTGAAGGAAGTTACTCGTGGCAAAGTCACTCTTTGCTGGGAGGCACCTCTACTTGATGGTGGTGCAGAAATTACCAACTACGTCGTTGAAAAGAGAGACTCATCGAAAAGAGCTTTCTCCAGCGTGACCAGCAAATGCCTAGATACCACATACACCATTGAAGATCTG
Organism: Neosalanx taihuensis; assembly: GCA_030340665.1. Lineage (NCBI taxonomy): Eukaryota > Metazoa > Chordata > Actinopteri > Osmeriformes > Salangidae > Neosalanx > Neosalanx taihuensis. The sequence goes on along the minus strand of CM059291.1, from coordinate 16,365,689 downwards.
TCAGAGAAGACGTCCTTCTTCTTCCGTGTGTTAGCCGAGAATGAAAACGGTGTGGGCGATGCTTGCAGTACAGTTGAACCAGTGAAAGCTACTGAGACTCCTGGTCCAATCAAAGAGCTGTCCATGAAGGACTCTTCAAAGACATCTGTCACACTACAGTGGGTGAAGCCTGATTATGATGGTGGCAGCATCATCAGTGACTATGTCATTGAGAAGAAACTCAGTGATACACAGGAATGGGCAGCAGCTGGCACCAGCAAACAGTGTGAATATGAGGTCAAAAAACTGAAAGAGCTTGCACACATGGATTTCAGAGTGTGTTCCAAAAATGAAAAAGGTCAGGGTGACTTTGTGGAAATTAAATCGATCCAGGTCAAAGACTTTATCATTACACCAGAGGCCTGTCTTGATGACTATCCAGGTGGTCGTGTAAAGGTTCGCTTGGGTCACAATGTGCATATTGAATTGCCATATAAGGGCAAACCCAAACCAGGTATTTACTGGCTCAAGGATAGTCTGCCTCTAAAGGAGAGTGAGCAAGTGCGTTTCAAGAAGACTGACAATAAAGCTATTCTCACGATCAAGAATGTGACGAAAGACGATGAAGGTAAATACACATTAACCCTGGATAACAAAGTTAACAGGAAGTCCTTCCACATTCATGTCATCACTCTTGGACCACCATCCAAACCTGTTGGACCAATTAACCTGGATGAGGTTAGAGCAGAGAGCATCAGGATATCCTGGGAGGAGCCAAATGATGATGGCGGCGGAGAAATTACATGCTATAGTGTAGAAAAACTTGACACCAGTCAGACAGTCTGGAAGATGGCATGCTCTAGTGTGACTGACACGTCCTTCAAGATACCCAATCTGATTAAAGGAACACAATATCAGTTCAGAGTGTGTGCTGAGAACAGGTTTGGAGTCAGTGAGCCACTTGTGTCTCAGACTGTCATTGCCAAACATCAGTTCAGACCACCAGGCCCACCAGGCAAACCAGTGGTATACAATGTGACAAATGATGGCATGACTATTCAGTGGGAGGCCCCCATCTATGATGGCGGCACACCCATCCAAGGCTTCAACGTTGACAAGAAGGAGAAGAACAGCATTATGTGGCAGAAGGTCAATACAGTTCTGATTACCGAAAGGGACTACAGGATCATTGGCCTTATTGAGGGTCTTGAGTATCAGTTTAGAGTCTATGCAAAGAATGACTCTGGACTCAGTCGTTTTAGTGACGAAAGCAACCCCACCATGGCTGTCTCTCCTGTTGGTAAGTCCTCATTTTGACTGATAAGTGTGGAACATATACAAATTAATTTGATCACAATGTGTACTTATCCGTATATGAAGAATAGTCAATGTGCTGAAATTTAAATCTGGTCCTGCTTCCGTTATAGATGCTCCTGGCCAGCCTGACTACACCGATACTACTAGTAATTCAGTGACACTAAAATGGGAAGCACCCAAGCATGATGGCGGAAGCAAAATCACTGCCTACAATGTTGAGAAACGTCAAGGAAAGGGACGCTGGCTGAAGAGCAATTTCACTGATGTTCATGAATGCAACTTTACAGTGGCCGGTCTGGCATGTAACGAACGCTATGAATTCAGAGTAATCGCAAGAAATGCAATTGGCACTGTCAGTCCACCTTCTCAGTCATCTGGCTACATTGTTGTCAGAGATGAAAGTGGTAAGTTTATATTGTGTTTGTTTTTTTTAAACCATGCAAATAACTTTTTATTTCAGTCAAACAGTCTCTACCACATCTGTCTTACATTTATCCCTTATTGCTTTTTCAGTTGCACCACAAATTGAGTTTGGACCTGAGTACTTTGAAGGTCTCACTGTCAAGGCAGGCGATAACATCAGACTTAAGGTTAGCATTACTGGGCGCCCCTCTCCCAAGGTTGTGTGGTACAGAGATGATGTTGAGATTACCAAAAAGATGATGGACATCATTACAATCGCTGGATCGAGCACACTGTTTGTACGTGATGCTGACCGTACTCACCGTGGTGTGTACACTGTGGAAGCCACCAACAGCTCTGGGGAGAAGAAAGAGAAAATTATTGTCCAAGTCCTTGGTACGTTTTCGTCCAATTTCATAAGCATATTTTCATGTCTTTACTCACACAGGGTAGCTTCTTTACATTACATCTTCTATTTTTCTCTTCCCATGATACAGATACACCTGGAGAGCCAGTGGGACCCATCACATTCTCAGATATCTCTGAAGGAAAAGTAACACTCTCCTGGAACCCACCTGTGAATGACGGCTGCTCTGAAATTACTCATTACATTATTGAGAAGCGCGAGACTTCAAAGATTTCATGGGCACTTGTCACAGATTGTTGTGAGGACTGCACGTACAATGCATCCAAGCTGATCAAGACTAATGAGTATCAGTTCAGGGTTTCTGCTGTAAACAAGGTTGGCGTTGGCAGACCTATTGAGTCCAGCCCCCTTATTGCACAGATGCAATATAGTAAGTATGAATACAAATATAATATATATAATTGAATATATAACAATATTCAGGTTATTTTCTACCTCATAGTGTTGGCTGACAATGTTGTAATTGTGTTACCTACAGCTGTTCCAGATGCCCCTGGCACTCCAGACTCAACTGAAGTCACAGGTGAAAGTATCACACTGGCATGGACAGCACCCACCTCCGATGGAGGAAATCCAATCCAAAGCTATATTCTGGAAAAACGTGAAAAGAAGACAGTTCGTTGGACAAAGGTCAAGACCAAAAAGCCTATTGTTGAGACTGCTCACAAAGTAATCCATTTGACTGAAGATATGGAGTACGAGTTCAGAGTGATGGCAGTAAACGACGCTGGTATTGGAGCTCCAAGCAACATATCCATGGCCATTAAAGCCAGTGAGCCTAGGGATATTCCATGCGCTCCGTCTATAGTAAATGTAAGCGATTCTACAGATACATCCATCAGTCTGGAATGGACCAAGCCTGCAGATGACGGTGGCATGGAAATTCTGGGTTACATTATTGAAATGTGCAAAGGAGATGAGGAGGAATGGCACAGGGTAAATGAAGAGCTCTGCATTGAAACTATGTATGTCGCAAGTGGTCTGGAAACTGGCGCAGAATACAAGTTCCGTGTTGCTGCTGTCAACCACATTGGTAAAGGAGAGGAACAAGAAATCCCAGAACCAGCACAGGCAGTGGACAGACAAACAGCACCTATTGTTGATATCGATGCCAGCTTCAAACAGACACACATTGTGAAGAGTGGAGATACTGTCTGTCTCGAAGTAGCCTTCAGGGGAAAACCAACTCCCACAGCTCAATGGGTGAAGGAGGATGGAGAGTTGGGAGTCATGACAGAAATCATCACAACAGAGAGCACCAGTACTTTGACGATTGAGAACTGCACTAGATATGACTCTGGCAAATACACCATCACACTTGAAAACAGCAGTGGCACTAAGGATCTTTCATTCACTGTGAAGGTGATGGATACCCCGGGACCTCCACAAAACCTTATCTTCAAGGAAGTTTCCAGAGGAGCTCTCACACTGGCCTGGGAACCTCCAACGAATGATGGTGGAGCCCGCATTCATCATTACCTTGTGGAGAGGCGTGAGGCTAGCCGCCGTACCTGGCAGCAGTCTGGAGGCAAGTGCACTCAGCTGATGCTCCAAATAAGTGATCTTCTGGAGGGCGTCCCATACTTTTTCAGAGTCTCGGCAGAAAACCAGAACGGTGTTGGTGAGGCTTATGAAAAGCCAGATCCAGTCGTTGCCACCGCACAACCTGCACCACCAAAGAGACTGGACATTCTGGACACCACTGATACTTCTGCAACCCTGGGTTGGTTGAAGCCTGAACATGATGGTGGTAGTCGTATCCAGTACTATGTTGTTGAGGCCAAAGCTGCAGGCACAGATGCCTGGATGGTTTGTAACAAAACCAAGACTCTGAGCATGGTGATTGAGAACTTAGGTACGGGTGCAGAATACGAATTCCGTGTCAAAGCAAAGAATGAAGCAGGATATAGTGAGCCAAAAGAAGCCATTGCTGCTGTTCTTATCAAAGAACCACGAATTGAGCCTACTGCAGATCTCAGCGAAATCACTAACCAGCTGGTCACATGTAAGAACGGCGCCACCTTCACCATTGACGTTCCCATCAGTGGAAGACCAGCTCCTAAGGTCATCTGGAAGCTTGAGGAGATGAGGCTGAAGAGTTCAGACAGGGTATCAATTACTACAACAAAGGACAGAACAACAATATCAGTCAAAGAGGCTATGAGGGGTGATGGTGGTAAATACTTCCTCACTCTAGAGAATGTAGCTGGTACAAAGACCTTCACTGTGAATGTTAATGTCATTGGAAGACCTAGTCCTCCCACTGGGCCCATTGAGATCACAAACATCACTTCGGAGTCCTGTGTTTTGAACTGGGAAGTACCAGAGGATGACGGTGGAACCGATATCACAAACTACATTGTTGAAAAGCGTGAATCTGGCTCCACTGCCTGGCAACTGATCAATTCCAGTGTGAAACGCACTTCGCTACATGTCTCACACTTGACCAAATACATGCAGTACACTTTCCGTGTCTGCGCTGAAAACAGATTTGGTGTAAGCAAGTCTACCGAGTCTGAAACCATTGTTGCTGAGCATCCATTTGGTGAGTGTAACATTATTATATTTTATTCTGTATAAATAGTTAGTAGTTTTTCGTGGTTTTATTAGACCTAAAACAAGTTATTGCTTTATCTTTACAGTTCCTCCTGGCCCACCAACAAGACCTGAGGTGTTTGGAGTGACATCTAACAGCATGAGCATCAAGTGGGAGGAGCCCTTCCAAGATGGTGGCAGCAAGGTGACAGGCTACTGGATAGAGAAGAAAGAGAGAAACATTATCCTGTGGGTGAGGGAGAACAAGATCCCATGCTTTGAGTGCTACTACAAAGTGGAGGGACTGGTAGAGGGCTTGGAGTACCAGTTCAGAATCTATGCAATGAATAGTGCTGGCCTAAGCAAAGCCAGTGAGGCATCGAAGAGAGCAGTGGCTCAGAACCCAGTTGGTGAGTCCATTCAGATATACATAAATTGCACTTACATTTAAGATGTGGTCAAAATTGTCTCAAATTATGTATTCAGTTGTTATTATTATGATTATTATAGCTCAACACATGATTTGTTTGTGATTTTAACACACAAGTGCACACATTGCAGAAAATAGATTTATCTGAAAGAAAATGTATTCTATTTCTAAATAATTTATATTGTCCGCAGACCCTCCTGGAAAACCAGAAGTTACAAATGTGTCAGGATCTACAGTGTCCATCAAATGGTCTACCCCTCTGAATGATGGTGGCTGTCCAATTGTTGGTTACATTGTTGAGCGTAAGCCATACTCCATCACTGGAGAAGGCCGCTGGCTGAAGTGTAACTACACCAACGTGACAGATAATAACTTCACCGTCACCGCCCTGGGAGAGGGAGAGGTCTATGAATTCCGTGTCATCGCTAAGAATGCTGGTCAAGTTTTCAGCATTCCATCTACGTCCACTGGCCCTGTGACCTGCAAATCTGAATATGGTTAGATACAACTTCATTTAGGATCCTAGACATTGGTGGGCGATAAATGCCAAATTAAATCAGTAGTAATTTCACTAAATGCCTTTCTCTTTCACTCACAGCTCCACCAAAGGCAGACTTGGACAGCAAGCTTCTGGCAGACACTGTTACTGTCAGAGCTGGCTCAGACCTAGTCTTGGATGCTGCTGTTGGAGGTAGACCTGATCCCAAAGCCTCCTGGGCTAAGGGAAATAAGGATCTGGAACTGTGTGAGAAATATGCTCTGCAGTACACAAGCACCAGAGCAATGGCCATCATCAAGTTCTGTGATAGAGATGACACTGGAAAGTACATTCTCACTGTCAAGAATGCCAGCGGGGTCAAGACAGCAGAAGTTAATGTGAAAGTACTTGGTAAGTATTGAAATTAAGTTGACAAAAGACAGTAAAGACACAAAAAAGACCAAACACAAAAAAAGATACATACAACCTGAATTATCACGATTAACCTGGTTTGTCCTGCTTCTAGATACACCTGGAGTTTGCGAGGGTGCAATTACCGTCAGCAGACTTACAGAGGAGTCATGCACACTGTCCTGGAATCCTCCTCTTGAGGACGGTGGAGATGAGGTGTCCCACTACATTGTTGAGAGACGTGACACCAACAGGCTCAATTGGGTGGTTATGGATGCTGAGTGCAAGGCTTTGACCTGTGACATCACCAGACTGTTTAAGAACACAGAGTACCTCTTCCGTATAAGACCAGTCAACAAGTATGGCAGTGGTGTTGTACTCCAGTCTGATCTTGTCATTGCCAGGAACACATTCAGTAAGTCTAATTGTCTTACATTTGAGGCATAAAAAGACACATTCATTGTTAAAACTAGTTTACTAAAATGTATTCTGTCATATTGTAGCTGTGCCATCTCCACCGGGAGTACCAGAGATTCTATCTGTCGGGAAGGACTTTGCTACCATTGAGTGGCTGAAATCAGAGAGCGATGGTGGTAGTGAGATCACCAGTTACCTCGTTGAGAAGCACGAGAAAAAGAGTGCCAGGTGGATCAAGGTGAACAAAGATTCAGCTCTTCTGGACACTTGCCTGAAGGTGTCAGGCCTCATTGAGGGAAACATCTACCAGTTCCGTGTGACAGCCATAAACAAGGCTGGTGAGAGTGAACCTAGCGAGGTGTCTCTGTATGCTGTCTGCAGGGTTCCCACATGTAAGTTTCTATTAATAATGTACAGAGCATTGTTGCAGAATGAGTATTGAATTCCAGTCATTGACTGCAAAGTATTTACTTTGTGCTTGCATCCAAAAGGTACCCCCGCACCTCCATCAATACCCCGCATCACAGACACAACCAATGATTCTATCAGCTTAGCATGGTCCCGACCAATTGAGGACGGAGGTGCCGATGTCCTAGGCTATATTCTGGAGATGCAGGAAGAGGGAGCTGAGGAATGGACCAAGGTCCATGACAAGGTTCTGCGAGGCACAGAACATGTTGTTACTGGTCTCACAACTGGAAAGAAATACTGTTTCGTAGTTGCTGGAGTCAATGTTAATGGAACTGGAGACTTTAGTGAACCCTGTGCAGAAACAGAGGCAGTTGAGAGAATTGGTGAGTTTACTTGTTAAAGTCTATGTCAATTTAAAGAAGGAATCAGTGTTGATATGGGCTGGTTAACTGTATATTTTGTTCTATAGAAACACCTGACCTGGAGATGCATGATGATCTCAAAAAGACCATCTGCCTGAGAGCAGGAGGCACCCTCAAATTGTCTATCACTGTAACTGGAAGACCCATTCCTTCCATTACCTGGAGCAAGCCCGATGTTGACCTCCATAATCGTGGTTTCATTGAAGTCACAAAGACCTCTACAACTCTCATTATTGACAAAGTGCATCGCTATGATGCAGGCAAATACACCATTGATGCAGAGAATCCGTCTGGCAAGGCATCTGCTGTTATTGTTGTCAAAATCTATGGTGAGACATACTCTAAATAATCTTTAAATTGAATGTCTTATACTTTAGTAGATATGAATCAGTAGATAGGGACTGGACAGATTATTAACTGTACATCTGCTCTCCCTTTTAGATACTCCTGGTCCAACAGGACCAATTAAGATCAAGGAGCTCACAAATGAATCTGCCCTCATTGCATGGGATCCTCCAACTGTGGATGGTGGGGCACCTGTCAACAACTACATCATTGAGAGGCGTGAAGCATCGATGAGAGCCTACAAAACAGTGACATCCAAGTGCAGCAAGACATCCTATAAGATCACTGGACTCATGGAGGGACTGATGTATTACTTCAGAGTCTTACCAGAGAATCTGTATGGAGTGGGAGAGCCATGTGAAACCCCTGATGTTGTGTTGGCATCTGAAGTACCCCTTCCTCCAAGTAAATTAGAGATGGTGGATGTCACCAAGTCCTCAGTGACACTTGGATGGGAGAAACCAGAGCATGATGGTGGCAGTAGACTTACAGCCTATGTCATTGAAGCCTGCAAATTTGGCACTGACAAATGGATGAAGGTTTCAACCCTGAAGACAACTGACATGGAATTCACTATTACCTCTCTGAATGAGAATGAACAGTATCTGTTCAGAATCAGAGCTGTTAACAGCAGAGGAGCTAGCGAGCCCAAGGAGATTGTAACAGCGATTACAGTCCAAGAACAACGGGGTATAGTTTTCAATACAAACATATGCAATATAAAAAAATCTAAATCTATGAATGCATTTTAAAGTCACATGTCTACATAATATGTTTTCTCTTTCACAGTTCTGCCCAAGGTTGATTTCTCCAGCATTCCTCAGAAGGTTGTTAATGTTCTGGCTGGGAAACCACTTGAGCTGGACTTGCCAATCATTGGAAGACCCCCACCCGTTTGTTCATGGTACTTTGCAGACAAAAAGATGAAAGTCACTGATCGTGTTAAGATTCAAAGCACCGGAAAGTTCTCAAAGTTGACTGTGGATAATACAACCATTGATGACACTGGCGAATATAATCTGGAAGTAAAGAACATCACTGGAGTCATTACAGAAACCATCAAAGTCATTATTCTTGGTAAGTGCCTCACATCGAAGCAATAATGAAAAGCATTTGCACAGCATGTGAAGAGGGGAGGACCATTATAAAATGCTTTTGTAACCATAACTTAATGCTGCCATGTTCTTCATTGTGCTTTTATTTTCTAGACAAACCTGATGAACCTAAGGGACCAATCAGGTTTGATGAGATTGATGCCACCTCAGTGACATGCAGCTGGGACCCTCCGGCGAGGGATGGAGGCGCTCCAATCAGCGGCTACGTTGTGGAGCAGCGTGATGCTCATCGTCCTGGATGGGTGCCAGTCTGTGACTCTGTTAGCAGGCCTCTGTATAAGTTTGAAAAACTCACAGAGGGCGATGAATACGTGTTCCGTGCAGCCGCAATCAATCGCTTTGGCACTGGATCATTCTTGCAATCTGACATTGCTATATGCAAGAGTGCAACGAGTAAGAACTGTGACATTACCTCATTTAATTTATACATTTGTCCATGTTTCGTGAGTTTTTGAGTGGGACAAAAATGTGTACTTTCTTCTATCAACAGACATTCCTGGACCTCCTGGCAGACCAACAGTGTTTGATGTGTCCCGTGATGGCATGACTGTAGCATGGCTTCCACCAGAAGAAGATGGTGGATCCGAAGTGTCCGGATATATCATTGAACGCAAAGAGGTCAGGTCTGACAGATGGGTGCGTGCCAACAAGAATCCAGTAACAATGACCCGATACAGATCTACAGATCTGACTGAAGGCCTGGAGTATGAACACCGTGTCACAGCCATAAATGCCAGAGGAATTGGCAAACCCAGCCTTGTCTCAAAACCAGCAGTGGCAAATGACCCCATTGGTAGGAAGATACAATTAATGAACTATTTCACAAAACATTAACTAAGCTAATAATAATATAATCAAATAAATTCATATTTTTTACTTTTTACAGATCCACCTGGTTCACCTCAGAACCCCAGAGTCACAGATACCACTACATCATCTGTGTCTCTGGCCTGGAGTCCACCTGATGACGAAGGAGACGCCAAGGTTTCAGGCTACCTGATTGAGATGCAGAAGGTTGGCCAACTGAGCTGGATAAAATGCAATACAACTCCCTCTCTTATCTGTGAATACACACTGACAAAAATGCCCCAAGGAGAAGAATTCAAGTTCCGTGTATTGGCCTGCAATGCCGGCGGATCAGGGGAACCCGCTGAAGTACCAGGAACTGTCAAAATCACAGAGATGCTTGGTAAGAACATTAGCAGAAAAATACAGCATGGCTTCAGACATTTATTTTCTCTTTTAGTTGCTCTTCTAACCATTTATTTTCAAATTTTTTAGAATCTCCTAGCTATGACCTGGAGCTTAAATACAAAGATGTATATGTGGTCAGGCACGGAGGAGTTGTCAGACTCTCTGTGCCTGTCAAGGGTAAACCAGTCCCTTCATGCAAGTGGACCAAGGATGGCTCTGATGTTACTGAGAAGGCCATGCATGTTTCTGCTGAAGACGTCACTGAGCTTGTGATCAAGGATGCAGAGAGGAGCGACTCAGGTGTCTATGAGCTTAAGTTGGAGAACAGGGTTGGGAAGAAGGTTGCTCGCATCAAGGTGAACGTCATCGGCCGCCCTAGCGCTCCTGAAGGCCCGCTCAAATTTGATGATCTTCAAGCCAACTCTGTCAGAGTTAGCTGGAAAACACCCAAAGACAATGGTGGAACAGAAATCTTAGGATACATTGTTGAGAGACGTGAGTCTTCCAGAGCAGCATGGTACACCGTGGATACCAGGGTGGTCGACACAAACCTGTTGGTCAAGGGACTGCAGGAAGGTGTGAAGTATCACTTCAAGGTGACGGCAGAGAACCATTATGGTATCAGTGAATCTTTGAAGTCAGACACACCTATCATACCAAAGACTCCATTGTGTGAGTATATCTGTCAAAGCATTTATCAGTTCTTTATTCAGTATTTGCAATACACAAATGTCAAATGTACAGCTTACCATCTAAACAATGGGGAGTAAAAATATGTAAGAAGAAATAAAGACTACCTTCATGCTAACTGTGCTACTTTCTACCATAAACAGGTCCTCCCGAACCTTCAAGCACTCCACCAGAGATCATGGATGTCACAAAGAAATCAGTTGCTCTCTGCTGGTCTAGGCCAAAGGATGATGGTGGTTCTGGCATTACTGGGTACTTTGTTGAGTACAAAATAGTGTCCTCCGAGACATGGGTTCGTCATGCAACCAAAGTTGTGTCAACCATGTTCACTGTGCCTGGTCTTACTCCTGATGCTGAGTACCAGTTCCGTGTCATCGCTGTCAACGACATTGGACAGAGTGAAGCAGGACCTGCATCTGATTCAGTCACATGCAAAGATCCATTTGGTGAGTTACTGCACACAAACTCAAGTGTGATCATGTTCATGGTTAAATAGACATTGCACTACAGTGCCTTTACACTTTCTTGTGTATTGTTCTAGACAAACCAAGTCAACCCGGTGAGATCGACACAGTCAGTGTGGCAAACAACAACATTGCCATCCGCTGGAAGGTACCAGAATGTGATGGTGGAAAAGAAATTCTGGGTTACTGGGTGGAGTACAGGAAGTCTACAGAGAGCACATGGAAGAAGTGCAACAAACAGCGTCTGAAGGAGAAAGAGTTCACAATGGTTGGTCTTGCTGAGGCCACTGAGTACGAGTTCAGAGTGTTTGCTGAAAATGAAACAGGAATCAGCCGACCACGTAGAACAGCTACATGCATCAAAACTAAACTCAGTGGTATGTACAACTTTGTAATATGCACAGCAATTTGTGTCACTGTAAATGTATTGCTGAATATTAATGATATTGAATGCATGCATCATTTGCATTGTATTGAATACCTCTTATACTTGGATACTACTCTCTGTCAACAGTTGGAACTCAACCAAGCCTAAGGAAAGAAATGGATGAAGTAACAACTAAACTTGGACAACCAGGAGTTATGAAATGCCAGATTATTGGTAGACCTGTTCCTGATATCAAATGGTACAAGGCCGGCAAGGAGATCGTAGAGTCTCGTAAATATGAGATGAGCTCTGATGGTCGCAACCACTCCCTGACAATTATGACAGACCAGCAGGAGGATGAGGGTGATTACACATGCAAGGCTGTCAATGATGCAGGTGAGGCAGAGACCACTGGTACTCTGGTGCTGGAAGCCGCTCCTCGGTTCCACCCTGACTTCCCATTGAAGGACACATACCATGCAGGCCGTGGCACTACTTTGCGTCTGCATGTTGTCTACATCGGACGCCCTGAGCCAAAGATCATGTGGCTCCATGGAGCTTCTACTGTACAGCCATCTGAGAACATAAGCATTGAGAACACGGAGCACTACACTCACCTGGTGATCAAGAACGTTGAACGCAGGGTACATGGAGGAAAATACAGAGTCAGACTGCACAACCACTTTGGCAGAGCTGACACTGCAATCAATGTTGAAATCCAAGGTATGTTAATTTGTGGATAAAAAAAAACACTTCTACAACCATACATAGGCAATTTTGATGCCAATATGTTTGAGGAAAAGATTTTGGTCCAGTCCAGTGTATAAACAAACCTTATTCTTCTGTACATTTTAGATAAACCGGCAATGCCTGAAGGTCCTATTGTGCTTGATGCTCTGCTGAAGAACTCAGTAATCATCAGCTGGAAGCCACCAAAGGATGACGGTGGATCACTGATCACCAACTATCTTGTTGAGAAACGTGAGGACAAGGAAGAGGCACAGTGGGAACTGGTGTCATCATCTATCACTGCCACCAGCTGCCGTGTACCCAACCTGGTAGATAGCGCTGGATACTTCTTCCGTGTCTATGCTCAGAATCGTTATGGAAATAGTGAGCCATTAGAACTATCTGCTCCTATCCTCATCAAGAGCCAGCTGGGTATGTTGACTTTTATACCCAAAATAACATTTAGAAACACAACTTAAAGAAAATAATGTGATTCCTAACTGAATTGCTCTTCTCCACAGATAAACCTAGTCCACCACTCATACCAGTTGTGTCCGGAGTGACCAAAACATCATGTGTTGTCTCTTGGAAACCTCCTCTCTCTGATGGTGGCTCTAAAATCAAGAGTTACTACATTGAGAAGAAGGAGAAGAAGGGCGAATGGACACCTGTTACCACTGATGAAATCCACCAAACTGTCTTCTCTGTCAAACGCCTTGTGGAGGGCTCAGAGTACACCTTCCGTGTTAAGTGTGAGAATCTTGGCGGTGAGAGTGACTGGAGTGTAGAGACTGCACCCATCATTCCAACGACAGCTGTTGATGTCCGTGCTCCTGCTTTCAAAGAGGAGCTGAGAAGCATGAGCGTCAAATATAAGAGCAATGCTACCTTTGTTTGTAAGATTTTAGGACAACCTAAGCCTGTTATCAAATGGTTCAAACGTGGTAAGGAGATCCAGTCTGATGGAAAGAAACTCAAAATACAAGAATTCAAGGGAGGCTATCATCAGCTGGTGATTGCTGATGCTGAAGAGGATGACTCCACTGTGTACCAGATCAGAGCAACAAACCAGGGAGGATCAATCTCAACCACTGTCTCTCTCGATGTTGAAGGTGAGCAAAGAATTTACTGTGGCATTAAAATAAAACTTTACATATTAAGGCATATAATAGTACAGGAGACTAATCTCATAAGCAGCATTTATGTTTGGTCACAATACTACTTTCACTTGACACTAAATAAATGAAACCTTTCTTTCTAGTTCCTGCCAAGATTCACCTGCCCAAAAACCTTAAGGATAAGGAGGCCATCCCTGCCTTGCGTGGAGAGTTGGTAAACATCAAGATTCCTTTCAGTGGCAAACCAGACCCTGTCATCACATGGCAGAAGGGACAAGACCTTATTGACAACAATGGATACTATCAAGTCATTGTCACTAGATCATTCACATCGCTTGTGTTCCCGAATGGTGTCGAGAGAAAGGATGCTGGATTCTACATCGTTTGTGCCAAAAATAGATTTGGCATTGACCAACAGACAGTTGAACTGGATGTTGCAGATGTGCCAGATCCACCACGTGGTATCAAAGCCAGTGATGTCTCAAGAGACTCAGTAACTCTGAGTTGGGTTGCCCCAGCAAGTGATGGTGGCAGTAAAGTAACAAGCTACATCGTAGAGAAGTGCCCCACAACAGCTGATAGATGGGAACGCGTTGCCCAGGCCCGCGATACTCACTACACTATCATCAACCTGTTTGGAGGAACTAGTTATCAGTTCAGAGTAATTGCCGAGAATAAGTTTGGACAGAGTTCCCCATCAGAGCCAAGCGGCCCAGTTATGACAAAGGAAGACAAATCAAGAGTCCTCAGCTATGATAAGGAGGTTGATGATTCGGGACATGTTTCAAGAGGCAAAGCTCCTCATTCCAGTGCAAAGAATGTGCATGAAAAATACATGATTGCTGAGGAACTGGGAAGAGGACAGTTTGGTATTGTTCACCGCTGTGTTGAGACCAGCTCTCAGAAGACATACATGGCCAAATATGTGAAGGTGAAGGGAGCAGATCAAGCAATTGTCAAAAAAGAAATTGCTACGCTGAATGTGGCAAAGCACAAGAGTTTCTTGTGCCTCCATGAATCCTTTGATAGCCCTGAAGAATTAGTTATGATCTATGACTTCGTCTCAGGTTCTGACATATTCGAACGCCTTGGAACAGCCGACTTTGAGCTAACAGAGCGTGAAATTGTCAACTACATCAGACAACTATGTGAAGCTCTCGAGTTCTTGCACAGTGCAAGTTATGGTCACTTTGACATCAAACCTGAGAACATAGTGTACACTACAAGGAAAAGCTCTAACATTAAGATCATTGAACTGGGACAGGCCAGACACTTGACACCAGGAGATCAGATCAAGGTGCAGTACACAACAATCGAGTATGCAGCTCCTGAAATCCACCAGAACGACATGGTCAGCACCGTCACTGACATGTGGTCAGTTGGTGTCCTTGCATACGTCCTTCTCAGTGGACTCAACCCCTTCACTGCTGAAACTAACCAGCAAATGATTGACAGCATTTCAAATGCCGAGTACAATTACGAAGATGAAGCCTTTAAACAGGTTAGCGTTGAATCATTAGATTTCACCGACCGCCTTCTCACCAAGGAACGTAAACATCGTATGACAGCTGCTGAAGCTTTAGGCCATCCTTGGCTGACAATGCAGCCGGAACAACTCAGCGGAAGAATCATTCCGACCACAAGGCACAAGAGATATTACCAGGCCATGGTAAAGAAAGAATGGAGCACTGTTGTCTCTGCTGCTCGCATTTCCAGCGGTGGAGCAATCAGATCCCAGAGAGGTGTCTCTATTGCCAAAGTGAAGATCGCACCATTTGAACATGGCCCAGTGGCTGGGCAGATTGGTCATGTTGTTGTGGATGAGAAAGAAAACATCAAGTTTATTTGCAACATTGAGAACTATGACAGCACCACAGAAGTCACATGGTACTGTGGTGTCAGACAGCTGGAAGCAGGTCCCAAGTATGAAATTGAATATGAAGATGGGCTGGCAACTATAACTATAAATGGGGTCACCAGAGCTGATGACGGTACCTACAGATGCAAGATTGTCAATGAGTACGGTGAGGACAGTGGCTACGCTGAGCTCTTTGTCAAAGGAGTTAGGTCATATCGCGACCACTTCACAACGCGTGTGGTGAAGAAGGTGAAACGCAGAGTGGACACAGCTAGACTGCTCCAGAAACCACCAGAGTTCACCCTGCCTCTGTTTAACCGTACAGCCTACATTGGAGAAGATATCCGCTTTGGTGTCACCATCACTGTGCACCCTGAGCCTCGTGTAATATGGCTGAAATCTGGACAAAAGCTCATTCCTGGTGAAGATGACAAAAAGTACACTTTCCTCAGTGACAAGGGTCTTTATCAGTTAGTGATACACAACCTGGAGTCTGATGATGAGGCAGAGTACAGCGTTGTGGCTCGTAACAGGTATGGCGATGACAGCTGTAAAGCTCGTCTCACTTTGACTCCCCGTCCTAAACCAGCAGACAACACCTTAAGGCCCATGTTCAAACGCCTCCTGGCTAATGTCGAGTGCAGAGAAGGACAGAATATCCGATTTGAGATCAGAGTGTCAGGACTCCCCACATTGAAGTGGGAGAAGGATGGCATGCCATTGGCATTTGGTCCTTCAATTGAAATTGTCCATGAAGGTCTTGACTACTTTGTCCTTCATGTAAAAGGCACTCTACTTGAAGATTCAGGTGTGTATAGAGTTACAGCAACCAACTCTGCTGGATCTGCCAGTTGCCAAGCCACCCTAAAGGTAGAGCGCGTCACCCATGTTAAGAAAGAGTATATGAGTGAGAAGGACAAAAAGAAACAAGCTGAAAAAGAAGAAATTGACAAAAAAGTAAGGCTATCGCAGATCCTTGCTGGTACCGAGGTCATGGCTCTTCCCCCACTGGCACAACAAGCTGTAAGAGAGGCCGCCACAATGTTTAAACCTGCCGTGACAACAAAGAAGGGTGAGAAGACGGAGGCTGAAGTGCAAAAAGAAAAAGAGGAAAGAAAGAAGAGGGCACATGAGAAGAGGATGCGTATGCCATATGATGTTCCCGCACCTCGTGTTGTCGGGCCCACAGCGCTCGAGGAGGATATGGAAATCAAACACTTTGTTCCCTTCTCCGATATGAAATGGTACAAGAAGCTGCGGGACCAGTATGAGTTCCCTGAGCCTTTGGACAAGATCAAACAGAAGAGGATGAAACGTATACGTCTGTCCAGGTGGGAACAGTTCTATGAAGTGCCTCTGCCAAGGATTAAAGACCAGTACAAGCCTAAATGGCGCCTTCCAACAGTGACGCAGGATGACCTGGAGACAGTAAGACCTGCAAGGCACCGTACTCCTTCCCCTGAACTGGAGGCCTACCAAAGAATAAGGAGAAGGTCTCTTGGGGATCTCTCCGATGAGGAGCTCCTCCTGCCTGTCAATGAGTATCTTTCCATGAAGCAAACAGAGGAGGACAGACTCCGTCTGGAAGAAGAACTGGAGCTTGGCTTCTCTGCCTCTCCACCCAGCCTTAGCCCTGTGCGCTTTGAGCTGTCTTCACTTCGCAAGACATCTCCAAGACGCCCAACGCATACTGAAGAAGGCGAAGGTGAAGAGGTTCAGACGTATGACTCTTATCGTATTCCATCCAAGTTTGAGGCAGGGCCTAGTTTCCTCGACCTTCGCCAGCGCCATGACAAAGCCACACACAGACCTCCAAGACAGAAGCAAAAAGTGTATGAAGAGAGAGAAGACCAGGAGATGCTGAGACCTGTCAAAACAACACAGAGACTCACCTCTTATAAAAGTCAGTTGAAACACATGGAGTTTGAGGAAAAAACAAGAGTTGTAAGAAAAGAGAAAACAACTGTTCACGTGTCAGCTGTGACCGAAGGTTCTTTAATGGAGGCATCTGAGCATCTTCCTGTCTCATTTACTCCTTCATATGTTCCAACGGCACGCCCGGCAGTCAAAAAGACCAAAGCTGCAGAGGCTAAACCTGAGAGAAAGAGATCCCCAACCCCTGAAAAGCCCCGCCCAAAATCCCCAGTTTCCACTGCCTCACATGATGTCACCTTGCCTAAAATTGATTTCATGTCCAGATATGAGGAGAGAAAGGCAGTTCTGAGATCTGAGCGAAAGTCAACGGAGAGTAAGATTGAGGTTGTCACTCAGCAGCCTTTCAGCCTGGATCATGTGCCACGTGTAACAGTCAGAATGCGTTCCCACCGTGTGCCAATTGGTCAGAGCACCAAATTCACTCTAAACGTCCAATCCAAGCCAGAGGCTGATATCAAGTGGTACCATAATGGAAAACAGATCCTTGAGAGCAGCAAGTACCGACTTTCTAACCTCAGCGGAGTCCTGTCTCTTCAGATAATGGACTGCCAGACAGAGGATAGTGGTACTTACCGTGTCGTGTGCACCAATGCAAAGGGCGAAGCTTCTGACTATGCAACTCTGGATGTGTCTGGAGGAGGGTTCTCTACCTATGCCTCACGTCGACAAGATGAGGAGCCCCCATCCACATTTGTCCCAGAGATGACCAAGACAGAAGTTTACGTTGTGTCCTCCAAAACAACATCCTCCACTGAGAAACATGAGGAAGTTGTACAAGTGAAACATGAGAAACATGAGGAAGTTGTACAAGTGACACCTGTGGAGAAGAAAATTGAAATTAAGAAATCTTCGCCTACGATAATTACAAGACCAAAGTCCCTGACAGTGTCGGAAGGTGATAATGCTATATTTGTGTCTGAGGCTCATGGGGAACCAATGCCCAGCGTTACCTGGATGCATGAAGGAAAGATTATTACCACCACATATCGCCACCATGTAACCTCAGCACAAAATGAGGCTACTTTCGAGATCAGTTCAGTTGAGCTTTCAGATGAAGGCAACTATCTAGTAGTGTTTGAGAACTCACAGGGCAGAGAGGTGGCCCATTTCACTCTCACCATCCGTCGCGCTGACCCTAAAGAGAAAGTGTTGGCCCCTCCTCCCAGAGTGACCTCACCAGAAGCCCGAGTTAAATCTCCTCAGCAGATCAAGTCCCCCAAAAGAATCATGTCTCCAATAAGTTCGCCCCCCAGAGTCAAATCACCACCCATAGTGAAGTCACCCACCCAGATGGAGGTGCAGAAAGCCAAGCCTTCCATTTTAGTAGACTTGCATGACATCACAGCAGCTTCTGACTCCATCATCAAGCTGACAGTGAAAGTTGCAGGACATCCAAAACCTGGATTTTCTTGGATGAAGGATGGAAAGGTATCTTAAAGTCAACATTTAAATTAATTGTACAATGGCATAATTGCATGGTCAGCACATTTGCTGATAACTACTGATCTAACCAAACTTTCTTTGTTTTTTTCCCATATTTGTAGACTCTCTCAGAGGGTGGGAAATATGAAATATTTGAGGAGCAAGGCTCTGCATATCTTGAGATATATGAATCTGAGGTGTCTGACAGTGGTGTTTATAGTTGCACGGCCACCAACAGTGCTGGATCTGTGTCCACATCCTGCACTGTCACTGTTCAAGGTAAGAGTAATTTACTATAAATCATTTGTTCAAATGTTTTGAATTCATCTATAATAATGTATTATATTTTAAGTTAACCATCTACTTAAAAGTTTACTTAAAAGTTAAATTATAAATGTAACGATAGTATACAGACATACATCATATACTAATTTACTCTAGCACTGTACACATGAACTCTAACCATGTATTGTTTCTATTTTAGCCTCTGTTAAAACAGCACTTGCAGAGAAATCTCAGGAAATATCCAGCTCCACCTACCAAACAAAAACAGAAATCTGTGAGGAAATTATGGAAAAGGAAATTGTTTATGAGGAAATCCAGTCTTACACAGAAGTAAAAGCTTCCCACACCCAGATGTCAATGACAGAGGGCCAGTCCCTCACACTAAAAGCTAATATCCCTGGAGCATCACACATCAGATGGATCCTGAATGGAGTTGAACTGGCAAACTCAGACCAGTACAGATATGGTGTGTCTGGAAATGACCACACTTTAGCTATCAAGGAGGTCAGTCAACAGGAAGAAGGGGTTATTACATGTGAGGCTAAGACTGAGCACGGTCTGGTCAAATGCCAGTTTGACACCACCGTAAGTGCCAAGACGTCAAATGCCCCCTCATTCCTGGTGCAACCCAGATCCCAGAACATCAATGAGGGGCAAAATGTCAAATTCACATGTGAGATTGCCGGAGAGCCTGCCCCTGAAGTGGAGTGGCTTAAAGACAACGTCATAGTAAGCACAAAAACATTGATGATGAATTGAACATTGACAAAGAAGCTACAGTACCCATTGTTGAAGTGTGACAAATCTAACAGAAGTCTGTCTTTACAGATATCTATGGCACCAAACATGAAAATAAGCCGCTCTAAAAATGTGTACGTACTGGAGATATCTGAGACCACAGTTGCAGACAGCGGCAAATACACAATAAAAGCCAAGAATCAACATGGACAATGTTCTGCAACAGCATCTTTAAACATCATCGGTAAGCTTTAGATGATTTATCTACAGTATCTAATACACAACAGGCTTACATTAAGTCAAATCTCTCTGAAGTTTGTCTCAATGTAAATTATGTGTTGTTACTAATCACTGCTGTGGACATCTGCATATGTGTATATCCATAAAAGCATATCCAGAATTTTGTCCCAAGTTTGTCATGTGACTTTTATTTGATATTCTCACAGCTCTTGTAGAAGAACCAGCACAAATGCTTGTAATGGAGCAAAGTGCTGCTACCAGCTTGCAAACCTCATTCTCAGCCTCTTCAGTTCATATGGCATCCATGCAGACTGCCTTCTCCAGCAGCTCAAGTTCTGCTGAAGTTATGCTTGAAAGCATGTCCTCTGCTAGCATGTCCACCATGGCAGCTGAGTCCGTTGTAACAATGAGCTCCAGCTCCAGTGTCATGGAAATGTCCAGTCACTCACATATAGAGGCCTCTTCAGTGAGAGCTGTCTCCCAGGGGTCTAAAGGTGAGACTCTACTGCTCCTTCTGCTACAAGTCTGACTAGATATACAATGTGTTGTCCTTTCGTTCAACAAAAGTTTTTTGGGTCTTTCTTTGAGAACATATTATTTTTGTTAACAGGTGTACCTCCAAAGATTGAGGCCCTTCCAGAGGATGTCAGTGTTGAACTAGGCAAGCTCCTGACTGTGGCCTGTGCCTTCTCTGGAGAGCCAATGGTCGTTGAGTGGGTTCGTTCTGGAAAGACCCTTCCCTGTGATGAGGAGAGTGATAGGGTCCTCATCGAAACTACTGGGGACCTTACCACACTCATGATCACTGGCGTAAAAGAGGATGATGCTGGAGCGTACACCCTCAAACTGTCCAATGAGCTTGGATCTGACACTGCAACTGTTAATGTTCACATTCGATCCATGTAAAAAAGAAAGAAAGAAGAAAACAACAACTAATATAAATTTATATCCCTATTTCCCTCATCCAGTACCTTTTTATTTATTGAATTAGCAAAAAATCATCTTTACTTGATAAAGACCTGGATTTCTGTTCTTGTAAATATCAACTATTTTTATACCAAACTTGACATTAATTTATGCCAAACTAGACTAAAGTCTAAAGTTGTTATAAAATGTGCCATATTGGATAATTATGACTTAGGATTTTTGAACCACTTTTCTGTGACATGTACATAATGTATATAGCCGAATTTAACGGTTATGGGAAAGGTATGCATTGTTATTTATGACAATATTAACTGAAACAAATGGAACTAAATGTTTAACAGGAGAAAGATTCACATGAAACGAATACCCTGAAAAACCTGAAACTAAAATCTGTGCCTCAACAATAAGTTGAAGTCTTAAGATTGCCTCAACAGGTAGAGAGGCTCCCTGTTGAAGTTTACAAAATCAGAGAGACAATGTTATTATGCACCGTGCATCTGTGCGTGCAATATTACAATACTCCTATGAATTGTAACATGACCATAAGACCCTGAGTGCTGTTTGCATATTACCCTCATGGAAGCAGCATAAACTGGTCTTGTGTTCTGACTGACTATGTCATACCACCATTTTAATGACATGCTCAATGTGCGAGCGGCCTGCACTTTGAGCTCTATATAATTTTATGTGCGCTGTTTCTGGCAATGGATAGCTGAATTGTTTTTTGTTTTTTTCAAATTTAACATCTCCTGGCCATTAAAATAAAAGTCAATTCAAGTTCTTCTTTGCAGAAGCAGTGCCATCTCTTGGAGGATTGCTAGGTAATATTTTGTGTGTTTGAGTGTTTTAGTTAGAATTATTTCACCTTGTCAGTAGTCAGGGTAACCATCAAGTGAATGTACCACAGTGATTCCATCTCCTGTGAAAAAAAGAAGCAAATGCATTAATGTTTTACCCTGCACTTTGATTTAATTGATATATTATGTAGAATTACCAGTGTATTCATCCTCCTTGAGTTTTATGCATTACTGATTTAATAAAGCATGATTTCAGCACAACAAAACTTTGCCTTTTTATTGAGCCTATTTAAGCCTACATCTCATGCATACAAATAAATTAAATCTGATATTTGGTAAGGTTAATAATCTATCACAATCTATTATCACAATCTCTCATACAGAAAGGCAGTGTGGAAATGTAAAGCATGTCACTGGAATTTATTCATGCTATTTACATAATATGCTGCCACTATTAAATGTCGCCTACACAACAGAAATTTAATAAATTAATAATTATTGAGATGCATATCGTTTTTAATACATGCTTAAACACGTTTCACAATACAAAGCAAACTGGCCATGGTATGTAATTGGTAAGCCTATCTGTGGAGTTCAATCAGGATTTTTTATTTTAGTTTATTAATTAGATTGTGTGAAACAAAACAACTTTTGTACCTAGTGCTATTCACGAGACAGCATTTTTTTCTAGCACAACAGCCAAGCTTTCTAACACACTGTGCAGTGCCAAATTATTTAATTAGTGAGTGCCAGAGGATGCAGTCAAATCCTTATTACAGTAAGTGGAATCTGTGTGCAAGCTTGCATTTTGGGAGCCACTTGTCTCCTGAAAGAGTAGCTTACCAGATAAAACCCCACAGTACGCAGAAGACTGGCCTGCAAATAGGTAAGATCTGTTGTGAGGATTTGTTTAAATTGCATATGAATAATAATGAAGTTGGCTCAAGTAAGGCTATATCCCATCTGACGTCTTTCACCAAGTCTTCACTTTACTCGTGGCTAAATTGCTTCGCTGCAGGATTTGCCCTGTTCATGTGTCTAGCAAATGCTATGATTTATATGTATCAGCACATTACAACGTGCATGTCTGATTGGCAAACGTTTTAAATCCAATAACTGCGGTTAATCAAATTAGTTTGTTTAATCAACCTGACTTTGTGTGTCAATATAGAGTGGGAGAGCTGCCAAACAACGAAGAACGAAATGTGTATTTGCCTTTGTTGCAAATAGTTTAAGTGACACGATGTCACATGATCGCATAGATGGCTGTTTTATTGGGTTGGAAGTCAGGTGGCTGATTGGTTAAGGATTCACGCTAGTCATCAGAAGGTTTCTGGTTCGACCCCAGCTGTGCCAACATGAAGTTGTGTCCTTGGGCAAGGCACTTTACCCTACTTGCCTCAGGTCCCTATACTTGTATAGTCGCTCTGGATAAGAGCGTCTGCTGAATACATGTTCTGGTCCTAAAGGCTTAATGTGGATGAGTAATATTTAATGGAATTATGTTCTAAACACAGATATGTTGCTATGAAGTTACAAAGTTGATATTTTTTTCTTCTCCAGAGAGACAACATGTCAAACAAATGTGTCATCATAATTCATATCCTGGGTTGGATTTTCATAGATACACACAAAATTACTGTAACATCAGGTAGGTTTTGTTCTAATATATAGTACTGTATTCCCATATGTCAAATTTACAAATACTTCAAATGACTTGATCAATGAATGGAGCTTCAGTTGCCAGATGATGAACCACTAACTCAAACATGCCTTTCAGGTATGAAACGTTTCTGGTCAGTTCCATGCAGGACCTTCTTACCTCCTCCTCCTCCACCTCCTCCATTTCCTCCATCAACAGAAATATCAATACTCATGGTGAAGTGTTTATGTTCTACTCAAATCATTTATGGAAACATACATAAAAGTACATATATTATATATACAGTATATATATATCCATATTTCAGGTTGACATAACTGAACACATTATAGGAAAAAAAGGTGAAAAGGTATGTCTTTATTTATTATATGGGAGGTTCTATTATCAGTTTTAATTAGAGCCGCTTATTACAATTTATTACTGTTTTTATTTAAAGGGATGCAGAGGACCCAGTGGACAGAAGGTAAAACAAAGTACAGTATAGGAAAAGATTTAGATTCAGTTTGTATGTAAGTGAAAATATGTCCTAATTTTTCACCAAGCATAAGCTTCAAGTTGTGTATTTAATATGGTTCCTTACCTCAGGGACAGCCAGGTTCCATTGGTCAAGAGGGAAAACCAGGGATGTCTGGAAAAATGGGTCCCTTAGGTGAAAAGGTTAGTCTGAAGACCATGAAGTTAACATAATACATAATAATAATATTCAGGTAGATCTCTATGTGTGCATTGATTACGTTAACAGTGTACCTCAATCATCTTTATTTTACAGGGAGAGATGGGGGACAGAGGCTGGCGAGGCCTGTTTGGTGACATAGGCACACCAGGAGTACATGGGGTGAATCAATATGGGACTACAAGTGTCAAATGCATGTATAACAAAAACCATGTCTCTGTCTTGCTTTAAACAGTTTAAACAGTGAATACTTCGGTTTCAGGGTAGACCCGGACACATTGGATCCAAAGTAAGATTTGTCTTTATCAATCCAGATGATCTGTAATATTTCTGAAAACAGGGTTCTTAATGTTTCAATGTTATGGTGCCCAAAGGGTGATAATGGATTGAAAGGAGACCAAGGATCTTCAGGAGAACATGTGAGCAATTTCTTTGTTTTCTAAAGTATTTTTTATGATGACATTGAGTAATTTCTTGTTTCATCAACATGTGCGTTCACAGGGATACCCTGGAAGTGCTGGTATCCCTGGGCTAAAGGTAACTGGCTGACAACAGATTTAATGGATAGTTTTGCCGGACTTCTGCCAATGTCTTCTTGTAATGTTTGTTTTTAATCATACACGTTAAAGGGGGATCCAGGGATGAAAGGTATCAAAGGTTTGCGGGGGCTGGATGGACAAAGGGGAGCCCCTGGACAGAGAGGGACTATGGTAAACTAATCATCAACTGTATGAATATACTTTATATATTTACTGCCAAAAAATGTATATCTCAGATCAAGAGTCAAACTGGTACCAATAACCATGATTAAACTTTTAAAGTGAAGGTACAGATGAGGGTTAAATCCATGATCTTCAGTTAACAGTGCCACTCTCAAAACCAGCAAATTGTTTCAGCAATTGACAACTAAGAATTAAAGGCACAGATGGGGATTGAACCCATGATCTTCGGTTTACGAGACCGACGCCTTACCACTTGGCCACCATGCCCTGTATCACTGCCTGAAATTTCTCAGATGGAATGCCATTTTTAACAGAATTATACACAGCCAGTCTCAAAACTAATTGTTTCAATTGACAATTAAGAATTATATATATACAGATTTTGATTGAACACCTAGTTACACTTGATCAACTATGGATGGATGACCAGCAGAATCAGAACTATTCTCAAGACACTTGAATTTATTATTATTTTCAGCAAATGACAACTAAGAACTGCTGCCCTCTGTAAAAGCATTTTTACATTTTAACATCCACCAAACTATCTAAACTTTTAATAGTATGACTTCAAACGTTTTCTCAGGGAACAAAGGGTTATTGTGGTCCCCCAGGGCCTCAAGGAATCATGGGGACAATGGGACTGCCAGGTACCACTGGGTTACCAGGTGCACCTGGACAAGGTAAGGCCCTAAAAGGTTTAAATATCATCCTTACTGGGACCAAAATGTTTGTTTGTGTATAATGTTTCTATTTGTTGTTTTAACATTAATCTTTCAGCAAAACAAACACGTTATTTGAGGCAATATTGGTAATTGGATGCTTCTGTCTCCCTTTAGTGTATGCAATCCCAGGACTCAGAGGAGCAAGGGGTGAAAGTGGTCCTGAAAGCCATTGTAATTGTTCATTACCTAAACCACCACACAAACGCAAATATAAGGTTTCACTTGTAAGTATGTTAGTAATATGTCACAATAAACAAACTAACAACATGTCAAATATAACCATTAACTGAAATAAAATGATGTTGACTTTACCCTTTTATCCACAGATCTACGTTGTGAGTAGTGATAGTGAGATGTTGGAGTTGGAAAAGGAGAATGTCATGGTCCTGAGGAAGGATACTGGCATGTTATTTTTATACTCAGCACCAGAGTGGATCAATGTTTTGGCTCAGGTAAATGTTGCTATTAAAATAATGTCACAAACTATTGTACAGTGCCCAACCTTTGTTAGAAAAGAAAACCTCCAATTGGAATTTAATCTAAATAGTTGTCTTACTGGCATTATATTTCATTATACAGGCGGTGTATCAGTGACTCCAGCTCTTCTGCCCTCCTCGGATGAAGTAGCTCAACTGAGGATATCAGCAATATTATTACTGTCACTGAACTGCCTCTGAGCTTTAAACTGTAAATTAGATTGCCTTGCTTGTCTGGCATACAATAAAGTGAACATGTTGCGCTAAAAAATATTGCCTCAATAGTTAATTCAATAAGTGACTTCAAATATGTTTCTGATATAAAGATAAGGAGAAGGGAGGGAGCTTGTCTATGATTTTTTTTTTTTGTTTTGGAAGGGGGATGTGAACTTGAACACAGTCTCAAAGGGGGGTTTTATAGCAAGTCTGGCAACTCTGGATCGACATCCTGTAATTCCAGTTGCTTCAGTCTGGTCATAGACTCGGGGCATAACTAGGCTGGCAACCCGGATCCTACCAGGTACAGTTGACGTAATTATAAAAAATTCACTTTGTCATCAACATTTGCTATTAGGAAAGGATGCACAGACGGGTGACTCATTCCCCCCAAGTTATTAAAGCATGTAGCTAGTTAGCTAGCAATGAAAGAACCAGGTGTCGAATCACGATCAATGGTGGCAACGTCGAAACGCTCAGCAACGGTGGCTGACAGACGATGGGGACGAGGTTGAGCTGCTTATGGATTCTTTTTGGGCCACGAATCGGCATATTGTCTCTGCTGTTCCTGTTCGTCCATGGTCACAGTACATGCAGGCATCAAGTCCCTTCTCCGGCTGAGGTAAGTCAGACTGTTCTCATCATCATTACTGTGGCTCTCTATCCAGCTAGGCTAGCTTAGCTTCTTTTTTTAAATCCAACTAGCCAACTGTCGACTTCTCCGAATCACTGGATAAACGGCTGATGACAGTAACTTGTTAATAAATGCAGACAAGTTGTGTCTAGCTACATAATTGGTCCCGTCTAAGTTTACAAATTTACAGTGTTTCTCTCTAATATATTTCATTTAACAGTAGCTGTCAAGCTAGCTAACATAAGGCTCTGTAAAAGTCTCATCCAGCTTGCTGTATCTAGGTGTACTGAGTCTAGAGACTGTCTGTTTTGCAAAGTGCTAATGTTGATGTGATGAACATTGTTAGTGCAACAATATCTAGTAAACCCTTCAACATTCTCGTCCATTTCAGATAGCTAGCTACTTATTATTAGGTCTAACTGTGTCCTCTTCTTGCAGGTTGTCCATAAAGTGCACCTGAGATCTGAGAGGTTGACTAAGAGAAGCTCCTTTGATCCACAATTAAAAATACAGATTATTTACGATTTCAGCGTTGACAAGTAAGTGTCTGCTAGATAATGACTATTGTTTGGTCTTAGGTTATGTTTACATCATATATATTAGCCCTGTTATATGTGTTTATGCATGATCCTTGTCTCCTAAACCTTATTATGTATGTCTTAGTTTAGATGCAGATAAAAGAAGTCTAGTGAAGGTATGTTTGTGTGCCAACTGTGGCTGAGCTATGGCAGAAGGGCAGTATTTGCACTTATCTAACACACAACACGGTTTCTTATTTTTTTCTGCTTTTGCCTATAGTTAACCTGGCAAAAATCAAACTGGTTTTCTTGTCACTTTTAGGATAAACTTTTTCCCCAAGCAATTGATTACCTCCAGAGAGCCTTTCAAGTGCGCAGGCAATCGGGCCCAGTGTTATTGAGCAGGTAGCGTCACTCACTTCTGTCTATCCTTCCTTTTAACATTAAGCATAAGTATACAATGCATGATATAAACACACAAATAATACATGATTGAGTGGTTGATGATTTCTATTTACTATTTTCATGATTATAATCAATACAGTAAGCATACCAACAACACTGTGTTGCTGTGGGTAGTAGGAGGACAGTGGTGATGTTGAGTTGTCTGTTTTCATGCTCCTGTGCAGACAATGTGCAACCAATCAATATCTGCGGAAAAGAGATGACCCTCATCGCTACTGCCAGGGGTCGTGTGCTGAGGTCACAAAGTGTGGACCTGTCATCGTACCTGAGAATCATTTACAGGTGAGTTCCAGTTGTGATGCCCTGTAATTTGCTCTTGCAGATCAATGCTCATATAAGTGGCCATTGTGAGGACCAGTGTTTAATTATTAAGTATTTATTCATAAAAGGGAGCCACATGTTTATAATAGTTTGAGAGTGACAGAATCGAAACCCTTTCCTCCAGCCTATACAAAGAACAATTGTATCCCTGTAAGGTTTTACTCTGTAGGCTTTTATATCATTCAAGATCAGCAAAATATGGATTATGATGTCAGTAATTGGAGCTCAGGAAGAATGCTTACTCCCTGATAACATAAACTGAAGCCAGCATGGCTTGGAAGAATTAAGACAGATTAGGTGATCATGATCAGAGGTACAGTGCACCCCCTACAGGTTTAAATTCCTACATACACATTATCTGCAGTGTAGTAAATTCAGCAACTGCTTCCAAGCTATCACAAGAATCTACTTCAGAACTAAACAGTCCGGATGATTTTTCTGCCGTTCTTTAGGATGCTGTTAACAATGTTGTTGATGTGTTGTCTAATACTAGTCTGTACATCCCAGCAATGCAAGGTGTGCAGTGCAACAGGCAAGTCCTGTGGTCCCACAGGCCCAGCAGATGGACCTGGAGTGACAGGGTCTGACTTTGTCCTGTATGTGAGCGGGGTGACCACTGAGAGATGTGGTCAGGAGAACATTGTAGCCTACGCTGCCTACTGTCAGCTGGAGGCAGAGCTGGACAGGTGAGAGGTATCAGACTAGGTACTGTTCAAGGGGCACACACCTTCAACTTGTAGCCAAGTTTTTGACAATGTCCATCTTGTATTTTAAAATTTACATCAACATAAACCTACAAAAGTAAATGTCCATTTTAGTTTAATTTGTGGATAAAATACGGTAATCGAATCTGTATTTGTGACCTTAATGATGAAGTGAAAATAAAGTGTCCCTTGTATCTCTCTCTCTATTTCTGTGTCTACTTAGGCCCATTGCTGGCTATGCCAATCTGTGTCCCAACATGATCTCCCCGCAGCCTCAGGAGTTTGAGGGCATGTTGTCCACCGTTAAACATGAGATCATACATGCCTTGGTAAGTGCATTTTCTAAATTGAGATATTTAAACCCACTTTAGGCACCTGGAACTAGTTTCGTTAATCCAGTCTACAAAATGGGGTCAATCAGGGTTTAAGGGCAGGTGAAATGTAATTGAGAAAGCTGTGTGCTGCAGTTTACTGGGGGATGTGTCCCTTGTTGGTCCTACAGGGGTTTTCAGCTGGACTCTTTGCCTTCTATCATGATGACAGTGGGAAACCCTTGACCCCAAGGTTTGCTAGTGGACTGCCAGCCTTCAACGAGACGTGAGAAATTAGTCCATGACTTATTAATTGCTCACTAGTTCACTAGTTTATTAGTCACAGTTCAGTTGTTTCAGATATCATCCCTTTTTAAAATGACTCATAAGTATAAGTATTTCATAACAATGGTATGTTGGCCTGTTTGTCATTTAGTCTCATAGCCTCGCAGGATTTAATGGGGAATATCAGTCACTGTTGCTGCTCCAAGCACGTTCTGTTTTTCATGAGTTATTTTGGTTTTCCCAGATAGAATTGTAAAATCTTTCCCCTCCACTGTGTTAGTTTGGGGTTATACCAGTGGAGCAATGCAGTCATACGAAGGGTGACCCGACTTTGGGACATCCGAAATGGAGCGATGATTCGTCATGAAGTGCATGTGTTGGTGACCCCGCGTGTTGTGGTAAGCGTTCCATTTTTGTTCCTGTACTTTGTATTTACACAGTCTTTCAGTTTGGCCATTTGTTGTGGACGTTGTGTGCTTTGTGGGTATCCTAAGTCTGAGTGTTGTTCTAAGGAGGAGGCACGGAGACATTTTGGGTGTCCTATTCTAGAAGGTATGGAGTTGGAGAACCAAGGTGGTATGGGGACGGAACTTAACCACTGGGAAAAGAGATTGCTGGAGGTGAGACCTCACCGCCATTATCACAATGATTATGAGTGAGGTGGGCTGAGTGGAGATGTTGTGGAAGAATGTATTTGTCTTATTCACTAATTGATAGATTATTGCAAATGCTGTTGTTTTAAACTACCCGTGTTTTTTTCAAGAACGAAGCAATGACTGGATCTCACACTCAGAACCGGGTCTTCTCTCGAATCACTTTGGCCATCATGGAGGACACTGGGTAGGTTGATTTTCTCACAAGAAGAGAAGATACTATAATTCGTCTCTACTTTTTCCCTCATGTGTATTTTTGTGTGTGCATGTTAAGCTGGTACAGAGCTAACTACAGCATGGCTGAGCGGCTTGACTGGGGCAGAGGGCTGGGCTGTGATTTTGTAATGAAGAGCTGCAAGTTCTGGATGGAGAGACAGCGGCAGAGGCAAGTGGACCACCTCCTCAAACACCCATGGGCTCACGCACCGTCTTTGTGAGTTTTTCTCTGAAACCAGTTAAAACCGTTTTCTGTCTGTGTACGCCAGTCGACACCCTGTGACGCCATACTGTGACACAGTACGAGCCACGCCCCTTAAGCTCACATGTCGACAGGACCAGCTCGCTGTGGCTGTTTGCAACCTCCAGAAATACTCCCAGGATCTTCCCATGGACTACCAGGTAAAACCACTCAATGCACCCTTTCGCCAAAGGGTTTTTGCTTAACTTCTTCATGTTGTGTATATTCTTCCTTATCCGTTGCTGCCTTTGCTCTGTCTGGTTAGTACTTTGACCAGATCCCAGATGTTCCAGCTGGGGAACAGTCCTCTTATGGAGGTGCTGTGGAGATTGCAGACTACTGTCCCTTCAGCCAGGAGTTCAGATGGCACCTCAGTGGAGAGTACCAGCGCAACTCCCACTGCCGCATTCAGGAGAACCAACCCGGTCAGTAACGATCGAGTCCCCCTGTCCCTTGTATCTCTTGTCTGTCTGCCAACTTTCAGTGGCTCTTTTTCCTGCTGTGGGTATCTATGAACTTACTGCTTTACCATTGTTTCTGTTGTTGAGCTGCCCCTACTTTATTTTTTCTACTTTATTTTTTTTAGATTGGTGGAGGAACTATGGTGCAGAGCAATACGGGCCTGACTCTGTGTGTGTGTACCAGAGAAGAGCCTTCATCATGGAGCAGTGCACTCGCACGATGACCCATCCTGACTGGGGCAGCGGCTGCTACAAGGTCCAACCTTAACGAAGACTTTTCATCTCCTAACCCCATCTGTGGACCATCTAGACCTGGACCTCTAACCATACGTGTGTCTGTTTGTGTTGCAGATGTCGTGTTCAAGCCTGGGGCTGATTTTGTGGGTTCAGGACATGCCGTTCCAGTGTCTCCATAAAGGTCAAGTGCTCAGTGTTAGCGTGCTCATCAACGATTGGGTCTACAACGGCGAGCTGATTTGCCCTGGCTGCTCAGATTTCTGCCCTGATTGTTTACTGCCACACCAGCTCCCTCCTCTCAACACCACCAGGACTCTTCCTATTGGTCAGTCAACCTCTCCTCCTTGTCATCCATGCTGCAGTCTGTCTCACCAACATCTACATGTATAGCTAGTGAATGAACTGAATGGTGAACTGTGTGGTGAAAATGGTGTCTCGGTTTTTTTTTCCAGACCCTTGCTCCAGTTCTTCCAGCCTGGTGGTGACTCTCTGGCTGTTATTGTTGAACCTGGTCCCTCTCCTGGCTGGCTTCATCCTCTGTGCATGGAACTGACCCAACAAAGTGTGAGTGGAACTAAAATTCCAGCTGCGTGTGCGGGGAACATGCTGTGCTTCCTGGTAGTTTTCTAGTAGAGGATTTGTTCAGGAAGGTTCAACAAAAGGCTCACGACTACCTCAGTTGGCCCCCCACAACTGTACTGTGCTTGGGGGAGGGAGGGGGGGGGATATGACCACCTGGGCTACAGGCCTCTCAAGATCAGACAATTAACTACAGGTGAAAGACATTGAACAGGAGGAGTGCAAGAGGATCAGGTGGTCATACACACATTTTAAACTTTAAACTTTCTTTTAATCTTTTACTTCCTTTGTTCACCATGTCTTGAGAGTCGCATTACTTGTACGAGTCAGGGAAATTTGTAATACTTTGTCATAAGAGTGCAGTGTAGCGGATCAATAATAATCCAAACCCCAGACCATGTATGACCTTATCTTGGACACTAATGCACTGTAGCATTATTTCTAAAGTGTTCAAAACTAAGTTGGAAAATTCTGCACTCCTGTTTAATTGTCAACGAATATGTGTAAATTTTCTTTGACTTGTCTTGGTAGTCTTGAATTTGCTCAAAGGCTCCATTTTAATATGGAGATTCATGACCCAAGATTCAGATTTCTTCAAGTGCACAGCAGTGTAAGGCTTGAGAGGAGGAAGCAAATAATCTAACCTTGCCATGGCTGACTCTCTCTTTCCAGAGAGACAGAACAGCAGTTTTCCCATCCTTGCCTCTATCAGAGAAGTACAAGCCATTGATGTTTATTTACTGAGCCAACAGTGTACCAGTCTGGTCATCGAAATCAGAAGCCATACTCCTTAAACAGACAACCATGACAATGAATATCATAAAGGAAACTATTCCTTTTTCCTCCCCGGTTTAAATTTATTTTATTAATGTAATATTGATATTGTGCAGTCTAGACCATCCCTGTGCTCCATGCAGTATGCATTCTGATGCAGTATTCACCTTCCCTACAGATCACTGTGTGAACTTGTAGCCTAACCAACCCATGCCGGCGATAACAGCCCTTAGGGCTCTTTGCTGGACAGGGGATTGGAAAGATAACACTAACAGCAACATTTTAATCAAACAGACGGTGCTTGATGTTGATGGTGAACCTTGGAATACTGAGATTTTTCTTTCAAGGGAGGTCAAAAAATGTGTTTATAGTACAAATTATTATATTATTGAAGGAAAGCATCTTGCTAAAGATGTTGAAATGTTAATGTGTGTTTATAGTCATTTATTTTGTGTGCTGTTGTGTAAAAATGGACTGTGAGTTTGAAGCCTTCAAGTCACATGCAGTCAGCTAGACAATATGATCAAATAAGCTTGGCAACAGTAGTACTTCCGGTGAGTCTGGTGTGTGTGTGTGTGTGTGTATGTGGGTGTGGTTTATGTGAGTGTGGTGTGTACATGTGTGTGTACGTGCCAGAGAAACTACAATAATTTACACCTGATGAGATTGTGAACCGGGATCAAATAATATCTTTTCATTTGCCATTAATTTTCCTTTCCTGGTATTGTTAGTGTGTTCATGCTGTTAAAGGGGCATTATTCTATGGTAACGTTGTCTTTGAAGTACCTAAGGTGAGTACAGACTAGGGTCTCTGGTGTCTCAGGGGGGTTCAGCAGCATGTAGAAGCTCACTTAAGGCAAGGACAGACCAGCAGAACCTGGTGCTCGCTTACCATAGTGTCAGTTTGAGCACTACATTTGTACACAATGTAACTTTAACAATACTTGATGTTTGATGTTTTACTGTCTGTATTTATTTAGTATTGATCTGTAACAGGACCTGGTATTTACCAATGTAGACATTGTGTGTTCATATTCCATATGGTTATTTTATGTTGTATCTTTTAGCCTCTGACATGCACTGCAAGTGACAGCTTCTGACAATTTGAGGGTATAATGTCCCTTTAAGTACACAAAGATCTGTTAGATATTGTATCACGTGTAGGCTAAGGTATTTATTTTCTAAGTGCAGCTAAAGATGTCCCAATTATCTACTAATTATATTCTATAGTGTTTGCACTAAAAAGTAGAATGGGCCTTAATGAAATGAAAGATGGCTGATTATGCTTCTCTGTGGTAATATTTTAGTTTGTTTCTGGGAATCATTCCAGGGTTTCATTATTTTATAAGTTTTGGATGGTTTTTCATGGTGAAACTGTCAATATCCTTCTAAAATACAATGTAGTACACGCAATGTACTATACAATGTGCTGCACTAAACCGTCATTGGTTCATACAGCCTGTAGAGGGCACCCATTGATCATGATAATAATAATAACAAATCATTTTGAAATATTTGATTGGCTTGTGATTAAAATAAATGGTGAATCTGAATGAGTAAAGCAAACATGTCATTAATGTACAGAGACCAAAGATGTTTCTATGCAGAAATACATGGTTTCTCATTTTGCTCATAGTCCAGGAAAACAACTTTAATTTATAAACTAACATCTGTATTTGTTTTTTATGTCTCAAGTAATGTTCAATTTCCAAAAAAGGGCTGCTTTTTAAGAGAGATTAAATAAAAATGCTGGTGCATCAGATTAAACCATGTCTGAGACTCGAGTGTGAAGTCTTAGTTTTTTTCTGTTATCTTCTGACAGATACATGTTTAGGTGTTGAGTCTATAGCTTACTAATGTATCATCTAAGAACACTGGGGAATACACAAAGTTGAATAAATTGCAGTAAAGATACATATATCATCACACCTTATATATACAGGTGATTTATATAACCTTTATGGCACCAGTCTACAATCATTTAGTAATATCTAGGCCCCTTTATCATTATGTTACATAAAATCAGTGAAACAGACAGGATATCGGTGCTCCAGTTTGGTTTGGTTAGGTTTAGTTATTCCCAGCTGAGCAATCGCTCCTCCTTTTGAGTGTAATAAGATGGCTTGTCATTAAGGGCAGAAACATTGCTTGACTTGGGTTCTAAGGGAAGATAAGTTGATCCAAATGGCTTCATCTTATTTTGACCGACTTACCCTAAATTGGTCTGACTGGTTGAAAAGAAAGGCATCCTTTGTCAGACAGACAGTCAGCAGTTGATTAGATTGGTCAGATTCTCAGGTTCTCATACACAGTCTGGGTTAGAGAGTCACAGTGTGTATCCAGTACATATCCTCAGCTTTCAGAATTGAGCCACAATTACTTAAGAATCCATTATTTAGAGAAATAGATTGGAGACCAGCTCCTTTTCAGCAAATCCACTACCAGTGTTTGTCATACAAGAACCTGCCTGTATGTCAGTTTAGATGCTTTGATCTGGCTTCTTTAAATCGGCGATGGCAGTTCAGGATCTGTGCTTCCCTCTGAGTTTGTCTGGAGTGGACAATGTTTAATACCAGAGTCTGTGTCAGGGCCAGGAGTGGGTGTGGGGCCAGGGGTGGTGGTAGGGGTGGGTGTGGAGCAGGGGGCTGAATGAGTGGTTGGGTCAGGGGCCAGAGATTCCTGCTGGCAGCTGTTGTCTGGTTCGACTTCCACCTGCTCTCCCACTTCCAGGTCCAGGGTGTTAAAACGTTCAACCACACAGTGGGCAGTCAACCGTGCCTCCGGGTCATGGTCCCAACACTCTGTAATGGTGGCACACAGCAGGTCCATCCCCTGAACACACAGCAGGAAATAGATATTCTTAGTGTCCTGGGGTCTCATTCATAAAACTGGGAGTTTTGAGAATAATGCAATGTTCAGTTGCTAATCTGTGCTGCTAACTAATTTGGAATATCATGGTGACTGTACGTTCATAAGATCCAGAATTATCATGTATTATACACATTTACATCAGTCATGGATCACAAAACATCTGCAGACCTGGTGTTGTGTCCAGCTGGAGGGGATATCAGGTCGGCCTCTGTCCCTAAGAACCAGATCTCTCATGCTGTCCACACATGGCTGGTCACACACCTTAGATCCGAATGCAGGCTCATAGCTTTTTACATCTGCATGATTATTGCAAAAGTAGAGCAAAAATTAGGACACATTTATGGTAACCATGTGACACTCAAAATGTGTCTACTCACCTCCGATAGCAACACAGCGAGATGACATCTCCCAGAGGACTAGGGCCATGGAGTAGACATCTATCTGTTTAAAAGCCTCCAGATCTTCCAGGTTCACCCTGGACTCTAACACTTCTGGGGCCATGTAACGAGCTGTGCCGACCTGAACAGAATCACACACAAACCATAATTCTCTATCACTGTTTTTATTTACCAGGAACAGTGTTTCTATGGTTCTTCATCTTCCAGTACCTGTCCACTGTTGGCAAAGTCGTCCGCTGTGAGAGAGAGGTCGAGCCGTAGTGCCAGGCCGAAGTCACATAGGGCACACTCGCTCCTGCTTTTCACTACGATGTTGCTGCTCTTCAGGTCACGGTGAGCCACTGGCACCTTAGGAACGCCATGAGGAGTGGTGTCACTGTGCAGGTGTGCAAGTCCACGCGCCACAGAGCTAGCCATGGCACACAGCTCTGCCCAACTAAGCACCTCGCTAGACAGGAAGTCCTGAAGGTTTCCTAAACCGTGATAGGCCATAACTAGCCAGTACTGACGATGGGCAGATCCTAGAGGCCCACGTTCCTCTGAAGTCAAGAACTGCACCACATTCTCATGTTCCAGGTTGACGTCAGAGAAGATGGAGCGTTCGTTTCGCCATGAGACGTACTCCTCTGACGGGAACACTTTTACAGCCACCGTCTCATACTGGTTGCCTGCACCAGCGCGGTGGAGAAGCCTTGCTCGCCAAACCTCAGCGAAGCGGCCTTTGCCCACCAGCGCCTCCAGCTGGAGGGGCAGTAATTCTGTATTGTGGTTCAAGCTATTGGTGTGCACTGGCAACATGTGAGAGGTAACCTCATCTCTCATGGTGGACAGCTTATTCAGACAGTTATCCCCCACTCTAACACCCTCCTGGCCCGGTGGCAGACCCTCAGGAAGCTCCAGAGCCTGGTAAGGACCAGGGTTGCACCTGTGTCCCCAGTCTTTTGACTGCTTGCCAGGCTTGCCTGACTGGCGTGTGCGGTAGAGGTAGAAGGCCATGGTGGCGATGAGAGCGACCAGCAAGGGAGGCACCAGGCTGATCACCACCACAGGGATCACATCTTTACTCTTTAGTTTAGAGAAACCTGAGACGGCACAACAAACACTTTGAAATTCATTAAACAGTACAAAGTTTCCTTTTAGTGACTATTCACAGTCAGATTCCAAAGGTTTCATAAAGAGAGGGCTTACATAGGCCAGGATTGATCTGACGGTTTATTTAATATAGTATGTATATGTATAGTATTGTGACAACCGTATACAAACCCACTGTGTTGGGGGTCTATCACGTTGCTATGCTCAATGACTGATGCTCTTTGTAAAAGCTCTCTCTTGTAAGTCGCTTTGGATAAAAGTGTCTGCTAAATGAGTAAATGTAAATGTAGTATATATTTTATCTGGAATAAAAGCAGTGTTAGTTGTTACCGTTGGCGCCTTTGTCAAATATAAGCTTGTCGTTGCACTCATGGTCTCCCACACAGCCACAAAAGAAAAGAATTCCATCGTCAGAAGGCTGCTGCACCATCATACACTGTCGGGATGAAGAGTTGGCCAGCAGAGCAACGTCCATGCTTTCTAGTGGTTGCTGAGGATGATGGCACAGAGTCTGCACACTCAAACTGGCGTTGGTTTTTCTCCTGGGGTTCACACAGCCACACATTCACACCAAGCAGGTAAGCAAGTCTAAGGTAATTTTACAGACATTGCACCAAGACTATGTATTTTTTAAAGTTAGACTGGACTTACCATATAGCCACACAGATCTCTTCACTGAGGTTACAGAAGGAAGAGAGTGAACAGTTGCTGTAGCACACACTGTCCTCACACACAGGGCTGGAGTACTCACACCACTTACAGAGGTTGGTGGAGATATGAGTGAAAGGCAGGATTGAGGCACCTGACACATACACACAAAAACACATTTGTACAAGTATGAATACCATTGAAGACTGCAAATATAAGATAAGAGAACTCCTGCATGGTCTCGCATAAGAAGCAACATTACCTATTGTTGTTTATAAAAGTAACATTTTGATATTTTATCTAAATACGCTACCAATCGCTGAATGTATTACATGTGTTAATGTGTGCACATCAAATTGAGAGTTTGACTGAAAGGAAATAACAGCAGATGTGGTTAAAAGGAACAGATAAAAATGTGTTTGTGCCTATTTGTATGAGCGGATCATTTTTCTTTCTTCCCAGGCATCTTGCATAGCCCTGCACTGCCACATCACAACAATATCAGATACTGATCAGAGCCAGATGATAGGGATGAGCTAACTAAACTAGGCAAACATTAAAAGAAGCTGTACACATATTTCACATGGACCTCCAGATGTTGCCGGATGCCAACAATTCAAATACACACGCACACAAAGACAAAGAAGGGAAGAAAACTAAAAAGACTTGGGTAAGCAAAAAAGCCCCCTCCGCAAACTTCCAAGTAATTAAAATCAGCAGTGACTGCTCCAGGAATAAATTGAAGCCAGAAGGGTGAGCTGGAGCCAAGTATGAAACTCCGCCCCCCTGGTGCTCATGGGAAATCCAAATGCTGCATGCTGACTGGAGGCAAAGAGGTCTGGGGATGAAGGCAGCTTTTATTTACTTTAAAACTTTAGCTAGCCTCTTTCCCTCTCCCTTCCCTATCAGTTTACACGCTACACACAAACTCACATATGGCTATGCACACTCACGCACAGACACTTGCATGTACACATAAGATATCCTAGAAGACAAATACAGGTAGCATATGGACAAGAACAAACTCTCCCATAAACTTACAATTTTTTTTTTACATTACATAGCAGACAAGAGGAAATAAAATAATGCCAAGAGTTGTATAAGTAGGCCCCTATTTTGGCAAGAGTAGAAGCAGATTGTGGGGTGTTGGGTTGGAGAATGGGTAGGTTATATGTTTTACTTATGGTTGCTAGAACTATAATCTCATGGCCAACAATAAAGGTTCAGTGTCGTTGTTTAGAAATGGTTCCATTCTCTGAACAACATCATCCCAGCCCAGCTGATCTGGAGGCATCTCCAGGCAAGAGAGGCTAGCTGGCAGCCTGGCACACAGGACACAGTCACCATAGAAATGTATATGACTGTCACACAGCACACTGGCAGAGCCCCAAGGGAATGGGGTGGGGGGGGGGGGGGGGTCCTATTCCCTTTTAAATCATCATAACAGTATTGTCATTGTAAAAGTGGAGTTGTGGGGGTGTTGGTCATATTGAATCATCACATTGTATGACGAAAAGTCAGAAGATATAAAGACAGCCTTTCAACCATCCATTTCTTCTAAATTGCTCATTATGTCCTTTCTACTGATAAGGCTTTCACTCTAATTCCTATTCACTCTTCCTTTTCCTTGAATTTTCCTCTTTCTTTTTCAATTTCTGTCCTTTTTGGGGTTTTCTCTCTCTTTAATTCAAATAGTGCAGAGTTTAAAGTCCTGGACCTTAAAAAAAAAAATAACAGAAACACTCTGGGGAATAATGCACTGTTATGTTGCTAATACAAGATAACTCATTTGGGATTTGATGGTGACTATGTTCCCAAGATCCAGAGTTTAATGTAATCCAAACAAATAGCCACTCTTACTCTTCCTAAAAGTCAGCATGTCAGAAAAGCATTTAAATGAACTCAGTCTTTCTCCACCTACAGTATCTCTGTTTTTAATCTTGTTTTATTCCCCTAGGATGCCCAGTTAGGCAGCAAGGATAATTGAGTCTCAAAATTGATTTCCTGTTGAAGATTTCCATTGCAGATGGCAATCACATTTTGATATGGCAGTCTACTGTTGCATATTTTATATATCAAAACGGTGATTTTACTTTTTATGGTCTGAAGCAGCTATTACAGACTGATCTATCTATGTTGGATGTACACTGCTGTTACAGAACCAACTCTTTCTTTGAAGTTGCATTACTGCACTGAAAGAATTATATGGATAACGAGAAAGTAGGCATTTCTTTAACAGGAGTGGTTGTATTTCATATCACACTACTAACATCATCAAGCATATATCCATAAGTTTCTGCAAGCAACAAAGAAAAAGGTTGGATCTAAGTATATATACGTATCTCTCGTGTCTAATGCATAGACCCCCTCCCCCTTGACAACATTACAATTTTAAGAGACAATAGACAATGACCCAACAGTTTAACAGCGCATAAGAAGAGAGGGGAATACTTACAAAGTGACAGAAGAACAACATACACAGCAGAATAACGCCAGTACCCCATAATCTTGACATAAAATAAGTCGATCTAAACACGATCGTGTCGCGCTGCACCGTTATTCTGGCATATGGGGGTAAAATAGACGCTCGTTTATTGAAGTCGTATTTACTGGAACAACTGGCTGAAGGTCCGTGTAGGCGGATCCAGATGTTTTTCATCCAGCTGTGTTGAGAGACCCGCCCCAGAACTGTCCGCCTCTATTGATAGGGCATGAGATGTTGATTGCCTTCATCTTGCACAATTATAACATGCAAGTTTTGCTAACACTTCTTAAGTAATAAAATGTTCAAAACACCGTACGGTAGTGCTCTTGTAGGAGCATTTATTTGGAAATAGGCAGGCTGTTGTTTTTTTCTATGTGTTTCCACCTAGTTACATATTATTTTGAAGAGTCAGCAACAGTGTTTGATAACCACTTTTTTGAGACACAGCAACATAGCGTTTAATCTGATAACCCTATTTTTAGACACTTTGATAATCAACAGGTTGTTTTGCCCGATTCAAAAGTTGGCCTATTTCTACTTTGTCTCATTTGAAACAACTTTTAAAATGAAAAAAGATAGCCAGTAACCGAAACACATTTGTTTAATGGTTTTTAAATGATTTATTATTTCCTTCAATATCATGACATTCATGTGAGTTTGCAAACAGTTTTCGCGCATGCGCCCTACAGCAGTGGATCCAGCAGCTGACAGTCAGTCAGACAGTCAGTTAGACAGCCAGTTAGACCAGTCAGACAGTCAGTCAGCCAGTTAGACCAGTGAGACAGTCAGTCAGTCAGACAGTCAGTCCGACAGTCCGACAGTCCGACAGTCCGTCAGGCAGTCAGGCAGTCAGGCAGTCAGTCAGTCAGTCTGCAGCTCCGCAACATGATGGCTGATTCGGGATCCGAGGAAATAGCGGTGATCGGGAACACCGACATCACATCTTCCGAACTTGAAAACAACATTAGAAACACGGTACAAGATTCCGTTTGAAAGTTTAAAATGTTACGATATGATTCATTTACATTGTATTTGGTCAGAACTGTTCTTTTGTACTTTAGTTGTTCAGGCCCAGTTAAGTCCACGGACTTTCGCAGGAAGAGTGACTTCAAACAGTCAACAGCTGGTTGAGGAGAAACGTAGCCTAGCTTAGTAAACATTGTACCTAGTTTGTTCAATTTGGTTGTTTATTCTTCAACCCTCCAAAGTCATTTTACACGACTAACCACAGTGAGTG
Organism: Neosalanx taihuensis; assembly: GCA_030340665.1. Taxonomy (NCBI): domain Eukaryota; kingdom Metazoa; phylum Chordata; class Actinopteri; order Osmeriformes; family Salangidae; genus Neosalanx; species Neosalanx taihuensis. Next base: position 16,324,634 of record CM059291.1, on the reverse strand, counting down.
GTGAGACTCTAGTTAAATTAGCCTAAGTTACTGCCAGCAATGACGCTTTACCAGTGGTGTACTAGACTAGAGAGCTAGCTAGCTTAGCTACAACCAACCTACTCCAAGCTGGCTCGATACTCGTATAGCTCGTATATATATTTGGCCTTTTTTGTGTTACTGTACTCATATGTGCATCCATCAGCAGTGAGCACTTTGTGTTGTCCACTTGCAGATGGTCGAGAAAGGCACCTCACTTCTCAGGAAGATTGAGATATCAGTAGCAGAGGCAGACAAACGAACTGGGAAGAATGCTGTCAACATCCAGGAGACTTACACTGTTTACCTCATTGAAACGAGGTAGACATAATGACATTCCTTCACTGTAAAGACTTCCCCAAGTATCTCATAGACATGTCGTATTGTAAAAATGTAGAAGAACTGGTCTAAAAGGGAAACGACTGGTCTTGGTGCTGTAGGCTCGGTGCCAAACACAGTAGACTAACACATTTTTAGGTCTCATAGACCTAGTTAATGTCTGTTAAACATTTCCAATTACAAATCTGTTTCTCTGCCTTGTGTGAAAGGCCAGTTGACACTGTGACTGAAGGCACAAGCTCTGCACCGGACTCTGTGTGGAGGAGATACAGTGAGTTTGAACTCCTGAGGAATTATCTGCTAGTGACATATCCCTTCATCGTTGTCCCACCCCTACCAGAGAAGCGGGTGAGTGGATGCAACGGCTTATTTCCACATTGTATTGTGTCAGTAAATGTGCCACCAAGTCGATTGTAGCGGATGAGGGCGTTGGAAGGAAAGCTCTAGAATGGAATGCACCTTAAGTCTTAAGTTAAGATGAAGAATGTTGTCATAAAATGCATCTTGCGTTTGATCCTGAGAGTTGAGAAAACATGAGGAAAAACCCTTATACATAGCTAGCATATACTGTCACAAGCCACATGCTGATGCATTGCTTTCCATTTCCTGTTTGGTGCAGGCAGAGTTTGTGTGGCACAAGCTGTCAGCAGATAACCTGGACCCTGACTTTGTGGAAAGGCGGAGAGTTGGGCTTGAGAACTTCCTGTTGCGTGTGGCCTCACACACTGGTCTCTCGAATGACAAAATCTTCTTTCTCTTCCTCACAGAAGTAAGCTTTCCTCCTCGGTGATGTCACTTTTTTGATGGCTTTCTTGTGTTTGGGATGTTCCTCTCATGACTGAGATGTTCTTTGTATTTCCACAGGAAAAAGCATGGAGGGAGATGGTGTTTGAGACAGGGTTTCAAGCTAAGGTGTGCATCTGTATAACCCTATGAAACAAGTGAACAGGATGACATGAACCTTAGTATCTTTCTGTCTTTGTTACAGGCTGACTCCAGGCTGAAAGCTCTGAGTGCCATGTTCAGAGTTAAGAACCCAGACAAGTAAGTTAACATGATGGCAAGGCCCAAACCCTTCTGGTCACCAAAATCACAGTGATTGATGTACCCCAAAAATAGTCTGTATCTGTTCTGGACCATGGTTGCTACCTACTTGAGGTTGATGATTGTCCTGGTACTTTTTTCTCCAAGTTTTTTTGTTGTGTGATGTGAAAATGAAAACATGGTCTTGCCTTGTGTCCTACAGAAGATTCACAGAGTTGAAGCACTACAGCGACGAACTCCAGTCTGTGGTCTCCCAGCTGCTCCGAGTGCGAGCGGTTAGTACACTCAGGCGCTCTTTTAGAGCACACCGATACCTGAATATACAACTCCCATTAGATAACAGTAGTTCACTTCAACTTGTCCTCTCTTTCAGAGGGTGGCAGACCGACTGTATGGGGTCTACAAGGTCCATGGAAACTATGGAAGAGTTTTTAGGTAGGAAGAAAGCTGGAAAGGAGACAAGGTTTGAGTAGCTGTGCTACGTATACAGTATGAAATGGCTGTTATTTATTCACCTAGGTGCTATGTGATATAGATTATGATGTGGCAGTCTGGGTGTGTTTTTTTCCAAAGTGAGTGGAGCGCCATAGAAAAGGAGATGGGAGATGGGTTACAGAGTGCTGGCCACCACATGGACGCGTAAGTAACACACTGGCACACAGACACACATATTGAAGCTGCCAGACTACTATGGCTGACAGCCTGGCCTGCCAACTTGAGTAGTTTGAATGACTTGAGTGGATTGGCCCATTTCCCTGGAGTAGTATCCAAGGTAACAGGACTCCCCTTCGCCCAGTGTTAAATCGCTTCCAGATGGTCGAGCTCAGCGCTGGGGGTTAGAGGTCAGTCGGTCCCAGCAGGCTAGCGTCCAGACAGCATGTCCCATGTCGGATATTCAGCATCTGGGGACAAGGCTTCTCTAGCAGCCACCAGCTGCAGCCTGCAGTGGACATGCTATACCGATTCCATTAGACACACACCAGTCACTCACCCACACCAGTCACATTAGCTTCACACCAGTTATATGCGTTGTTAGCATGAAACAAGAGATGTTAGTGTCAGCTCTCACCAGTATTCCCCCTGTGTATGAAGAAGCCATAACACCGACTAGCCCAAGGCTTTCAGGTTGTTGTTGATTTTGACTGTGTTACCTGTGTGGTGCAGGTATGCTGCATCCGTGGATGATATTCTGGAGGAAGAGGAGCACTATGCTGACCAGTTGAAGGAGTATCTCTTCTACACAGAGTCACTAAAGTAGGCCGTTAGATTGTAATCTTGGTGTTGGTTACTCTGTTAGCTCTGAGTGAACTACTTTGCATTTGTCTACAGTTTGTTATTCTCTCCCATAAACCTCCAACCAGAAAAATGCTGAAAAAAACTAAACTAAACTAAAAAACTAAAAGGTTGCCTATGCAAACTCATTATTTGTTTGGGGGTCTGTGTAAGAACTTTGTGTGTCTGTGTAGGGCAGTATGCAGAAAACACGAACTGAATCAGTATGAGTTGGAGATGGCAGCCCTAGATCTCACCAGCAAGAAACAGCAGAAAGAGGAGTTTGTCACCGGTGTAAGCCCTGATCCTCACACTTTCCTTATTTAACCCCAAGTTTAGTTAAAAAATGACCACTTTCATTGCAAACCCCAGTCTACCAATGTCATCCACATTTCATGTCTATCCATCTGTCCTCTGTAAGCGCAGACGGTGCGTCCCTTCTCCCTGAAAGGGATGACCAATAAGCTGTTTGGTCAGGAAACAGCGGAGCAGAGGGAGGCCAGATTACAGCTTCTGGAACAGCAGATCGACGAGGGGGAGGAGGCTGTGAAAGAGAAGAATGCAGAGTGCGAGTAAGTCCTCCTCTCTCCCCACTCCTCTCCTCCTATTCATTAATATCTGCCTCGCTCCTCCAGTTGCGATGAGGATGTGAAAATGCAGTGTGTGCCCACAGTGAGTTTGTGAAGGCGGCGTGGGTGGACATTGAGCACTTCAAGCAGCAGAAGGACAGTGACCTGAAAGAGGCGCTCATTAGCTATGCCATCATGCAGATCAGCATGTGCAAGAAGGTAGGCCACATGTGACGATAACATACACTGTCATCCTACATAAAACACTGCATAATACACACCTACACAATACCATCCTGCACCCTGCATTATCCTTTTTTATCTAGATCACTGGTGTCAAACTCCTGTCAACCAAGAACTGCACCAGCTGATTTCACTGACGAGTTTCTCCACTTAGTGAAATCAGCTGATGTAGTTCTTGGTTGAAGTGTAAACCTGCACCCTCGAGTTTTACACTACTGATCTAGAGGTTTTACTGGATCCAAACTCTCTTTATTAGGGCATACAGGTGTGGACCAATGCCAAGGAGTGTTTCAACAAGATGTGACCAGCCAGACCAAGTAAAACCCAGAGTTTTTGATCAGTCAAGAGCCTGCTATAATGTCCTCCAACCTGCCATTCAAGCAACTACTAAACTCTTGCAGATCTAACCTGGTCTTGAAACCAACGATACCCCTGTGACCAATTCAGACAACCCCTCCTACAGGGACGCACCACACCACACTTTCGTTGGGATTGGTGATGTGATATTCTTTGGAATGGGGGGGGGGTGTCTTATTTAGTAAATGAACCGTTCTTGTAAATTGAATTGTCCAAATAAGAGTTATTGTTAATATTATTTTCTGTCTTATTATGCCAACTGCTGCCTTCCTGCATGTAATCACAGCTGCAACTCACAGACTGAAAAACAATGTTTTTGGTTATATTTTACAAATGTTTTTGGTCAAGTGCTATGTTTTAAAGTACCATTGTCTGACATGAATGGTATTTTTTGTAGACGCATTAACCACCAAATGAGCTTTCCATGAAACTTTCATTCTGTCAAACTTTTCATTTGAGAAGGGGTATCTAAATCCGTCTGGACATTTTTGTAAATCCCGTTGCATTTCTTGGTGAGTTTGTAAATGTTCTAAATGGGTATTCTGGCCTTTGCTCACCGTTGAGTGGCCCAGTTCATGAACTCAATGTTTTTGTGGCTTGAACTTTATCACCCCTGTGTCTCTGCTTTCCTGCAAAGTCAACGCAAATGCCCCTATGGCAGGTACAGTCAAATAAGTTGCCAAAGAAACAGGAAGGCTGCACAGGAGGGCCTATGCTGATTAAGGATTAGTTTATCCACCTGGACACAGCCGAAAAGACCAATCCGGCCCATGTTTTATTTGTGACCCAGGCCTACTAATAGGCTACCTGAGGCTCTGAGCGAATAACGGGTGTCACGTGCCATCATACACAACGTCAAGCACGTATGTGAACACTCATGGGACTACTGTTTATACATTTGTACTCATTATGCCAAGACACTAATAAAATGAACCTTATATATTTACTTAAATCTTCTTTTGCCATTTATTTTCCACCACTAGGCGGCTGTAAACGTACACAATTGACGCCATGCTGCCACCTGCTGGCATATGCTGACAATCAGGATGTCTTGATCTCTTGTCAGAAAGTGTCTTGATCTCTTGTCAGAAAGTGTCTTGATCTCTTGGCAGAAGGTGACCAGCTGCAGCCTATGTTGGCACAGAAGACTGAAATACTTGTTGATTCCAAACTGTCAGACTTGGGGCGCTCAGTGGACGCACACAGACAGCAAACTACTGTATGTTACTGTATGCTATTGTATTGTACTGTATATAGTTGCAACGACCAATTAACTCTCTAGATATATGACTGTCAGCCTGTGTTCTCTTCTCACCTCTGGAGGAGAGGATCCCTCACTGAATTGGTCCTCCCAAGATTTCTTCTAAAAAAATCTCCCTAGTGAGTTTTTCTGGGAGTTTTTCCTTGGTTTAGGTTGGTTGAGGGGCCGTTCTATGAGCATATGTGAAGCCCTTTGTGACATTGCTTGTAAAAAAAGGGGGCTATACAAAAAAACATATTTATTTCTATATATTTTTTAAACTATTTGTAAATGAGCTTCCATGAATGTATGAGTCTGATGTCTGTTAATATTGCAGGTCAACACTATTTGGTACAGTTGCTTGTAAATGTATTGCTTTGACTGCTCTTACCTCCATGGACTACACACGTGCTCATGGAGTCCTTCTGTCGACATTAAGCGCATGTATGCATGCGCTACTTCAGAACAGATATGTAAACTTTTAACTTTCTCAACAACCGGAGGCGGAGACGATAAAAAAGTGAAATATATGATTGGGTTGCCCCCCCTGTCTGTCAAGTGAGGGGACTCATGCACGTCATGGCACGCCCCCTTAAAGTTCCCTCTAACAAAGCCAGTCGGCAGAGAAGCAACCAGGGGAGCATCATAGAGCATCTGCAAACATGACAATATAGCCAACCTTTACACAACACGCTGTAGATCACCCTTTTGCTGTACAAAACAAATTGTTATCAGTGATCAAGATAAAAGGTAAACTCTGCTCAACAGAACCAGAACACTGTGTTCTCATGATGTCATACCTGTGGATTCTGCTGTTAGGAAGCCTGCTCATTGGGGCTCAGTCACAAGGTAAGCTTTAATGCATTTACTGCTGGATTTCTTTGTCTGTTTCCTACCATGTGGAGCTGCTTTTTTTCTTTCTCTCAACCGTCTTATAATTAACATCCACTGTGATTTTTTTTTCTTTGAAATGTACTTATGGCCCAGTTTGTGCCAACTCTCATTTTGATATAGGTGTGTCCTCTATTGGTTTTATAGACATACATGGGCGTAGGCCTGTAGTCTACAGTCGGTCTATATCTTAAGTATTTCTCTCGCCAGTATGTCTGTATCACGCGTCATACAACATCCTTCAATATGACAATTCATGGACTACTATTATCTAGACTGTGCCCCAAAAAGAAAATCTGTATGCTATGTTATCCTAATTAAATCATGCACCTTTTTTCTCTTCAAACAAATATGTCTTTAGTCTGTTCTCTCCCAGCCACGCAGTATGGGTCAGAGAGGTGTTTCATATGAAAACCATTCTTGTCTTCCTTTTTTTTTGGCAAAGCAGTGGGTGCGTTTTGTGAGATGTAACAGTTTACAAAGTCTGTTTCTCACTGTGTGTGTGTGTGTGTGTGTGTGTGTGTGTGTGTGTTGTGTGTCTGTTTAGCAGAACTGAAGGGCAGGTCTCTGTAACCCAATCCAGCCCAGCTGCAGACAACACCCAACACATAGAACCAGTTTAAGCGCTTGGATTTTCCTAAGGCTATGTGTGTATGAGGGTGGGAACAGCACAATTTATTGTGTGTCTGTGTGTTTGTACACTGATGTGATTGTGTGTCTGTGTTTAGTGGTAAAGACCAAAGAGCTATGGGATGTGTGCCATGTGCTTTGTGTGTGACACTAAACAGTGCAGACACACAAAAGTGTGCTTGGTGAAGTCACACATTCACACAGATGCACACATTTACCACACAAATGCAGAACAACAGCTAGGATAGTCTATTGGGAGGTGTGATACCAGGCCTGTGTACAGATTGTATGATTTGGGTTGAACAGCTCAAAAGACGGGAAGTAAAGTTTTCACTCCAGCCTTCCACACAATGGTACTACCTGAGGGAACAAGGTGTTCCTCAACTACCTGGTATATCAACTGACAGGCAGTTCACATTGTTTTAGGAGGCCTACTGTTACAGTGCAAGGCCCATTTGTATTCTTAATACATCGTAACAATTCCTTCATGGCTTATGTGACTACATACAATATTTTTCACAAGAAGCCCTCATTGTTAATGATTGCATACATAGAACTCTGCAAGCATAGAAAACCTGAGTAACTTGTACTGAAACAGTTTCCAGAGGTGAGTGTGTGCTGTTCACGGAATCTTAGCAGTTGTTTAAGGGGTTCTGCCACTTATCTACTGTCCCTCTCTTTTCCCTCTAGTTAAGGTCTCCTATAGATCTGCATGCCCCGCCCCCCATCCCTGCCACTCACAAGAACATTCTGTTCTGTTCTCTCTGTTTGCCACTTCCTACTCCTAACACACACGTGAAGCATAGGGGATATACCGTGACACTGGCACTAAACACACACGCAACAAAAAACATCCCCCCCCCTCCCTCCCTCCCTCCCGCCCACACACCCACATGCTCAGGCCAAACCAGCCTATTGGACATTGGAACAGACCAAGCATATTCTCCATCCTACCTCGTATTGGGTTGAAGTTGTAGAGATATACCTTTGCTACATGTAAAGAGTTTTTTTGGGTGTGACAAAGTTTTGGATCAGTAAGCTTCCTTGGCTGTGATTTATATTGATGGATTGTGTAGTAAAAAATGTGTCACTAGGTATCTTATAGATCCCAAGGCCTTTTTTCAACCTGCTGTTAATTTCTCATTTTTATATACTTTATCGATTTAAAAGATGAAATGACTGAGGGAAAGAAGTCTGGAGAAGTGCATTTACACAGGAATGGATTTATTTGTGTGATTATATGGTACATTTTTTGCCAGAGTCACTGCTCTAGTGTGTGTGTGCGTGTGCACACATATCACTCTGACTCAGTGGCCCACCAGAAGAACTATTAGAGTGTGAGCCTGGTTACTGTTTCTGTTTCTGGCATACAACAGAGGAATTTTACAGCTCAATGTGGAACACACGCACACACTTACACACACTTATGACTCAGACTATTGCATTAGAGCTGAGTTTCCACCTTAGTGACAAGGCACAGGGTCCCAGGTTAATAAGGACATGACTGAATATTGATATATCATGTGATCCAATCTCAACTGAAGCGTTAAACCAGTCAGAGCAGTACAGGCTTTTTGGGAGGATCCTCATGTGATACGAGAAAATTATTAATTAACCAAAAACTTTTACCTTTACCAAGAATGACCGTACCTTAGTGGTACCTCAACCATATTATTCCTTTCAGACAGGAACTGATTTGTATTTAACTGTCCTGATCCGTCTCAATTTCTGTTTTTCAAGAAGCTGAACCAGACACTGAAGCTGAGGACGGTACGTACTTATTGTACATATTGCAATTCCTTTTTTTTATTACAACTTCTATAGAAGGGACTACTCCACTAGTTATATCTTACACCTGTTGGTATTTCTACACTAAACCATTGAATGTAAATACTCGTACTACATCTTCTGTTTAAATTCCTTCATATATGATTCTTCTACTCAGATGCACCAGCAGAGCCCGAAGCAAACGAACCATCTGTCGAGGACGCAGCTCCAGAGGCAGCTGAAGAACCTGCGGCAGATGCAGAAGTAGAACCGGAGGCTGCCCCGGAGGAGGAAATTGCAGCTGCTGAGGAGACAGAGCCTGCAGAACCAGAAGCCGCACCTGAAGAGGAACCTGCAGTTGCTGAGGAGTCAGATCCTGCAGCACCGGAATCTGCATCTGAAGAAGAACCAATAGATGCAGAGGAGGCAGAGGAGTCGGAAACGGTAGAGGCGGAACCTGCACCGGAAGAGGAACCTGCAGGGCCAGAGGAGACCGAGGCTGTAGAACCAGAAGAGACAGAACCAGAGGCGGTTGAACCAGAGGCTCCAGCAGAAGAGGGTGAAACCAAGGGGGAAACCGAGGGGGAAGATGAGACAGTCCCCATTGAGGAGGGAGATACGGGTGAGAGACTCCTCCGCCACACATGATTTAAACATGGTTTGTGTTTTGAGTGATATAAACATACTTATGGATACTACACTATTACCTTTTGTAAACCATTTTTTCCAATTGTCTTTTTCAGAAGAGGCAGCCCCAGACGAGCCTTCAGCAGGTACTGTAGGCCACTTTGTCAACAACCATCAAATAACCCTTGTACAACTTACACACAACCTTCCCCTCCCCTTGACTACCCCAATGGGTCTGACATACATGTCAATATGCACAAACCTCAAAGTGTGTGTGTGTGTGTGTGTGTGTGTGGGGGGGGGGGGGGGGGGGGGGGGGGGGGGGGGGGAATGATTGATTCGGTACAAAGTGGAAAAGTGCCCTAACAGGTTTTCTATGTCACGTTGTGTTCAAACTTAGTCACACAGACCTGCATTATGCGCAGCACTGTTTAGAGATTTTTTTTGTTTTGTTTCAGCAGTCATGTTCAATCAAGTAGCCCTCTATTTTTTGGATTATGTTTATTTGTGTCTAGCAGAAGCCTTTTCTCCTGATGTTTTTTTTTCATAATGAAGAGCAATTCTTAGTTCATGCCCTGCTAGCAATTACCTCATTCCTTAGTAACATTATTGCTAAGAGGGAGTGTCTCACTCCCCCATCCAGGATACAGTTGCTTGGAAAAGAGGCCTCAAGGAACCAACTGACAACGAACATGTTCTCATTATTCCAAAGAGCATCAGATGATAGACTTCTGTTAGAATTTCCCTGTAACTTCCTACCTGGCAAAGTCTGGGATTGGCTTGTGGCCAGGATAGGAGACTGAACTACCAGTCTCCTGAATTTAACATTGAATTACCTTTATTTTCTGTCTCTTTCTGTTTTTCCTTCATCTGTAGATCCTGCTGAACCCGACACAGCAGGTGAGATGTCGTAGATTACGCTTACTCAGAACGAGAAACGTATTGTGCCATATGAAATGGACTAATACAAATCCAACCACATACACATTTTCAGTTGTAAATGTGCTTTGTTAATTTGTGTTCAGGTGACGAGTTTAATCTGGAAGATGCTCTTGGGGAGAAGGAAGTAGAAGCTAACCCAGGCCGGAGCCGCAGCGTTGGTTCTGTGGGTCAGTACTAGACAATACTAGTAATATATGTCTGGGTCTGTAGGCTATCGGAAATTACAGAACCTGTACAAAATACTGGTTTAGTCAACCAATAGATTCCAGTCAGATTTAAACACATTATTTAAATGCAGTAGCATATTTGGAAGACATTTTAATTGATAAAATATGTTACTAGGAAAAATAATTCAAGAATCCATCAAAATGTCTACCTACATTTTCTATTTGCATACAAGGAAATGTCGCACTTTTGGCTCTTTGATGCTACAGGTGTGCACCGCAGATGCGGCGCACGTTTTTCACCAGTTGAGTAGACATGTTCCCATGATGAGTCATTGTCATCTACTACCACTTGTAGGATAATGCTTAATCCAGAATCAATGCCAGCATTTACTGTATCACCACTTACACCTTCACTGGTTAAAAAACTTAAGAGAAGTTATCTAGGGCAGGAACTCCAGTCAAAGTATGACACGTCAGTGTCCTCAGGCTTTGTACAGTATGTCTGACCTGGATCCCGAAGAAAGAAATATGGAATTACCTTTAAACACTATTCAGCAGGATCCCTAACGAGATCACTGTTCGTCAGCAGTGTCATAGAATCTGTCCGTTTTTTCATGTTGAAGCAAGAGCAAGGTGAGAGTTGTTATCATGGCCTGTATTTGCATGTGGATCAAAGGAAATGAGTCATTGCAGGGGGGAGGCTGGGTGATGTTTGCATGCAGAAGCGGTAGAAACTTTCTCAGGCATACCAGTCAGGGCAGAAATTCTATAGCAATGAGCCCCAGGGCATCGAAAGAATACCAGGTTGAATAACTCCTACCATCTCTCTTTCCCAACCCTCTCACCACCACTCTTTCTTTCTTTCTTTCTTTCTTTCTTTCTTTCTTTCTTTCTTCTATATCTCATTCTATCTTGCTATCTTTCCTCGTTCTCTTTCTTGTGTCGCTTTTTCTTTCTTATTTCATCCAATGTCTTTCTTTCACCACCACCCCTCTTGGTTCTCTCTCAATCCCCCCCCCCCCTTTATTTCCCTCTCCTATATCTGTTTTCAATTTCTGTCCACTTCCTTGTCTCTTTCTTTTTCCAGCTCAAACAGCAGATTCCTCTTCAGGTATGTTGTATTGTCATTGAATGTTTTTGTCAATACACATTTGATGCATTTAAAATGATACCACATGCAGAAGTTGTAATCATGAATCGTTCCTGAGACTAACAATCTGTGTCTGTATGTGCTGCATGGCCCAGATGGATCTGCAGAGGCTCAAGGTGAGTTCGTCACAGCCTTTATGTTTATGTGTTTATTCTGTCATACTTTAAAAAAGCCGTTAACTGCCTACCTTTGCCTCTGACTGTTTCAATAGGGGCTCTACACACTTCATCTGCTGTCAATGTTTCCATGATCACATGCATACCTTAGATAGGGGCTCCATGTCCTACCTGCCCCTTCATGTCAGCCATCTCTACCTCAAATTCCAGTCTTTCACATGCATGACTGTGTGTGTGTATGAATCATACATTCATCATTCACCTGCAGGGACACAATGTACTCTGAGTCATACACAGTATATACCGTGTCTGCCATGAGTATGTACGCCATATGGTCTGTGTTTGTTTATATATCCAAGTGAGGGTGTGGGTATCGGTGGGTGTGGAGTATTGCCTAAGCACCTGGCTACCCCCTCCTTTCTCTTTGTCTCTCTCGCCCTCTAGTCTACAGCCCTCTAGTCTACAGCATTTCATAATTACTGCATGATGAGTGATCCAGCTCTAGGATAACCTGAGGGCTGTAATTGTCAAGCAATTCATCATAGCAGTGCACAACACACATTGTTGTATAACTTTTTTTTTAGGTCTTTGTAAAGTACGTTAGTGAGATTTGGGTTTCTATCGAACTACATCTCAATCCCTGGAGTTTCTGTTGTCTTTTTGCTGGTATGCATTATAGTAACATATAGAGACATTACACTGACAAAACTGTGCCAACTAAATGTCAGTTTCTAACTGCAAAGTTATGGGTAGTATGTGCTGAATGCAGCATGCGTCAGGAGACAAGAGAAACGTGAATAGTACATGTCACATGATAAATCTGTATGCCACGTTTTCAACACCTGCATGCTACACTGCCGCTCTGTGGCAGATTATGAAAAAACATTCAGGGCATGTACTCGAGATGGCCTGTACTGTTATGACCCTGGTTAATGTCCTACCCATGTTCTCTTCCACAGAAGCTAGCTCTGGTTCGGCGGTGGCAGGTATTTTGAGTGCAGTTGGTGTGGCTGTGGTGGGTGCCATCGCTGGATACTTCACCTATCAGAAGAAGAAGCTCTGTTTCAAGAACAGAGGTGGTGAGTTCTGACTGTAAACGAACATGGTACCCACAGTGTCCCTGCTAAGTGCCTTAGCATTAAATGCCCTTTTGTGTTCAGCAGCAGACCCAGAGAGTGCCAGGAAGGAGGAGGCAGAAGCACAATCTGATCCCCAGGGTAGGGAACCAGCCTCACCTCTCACACACACACACACACACACACACACACACACACACACACACACACACACATACATACATACATACATACATACATACATACATACATACATACATACATACACATACATACATATATGCATACAAGAACACACCAGCACACAAAGGTCAAGTCCAGCCATGTAGCTAATTTACTCTTAGAACCATTTACTCATCTTAATTGACGTGCATGCATGTATGCGTTTGCCAGCCCATAACACTACATGTTTTTCCCCTGTTCACAGTCCTCAGCACCCTCCTTAGCTCCTCCTAGACCCTGTGGCGGTCCAGACCGGTCGGACAGATGGGAGTTCCTTAGCTGAACCAGGCTGAAGCTCCACCTCAGCCTGAATGTGGATAGTTAGAATACTGTGAGTTAGTGAGGCTGGAGGAGAGGGGCTGACCTTCCCCACTCCTAAAAAGCTGTAGGTGTGTATGTGCACGTGTGTGTGAGAATGGGCGGTATCAATAGGATATCTATCTGAGATCAGTCTGATTCTGTTAAGTGTTGGGTTACATTGTATGTCCCCTAAACAGAGCTGAACTGTTACCAAAACATTTTTTTTCCACTAAATCTGCAAAAAATTATGTAGCGCAATCAAGGTACTATGTCTAGTAAATTTATTTTTTGGTTTAGTGTCTGATTTACGTACAGTGATTAGCCTGAGAGATCAAAGCATGATAATTACTTTTGACTATTTTGACCTTCAGTTTTAAATGCCCCTCTCGGCTGTTAATTGCCAGGTAATAGTACAAAGTTAGCCTACAGAAAATTGGAAAAGGATTTGACAGTTATGCACATGTCACTTCTACCTTAAAAACTTTAGTTCTAATCTCTGTTCAGCAGACTTATGATGTCCATTTCGTTGTGTTGTGTTGGGTGTGGGTGGGGCTTGGTTATCTTCACCGGGGTGTTTGTCTGGAAATATAGAATGTACTGAACCTATAGTAGTGGTGATCTAGTCTGTGTCACATTGTAATGCTGTTCCTCCTCTAGTGCCTTATCCTGGACACAGTCTGGCCCTGCCGGCTGCTGTTCTTATGCTTTACCATGTCTGTCCGACTGTCACACAAGTCAGAAAACAGTTCTGTCAGTGTGTGCCTAGAATTATCATACGTCACCTCATACATTTATGTGACCGCAATGCTGCATCACCATAGAGATAACAAATAAACCAGTTATAAGGTACGATGAGATTGTTTGCTAGGGATTACATGTCATCTCCCTGGAAAGTGTAGTAGGGCCATTGGGCCTTCAGCAGCTCTCTGCTTGTTGATCCATGTAGGCAACGCACATAAGCTCAGTTCAGGGAGAAGAATGTGAATTGAGAGGTGGAAGGAAGTGGTTCAACAAGGCCACTGGAAATGAACTGTTGGTCATAGGTGTCAGATCAGCTCTTCTTCTTAATTTCTTTTCTGTTGTTATGCGCATGATACCAGGGAGGTCTGTCCAATGTATCTTTTTTGCAACATAATTCACTGGTAATTAAGAACTCTTTTGGAGAAGCACTTTCTTATACGGTACACATCTTGAGTATAATACATATTTAGAAAGTACATGTTGACCTATAGAGTTATCCATTTTCTCTTCTATTTAATGAATCTGATTGTTATTGTGCATTTTGAATTCATGTGTGTGTGTGATTTATATCTCATGGCACTTATTGTTTCATTTGTTTAATTCCTTTTTGAATTGTGTAAATAACATTGAAAAGGTGAATAAAGAAAATATGAGAGGGGGAAACCTGTGTGTCTGATCTGAGTCCAGCGGTTGGGTAACTTGGTGTCTTCGCCAAAATGTATCATACACCGAAACTAGAGCTGTCGGGTTAATCATGATTTGAAGGAATTACAACACATACTGCACATAAATTCACACCCACCCTCTCTCTCTCTCTCTCTCTCTCTCTCTCTCTCTCTCTCTCTCTCTCTCTCTCTCTCTCTCTCTCTCTCTCTCTCTCTCTCTCTCTCTCTCTCTCTCTCTCTCTCTCTCTCTCTCTCTCACACACACACACACACACTTTAATATACACATGCATTCATAAAGTCATGCACTACACACTCCCTTGATAGTGATTGATGATGACACATTGAGAGCCGGAGGGGTAGATCAACAGCCATCATGGGAAATATCCTTTTCCTATCTCAATTATAAGCCACACCTGTAATCTCACGCTGGTAAGATTTATGTGAATATTTGATTGAAGTTCAGATGACAAGCAGTGGCTCCACTGTCTTGAAATAAACGGGGTCGAATGCATTTAATCTTTTCCATGTGGTCTTCTCTATTAAGCCTACATTAATCTTCAGGTTAAAACCATAACCATAACACATATCTCCCCTAAAACAAATGATCACAAGGAGACCAGATTCAGCCTTTCCAGTTTCCTCGCATTGACTCGTATTACTACCATTACGGTAAAAAAAAAAAGAAGAAAAAAGATGGACGTCAGTGCCCAAGTAGTGTGGCATTTGTCAACTTTGATTTTCGTCATTGTGGGAGAAAGAGGTATGTTATGGTAAGATGTGGACATTAAACAGGCCGATGCCACGTTGTAAAATATGAAATGGTCTTCCCTGTATTAAACTTCCGTTGTTAGTCTGCACATTATAATGCAAACTGATACTTAATATACTACGATTTCCGATTTATAGTCAATCTCGACGCAGGAAAACCGCGGCTCTGGTTTGATCTCTGGACACACACCAACCTCAGTAAAGGCTAATGTTTAATTTACAGTCAGTAAATAAGTAGACAAGTCTGCTGCGCTATGTGAAATATTTGTGAAGCAGTTCGTTATAAGATCCCGACTAGGTTTTCCATGAATTGAGCTGAAGTGAAACGCGTACAAGCAGATTACTAAATCAGATGTTTTATTTTCCTCTGTCCCGAAACTGATACAGATCTGGACGACATAAGGACATTATGCAGCTCAAAGGCCTTTTGAGGTAGAAATACCACGAAGATCCCGTATTTTTAAAGTCTGTGTTATAGCTAGTCTGACATTACTCCCCCTGTTGTACTCTAACCTCTCTCCTTCCTAACTGCTCAGCTTCCACAGGGTCTACCTGCACACAGTGTCCCTGCTCCTGCTCCTTGGCACATTTTGTTATTTCACTCAGGCAGATGTTGACAGAAAACCCAACTTCGTCCTGATGATGGTGGATGACCTGGGGATTGGGGATGTGGGTTGCTATGGCAACGACACCATCAGGTAGACCTGGAAGCTTGGATCCCTGCTGTCCCTACTGACAGGACCAACCAAAGACATTTTGTTCGACTTTATTTGTTTCTTCCTCTCTCCTCCTGTTTTTGTCATTGTATTCCCTCTTTTGCTATGTTGTACTGTTCTCTTATACCCCCTTTAAAATATACATATACTGCATGTGTCACACACCAGGGATAGTCCAGAAACCCTGCCTCCAAAAAAAACCCAAGTAGAACTTGCAATCTCTCTTCCTCTCCCCCTCCCTCCCTCCTTCATTCTGTGCCTGTCCCTCTGCTCCCCAGGACCCCTCACATAGATCGTTTGGCAGAAGAGGGGGTGAAGCTTACTCAGCACATTTCTGCTGCTCCTCTCTGCACCCCAAGCAGGGCTGCCTTCATGACCGGACGCTACGCACTACGTTCAGGTAACACACAAACAACTCTGTTCTCTGTTGTTGTGACCTACTGTTACCTTACTGTTTCTCTGTGTTGTCGTATGTGTCTTCCAGGCCTGGGCAGCACAGGTTCTGTGCAGGTGTTGCTGTTCTTGGCAGGTTCGGGGGGGCTGCCGCCTACTGAGACCACTTTTGCCAAGAGATTGCAGGAGCAAAGCTACACCACTGGCCTTGTGGGTAAGAAACATACTCTGAGATCATGTGAATATGACATTTTATTTTAGTATTTTATACTTAGTTATTTGAGTTGATGGGAGTTTAGCTTTTAAGGCAAAGGAAGTGTTTTTTTTTGTTAAAGAAAATACCATGTATCTGTATGTGTAGGTAAATGGCATCTGGGAGTAAACTGTAAGAGCAGAGGGGACAACTGCCACCACCCCAACAACCATGGCTTTGACTTCTTCTATGGCTTGCCTTTCACACTGTTTAACGACTGTCTACCTGGTGCTGGGCGTGACGTCCTGGTCAACCTCCAGGACACGCTATGGCAGCTGTCACTGCTGGGGGGGCTGGCCCTTCTCACTCTGGTGGGTGGCAGAGAGAGAGAGAGAGAGAGAGAGAGAGAGAGAGAGAGAGAGAGAGAGAGAGAGAGAGAGAGAGAGAGAGAGAGAGAGAGAGAGAGAGAGAGAGAGAGAGAGAGAGAGAGAGAGAGAGAGAGAGAGAGAGAGAGAGAGAGAGAGGGAGGGAGGGAGGGAGGGAGGGAGGGAGGGAGGGAGGGAGGGAGGGAGGGAGGGAGGGAGGGAGGGAGGGAGGGAGGGAGGGAGGGAGGGAGGGAGGGAGGGAGGGAGAGGGACAGAGGGAGAGAGGGAGAGAGAGAGAGAGAGAGAGGGAGAGGGAGGGAGGGAGAGGGAGGGAGAGGGAGGGAGGGAGAGTGTGTGTGTGAGGGTTTGTGTGTGTGAGGGTTTGTGTGTCTCACCTCCTCCGTGTCCCATTCCATTCCAGATGTGTGTGCGTGCCAGTGGCCTGTTGGAAGTCAGTATGTGGTTGATCCTAGCCTTAAGCTCTCTCAGTGTGCTGGCGTTCGCAGTGTGGTTCATGCCCTTTAATCTTCTACCAACCTGGAACTGCATCATCATGAGAAACCAGGAAGTAGTGGAGCAGCCCATGAACTTGGACACCCTGCCCCAGAGGCTGCTGGGAGAAGCCCAGGGATTCATAGAGAGGTTAGACACCTTCTCTGTACATGCCACATTCTTGTCAGTTACAGTCAGTTAAACCTTCTGTCTAAAATGAAAGTCACTGGTACTTTTTGAGCATTCTGTGCGGATTATCATGTCACTTCCTGTTTCTGACTTTTTGACAACAGAAATAAAGACCGCCCCTTCCTATTGTTCCTGTCACTAGCCCATGTGCACACCCCCATGTTCTCTACTCCTGCCTTCAAAGGACACAGCCGCCATGGTAGCTATGGAGACAATGTTGAGGAGGTGGACTGGATCATTGGTAAGAAAATTCAGTGACATAATAGTGAAATGCACATATAATCATTTGACTGGTCAATATTATCAACATTACACTCCGACTATATTCAGTTTTAGGACCCTTAGTAATAGAGCCCCTTACTTTAAGTCATGTGTGATTCCCAGGCCAGCTAACTGAGACAGTGGATCGTTTGGGGCTGGCCAGCAACACACTGATGTACTTCACCTCTGACCACGGGGGACATGTAGAGGATGAACATGGAGGCTGGAACGGAATATACAAAGGTATCTCCTCACACAAGCATGCACACTCACACACATTTTTAAAAATGTAAATACTTAAAAAATACTGCAACTCCACTTTCCAGGGGGTAAAGCAATGGGGGGCTGGGAGGGGGGCATCCGAGTACCAGGTATATTTCGCTGGCCTGGCAGGCTGCCAGCAGGGAAGGCAGTAGACGAGCCCACCAGCCTCATGGATCTGTATCCCACCCTAATAAATCTTGCAGAGGCCACGCCCTCAGACAGGTAGGTCATGTGGTCTTGCTGTCCTCCAGATGAGAAAACAAAATGGTGTCATATTCTATTTTCTGTTGTTGACAAGTTTTTTTCACAGGCTTCTGGATGGTTATGATCTGATGCCTTTGCTGGAGGGGAGTACGAGGCGTTCAGAACACGAGTTCATGTTCCATTACTGTGGGGTCTACCTCAACGCTGTGCGCTGGCACCCGCCTGGAAGTGAGTACTGATGCACACATAGCACGTAGATAGATTGTTGAGTCCTGTTGTTGGTGTTAAAACATACACATATCGCCCGTCGCCCATGTGCCCACAGGTGACTCCATCTTTAAGGCACATTTCTTCACCCCCAACTTCTCCCCTGCTGGTGCCGGTGGCTGCTATCACACCAGGGTGTGTCTCTGTCACGGAGATCACGTGACCCACCATGACCCACCACTCCTTTTTGATCTCCACACTGACCCCTCAGAGACACGCCCCTTGACCCCGGCCAGCGAGCCTCGCTATGCTGAGGTCTTGGAACAGACTGCCAAAGCAGTGGAGAATCACAGCAGAACCATCACACACTCTCCTCCACCGGCACACACACAGCCATCTGACCCAGCCCCTAGCCAGCTGTCCTGGGAGAAGATTCTGTGGAGGCCTTGGCTTCAGCCCTGCTGTGGAACGTTTCCCTTTTGTGGCTGCACAGAGAACTCTACACAAGCCTGACCTAACACATTCACTTTCACTGACATAAGACATGCGTGCATGAGCATTTCTATCTCCGCCAGGCCAGGGTGTGCCTCTGTTGCAGGAAACAGCTCAACATTCCTAAACTGGGAAATGAAAGATGAAGTTGATTTTTGTGTTTTAACTTAAGAAGTTACATATTTATATATCAGGGGAAAAAAAGTTGAACGTTGAAGCTTTTTCTACTGTTTTTTTTTTGTACAATAACATTTTTGGGTGAAAGTCATAATGTTAACCAGACCTCAAATGTAAAATTGTGACAGGACCTTTAGATAAAAGACTCAAAAAAATCTTAAATCTAAAAAATTCTGCGATAATTAAAGAATAAACTAATAAAAAATACTGGTAACTTTTTGCTGTTCCGGTCAGTCTTCACTCAGCTGCTCCCCTTTCACATATGGACATGCTGGCTTAAGCACAGCATTACCCACTTAATTGTTAAGACTTGTACATCCAGTTTGACCTTTAATAGTGAAAGCATGGCATCTCTGGAATGTTACAGTGTGCAGCCTTTCTGCTGTGTCAGGGCTGGAGTATTGATGACTGTACTGTGGCTTAGTCACCAGCAGAGGGCAGGGCAGCCATGCAATTGGTAGTTGGAATCATGAGAAGACAGTTACCAATAAAGATATGAGTACTGGCAGTTATAAATAACACTCACCTGTTTCAGTCTTACTGGGGTCAAACATGTGCATCATGAATTGTGAATGCAAGTGTAATATAGTCAGTGTGATTTGTTGGAGCATCCTGTCTGATCTGTATGGAGCCATCCTCCTTGCAGGAACATTCTAGATCAGAGCCAGACAGACAGTGCACATTAAACCTTTAAATGCATGCTGAGCCTTTAGTATGAAGAAAGCTGATATCCTTTGTAGGTCACTGTCCATACAGTCATGGCCAAAATTGTTGGCACCCCTGATATTTTTCCCATAAATTAAGTATTTCTCACAGAAAAGTATTACAATTACACGTTTTGCAACACACATTTTTATTTCCTTTGTGTGCACTGTAACAGCACCAAAAAAAAACGGACTATCCTGCGTTGGAATCTTTCATCAAATTTTCTCTTCCAAAAAACATGTCTATAGCAAAACGTGTAAAAAGCAATACTTCTCTGTGAAGAATACTTCCAGTTTCTGGAAAAATATCAGGGGTGCCAACAATTTTGCCCATGACTATATTTATACCTTTTACAATAATCCACAAGGCTTAACAGTTTCTAAATTTAGCAGGTCAGTAGGTCTTAGATTTAAATGTTTCTTCTATGATAGGGGATGGAGGGAGGGATAAGTGTGTCTAAAAATGTACCTCCTTCTCCTCAGTCTCTGGCTTTGACTGCACCAATGACTGAAATACGGATTCATGTGTTTGTGGTGCTCGAACAGCTATGTTAAAGGTCACTGGCTCTTTAAGCCATAAAGCATCTTTATAGACTTGTTTTCTCGGCCTGTTCCATAGATAAAGCTGGCATGACAACCCAGAGAAGCTAAATTGGTTCCATATATGTCGGATATGCAGAAGAGGGAAAGTGAAGCTTAGGGAGAACGTAATCTGCATGATAGTTTCTGTCAGATCTGACTCCAGGGAGTCACCGCGGCAGCAGAGTGGAGACTGTGGTTATCAACAAGTGACTGAGAAGTACCAATAGGCTGAATGTATCCTCTTCGACTACTACCTTGCTACTTTAATGGTCATAGGTTTCAGTAATGTGATCTAGGTCATTTCACTGGATACCATGCTGTTTTAGTACAAGATATCTCAATTGAAGATATACTGCTTGTGGTTGGCCTTTATGTATGGCCTTCTAGCTGGTCGTTCGGCATGGTCTGTAATCAGTACATTGTGTTTGGGATGATGGAACCTAGTATGGAACCTAGGAATCAGTAGTTCATGGTTGTGATTTTCATTGTAAGCTCTTGCCATGTGGACACAGTCTCCACACACACACACACACACACGCACACACACACACACACGCCTGTTTACTTGCAGGTAACCACAGATATTGTTCAGACTGTAGCCAAGCCCATTTTAAACCACAGTTTATATATTTTAAAGCCCAACTTTTTTTTTGTTCTAAACTCGTTATGAACGACAACAAAACCAGCGTGGTGAGAAACTGAATTCTGTTTTCGTCAGACAATAAACCGCATTATAATATGTAACCACTGTAAAGTCAAGCATGTGAACAGGTTGGCTCTTTCAGCGATGTGTGATTAGCACTGACTGCTAAATCAGCTAACAATCCCCCACGGTACTCTAAGATGTTAATGAGTAGAGTTCCTATTTGATCATCGTTGTAGGGTTCGTTGGCTGTAAATATTTTAGAGAGAATGTGTATGTGCGTTTGCAGGGCTTACACTGGTTGAATTGTTCTCTGCTGGAGAATTTTCACTTGCACGCTCACACACACAGCTTGCCTTACGTGGATTTGCCGTACTTGTATGGCAAGTTGGCCTTCAGTTATGAAGAAGAGATGAGAAGACAGTGTGGTTGGATTACGTCAGGAAGATATTTTGTCAGAAAGAGGACACGATTGCGTTTTCTGTTTTGCTGTAAGCTGTGGGGGTTGCCGAATAAAGTGCTGTTTGTGTATTGACAAGTGATCCATCTGGTCAACATTACCATACCCCTTAGAAGGGGAGATGACTTCAGGCAGGGTATGCTGCACTGACACTGTCACAAAGTGTTCCGCACACACACACACACACACACACACACACACACACACACTCTTTAAACCCCATCCCCCCCACACCCTCCTTCTGGCAGTGAGCCCATTATAAATGCTCACACCCTCTGGCACAGGAAGTGTTTACAGAGGTGGGGTGTGATGTGTGGCAGATAACTAGGCTAATGTTAGCCTGACTGGAACTGGCACCTACTCACATGGTGCATGGAACCCCACTCCTTTACTCTCTCACACTTACAATTGCACACCCCTCTGAAGGCCTCCGGAAATGCATCAGAGTTGGCTGTAATGTGTCTAGATTAAAGATCAGTAAAGAAGTAAAGATCACCACATCTAGGACCTACAGTTCACTTAAATATTTTCAAGGGTTTCACACAGACCCTCATTTTTTTCAGCTGCAATTAGGGGATGTTTACATACATGTTAATCATGGTCCATAAACTCCTGAGTTGTTTTGAGACTTGTGGCAGCCATGTGGCTCATGTTTGAGTTCTACACAGAGGTCTCTACTGCTGGTATACGGACAGCGAACTGGCCAGTGAAGAGTTAGTTTGAGAATGTCCTGTCAATGACCAAGAGTGTCTGGGGTCCTGAGTTGCAAATTGTTTCTGTGATTATTTAACTGTGTGAAGGACAAATATATTTATTTTGTTAGGCTAAGACATTAGTGTCAGTCTTGTGCCATCAAGGCCAAAAGGGTCCAGGTTTTCGTGTCAACCAAGCACGAACTGATTTCACTATCAAGTTTCTTTACTTAGTGAAATCAGCTGAAGTAGTGCTTGGTTGAAGTGAAAACCTGCACCCTCTTTTTGAAACCAATGGGCTAAGACATATTTTATACCTTTCTCAGACTCCACCCCTCCTCTGCCACACACACACATACACACAATAATGCTCAACATCAAAGCAGAGCGAGGGTGATGTCATGGTCTGCAAGCCGCTGCATCAAGTAAGAAACATCCTGATAGTTATCAATGTACAAGCTGCCTTTCGGAAGTTTCCACTGGAAAAAAGACCTCAGACAAAGACCTAGGTGGTTCTTGCACCTCACCAGACCCATAATTGGGTCATAATCCTGACCTGGGTCATAATCCTGACCTAGATTAGTCTGCTAGACTAGTCTGCTTTTGGTCTGGCATGTATACTATATGGTAGCAGTGAGATTAGTCATTGAGTTTACTTAGCTTTGGATTTAAAGTGTGAAAGTGGGGGGTGAGTGTAAGAGAGGTGAAAGAGAGTTAATAAAAGGAGAGGTCTGTTTGAAAGACATAAGGAAGGGGAGATGTTGAGAGGAGGAGAAGGTCAGGTCAAAATGCAGGTATGTCCAATGAGAAACAGGAGCATAGTTGACATGAGACTCAGTCAAGCTGTCTCAGGAGAGATAGGAATGGACATAACAGAAATAGAAGGAGGGATGGAGAGAGAGAGAGAGAGAGACGTGAGGGAGCAGTGATGAGAGAGCAAGAAAAGAGGAATGGAAGAACAGTTTAGAAAGAGAGGTGATGAGGTCATACAGTTATGAAACCCAGAGGCAGATGTAGGTTACTCCCTCAGAGTGGAGATTGACCCCAACCTCCTTCTTCTTGTCCCTTCTCTCACCCTCCCTCTGTCTCTCCCTTTGGTGATTTAGAGCAGGGAGCACACCTGTTTCTGGGTGATAATGGGAGAACATACAGGAATGTGGCAAAGCAGAAACGTGACAGACTTTCCTTTGCTGCTGTGGCAAAGTTCCATGTTACAGACCCATAAAGACTCCTTTTCTGAGAATATACAACTCCCTTTCAATAAAAAAGAAAGGATTGAAAATAAGCTATTTAGTTTGACAGTCACTTGGCTATTATGACTGTCTACACTGTGATTTCGATATTCCCACTGTGGGTGAGTGTGTGTGTGCAGTTCAAGTCTCCTGGAATCTCCCGTACCCTCCTGAACCTCCAAAGGACGGTAGCGTCTTTGTCTTTGTCTCAATATTATTGTTGAGGTTGAATGTCCTCACCATGGAGAGAGAGTTTAGTAACGTTAGATTTATTGAGTTGACATTGTGTCTGAGCTGGGGAGTTAACGGTAAAAAAGCACCACATACCCCAACTGGTGAGAACTCTCAGGTGGACAATATGAACGTCTACCTGAGCAGAAGGAAGCTGACAGACCCGTCTCCCACATGTCTGGGTCTGTCTGACAAACAGGACAGTGAATTTCTCTGAGGTCTGGCAGGTCCAGGAGGGGGATTCTGATACTTCCAGATGTTTCCAGCGGGAGAGGAGGACAGCTCAGTAATAACTACCAGAACTGGGACACAAACGGTACATTGAGCTACAGAAACCCACCCAACCAATCCCCCAGATGCCCATTCCACACACCCAAGTTCCGAAACAAAGCCCAGACCATGTCCAGATTTGGCCCCGACATCCCACCAACCCTCCACCTACTTCTATTGTCTCCCCCTTACCAACTAATCCAGACACTTCTACTCCATCCAGTCTGACTCATCAACTCAAATACCTCATCTACTTGTGCCACACACTCACTATCTCTCTCTTCGTCTCTCTCTTTCTCTCTCTCTCTCTCTCTCTCTCTCTCTCTCTCTCTCTCTCTCTCTCTCTCTCTCTCTCTTTCTCTCTCCCTCTCTCTCTCTCTCTTGTTCTTGTTGTCTATGACATACACACACTCACACACAAGCACACAATCAGACATGTTCTCAGTGCTCCTACATGAGTGGTCGAACATAATCAGGACCTATCTTCTCTCAGTAAGGTTTTCCACTCTGTCTGTTTTGTAGCTATCTGTCTTTGAACAGCACATCTCTGCCTCCACTGTCAGTGACACAAAACAGATGGCTCCTTTGTCTCCTCGTACCCTCTCACACTTCGCGATATTCAGATGGACGGACATATCGATCAAGTCAACAACATACTCTAATGATTTCTAGTTTCTAGTTTGTCTGGATATTGTAAACAATGTCATCCTAAATGCACACAGCATAAAACCATGTTTCATGACAGTGAATAATGACTCATGGCATTCACTGTGCTGCTGTAGTCTATAATACTGAGACACAGAAATATAGTCAGAAAGAGAGAAAAATATATATATATATGATTTCTGCCTGTCTTTCCATTTGGAACCTTCTGCCAGACTTGACATCTTAAATGTGGCTCACAATTTATGTCCATGTTTACCCTGAAATCTTCCCTCCCTGCAGTCATTTACTCACACTCTAACATTTATAACAGGTCCCTGAGGATGCCTGCTGTGTGTGAACATGTGTATGTTTATACTGTACATCAAAGCATATACATGCATGTGCACTGCGTGTGCATGGGTGTTTATACTAGTTATACTGGGTAGCGGTCTTGTCTCAGCCTGTCCAGACATGCATCCTGATGATAGAAGACCTGTACTAACGGGACGCCTCAGTCCATCATTCCCGCAGCGCTCTGATCTTCCAAACAAGCACAGTATGTTAATTTGCAAGTTGAAAAAGTGTCATTGCAGCATGTTTGCGATTTCCTGTGGGCTGTGTATTGATTCTGTTCCCAGTGAGCCTAGTGGAAACTAGGGCAGAGCACACATGACTCAGCCTTCCCCCCTGAGGGGGATCCACCCAATGCTGCTGACTAACAGTTTCTTTCTACACCACTGCACTACTTAAAGAGATATTGCGGTCTTAAATCATCATGTTCTTCATAACCCAGCATCTTGATTACTTGATGTCCTAAAGTTGTTTTCCTGGTGGTGGTAGGAGAGGCGGTGTGTGAAATGACCTGTATTATTACGTCCTTTCCAATTGTGGTTTTTCAGGAACTTGGTTCAGTTCAGCGATCCGGAGCTGAAACCAGGATGCTAGGGTTCACAATTAGGATGACGGCATCCAACTCCAGCTGTCCATGATCTTTATCTGGCATGCTCTCCCAACCACCTGCTGGCCCTGAGAGCAGAGAGCTGGGGAGGATAGACAGGGTGTGTGCAAAAAACAGATCTTCAGAAATCCTGTTACTGTAAGGGCTGTTGTGGCTGCACAAGGTGTTTTGACTGACTGACATATTGAAACGCTATCAAATTCTGCGTCATTGATTGGAATTCTGAAACCAGATCTTGGGTGGAACAAAGAGTGTGTTGGGTCCATGATCTTGTCACCATTTGGATTACCCTGGATACTCACTCATGTCTGAGGACAGTACAGTATGAGCCTACACAAAAACAAATGATGCACTTATCTTCGGTACCTCCGGTTCTGGTCTGGTCACGCGTGAGCAGAATGTCTCATCAGTATTCTCAGCCTCCCTGCCGAGAATTCACACTCCTAGTCTCTTCAATATTTCAGCACATATGCTAGCAATAACCTGAGAATATAAGAACGTGTGTACTTACACCATATGCTTATCTATGCTTGAGTGTTTATTGAAGTGGTTTATCTTCAGAGAGACAGGGTGATGTGAGTAGCCAGACATATTCCTCTAACGGAAGGACAGGGTGTGATGTCATAAGTTCTGTCCCACACACACTTTTGAGTTACGTATTGGGTCGTTTTCGACTTATGATATTTCAACCGTCAACAAACAATACTAACTTGACTGAATTCATTTTGTCCTTTATTTATAAAATGAAGCTTCTGAAAATAAACCAACATTTATAGACAACTACTAGGAGGACAACCACAGGCACAAAATAACCACTTTACATCTGGGTCTTTACAAGACAAATAATTTAAGAGCGATAACAACATCAAAGGAAAATTCATGAAAACATGATCTGAACCAGCTTTCATTTGGTTACAAAAACACTTGGACGAGCATTCAAATCACAAGCACATCAAAAGCTGTAAT
Organism: Neosalanx taihuensis; assembly: GCA_030340665.1. Taxonomy (NCBI): domain Eukaryota; kingdom Metazoa; phylum Chordata; class Actinopteri; order Osmeriformes; family Salangidae; genus Neosalanx; species Neosalanx taihuensis. Next base: position 16,298,151 of record CM059291.1, on the reverse strand, counting down.
TAATACAAATATCATGCTTCAAAAGACTTGGCTAGAATTAGGTTTATATTTTACATATGAGAAACATACATTCTGCATGGATAGACATCTAGGTTGGTCCCAGAGAGAGAAAACTAGAGACCCGGAACTAAGATGTACCCATACATGCACTGGGACATTTTCTCCTTGTGTTGAAAAGCTAATGTACCTTTACCCAAGAAGTCTATTTTCAGTTAATAGTAAATAACTATTTAGTGAGGAGCCCAAGCTGATAGCACCACAACTACACTGAAACAGCAAGATTGAGGCAGAGACAGTTTTGTACACAGCATTTTATCTTTTATAATAGCATTCGGTTTGGTTCCCTGAAATCATTTGAGATTAACCGGTCTGTGAGCACCATTTGAAGGAAGTAGCAACATAGCAAAACAACACAGCAAGACAGGACACTGATGTTGAAGTAGTAGGATTACAGGATACACGCTTATCCACTTTGCCAAAGACCAGACATTCAATTTGATGATGCCTGATACCTGAGTATCAGTGAGTGGAAAGGACAGAATTATATGAAAGGCGCATTGACTGCCTTTTCCATCCTCTGTTTGATATACACTGTATATGTTTATAGGACATAAATATTATATATATTATATAATATAGGACATATATTCAACGTTAGACTCAACATTTGAGTCTTTCTTTGGTTAATCAGTATTTCTACACTTAGTTTGCAGTTTCTGTGGGCATGAAGGATACGGTGTCTATGTAAGATGAGGAAAAGTGACCGCAAAAGTTACAACTGCATGTGTGTGTGTTGTGTATGAAAATGCTGTGCTTATGTATGGGTGTTAGATGACATGCAAATAGGTGGCCTTGGTGTCTGTGCCTATGACGTTCCGAGCTGTACATCTGTAGAACCCAGTGTCCCTACTGCTGGGGTTCTGAATGATTAGGGCCCCCTGGGAGCTCAGGTACCGGTTACCATAGACACGGGCCTGACCTGTCACCTGAAGCTGTGACTGGTCAGGTGTCTCCCAGGTGATGGTTGCCCGGGGTGTTGCTATGGCAAGGCAGGTAAGCTGCACGGCAACACCCGGTCGGGTATAGGTCAGGGGGGATGGTCCAGTGGTGATGCGGGGCGGGTAGGCAATGACGATGACTGGCACTGTCAGTACATATGTGGCGTTCTGATTAGTGGATCGGCAGGAGTAGGAGCCACGGTCGTACACAGATGCCTGCAGCACTGTTAGAGTCCCATCTTCCATTACTGAGATCCGACCGGGCCCACCTGACTGCCCCCGAGACAGGACCACCCCATTCGGCAGGGTCCAAGAGAGAGTTACCTGGGGACCCAGGGAGAAACCAGGAACAGGGGGGCAGGGCAGGTGGAGGTTCTCCCCGTTGATGATGCTCACAAGAGAGGCTGACCTGCTGCTGACCACTACAGGCTGCTCCCTCTCCACTGCCTTTGGCACTGGGCCTCTTGGACGAGCTGACTCTGGTGAGACTGGGCCCCCTGATGCAGGTCGCTGTGGTGTGACTGGGCCCCTTGATGCAGGTCGCTGTGGTGTGACTGGGACGCTTTGTGCAGGTTTCTCTGTAACTAGGGTGTTAGGTGCTGGTCTGTTTGGAAGTACCTGTCTGCTGTACACTGCACTGCTCTCAGGTACTCTCCCATACCCTGCATGACTGCTATCCTTACTGCTAACTCCATTACCACCCCAGCTTGCCCGTTGACTGTTCATAAGTACCTGGGTGTCTCCCCTCCCTGGCCCAGTGAAGGTAGGGTAAGGGGCTTGTACCTGTAGTCCCACTACTCTGCTGTTCACCCCACCTGTGTTGCTGGCTCTGCAGGTATAGTTTCCTCCATCACTCCCCCTTGCCCCCTGAATCACCAGTGATCCATCTGACATCACCAGAACGCGCTCTGGCCAAGAACCTTGTCTTATGACATGATTGGCAGGCGACAGCCATGTGACAGAGGGGGAAGGCTCCCCTTTGACTCCGCATCGCAGAGTCACTGCCCCTCCGTGTCTCACACTGATGACCTCATAGCTGCTTTGACCTGGAAAGGAGGGTGGAGAGGGCAGGACTCTCACCCTCACCTTCATCTGGTCCATACCCCCCTGGTTCTCAGCGTAGCAGGTGTACTCCCCTTCTTCCTTCATCCCCACCGCAGACAGGAACAGGGTCCCATTGTCAAACACCACCAACCTGCGTGTGCGTCCACCTCTGTCTGCTCCCTGCAACACGCTGTTCACCATGGTTCCATCTGGCAGGCTCCACCTCACAGCCGGGTCTGGCAAACCTGACGCCTGGCAGTCCACCTTTAGGGCCTCCCCGTACGAGACCTTCTGATTGGATGGCTGTTTGTACTCTATCTTGGCTGGTTTGGTTACCACAGTGACTCTGAGCAACCTGAAGTCATCGCCCACCTTGTTGCGTGCGACACATAAATAGTCCCCCCCGTCCTTCTCTGTCACCGCCTGGATGGACAGACTGCCATTAGCGAATACTTTGATTCGCCGGTCAAAACTGGAACACAAATGGCAACACACAGCTCAGCTAGTCAGCAATGATTACTCACATAATCAAATCCAACAAGCAAAAACACACCGGCATTGGCACACACTCACCTGAAGTTTACGTCTGCTAGTTTTCTACTGGGTGTTCTCCAGATGACTGTTGGCTGAGGGTTGCCAGAGGTGGAGCAGTGAAGCATCAAAGAGCTGCCATATGTGACTCTACCATTAGGGGGTGAGGTGGAGATAATCTTTGCTTTACTGAGGGGGGAAGAGGGGGAGTAGGGGGATGAAGGGGATACTCTAGAATTGGTTAGGGGAGGATAAGGGGACTGAGGGTGGGAGGGAGAAATGGGGGAGTTAGGGGAGAGGGGGGATGAGGGAGACTGAGGAGAGGAAGGTGAGTGAGGAGAAGAGGTGGCAACTCGGGTGTTGTTGAGGGATGGGGGAGGGGAAAGAGGAGAAGGAGTTTGAGGGGAGGAAGGGTAAAGGGGTAAGGAGGGGGAGACAATGGGTATTCTGGTCTTGTTGCTGGGAGAGGCAGGAAGGAGGGGGGAGGACTTCCCATGGATTGCAGGTGTGATTCTGCCTCCAGTCACCTCTACCCTAACTGTTCTCTTGGCACTTCCCACAGTATTGCTGGCCGTGCATTCGTAACTGCCTGCATCGTCAAAGATGAGGCTGCGTATAAGCAGGGTCCCATTGGGAAAGATGAACAGGTTCCCCCGGAGGAACTGAGAGGGCCGCACTAGCGTACCATCAGGGATTCGCCAACGCAATGCAGGAGGCGGAGCTCCTTTAGCAGAGCAGTGGGTGTATAGTGGCAGACCAGCAGGCATCTCCATCACCTCTTCTGAGACCTGCTGGATCACAGGTGGCAACGATGACACATGCAGACGCACAGACATGCTTGCTGCTCCCGCTGGATTGGATGCCACACAGCGGTACACTCCCCTGTCACCTGGTAGCACTGCTGAGACACGCAGAGTTCCATTAGGCTGCAGATACACCCTCTTGGACCCAGGGTTGAAGCTAGAGTCAAAGGTCAATGCAGAGCGGTTAGGTAGAACCCAGGAGAGGAGCGGGGCAGGAACCCCATCAGCCTGACAATCCATCTCTACTTCACCCCCTTGGTGTACTGTTACTTCACGATAGTTGGCCTGCTGCATGCGTGGGGGCCGGGTCCACACCTCCAGGGTCAACAGCATTCTGTCCCTGCCCAGTGTATTCTCTGCACTGCAGATATATGTCCCCCTGTCCTGCAACTGCACGCTTTGGATGATGAAAGTTCCATTTGGCAGGACCTCAAAACGCTGGCCTCTGGAGCCAGCCGATATCACCGCTCCTGAAAAAGAGAGAGAGGAAAAAAGAAAGCTATTGAAAGGGCAAGGTGGAAGTGAAACCAATGCAATTACACAGCATGATATTAACAGTACATATATAGTGAAAAAAATCTTTATTAGATTTTTTAACTGAGCCAGCAATAGTCAGCGTCTATATGTGTATACCTGTTGAAACTTTTGTCCATGTGATTACAGGGGTTGGCTCTCCTTCAGAAGGACAGGGCAACAGAGCTGTGCTTTCGGCTGGGACAGACATGGAGCGGACATGGGGTGGAGCAATACGGGGCCTGACTCTTAGCAGTGGCGGCTGGGGTCCTGACTGCAAGCCTGGGGACAGTGGCAGGGAGGGAGAGAAGGGAAAGAGTGGTCGACTGCCATGAGAGTCAGGAATAGTGTTCACCCCCAGGTTAGTCCAGACTGGGGGCTGTCTAACCTGCTCTGTTAACCCAGGACTGGGTTTCTCAGTAGGGTTTGGTAGTCCAGGATTGTTTTTTTCTATGGGGTTCAGTCGCCCAGGACTGGTTTTCTCTCTAGAATGTGGAAGTTCTCTCTCTCTAGAGTCTGGCAGTATTGAACTGGGCTGCTCCAGAGAGTCCGGTTGTTGACTAAACGTCTCTCTAGAATCTGATAATCCAGAATGGGTCTTCTCGCTAGAGTCTGGTAATCCAGAACTGGGTTTCTCTCTGGGGTCCGGTAATGCAGAACTGGGTTTCTCTCTGGTGTCTGATAATCCAGAACTGGGTTCTTCCTGGGGCCCAGATAATCCAGGATTGGGTTGCTTCCTGGGGTTTGATAATCCCGTATTGGGTTTCTCTCTATAGTCTGGTTGTCCAAAACTGGGTTTTTCTTTTAGGTCTGGTAATCCAGGGTTGTTTTTCTCTATGGGGTCTGATAATCCAGGACTGGGTTTCTCTCTATAGTCTGGTTGTCCAGGACTGGGATTTTCTCTGTGGTTTTGTAATCCAAAACTGGGTTTTTCTCTGGGGTCTGATAATCCAGGCTTCTCTCTGGGGCTTGGTGTCAGTTCTGTAGTGATGGTCAAAGATGTAGAAGTATGTGAGAGTGTAGTAGTAATTCCAGCGGGAGGTGCATAATTAATCATAGAAGCAGGACTAGCAGTAACAGTATGAACTGCAGTTTTGGTAGTTAGTAAGGTTGTCGGTTCTGTGGTGGGTTCTGTCATAGTCGCTGTGATAAATTGTGATCTGGGTTCTATTGTTCTAACAGTATGAACTGCAGTTTTGGTAGTTAGTAAGGTTGTCGGTTCTGCGGTGGGTTCTGTCGTAGTCGCTGTGATAAATTGTGTTCTGGGTTCTGTTGTCGACTCGGAAGTTAGTTCTATAACGGATTCTGTCGTGGGTTCTGTGTTCATCTCCGTTGTATGTTCTATAGCAGGCTTGGAGATAGGTTCTGTTCTGGGTTCTGTGGATGATTCTGATGTTTGCTCTTCGGACGCTGTAACCTCCTCATGGTGGTCTGGCGTGAGGAAAGTGGGGCCCTGCACTGCTGTAGGCTCACTGTGAAAGGGCTGAACTGTCAGAGACGGGGAATACACATAGGGTTGGGAAACATCCTTTGTCCGCTCATTTTGTTGACCCGTGCGTGTGTATGTTGGAGTGAGTGTCTGTGTGAATGTGTGTGTATTCGCAGAGCTGACTGGGATTTTATCTGCAGAGTTTACTGAGTGAGTCACCCTGTCTGTGTGTGTTTGGGGTGAAGGAGTAGAAGCAGGGCTTCTGTGGCTTGTGGGGGCAATAGGGAGTGGAGAGGGGGCAGGGTTCTTTGAGTATGTGGTGGTAGGCAGTGGAACAGAGGTTGTAGCAGTGGTTGATTCTCCTCTGGCTCCACCCTGTTGCCCCCTGGTGGTGAGGTCAGGGGATGAATGGTCTGGGTTAGGTCGTGTCACAGGCTTGTTGATGCGTCTCCTTGGACCCAGCCTCCTACGGGCATCCCAAGGTCTTCTGGGCCGCGTGGGAACAGAATTGGTGAATGTTCCTTGCCTGGGATCCTGGGGTCTAGTTCTGCCTGTATTGCCATTCTGTTCTCCATTCAATAGGTTAATGTCATTTAAACTGGGGATGGTCTTGGTGGGCACTGTAGAGGTTAGCATTTGTTTTTCTGTTTCTGTCTGTGTATCCGTCTCTGTGCCGGAGTGTTCATTTGTGTCTCTGTGGGTGTGAACAGCCTGTAAGCCCTCCTCCCGCAGAACAGAATCATCTATTGAGGAACCTTCTGTGGTATCAGCTGAACCTGTTTGTGACACTCCCTTCCTTCCTGTTACTGGCTGGCTGCTAATTGGCTGTGCAGTAGGCTCCTTGGTGACATCAGTTCTCACGGTTGGCTGGGTGGCATTTAAGGCAGTTCTGAGGCGGATCTTGGCCAGAATGTCAGCCCATCTCTGTGGGTCAATCTTATGTTTGGCCATATTCACCCTCCGCCTGCCTTCAAGCCTGTTCCTCCTCTGTTCCACTGGGGGGCCTTTTCTCCTCCCCTGACCTGGAACATGCCTGTGTGGGATACCAGGGGAGAGCCATCTGGTCTGAGGGGGCATAGCTGGTCTGGGACGTTTCCTATTAATTGAAGGGGTTCTCTTCTCCTCTTCCACATATTCGTTCTGCCCATATCCAGACCCTTCCCCTTCTGGAGGAGCTGGTGTCCTGGTTGCCACTTGAGCTGCGAGTTGAGACATCCTTGGAAATGCCCGCAGTGATGGGGCCTGGCTTTGGGTTAGAGATAGGTGGGTGGAGAGGGCGTCCACACCATGCTGGTTGACTGCCACACAACGATATTGACCTACATTGTTTTGGCCAGGGAGGGGGAGGGACAAGCTCCCATCGCTCAAAACTAGTGCTTGTGAAGAGGGGGACTCTTCCACAACCCCGGCCCATTTAACAACTCGACCATCAGGCAGCACCCAACTCACTTTTGCTGCTGGTGATCCAGAAGTCTTACACGGCAGACTAACCCGTTCCCCAGCCAAACCTATCACTGCAGGAGCTCCCTGTTCTCCAGGGGGAGGGTCAGAGGATTCTTCCACTGCCAAGCGTACAGGAAGAACATCCACCTCTTTCCCTACCCGGGCTACACAGTGGTACAGTCCAGCATCTGAAAGTTGTACTCTGTGCAAGATCAAACCGGTGCTTGACACCTCGACTCTACCATCTGAAGTGGGGGAGATATGTGATCCGTCTGGGAAAACCCACTGAAGCTTGGGTTCTGCCGAGCTGAGAACGGGGCAGGCTAGCTCCACTCTGCTGCCTGCCACTGCAGCCAAGGCTGTGGGTGTGTGGTTGGTGGAGATTAGGACCCAAGGGTTAGCTATGTGTGAAGAAACAGAAGCAGACGGGACAGGGGCAGGTTGCGCTGACACGCTGGTGCTGAGGATGATCTTAACTGTGCGGCTACCAGACTGGACTCTATCGAGCTGCAGGGTGAGGGTTGGCTGCATCAGCCAGTGGGGTGTGGCTGTGACAGAGGCCCTGACCCCAGTGTGGTAGTAACCATCCCTCTCTGCAGCCTGTCTGTAACGGTAGGCCAACTGAGGGGGTTTGCTCAGCATGATCTCCCTATCCAGCCTGACAGCTGTCTCACTATAGTAGGCCAGCAACCTCCAAACTCTCTCATAGCTTCCTCTCTCCACAGGGCAGTCCAGAGACAGGGAAAGAGACAAGTAGATGGGCATAGAGGAAAGGTCAGCAGGGGTGACGTCGGGAATTTCAGTAGAATCCGTCACGTTACAGCTGAGGTCAACGTTGTTTCCTTGTTGGTCAGACAAGGTCAGGGAGGTGTGGCCAAGTTGTTCTCGCCAGGATTCAATTGGCTGAATCTCACTGTGGTCTTTCTCACGGGGAAGATCTCTATGTGGCGAGGAGATGATAGGTGAACTACAGGGTAGGTCAGTCTGCTGGATAAGGCCATGCCCTTTCAGGTGATTGGGTGAGTCACAAACTGGACACTGTGGTCCTCCTGGGCATTTTAGCACGCCTGGAAGACAGAGAAAAGTTTTTAAGAATTATATGGGTATGGATAAATAGGCACAACACTCTCACAGCAGAGTTCAATTGAAAAAAATAATATGTTGTACAGAACAGTGCCTAGGTGTGCCAGTTACCTGGGTGTTTGAGGCTCCAGGATTTCAGCCAAGCCATGCTACAGTCACAGCTCCAAGGGTTGGCCTGCAGTCCCAGAGTCTCCAGCAGGGGCGCTGTGGCAAGGCTGTACTGGGGCAGACCGCTCAAGCTATTGTTGGATATGTCCAGATGTCTGAGGATGGAAGAGATTGAAGGAAAATCTATGATCACAATGATACTTACTTCTTCCTAACTATTCCTTATTGTGTGTGGTTATGTTCCTACCTGAGGGTGGATAGGCAGTAGGTGTGAATCAGAGAGAGGGTGCAGAAGGACTGTGGGTGGAGCTGGTGCAACTGGTTGCCCTGCAGGCGAAGCAGGCGGAGAGCTGGGAGTTGCAGCAAGGCTCGTGGGTGGAGGAAGTGCAGACGGTTGTGGTCCAGGTGAAGGCGGAGAACAGAGGAGAGCCCGGAGAAGGATTGGGCAGTGATCTGACTTAACTTGTTGTAGCTCAGCTTTAGGACCTGAGGAAAAAGTGTAATGAGTTCAAAAGAGTTCAAGGGTCTCATACTTCACCTAAACAGATGCTGAGACCGAACTCTGATGCTCGTGTATGTACAATGTCTCAAAATATTCTGGAAGCAGTGCTGTTTCTCCAGATGTGATGTTCTAACAGCAGGTTAGAAGTCATGGAGTTCCTGTACCTGCAGGGTTCCCAGGTCTCGGAATGTCCTGTCTGGAATCTCCTGAATGTCGTTCCCATGAAGCAGAAGTAGCTCCAGCTTCTTCAGGCCAGAGAAGGAGTGCGTCCCAATCCTGCTGATGCTATTAAACCTATCAAAGAGCAAGACCACAATCAGACTACATGTTATAGTGTTATTGTATGGGTGTGTGTGTGTGTGTGTGTGTGTGTGTGTGTGTGTGTGTGTGTGTGTGTGTGTGTGTGTGTGTGTGTGTGTGTCCTTACCCCAGGTTGATGTGGCTGGAGTGTTTGGGCATGCCTGGGGGGATGGAGAGCAGAGAGCGAAAGGTACAGTGGAGCTCAGAGGGTGGGTGGCAGGAGCAGGGTCTGGGGCAGGGATGTCCAGCAGGCACCGGTGTCACCAGCACCAGCAGCAGACCCAGCACAGCCAGGAGCATACTTGCACACCGTCCCATCTTTTCCAAGGAATAATATAACACACACAGGGCTCCTCACTGCACAAACAGAGATACACAACTATCTCACACTGCATGTTGTAGCACATCAACTTTTGTACATCACATAGAGAAAAAGAGCCCCCAGAGAGAGAGAGAGAGAGAGAGAGAGAGCGAGAGAGAGAAATGTGATACAATATGATTCGACTAGCTCTCAGTGGTTCTTTATTTTCGGACCCCTGGGATGCCTGCTGGCCGCCTTTCAGGCAGAGAATATCAGCCAGGAGAAACTGCTGAATTCTAACAGGTGTTCATGCAACAAAACTTTTGAGAGAAAGTACAACATTTCAAGAGATCCGCGGCATATGCCAAAGCCATATGAAACTCTGCTAACGTTTTGAGGTAAAGATGTCAAATCAAGAGTAGAGGAAAGTAGACTAAGCGAATGTTAATAGCGTTGTGCGAGAATAATTGGCGGAATAAGTAGTTGACATGTCAGACCCATACTGAGCCTTTGCAAATTACAAAGAGAGTAATAAATTGTTGATTTACCTCGTAATGCCTCGATAAAAAGTCTGGACTGTGCATTTCATTCACAGGCTTGTTGATAATTCTACAGCAGCGCATTACATCCAGGATATAAAAAAAATATTTGTTAGAGAGCCCCAAGCAATTAATTACTCGTTACTTTTTACATTTAAAACGTCCGATGAACTTCCACAAAACATTATCAATGCAGTTGAGATATTACAAAGTGCTCACAGTCCTCAGAGTTGTCCAATTCCTTAAGCATGCCAAAACATATATCCAAAATGATTCAAAAGGCTTTAGGCCACTTCTCATTCATTCTGATAAGAATCCAAAATCATTTCCAACACACGGAACTCCTTTGCTTCGCTGCGTGGCAGTAAAGAGATGAGTGGGTAACAGACTATTTGGGGACTGAGAAGGAGGGGGACTACAGGAGGAGGGGGACTGAAGGAGGAGGGAGACTGAAGGAGGAGGGTGACTGAAGGAGGAGGGAGACTGAAGGAGGAGGGAGACTGAAGGAGGAGGGAGACTGAAGGAGGAGGGTGACTGAAGGAGGAGGGAGACTGAAGGAGGAGGGGGACTGAAGGAGACAGAGAATGACGCTAGGTGCAGGGGTTCGAGGAGGGGGTTTCTATAGACACAGTCAAACTGTAAAACTGAACAAATACACCACATGCTGAACATGATGTGCGCACTATCTCTACATTGATGTAGCTCTCTCTCCGTTCAGAATGAACCCTCGTTGATTCTAGCCAATGACAATCAATTCTTCGTTTTTTCTCGTCTTGGATATGATTCGAGTTGAATGAGAGAGCATTTCAGCCCTACTCGGTGAGATCCTTGACCTCTACATAATAACACCTGCCAAAAGAGGAAGGCTGACAACAGAAATAGTCTGAGGACTCTCTTCAGCTGTTGTTCTGCCAACCAGACAGCCCTCCTTCAGGACCTGGGCATGTGGGGGAGTCTGTGTGCCTCTGTGTTACTCTCTCTCTCTCTCTGTGTCTCTCTCAGACTGTCTCTGACTCTCAGTTTGTCTATCTGTCTTAGTTTGTGAGAACATTATCTCTTTTGTTCTTTCCACCTCTCTCTATTGTTCTTTCCCTCGTTCTTTCTCTTTAATGACCTTTCTCATTCCCCTTACATCTTCTGCTCTTCTCTCCCTGTCCTGTACCCATTCCTTTTACTTTCTCTCCTGTTCTCTGTTGGCGACATCAGCCTAACGGTTCCTGTAAGTCCTACTCACTGAGGCTGTAGAAAGCATTAGATCCAAACCCACGCCATCTCTATTACTGTATGAGATCACCCTCATAATGTTGGTATGTCCTGTCTGTGTCTGCTGTCAAGTCAGTGCTGACTGGCTAGTAATATGCAGCACAACATTTTTGACAGTGGGCCAGTAGCCTAGGCCAAACCTACCCTGGGACCAGAGACTAGCTCATAATGGGCTGGTCCAGATGTACTGCCCTGTTAGATCACTGCCACTCAGAAGGCGTGGTCCTGAGTCCTCACGGCCAACGTTCACAGTCGATCCATGCAGTTCACATCAACGGTCGGATAGGCATCATTTGTACAGTTGTTTATTGACTCTCTGTTAGTGTAATGGGGTTTTATAAGGGCTAAAGTTGTGATGGTGTTTACCCTGGAGGTTGGCTCACTAGTTTGTCGGTTGGTGGGCTGGGGGGGGAGGCAGGATGGAGTGTGCCTAGGATGGAGTGTTGGTGGAGTCTATATTGACTCGATGCCTGGTTCTACGACCCCTTTGGAATTGGATGTTCATCTGTCCGGGGCGTCGAGGGTGAGGCATGGGGCTCTGGACTCGGGGGTTGGTGGGGGGGGGGGTCATGGTCAGTGGGGGTCAGAGCCAGAGGTCTGCCCTGGGGATATGCCTTCCCTTTGTCTTGCTGAGAGATGTTTCAATCAGTCTTTGTCTTTCAGTCCCTTTGTTTGTCCTTCACACACAGAAAACCCTGTGGAGGAGTTAAGAACAAAGCCTAAAGCTGGAAAGTTCTCTTAAACATTACTGACCTCTATGTAGTGAGGACTAACCTGTTCAAGCGTTTTTTCAGAAATACGTTTTAATAGTTATTCCCAGGGAAATTATGGAATTAAATTACATAAAACATTACATTACAACGTTTTTAAAGGTTTTTAATTTCACTTTCAAAGTAGCCTGTGGAGGCTAGTTTCAGATAGTTAGCCAATACGAGGTAAACATTATATTGTTTGGGTTCCAAACACGTAAGTAATTAATTTGGAAGTGTGATTAAACTAGCTAACTAATTAGTAGAAACAAATCACACCTTTCAGTAACAGTTGTATTTTTATCTGGCAGAGCCATATTTCAATATACACTCGATGATTGTTCTGGTAAGACCAAGCACACATTGTTGTCGACTGGCTGACCTAAAATCTTGATCCAATTAGATGTTTTGCAGGAGAGAGAATTTCCTTTTTGGGATGATGAAAGAGATTCATGCCAATAAAATAATTCTTTGGTTGTGTAAGAATACACTTAAAGCTAAAAACAGACAGCTCAACAGGCTCCAAAAATAATATGGCTTTCTGTGTTTTCTAATTTCCCCCCATCTTTTCAAAAATGTTAAATAAAAAGGGTAAGGACAGGCAAAATAAGATTTTTTCTCCTTTTAGTAAACAAGTATAACTGAACAAGTGCACAGTGTAACAGATGACAGATTCGAATGCTTGGAGACGGTCCATCTGTTAAATTATAGTTAGATGCATCCTGGTCACTCAGAAGTGTATTATTCATGGTTCTAAAGTGGGTGTGCTGGTACCAATGAGAGTTGAAGCACAAAGGAACATGTTCCTCTCTTCTCTCTATTTCAATCTACTCCACCCTACTCCCTCCACTCCTGTCCAATCCAAACCTCAACAATGCTAATAGCAGTTAATGTACAAGAAGGCTACTGTTACAATACTAGTCATTTAAGAGTGAGCAAGTGAATGCTTATCCAGCTTGTCTCCAGATGTGACATTTCAGATCCTTCTTCAGTCAGATATGGGAATCCTCCAGCTGGAACTATTGACCACCCATAGAAGAAAGGGAGCTTTCAACTAAATAGGAAGTGCCTCTTCTCTAATGATGATAACGGTACTAACAATTTAACATATATTATTCTGCTGGAGACAACTCAAAGCTGTCAGCTCCTAAGATATGAGAGAAACTCAAACCCCCAAATTAAACATCCAGTCCCCTTTGAAGTGTTATGTCACAGGAGATGATTGCTGACATGCGGTAGAGAATGGAGACCAATGACTCTAAAGTAAAGTTCCTTATGATTGACAATGAGTTGTTTTTGTTTGCCTTCTATTTTCTATTCATGCTTTTTAGCGCAGTACTTGTTCTATTTTTATACTTATGCTTATTGTTAAGCAACAAGCTACCATAGCAAATTCCTTTTATGTGTCTAGTTAGTAAATGATCAGGAGTGGGTTGAGTACAGGCCTGCTTAAGAGACAGTTGAAGGTCACAGCTTCAGAGAACAGGGAGAGCGAAGAGCAGAAGCTATACAGGAAGTCTATAAACATCATAACAACACATAAACATACCTTCAGCTGGAGACCTGTATGTTAACATACTAACATCTTATTAGTAAAACAGAGTGTTGTCGGTCTAATGAGGAGTAACTGGGGGAGTTAGAGGACATGCCTGCTGCTAAATTACGGGATGCACATCTCCAAACAAGGGAACGTTTTAATTACTTTAGCGTGCATACAACTGAAACAGAGTGAGAGAGAGACAAATGGAAAGTGAGTGTGTGCGTGTACACATGTGTGCGTGTGTGTGTGTGTGTGTGTGTGCTGTGTGTGTGAGTGGGTTAAAATCCTTTGGGCAAACAAGTGCATGTTCTGTAATCTTTACCCAGCTGGTGATGATGATTTAGCATCTTAGTGCTGTGGATCCTTATTCTCAATGAACACATGCATGTTATTTCACACACAACCACACACCATGGACAGGAAGTAGCAACAACAATAATAATCATCTGGCTGTGTCTTTGATGTTGTTACTGCATGATCTGCTATTTGTTGTTTGCATAAGACATTCCAAAAGCCTGAACTGAATCATCTCTCTGACATGTTGGATTCTTGTTTAAAGAGCACTCGTCTCTCCATCTCTCAAGACTCTTCTTAGTCAGGACGAGAAAGGTGAGAAGAAAGAACCCTGCCAGAGGGGACAGTATGAGGAAAGGTTGTGGGAGGCTTGACTCTTTTTCCCTCTTTTCTCCCTCAATTTCATTTCCTCCATTTCCTCTTTCCCTTTGACAAAGACTAGTGTAGTGTTGACATGTGTATCTAGTTAAGTTTTTTTTTTTTTTTTTTTTTACAATGGGAGCAAAACAGCTAAAAGAAATTCACACTTCCAAATGGAAAAAGGGAGGCGAGTGCTGAGAGTAGAATTTCAAGAAGTATTGATGAAGAGTATCATAATTGCTCTGTCACATCAGCATGAGCCTTGAAAATCTTTCTGAATCATACAATTTGAAGCAGAAAAAAAAAGTCAAGGCAGAGGGAGTAAAGCGAGGGTAAAGACAAAAATAGGGTGGAGAGGAGGGGAAAGGTGAGGAAAGAACTCTGGCCAGTTACAGTGCTGTATGAATGAGGCCAGTGTTGGAGTGTCGGAGAGTTAGCCTGCTGGTATTAATATGGTGCAGAAGCCCTGCTTAACTATTATTAAACCTAATCCCCAGGTACTCCTAGCATCCCCTTGGGCAGACGTGTTACAGACACACGTACACACATACATGTATGCACACACCAACAGGTAACATGATGAAAAGATCACGGTTCCCTGGTCTGACCTGTCGACCACCAAGAACTAATCATTTACACAAGGAAGCACTTTCAAAACAGTGGAGGTCCAAATCCTGCCAATAATCGTTAAGTTAATAGATTCCAAGTTTTTGGCCAGTGGCAGCCACCTTTAGCCTCCTTGGGCCTCTAATTCTTCCTTGATGTCTACTTTGTTCCGGTGAGGTTTACAATCCCGGTCCTGACACGATGGGCAGAGGAGATTGAGGCTGGAGACCTCTCCAAACACATTCTCAGGTATTCTCATCATTGAGTCTGGCCTCCACTGCCAAATATTTGCTTTCTTCAATTACAGTATATATAATTGAATTAACTTTTAATTACTGCCTCTGAGAAATTGTAGCCACTCTGAAATCCAGTCCTCCACCTTCCGAAGACACACACACAGATGGTGAGACCTGGAGAAGAACTGTGTGTGTATGTGTGTGAGTGAGTGTAACACGATTCTTGCTCAGCTGGGTTTCCAAACTCACAACTCTTCACTGGTGTCATATCTCCCCTTTAAACCTTGACCATCCTTGACCTTGAGATGGCCAATCAATCAAGGAGGAGGCACAGAAACTGCATCAAATACAAAGTGTTGTATTCCTTGCCAAGTATGCCAAACATGCAAACAGAAAATACAATTTCGAGTTTCTACTTCATTTTGTTGCCAAGTTGGAATAATAAATGTGCAAGACCAAAGGCAAAGCTCTATAGACTATTAGTGCAATCTTCTTGAATAGCATCATTCGTGTGGGATGCCTATAGCTCAGTGTTACGGCATTTTACTGCAACTCTTGAGGTTACAGGTTCATTTCCCCTGCACGTCGCTTTGGATGAATGAGTCTGCTAGATGAATACGTTATATTGCATTACATAACACTCACATACTGTGTTGCAGATAGTTTGCTAACCCACTCACACACATACTGGCAGATGAACACAGTGACAGACACACACTTTCTTCCTAAAAAAACTAGCTTAGGATTTATTGGGCTGTAGAAGGCAGCAGTAGTGAACGTGTCAAGAGCTACCTAAGCTAAAAACCAGTCTACCCTGTGAGACATTTTCTGTATCTACTCTGAAATCACAAATAAAACTTTGCAAGGGTAAAACATTATTTCTTGGTAATGTTAAATTAATTAAAGCAGTGTTTCCAGTGAGTGGTTTAGAATCTGCACGTATGTGTTTACTGTCTCAACGGTGCTGTATTTGTTGACTAATGTTTGCAAAAAAAACATTTATTTGGCTTCCTGTAACAGTCTGACATCACCAGCCAACTAAGCACCGCTCCCTGTGGTACCTTTCAGATGGACAGGGCATCTTTCAGATAGTCGGCGAGACACAGTCTAGTCAGACCCATGGATATCCCATCTGGTGTACCTCCATACTGCACTGCTGCCTGGGTTGATCTGTCCTTCAGTACGTTCATAGCCACTATTATGTGCAGTATTATCATCATCATGTGCAATCTTATCTTTCATAGATCTTTATAACTTTTTTTGTATTTCTATACTGTTATTTTGAGTGTTGTATTGTACCTTGCTGTTGCAAACTGCAATTTCCCCACTGTGGGACAAATAAAGTATTATTTCATCTTAGTTCTCCTCTCTCATCTTAGGTGTGTGCGTGTATGAGCAGCTCTGCGTGTGTGTAAGAATGGGTGCATGTTCGCCTACAGACTGTGTGTGTGCACATGTTCATTGACTTATCGACAGAGCAAAACTCTCCTTTGTTCTGAGGCATGGTAGACGGACTCTTTCTTTACAAATCTCTCCTTAGACGCTGTGGAACTTCTAAGAGCTGAGGATTATGGGTTTGACCCCAGACAGAGGAATCTATCAGAGGTGACCTCTGACATCAGTAAAGTCGAGTGACGCTGTCCCTGGACATCCTCATCTCCCCTCAGCTGCCAATCTGGAGCTTCCTGTTACATCACCACACAATCTGCCTACCCACAAAAGGCAAATTTATGTAACACACACATACACACCTGGTACCTTACAGTTGCCAAACTGTTTGGACACAAAAACAAGACAGTATGTATCTATCTCTGTCAAACACCTTAAATTAAATTATACTGCGCTCACTTATCTGTCACCTCTAACATGATAATTACCTAAGTGTAATCTAAGGCAATTGTAGCATAGCACTATTAACGCTTGTGTGTGAACACATTCATGAGTGTGTGTTTAATTCAAACAAAGTATGTTTGCTGTGAGGAGAGTAAACTCTGGAAAGCCAAACTTCCTTCCTGTCTGAATCAAAGTAGAGGCCAACCACAACACACACAGATGCACACACACACACATTAAACATCAGACAGATATGGCTCGTGTGAAGAGTACACACACAGACCAGCCAGAAGTGACACATCTGTCCCTGCAGCCTGAGAACAGTACACACACTGCTTTGCCCTGCAGTCTCCTCTCATTTGCACTGAGATAAGGTACTGTAAGGTACTGTTACTGTTACCTGATAACAAAAAACCCCATTTGAACAGAAACATATCAATACAAATTTTACAGCTTCATCTCCTATCACATCCAGGATACAACACTGCCCCCTAAAGGCCATTTCAACTCAGACCCCCCCCCCCCCCCCCCCCCCCCCCCCCCCAACTACAGGATGTTAAAAAAACATACTGGGTCACAGACATCACACAGAAATGCAGCTGTAGCCGGAATAACAAGGGGGATAAACCAAGATAGGATTAGGGGAGAAGACAAGAGCAGAAAAGATCAGAGCAGACCATAGTAAAGTCAAGAGAGGAGCAGAAAGAGAGCGAGTTTGCATAGAAGCGAAAAGAGGAGACTAACTAGCTTGTTATCTTTGATTCAGTTTGATGTTGTTTTTCTCTCAACAGAGAGCTGCTTGCCGCTGCTTGACCTCCAACTCAGCTTCTGAGATCCCTCCAAGAGCAGCTGAAGGGCATCAGATAACGAGGCAGCCATTACTCTGCTACAAAGAGCCTGGCTGAGAAAGAGAAAGAGAGAGAGGGAGCTGCAGGATGAGAAATGGCCACCGCTGACAACATGATTCACTCAGCCATATAGGAGAGATTAACAGTGACCTGATCAGCCAATCAACACTAAGTCCTGGTGTGCTCTGTTTGAACAAGCTGCTCCATTTACACATCCGTCATACAGGGTTTCACACCCAGGACCAGCAGGGGTTGGTTTGTGACTCAACAGCCCTGTTGATGTGTACTCTAAATGTTTCCTTCTTTGTCCCTGACACCTTTGTTCTGTCATGCAAATAATTTAACAAGTTCCAACAGCCATATTTCTTTGACCAATCCAAACATGTTCAGTCTGTAATTCCGAGAAATTAAGAGACATACATGACCTTAATCACCTAATTTTCTTGTCTTTACCTATTCAGACACCGCAGAGTTAGATATTTAGATAAACGAGTTGTTTAAACTGTAAAATACTGATATTTTATTCTTAAAAATGCAGCAGAAATATTTAATATGCTCTAACACAATCCAGCCATCAGCTGAGTCCAAAATAAATGGAAAAAAGGGTACAGAATGGACATAATGGATCCTTACTCAGCATCGTTTCAAAGATTCACTGCTACAATCCATAGTTTCAGTTCTCCGACTGTAAAACATGAACACATGAGATTACATAGGATGAACAAACACATGTTAGATATGCTTCTACTAATGAGTCTAATATACTATCTACACTCCAGCTATAACTGACAGGAGGAAAGAAGAACGCTTATTGCCAAGTTACAACGGGACACGATGCCAGGAATATAACCTCAGGGCCTAGTTTCAATACTCTGGAAACACACTCTCCATCACCTCTCCATCTCTAATCACCTCGCCTTCGCATCCATGCTTTTTTCGGCAGTTATGTAGTGAAACAAATGTTAGATGGCGGATCACCTCAAGCATGAACAAAAGGTTCAGCGGCAGGGGAGGGCGTGTTTCTGGAGTAGTCAAACGTGGGTGGGTTTAAGGGTGACTGAAAGCCGCGCAGGCTGAGGTGAGGTGCAATAGCGCTCTTCAGGATCTACAGCTGTTGAAAGACAACAGTACATGGAGGGGGGGCTGGTGCATTATGATAGTTCTCACATCTCCCTCTCTTTAGAGTACAGCGAGGAACCAGTTTTGACATTCTGACATGTGCGATTAGGTCTCTTGTGGTTTGGTTTATTGAGCATGGTGCCATGCCTACAAGGTTGTGGGTTTAAAGCCCCCTAGGACCCATTTTGGCACTCTCTCTACCGTAAGTTGCTTTAGATAAAAGCATCTGGTAAGTGGCACAGCCCGCCTACCACCTCAAAGGGTATTCAATTAAACATGAGGTTTCATTCTGTTGCATAACGTTGAGGAACGTTTAGCCAAGCTGAACGCTTCCCTAATGTAACCTGTTATGAGTTTCTATTTTATATCTATACAAATACAATACTTCAAATGAAAGCATAATGCTGTTAAATAAGTAACTAATGCTGATGCAGGAGCTGTGAATGACATAAATCTTTTATATCTATTTTGCTACCATTTTTTATTTACATATCTGAAAGTATAGCTGGCTGGTAAAAGTGATAATAATGAACCATCAAGGAGCCCTCATAATTTCACTTTTTCATCTATCTCTCACTCTGTTATTTTCCCAATTAGTTGAGCTTCCTTTTATCTCTCTGTCTTTCTTTTTGCAAGCACTTGATCCTCTGAAGATAAAGTCTTAAATTAAATGCTACATTCACATTTCGCAGGTTTTTAAAGTTCAGGTCACTCAAGTTCACTCTGGTGGTTCCACTTGAGTACTGGAAGTCCCAGAGCATGCAGTAGCTCCGGATGGTGCCAGAATATTTTAGACGTTAGCTGTGTTCCGGGGATGTGTTCACTGCCAGAGAAACAGTCCAGTCATCCTTGTGGCTATATAAAAGGTCGACCATATGTTCTTGTCAGAAGCAGTGTTGCCTGTGGTACATGGATCAGCAGCCATATTGGGTGAACTGTTGGAATGGTCAATCTTATGATGCATAGAACTTCACTTCCCAGGGCTCCCTATCCTCCTCAGTGTTCTATACATGCAACACCGTGTGGTCCGGGTCAGACTGGGCCTTAAGAATCCAGGTGGGAATTAGAGGTACATTTGTTCAACTCTCCCCGCCGTAGTTCTGCGGTTATACACGGGTGGTGGAGTGTGTGTGTGCGGCGATGTGTGTGTGCGGCAGATGAGCATTGCTGTAAGGACTGTAGCCCTGGGGAGGACCCAGCCGGAGGCCTACCACTGAACCAGGGGTCATGGGGGTCATGGGGGTCCCAGGATGAGAGCCTGGGGTGATGTGGGTCATGAGGGGCACGTCGTCAGGTGAGCGTCGCAGGGTCAGGGCATAGTCCGGCGGGCAGGTGAGGCGCACTGTGTCCAGCGTGCTGTAGATGTCCTGGGTGTCCATACCATCCAGAGCATCGAGGGTGTCCAGCGTGTGGTGCGTGTTGTTGTGAGCGTTGCGTTCGTCCAGCGTGTGACCACCTGCTTCGCACTCCAACTGTTTGACCTGCAGAGACAGAAGACCTTCGCCCTGCAGCTGGCTGGCAGTCACATCGGTGGCAGTGAGGACGTCATTCCGGGGGGGGAGGCGTGGCCTGCGGTGCTCCAAACGGCGCTTGTCCTTCTTGTAGAGCAGAGCGGCAAAGGCCAGGATGTTGAGGAACAGCAGGGAGGCTCCCACTGCAATGGTGACGCTCAGCTCTGTGGAGTAATCTTCCACTGGGACCTTGGAGTCCTGCTCTCCAGCATGGAGGGCTGGCGCTGGGGCCTGTGGGGTGCTGGGGGGTGAAGCCTGCCGGGTGCTGGGGGGCCAACCTGCAGAGGCAAACATCCAACTTTACAAAATCTTACTGCACAGGTTTATACAGGGCTGCCCCAGAACAAGTATCACAGGAAGATGGAAAATACAGGGCAAGTAATAAAGATGCAGGAACCTTTGGACAGCCGCCTAGTGTAGGAGTATGGAGTGTCCTCCTGAGGGTTGGGGCTGTGCGTGAAGGAGGAGACGGACTGCAGTAGCTCGTTGATGTTGTGGAGATGGGGCACCAACTGCAGCCAGAAGGAGATTTTGGTGGCACGATAGTGGTCCCTGACCCGAGGCTTGAGGCCGATGTGCAGATACAGCTGCTCCTTGGGGGTGTACTTGGCCCAGGCCACCTCCTCAAAGCGGTTGGGTTTGGTGTGGATAAATTTGGTGTCCTGAGGAACTGGTTGGTTGGGGTCCCTGGAACACAACAAAAGCCATGACCACCAACCCAACAACATCAACAACAATCAGATCAACGGAATACATCTGCAACATGAGAAGCATAAAGACAGGAGTAAGGAAGATCTTGATGATGGTGAGCATTATAACTCCTAATGTATTAGGAGACTGCCTATCTAAGTCGGTATCTTTCTAATCCTCCAGTCTCGGTTGCCTAAAAGCCCAGTTATGGAAGTAATGATTTTGATTACATTTAAATGATATAAGTGCCTACCCAGTCTTGGCAAAATTGGTCCAGTAGGTCATGACCACAGCGCTGAGCATCACGTCGTTCTTTGAAAAGTTGCAGTTGAACAGGTCAGTCGGTTCCACCATGGGAACACCAAACACGTAGGCCACCTCATCACCGTGGGCGGAGTCAGCCCATGGGGGCGTGGCCTCACTCTGGCAGTGGTGGTAGAAAGAGTAGAAGTAAGTAGGTGAGCCGTACTGGGCATGGAGGTCTGCTGTAGCCACTGCCGGTGCCACCCACTGGTGGTCGGTGAACAGTGCCACCAGGGTCTTCCTACGCGTCTCTGCGTTGTCCCGGTCAGCCCAGTCAGTGTACATGAAGCGGATGCTCTCCCTCAGAGTGTCACGGCCCTCCGGGTAACCATACAGACTGTCCACAAAGTCTGACACGGCCAGGTCAAAGTCCTCCGCGGAAACGCCGTCCTCACTGTCCACGATACCCTCCACAAACTTCAGCCCTTCTCCCTGGTTGACACCCAGCATGACGTCGTAGTTGAGGAACTCGCCCTGCTCCATCAAGATCTGGGGGTCATCAGGGATGACGTCACCGTCAATGACAGGGCCAAAAGCGGTGTGGTACTTGGCTGGCGTAACACTCTGCTCCACCAGCTCACGGTAGCCTCTCTCCTGCAGGCAGGCCACCAGCTGCATGCTGTCATCCAGATGGCAGCCCACCTTCTCCCCCAGCGCCCGTGCATACTTCCCTGGATGGTAATTGACCGCCCAGCTGGCGAGGGCACTGCCACTCTGGATGATAGCTCTGTGAAATAAGTCTGGCAGAACACACAACATACAGTAAGTCATCTTCTGTGATGTCTGTGACGCGTCACAGCAACACACCAGAAGCCACGACCATGTGAGAGACGTGGAAAAGTACAAGGTCCTTGTCCTCGTTCCTTTTTCTTTTTTTTTATGACAGAAGTAAAGTTAGAAGTTCGAAGGAGGGCTTCCTCACCCTCTGAGTAGTGTGACAAGGTGAGAAGGCTCACACAGGAGGCTCCAGCCCCGGAGCCAAACACAGTGACTCTGTCTGGGTCTCCACTGAAGGCCAGGATGTTCTCCTTGACCCAGCGCAGGGCCTGGATCTGGTCCAGCAGACCATAGTTCCCTTTGGCTGCCTGGTCACCCGTACTAAGGAAGCCTGGGAGAGACACACAGCACATCACACAGCAAACTGTATTAAACTAACAAATTATATGGATAGTTGCTGCGCTAAGGAAGCCTGGAGAGGAAACATAATGTATTACAGGCCTACAGACGAGCATGAGAACAACACACTCTATTTGTCTTCCAATATATGACAACAGGATGCACCCATGAAAACACCTATGGGGACAGAGCAAGTAATGATGATTATGATAATAATGAATAAGTACACTCAACACTTTGAGCATGTAGTTCTTGTTGATGACGATGGCTCACCCAGTACTCTAAGCATCTAGTGGTTGTTGATGATGATGATGACGATGACGATGATGACAGCGACAACAACATCTCACCCAGTACTCCAAGTCTATAGTTAATGGTGATGACAATGACGTTCCCATAGCTGGCCAGGACCCCGCCATCCATCATATTTCCGGTTCCTTCTGTGTAGGAACCTCCATGAACGTACACCATCACTGGACGCAGACCCCCTTCCTCGTGGATGTCTGAAAGACAAATGGATGCCTAGTTTGAACCTAAACTCTGACCCTGACACATGTCTGATCGCCTGGGCAACTATACTGAAACACTAACACAGCAACAGCTATGCCAGCTGATATGAAACTTATTTCTAAACAAAGATGCATCCAGTCTGTGGGTACGATGTGGACAGGTGCGCACCTTCCTCCGTGGGTGCATAAATGTTGAGGTAGAGGCAGTCTTCACTCTGGTGGGTGAGGTAGGTGGTGGCGATATCCAGGTTGGCAGTGAACCAGGCGGGCATCATGTCACTCAGCAGGCTGCGTTCATCCAGAGACTGGGGGCACACAGAGGCAAACTGGGAGGCGTTGCGCACCCCGGTCCAAGGCAGAGGGGGCTCTGGGGGCTGGAAACGCCGATCCCCTGTAGGGGGGCGAGCGTAGGGGATCCCCAGGTACTGTACTACGGGTCCAAGGAGATCGGACGCCAGCGGTTTGAGGACTCCGCGGAGTTGACCCTGGGCTGTGGTTATTACTGGTACGTTCTGGCTGAGGACGCCTGGACACAGGAGCAGACTCACAAGCAGGAGCAGAGGCCATAGCCTGGCAGGGGAGGCAACAGCTGGATGCAGAAGCTTGCCTCGGAGCGGGAGAAGATTTCTGTGCCTGGAGACCGACATGGTTCTCTGCTGACCACTGGGTGGGTGGCTGGTTAACCCTTTAGAACCCAGGAGAGACCAGCGATCATTCAGATCTGCTCAGCTCTGTCCATACTACAGCCTAGAACCACAGAGCCCGGTTGTTATGTGTGTGTATGTGGTGTTTGTGTGTGTGTTCGTAGGACTGTATGAGTCAATGTGTTTGTCAGAGTATGTCGCTAGTCAGAGGTGAGTCATGAGTGTGTGCCCATCAAAAGCGTGTGTGTCTGTTTGTGATGTTTTGCTTCAGTGTGCTGTCACACTTCTCCTTGTCACCTCCACAGCAGTCACAATATTCTTCCTGGGAGAGGAGAAATAGAGGGATAGAGACAGTCTTGAATAAGCACACTATTGTTCCACTTTATATACTTGTGCAATATTATACTAGGCAAACATCATCCTTTTTTTAAACTCTGAACTCAATAGTTCAGCCTATTCAATATCTCACCGTCTCAAAGGACAGCACAACATTGATTACTGACTTAAGCTCTATGTCTCCAGCAAATCCTAGAACAATGTTTTTTATGGTTGGTTGTCAACTCGGCAGATGTCAGCCTTTCCTTTAACCATACATGGGACAACGAGGTAGGACACAGGACAGCATGCACGCTTAATTACTCCCTGAACAAGAGGTAGGCTGTGTGTGTGACCTGTATCTGCAAGCACAGGGTAGGCCTTCCTTCTGCTACAGCTGCTGCCCTGTACAATATGGCCATGCCATGACACTGTCTCTCAAATACGCCTGGGGGCTCCAACTAACGCATAGCCTATCCATTAAAAATGATCACACAGGTCTGAAAGCAGTGTAATGGAGTCGATGTAACGATTCCTCACTGTCTAGATACAGTGACATTCAAGAACAGGTGCTAATTATTATTCTAGTCCAGAGTCGTCAAGAAATTCTGACCAAAAAACAGTATCAAGAAACACTATCGGGATATTTTCCAGATATACATTGGCTACCATTCATTATTAACATTTAGATTCAACATTTTCTAAGGAAAACAGAAAAATGCAGGAATTATTTTCACAGAATAAAACCTATAGTGCAACAATGTCTTTTAATACCACGAGTAGCGTCCTGGATAAATAAGAAAACCTTAAGCTACATCACCATCGCCAAGATAGCTGACATCAGTATCGGCTTTGGTTTCTGCAGTAAAATCTCAAATGACAAATGTACAATACCACGGTGTTGCGAAGTGCCAAATCCCAGGACTACATCCCGCTAACCGCAGAGCCTAGTGCAGTATAACGACGTGCCCGCGATATCTCGGCGAACTCTCCGGAATAAAAAGCGTCAATCAGTGCAAAAAACGGTCGCGGATGTAAGAATCGGCAACGAATTGAAAAGGCCCAGGACGTTACAATAATCAATCTCTTTCTCTCTTTCCTCCTCCCCCTCTCTCTCTCTCTCTCTCTCTCTCTCTCTCTCTCTCTCTCTCGCTCTCTCTGTCTCTGTCTCTCTCTCTCTCTCTCTCTCTCTCTCTCTCTCTCTGTGTCTCACTCTATATCTGTCTCTCTCTGTCTCTCTCTCTCTCTTTCTCTCTCTCTATATCTCTCTTTCTCTCTGTCTCTGTATCTCTCTCTCTTTCCTCCCCCCCCCCCCTCTCTCTCTTACTGGCTCTCCAGATGCTATTGGACAGTGTTGGAGCCCGCAGCCAATGACACGCACCTTCATTTGGAGGCACAGTCAGAGCGGAGAGCAGGGAACAAACCTGAGCGGGCAAACACACACTCTCACACACACACACACACATATAAAAGACACCCCATGCACACAAAACACACACACACGCGTCACAAAATGACCTCACGTCTCATCCTCAGGACTCCAAACGTAAGGCTAAGGTTCCTTTCCTATGATCCCTGAAGCAGTGCTGGGCTGTGCTCAGTCCCATGGGCATTGACTCTGTGTGTGTATGTGTGAGAATGTGTGTGTGTGTGTGTGTGAGTATGGTAATGCTGTCTGCAGTCAGTAACTGTGTTTGGGAACACTCCTCACGTCAGCAGGCTGCTGCAGTACAGAGCCGTTTATATTCCTCCCCACAATCCCTCCATCTCCTTTCTTCTCAGGAGTCCCCTGTCTCCTTAAACGTGCCTTCTATCTCTCCATCCCTCTCTTTACCAGTCACTTCATCCCCCTCTAATGCTGCCTCTCTCTCTCTCTCTCTCTCTCTCTCTCTCTCTCTCTCTTTCTCACACACACACATACACAATTACACACATGCACACACATACTAAGGCTGTTTATTACTTTATTTTGTCAGGGTCCAGAGATGGTATAATTACACCACTACAATTAGCTACTGTATATACAGTCCCTGGGCAGAACAATAGCAGTGAAGCACAAAAAATACAATCTATTACAATGAAATACATTACAACCAGTAGCAAACAAGATCAATACAACCATGTCACTGAAGAATGATAAACTAAACATTTGATTTGTTTACCCTGATGTAAGTTAGTTATGAGTATGAAATTGTTGAATGTGATCTTTGTGATTTCAAAGGTAATGCTATTGCAACAAGTCTGAGTTGGTCACTTTCCTGCTTCTCACAAAGATTTGTGCACCCATGCACATACATGCACACATGAGTGTGCACACGTGCACACACATGCACACGCACATACACACAAGCACATACACACACAGGGTTTAGTGTACATAGAGACTGGGGTTTACTATGAAAGCATTGATCCTCTGTGCTGTTCTATCCAGCTCGGTGGTGTTGCTGTACTTGAGAAGGTTGTAGGAGCGGACAAAGTAGTGCCTCAGGTAACGCTGGCTCACGCACTTGTGCAGCTTCATAGCCATCCGCAACACGCACTCCTTTACAGATCTCCAGTCCCGCACACAGGGGAACTTCTCACAACACCAGAACAACAGCGTCTGTAGGGGGAAAGGGAAGAGAGCGATGGCAGTCACAGGGGTGACAGAAAGGGTTGGAGTGTGAGATAGCGGAGGATAAGGGGTCAGTCGGAGGAGTGAAGTGTAAAGAGAGCAGGAGTGAGAGGGATCGGACCGAAAGGAAAGAAGTGAGATGGGGTGAGAGAGATGAAGGAAAGGGGGAAGAAAGTGAAACACAAGATAAATTATTTGAGGAAAGGTTAAGGAAAATAGAGTGAAAGGAATGAAGCAAAAATATGACTTTGGGAAAAGCAATGGTCTGTTACTCTACTTAGCCAAGAAGCAGGTCTGTTAAAGGAGCTATAAGTTTGGAAGGCTCAGGTTTGGAGCACATTTTTTTATCTCTACCTGCAGGTGGAAAGCTGTGATGACAGGTTTGCTGCCGGGACACCAAACATCCTCCTTCAGTTGCCGGACGACTCTGTAACATTTCCTACGGCAACCACCGTCCTCATCGATGGCCCCTAACAGTGCCTGCTCGGCTCGTGAGAAGGACAGTAGCCAGTGATAATTAGAAGTAGCCATGAGATTGAACCCGAACGACTGCAAAGAAAAGAACGTAAACAAACTGTTCAAAACCTGCAAGTGGTTTCAACGTAAACCAACTCAACGGTCAGTTTCAGGTGTACTACAGGTGTTTGCTACTGGTTGTAATGTATTT
Source organism: Neosalanx taihuensis (assembly GCA_030340665.1). Lineage (NCBI taxonomy): Eukaryota > Metazoa > Chordata > Actinopteri > Osmeriformes > Salangidae > Neosalanx > Neosalanx taihuensis. The sequence goes on along the minus strand of CM059291.1, from coordinate 16,271,340 downwards.
CATTGTAATACATTGTATTTTTTGTGCTTCACTACATGAGGTACCAGGAAGGGAGCTAGAGGTCGACCTTGATGCAGCGAGCTCGCTCTCCAACAGGCCAGCGCTGCAGTAGACGGGGCCAACGAGCTTTCTTCGGCCAATAGTTGACGAGTTCCACTGTGGGAACAAGCTCTGCCTCCATGATGCCCTCTGCCGTTTCTACGGCAACACGTACCACCGTGCCCACTGACTCCAAGACGGTGACCTTACCTGGGAATACAGGCATGCGCAGATTCTTTTCAGTGTTTCTGGAGATGCACACCACCACAAACACTCACACTACTATAGACCTACCAGTCAGACCACAGCTCTTCATGGCGTTGTCGAGCAGCTCTCTGAAGAGGCTGACTACCTTAGCCGGAACAATGTCGCCCTCTACACACACCCGCGTGTCCTGCCAGTCCTGTGCAGGGTTTGTGAAGCTTTCCAACTCCAGCCATTGGTGCAGCTTCTCTGGCTCACGTACAGGTGAGGGGAGGCGAGAGCCACTCAGAGAGTAGTACCTCCACTGATGAGTTAAATGCTCATGGTAACCCAAAAGCCCTCTGACTGGTACGCTGACTAACACCAGGGTAGGGGACAATATCTGTACACACACATACATGCATTTATATTCAGTATGCAGTATGTGAAAGGGACAATTATTCTGCATACGATCAACATGAACAAAGCCACTGAAACAGCTTGTCTTACCTGGATGGCTGGGTTGAATGAACATCTTCCTCTCATCAGAGCAGTCCATTTAGACAACATGGCAGGCTGGTCCTACAAATCCTCACACAAAGACAGAAACATAAACTGGAAATGATTATTGGGGCATTATTCATCCAGCATTGTGGGATCAAAAAGAGAGTTGTGTAAGAGAGTAGCACTCCAATACACTCAAATCGATGGTGTACCTTGATGCTCTCATTGTGGACTCCAGCCTGCACAATGGACTGGAAGCGTCCATCTCTTCTGCTAATCTCACTGGTAAGTTCTTTAACAACACTCAGAACCTCCTCCACCCTTCTACTGACTGTGCGGTGCCTCAGGTCCACCTACTCTCTCACACACAGCAACCCTGTCAATTATTAACCCCATCTTTCCCATGTGCTACCATAAAAAACACAAATGTGCACTCAAACAGGTCAATAAAAATAAAATGTGTTGAGTTGAGCTCCTGCCTGATTCTGGAGGTAGTGGTCCAGATCCTCATCTGTAAAGTCTGGCATGTCCTCCTCTCGTCCTCCTCTCTCTTCCTTCTCTGGCTGTCGTTCTCCAATATGCGCCAGTCAGTGACAGACTACCTTAGGTTGGCTTACTAACTGGTGTGGGTGGGTGTGTGCGGGGAAAGTGGCAGATGTGTGTGACCCCTTTATTTTCCTGCCCCTACTATCCGAAAGAAACCCATCGAGCGTTTTGAAAGCATTCCATCATCGATCCTGCAGCATTGATTTGTAATGCGAAAGTGCATTCCCCTCTGACAATAAAGGGTGCTGCCAATCAAACAAATCAAAGCTTCTGATGGCCTCTGATTGAATGAAAGTGTAGCTCACATCATTGGTTCAGTATCACCTCAGTGCTGGTCACACATAAAATAAAAATCTGATTTGACTCAACCTAATAAACTGAGTATGATAGTTCATTTAAAAGATCTAAACGTAATCCCACAGACTAGTACACATTCAAAGAAGACAAAATTACAGTAAGTCTACACCTGACTACTAAGTTTCATGACTACTTGGGTACCTGTCCTTTACAGTAGTAGATGTCTTGAGGACCATCGCAGAGCAGGCTATAGGACCCAGGGGAGGTGCTAATTAACAGAAGCCTGCCTCTGCCCCAGGCCCACTAACAGCAGCTGGGCAGGATGAGGTCGATGACTGGGATGGGAGACGCTGCTCATGTGGAATGGGCAGCTCTGCACTAAGAGACCCTGGCTAGATACTCATCACACGCATCCAGCTCTCCCATTTTCCCTCACTTAACCTCTGGTTGGGATCAGGCAGACAGATGTATTCAAGCATTTTAGATATATCAAAATAGTCTTCAGTGCCTGATATATATAAAAAAATTCACAAGACAAAACACAATTTTGTGGTTTCCTTTAATAATCATCAACACATTATGTACAAAGCAAGCAAAGTATTACCTATTGACGAAATGAAACCCTAAAATGCAGCTTCATTAAAACTGTCCAAAATCACATCCTTTTTTTAAACAGGAAAACACCATTTAGGATCCCTAGAAGTGACAGAACCTTCTAAATTAATTGTTAAAGTGTTGATGAGCTGGTGTCCTGGCAACGAATAGGTTACCAGTAGATCTACCTGCCCTCAGGTAACCAGGAACAGTCTAACACTATAACTCTACCACAGGGTAAAATATCACAAAAAGAGACATTAAATGTTCATCAATTCAACACAATTCAAAATAACTAGAATAAAAAGTAAAATAGCTGAAAAAAACATCAAAACAAAACTTTGAAAAAGCATCTGATTCTTCTTTTAATTTCTCTCCGTCATTTTCTGCCAGTATTGTCTGTGAGTAGCAATACTGTAAAATCTGAGTGAGTGGATTGGCTATAAACACACACATCCACTCACACGCGCGCGCACACACACATACACAGCTTCTCTCTGTGGACTCCTCAGTGGTAGGTAACAAGGTCAACAGACACAGTACTGGTAGGGTTAGAACGGTGGTGGAGATGATTACGGTTCAGGAGGAGCTGTTTCTGTCTCTTATGAACTTGAACCACACACAACCCAACAGGTGCACGCACACACACACACACACAAAGTCGCACAAAGTCGCACGCACAAAGTCGCACAAAGTCGCACACACACACACACACACACACACACACACACACACACACACACACACACACACACACACACACACACACACACACACACACACACACACACACACACACACACACACACACACACACACACACACACACACACACACACACACACACACACACACACACACACACACACACACACACACACACACACACACACACACACACACACACACACACAGGGGCAGTATGCTGGCTTTGGTGCTCATAGTCGCAACAGCCAGCTCAGGGTCCCAGTCCTTTCTACATTTCCGTTCAATCAGGGAGAGTGCTTCTGAAAGAACAACATCAACAGGTTACGGTTAATATGGTATGTTAAAAATGTTTACTACACTTCAAAAGTGTGGTCACAGCCTTGCCTTGTTTGGTTAGTCTGGAATGTTTAGTAAACATGTTACACAGTAGTGTAAAACATGTTTGGGTTTCTTACCTTTGACAGAATCTTGGTGGTGACTTCACTATGACTCGTCATCTGACACATGGGGCTTCGCTATGGCCATCTCCTCCTTACTCGCCGCAATCATCTTACACTTCTGCAAGCACACATGCACCACACTGCGGTAAGACATCTACCCAGACAAACACACCAAGAGAGCAAGATCTATGTGTAAATATTAGACCACAAGAGGTCTAGGGCGTGAGAGGTTCTCTGACCTCAGTGAGTTCCTTGATGGTGTGGATATTGGCCTGCTGTGTCACCTTCCTCTTCACCTCCTCTATGTGGTCCAGGTTGAGAGTGGGTGTGGGTGGGGCCAGGCAGGGAGGGGGCTTGTTGGTTATGGTGGGCAGAGGGGGCATGGAGGGCATGGAAGCCAACGCGCCCATGTTGGTGAGGGCCGCGGTCATGGTGGCAGCCGTCATGCTGGCCATGGCAGCGCTCATGGTCATGTTAGACATGGGCATGTTGGGCATGCCAGGCATTCCCATGGGCATGTTGGGCATGTTAGGCATGCCCATGGGCAGATTGAGAGGCAAGGGTAGGGGCAGTGACAAGGGGGTGGGAGACGGTGTAGGCAGGGGCAGCTGGAGGATAGCTTTGGGTCTCAGGCTCTCAGGGATGGGCACCCCTGCCTTGGCGCACATGGCAGCAGCATTGGCCTTGGCAATCTCCAGGAGCTGGTCCTTGTCTGGGAGCAGAGAGTGCAGAAGGGGGTCGAAAGACCCAGCAAAGACACAGCAAGATGGACAGAAGAAGAAAAATCAGTTAGTGAATACAAATAAAGTGGATGCACAAATTCTCCACACAGACAAAAGTGGGTTTGTGTGTGACAGTGCGCAGCGGCGGAATGGACATCTCACCGAGCTCTGTGAGGCGCGGAGGGGTCTTGCTGGCGCTGCGACGGGCGCGAGAGGTGGAGCGACGCTGCTTGCGGAGGATGAGGATGGGGGAGTGGCTGGGCTCTCGTTTCCAGCGGTCCCGCCGGTCGAACGAGCGGCTCCGAAACACGGGCCTGCGGCGCCGAGACCTAGACCGCCGTCTGCGGTCGGGAGAGCGGGACTTTGATCGCTTGTTTCGGTCTGTGGACCGGGACCTCTTCCTCCGGCCAGGGGAACGAGACCTGGACCTCCTTTTGCGAGCTGGGGAACGGGACCTGGACCTCTTGGTTCTGGGTCTGGACTTGGAGCGAGATTTCCTGCGGCGTGCGGCTGACCTGGATCGAGACCTGCGCCGCCGGGCTGGACTCCTGGACTTGGAGCGCCTCTTTTTTCTTTCCACAGGAGATCTGGAATTTCTCCTTCTCACTGGGGACTTGGACCTGTGATTATAGAAAGCAACAGCAACAAACCGTTACTCTTAGATCCTCTCCAAACATGTCGTTAGTCACCAGCTTGAAAAAAACAGAAACCAACATCAAAGTATCTTAACAAAACAGACAAGTAGAAACAGACCTGGATTTATTTCTTCTTTTAGATTCGTCTTTTCCAGATTTCGAAGGGGAGCGCCTGGGAGATGAAGTGGAGCGTGACAGCTTCCTGCGGGCAGGTGAGCGGGACAAGGAAAGCTTCTTCCTAGCGGGAGATGCTGAGGTGGAGGTCTGATGTTTCGATGTGGCTGTCTTCTCAACAGAAGACTTGGTCTCCTTGTCAGAGCTATCTGACTGCTCCGCACTGGGTTCAGGAGAACCAGACCTGGAGGCAGCAGCAGCATCATCCTCTCTCTCCTCAGACGAGCTGGCTGGGCTGCTCTCCCCTGCAGGCTGTGCTGGGCCTTTCTCTGAGGCTGTGTCAGCTGAGGCGCTATGGTTGTTGCTCTGGCCAGTGAGTTTCGTCTCGAAGGCAGACTTGGCTGTTGAATCAGGGGCAGGGGCCAGAGGCAAGGGCTTCCATGGTCCGGCTGCCACTGCCACTACAACTTGCTCATGATCAGCTTCCTCCACTTGCTCCTGATCGGCTGCCACTACCACTTGCTCCTGATCAACTGCCCCCACTTGCTCCTGATCAGCAGCCCCCACTTGCTCCTGATCGGCTGCGCCTACGAGGCTCTTCTCTGCCACAGAATCTTCTGTGGAAGCTCCCTCGGGTTGAGCAGGGGACTCGTGGTCCTTAGCAGGAGTCCTAGATTGAGAACGAGCTGGAGACACACTTTCTGATTGCCTGTCGCTGGACACAGATCTGGATTTGTCTTGGCTGAGGGACTTAGACTTTGATCGCCCGCTCCTCACAGGTGACTTGGACTGCCTGCCACCAGCTACAGGTGATTGAGATTTGGACCTATAACGTGTTGCTGATGCGGACCGGGACTTGGATTGCTTTCTCATCCTTGGTGACCTGGACTTCCCCCGGATCCGCCTGGGAGACGGGGAACGCCGTCTTCGAACAGGGGACCTGGACTTGGTTCGTTTCTTGGGACTCCGGGTCCTAGAGCGCCGGCCCTTCCTCAGGATGACGACCGAGCGTGAGCGGGTCCTCCTGCTCCTCCGGACTGACCGAGACCGAGACCTACGGGATCTGATGGGCGGGGATCTTTTTCTGCGAGGAGGTGATGGGGTTGGAGAACGCCGTCCTCGTTTCACTGAGCGAGACCTGGAGCGCCGAGACCTCCTAGATCTGGAGATCGAACGGCGGAGCCGGGCTGGCGAACGGGATCGAGAGCGCCTGCCAACTCGTCGGGGAGACCTGGTTCTGGACCTACGGGCACGACCTACACGAGGCCTGGATGTAGAACGTCGAGCTCTCCTTGGAGACAGGGAAGGTGACCTACGACCTCGTCTGGGTGATCTGGAAGACCTTCTCCTGGGAGAGGGGGAGAGGGAGCTTCGACCCCTCCTCGGGGAGGGAGACAGTGACTTACGCCTGGACCTCTTTGGGGATCGGGACTGCCGCCTTTTTGGTGACGGAGACCGGCGCCCTGTCTTGGGAGAAGATGATCGTTTCGCCTTAGGACTCCTCCGGGGGCTGGAGGGGGACCGGGCATGGTCAGACGCAGGGTGATCAGAGGATTGCTTGGGGCTCGGTGAGTCACTGACACTGGACCTAGACCTTTTTATATCAGCCCCGGGGCGCATGGGGGAGCGTGACAGTGATCTGGAAGGGTTTCGGTCCTTGACCTTTGCCCTTTGGCTTGCATTAGCCTCCTTCAGGTTGGCCTCATCTCTCTGTGAGCCCTCCAGCTTGGGGATGATATCAGGCAGCTCCTGAGCATGGGTGAAGCTGCCGTTTCCTGGCTGCTCTTCTCCCTTGGCAGCTTGGTGGTTATCCTGATCTATAGAAGGTGCTAAGTCCTCTACTGGAGCAGGGCACTCCTTCACTCCGGCCTCTAGTGGCTCCTCATCTGAAGGCTCGCCTTTCACAGCTGGAGCCTCTTCTGTGTGGCCCCGGGTCAAGTTGGCAGAAGGATGCCTGTCCTCTCGCCTGGTCTTGATCACAATGGGGGAGAGCTTGGCTCCAGGTGGAGCTCTGTCTTCAGACACCACTGGCTTACCTTCTCCCTCGGACTCAGACCCTGAAGCGGAGGTGCTGTCTGACGGAGAGTGGGATTTCCTCTCTTGTTTCTCTTCCTTCTTCTTCTTCTTTTTCCTCTTTTTGGCTGCATGTTTTTTATGTTTTTTGGTTTTGCCATCTCCCTCTACATCCTGTGGATCTACAAGGGAAGTGACAAAAGGCTTTTTATATAAAAGAGAATGTGCGGCAAATTACACAAAATAAGGCAAGGAGTTTGGGCAAACACTGAACCACAGGAATGTCTAAAGTTTGAAACAATGTGATCTGTTTTCACTATTATCAAAGGACACATCAAACACCCTACTGAGAATCCAACAAGTGTCCAGAATCACAAACCTGTGATCAAGTCCCTTGTTCCTTCCTCCTTGGCATCAACTGGCTCTCCTGAAGCAGAGATGGCTGGTCGTGCATTCCTCGCACTAAAAACAGTCAAATCATTTTAATTCTTGTTGAAAACAGAGAACTTCTGGGATGGACAAACAATTGTCAATTTGTCGAAATGCAAAAATTGCAATTGTATAATTTCCCCCCCATTCATATCAGTTTCAGAGCAACAATTATTTAACAAAAATAATAATAAAAGGCCAGATACTAGAAGCTGCTATGTCCTCATCAAATACAAAATGTCCTGTCAGGGAGCATCCTAACCTGGCTCTTGTTCTCATGGCCCGTGGAGGCTCTGGTTCGGATTCTGGGGCAGACTCAGAACTGCTCTCTCGCTCTCCCTTTCGCTTCTTCTTCTTCTTCTTGCTCTTGTGTTTTTTGTGCTTCTTGTTCTTCTTGTGGGGCGTCTCGCTGCCCTCGTTTGCTGCTTTCTCTCCTGTGGAATGGTCCCTCTCCTGAAGATCTTCCTCACCTGCAGACAGGATTTATACACTGTGTGTCAGTAACAATTAACAACATTTTTAAGAAACCTAATGAGACAGAGGCTCTGGCCCTGTACAGAGCTGAGAGAACTGTCAGCGCAAGCAAAATGAGAACTGACACTTCATCTTAAATTATACCATGTTAGTACAAATGATGAGCATGTGCATCTTCAATTTAACTCCACTGTTGCAAATGTAAATCACTGTAAATGGCAGATACTAAGAGCAGGTGACCAGTAACACACTTTCTGATTTTCAATTGTCTTTTTTTGTCACTCACCTGGTTGGGTGTCTACTGCACACTCCATTGCCAAAAACTGGCCAGTTACACACCCTGAAACAGCTCGTTGCACAAAAAGTGACTCTAGTGGTACCCTGATGTGAACAAACAAAGAAAAAGATGTTTAGTAAAATGAAATAAATGTAATCATTTATAAAGAATACAGCCAAGTTTCAGAGTAAATCTTTAAACTACATATTTAACTGCATGGTTAGAAACAGGCTGTGATCTAAATTTTTAACACATCAAATGTGTCTACCATAGTAAGTAGGCTGCATTACAAAAACGAAGGAAACCCGCAGAAAACATCTTGATATAACTGTAACAAGCTTCCAAAGGCAACTTTACAACATCTTTCATTTTCAGACTGCTAATAACAGCACCAATAGACGCTATAACTATTTTACAATGAGCAAATGAGTATTCTTGTTCTGAATGTGGGGCTTCTGTAGTTGGCTACAGAATAGTTGAAGTTACACCATGAATAACAGATTTACATCCATGTCTAATATCACACAATCCATCACTAATCAACGACCCAGGCTATTCATTTGAAGGCTAAATCATTGTGTGATCACTGTAGCAAGCTAATCAAGAGCACCCCAGTCACACTTGTGTTGGTTTGGTTACCGCTAGCGTTGATGCTAAGCTAATCAGTTAGCTAGCTGACATAGCGGGTTAGCTAATAAAACATGCGTTACAATTTAGCTTAGCTTAGACATTTTTCAGGGCAGTCGTTTCAACAGTGTGTTATGGTTAGCCGTGTTACGTTTGCTTTACTAACTCACTACTTGCTCAAATGTATGAATAAAACCATTTATGCTATGTAACGGCACGCTAACAAAGCCTGTAAGTTCTCACCGTTCGTGTTAGCTTCTTAGCGGGTAACGTCTCAGTCTCGTCGTGTCCAGCGTTAAGATAGCTAATGTTGAGGATCTCAAACCTTATAGTTCATCAAATTTACATTAGGTCCACCTGAGTGAACTGTTTGGAAGCAGATATATGCGAAATTGTCTCATCCGAGTTTCTTATCCTTTTACTTTTAAAAGGGTTACGGAATCCAAGAAATTAATGGATGCTAACGCTATCGTCTACCTGCGTCGCCATGACAGTAGCGCGAGGCTCTTTGCAACCCAGAATGCCTTGTCGCGCGGCAAGGGTAGAAGCGTCATCTCCATGGCAACATTTTTTCTTCTTCCTGTCTAAACCGTTTATTTTCAGATGAAGATAGAGAATATATTAGGTAACAGCAATATTAATTCAATTCACGAATAGGTGGTACGACAGAGTATTGGCTTTTACATTTATTTATTTAGCAGACGCTTTTATCCAAAGCGACTTCCATGATGAGAGCTTTACAAAAGAGCATCGGTGATAGATCATTCTGATAGTCCCAAACATTGCTGGTTTATAAATTATGAGAAAAATATCGTGAGAAACCAAACAAGTGTCAAAGGAAAGAGCCGTAAGAGCATAGTTAGAATTAAATAAATGCATTTTAAAAGGGCAACAGTGTAGCTGTAGGAAAGCAAGCAGTAACAATATCAACAATATACCTCGCTGCGAGTACAACAATTTCAAACTCAGGTTAGAACTGGGCAAATAGCAACAATTCCCTCAATAAAGAGTCGTATTATAATTTTTAGCACTATATATAGTTTTTAATGGATTAAAAATACCTTATTCTGAAGAAATAAAGCTTAGCTGCAAAAACTATAAGCAGTATTTTCATACACCTTCTCAATGTTGATCGCAACCAACATTTGATAGCATTAAGGTTTACATGCTAACTGTCATATTTGTTTATCATTTATTGCAACTAGTCGCTAGTTATCGAGGTATGAATAGGACGTGGATCTGACAATTCCTGTGCCATTTTTTTGCCATTAGGATTCGCATCTAAGATCGTTTGGTCACCCTTCCTTGCCTATTTCGTAACGTTCTTCAGTACAGCATATCGCACTACACAAATTGTCCATTTTTACAAGGGTCCTTTAGGAGGCGCACTGATTCACCTGTCTGTAGCTCAATCAACCATCCTGAGCAGGTGTACTGTAAACGCGCGTTTACACTCGATATTTTGAAATATTTCGTATTCAGATTTAATGTAGAGTTATTTCTCCCTCAAACCTTTTTAAATGTAAACTTATAGTTTCTCCTGATAAAAGTAAAAAGTAAAGATAAAAGTAAACAAAAACAAAAAAACGTCTGGAAGAGACGTACGGAAACCAGTTTCACTTTTTCAAGCAATGGCTGTACGAAGTGTTATTTTATTTATTGGCGTTTACTTTGGTGAGTAACTTAAAAGGAAAAGTTGTGGAAAAGGACCGAGAACTCTCTCCTTGTCCATCAGGGAGACTGACGTCCGACTGGCGATCAGATCCGGGGTTGGAAGACCATCTCAGATCGATGTCCACTGGCACCAGGTCCAACATTGGCCGATGACCACGCATGTGCTGAGAGCTCAGTCCCCCCATACCAAAGGGAGGTATGGAGGGGAGGACAGTGAGACGGAGTAGAGGAGATGTTAGAGAGTGCAAGGAACAGCTAACAGTTATAGCAATATTCAGAATGAGGTCCCCACCGGTCAGTGTGGGCTAATGCAGCAATTAAAAAGACCAATAAAGGGGCTATTGACGCAGCCTTACCAAGACAGCACCAGCCCCCTCAGTTGGAACATAAATCTGTTTCAAGAAAGAACATTTCTTAAGATATTTTTTTGTTTTTTGTTTTGTTTTGAAAGATAGTATTTTTAGAAAGCCATGTCTCCTGTCGTCTCTAACTGTACGGTTTTACTAAGCTAACTACACTAACCTAATAACTCCCACCGTAAATGGTGTTCTAAACTGATGAAACAGTGTCTTTCAAGCATCCGCTCATTCTATGTTTCTCTGTTAGGGAGACAGGATGACTGGAATGGACATAAGACGCAGGAGAACATTGACGAGACTGAAGATAACGTTCACAAAGCCACACTCCCTCAGTACTCAGCAAACAAGCACTACCACAACAAGCACAAAGTGAAGCAAAGAATGTTAGAAACATTCACTTAACACCTGGAACTGACAGGGATTCATATCATGGTAACAAATCTGAGGAATGTGAAGAGGAGCATAAAGATGGAGCAGCCAGACAGAAGATGAAGTCCTCTGCAGGGATGGAGGCAGGGGATGTGTGGGAAAAGAAACCTGAAGGGGGGGATGATACTACTTTGCGGATGGGTAGAAGCATGGAGACAGAGGATGCAGAAAATAAGAAATCCACTGAAGATGTGGGGAATATGGGGCAGCCACCCATGAAAGAGGAAAAGGTAGGCACAGATGAGAGTGTAGAGAAAGAGATCGGTCGGTTTGAATACTGGAAGAAGCGGGATGAGGAATATAGGAAAATACACGGAGGTGGTATGACGGTAGGCAGTCAGATGGAGGAGGCAGGGTCAGATGAGCATGGAGAAACTGGACATCAGAAACAACCAGACACAGACAAAATTGGACAAACTGGGTTGCTGGAAAACCCGAGCGATCCCACACAGCTTGGGTCGGAACCAGAGTCTATCAAAAATATGCTTGAGACAAATACAGAATTAAAATGCGAGGCTCCAGTTGAGGGTCATCAGGTTGAAAACTCTGAGAGCTTTTCAGCTTCTCCTGGGGGAGAGCAAGGCGATGAAGATGGGTTGAATGACACAGAAAAGGGGATGGAGACAAGGGATGGGAATACAGAGCAAAAAACTAATGATGGAGGAATTGTCGAAGATGTCATGGACCAAAATGGAGAGGAGGCCATTGTAGAAGCAGAGCAAGAGAAAGACCTCAGTGATTCAGAGACACAGAGCTCCAAATAGGATCCGATAACTGCAAACACACCAGACGCGGTAGTTGTCTCCAAGCCTGCAGAACTGAGTCAAGTCCAACCAGAACCAAATGACTCAAAAGCTGGAAGAGACGTGGCCCTATGTCAACAGCCAAAGCCAAGCTCTTCTTCTTCCACCTCTCCTGGGGAGTTAGTAGGGAGTGAAGGATCAAAGGAGGCAGAAGAAGGGATGAAGGCAGGGGATGTGGCCCATGGCAGATCTAGGGGGGGGGCGAGGGGGTTGAGGGGGGTCCGCGCCCCCGGGCGCAAAGTTAGAAGGGGCGCAAAAATGTGGGCGGGGCGCATTACATTAATCCGCCCCTGGGCGCGTGATACCCTAGATTCGCCACTGGATGTAGGTGAAAAGAAAACTGAAGGGGGGGTGATACTCTTATGGAGACGGATGAAAGCATGGAGACGGAGGATGCAGAAAATAAGAAATCCGCTGAAGATGTGGGGAATATGGAGCAGCCATCTATGAAAGAGGAAAAGGTAGGCACAGATGAGAGTGAAGAGGAAGATCCAGACAGTATGTTAGAAGCTTTAGTCAGATTGAAGAGGCAGATTCAGATGATCAGGAGGATAAGGGAACATCTTCCCAACTTGGAAGATTGATGCACGAAGTCTCTCTACAACGCAGATTACACTTGAACACACAAACCTCATCTACACTGATAACTCCACACATCATCCAATGCCTTCGCCTGCTTTTTGTTGTTTGCTTATCTGTCTGCTGAGGTGGGTTTTTGGGCAGGTTTTGGCCTGTTGTTTTTTTCTTCTCTCCTTCATGTTATCCTGATTTCAGAAGACCTGTGCGCCGATAAATTGACTTTGTTGTGTTGCATCGGTGGTCATTGTCCTGCCAAAGAGTTTCCCCAAGGGGATGTATAAGAATACATTTAACAGACAAATTTTTATCAAGAGCGACTAACAGCATGTACAAGGACATTCCCCCTGAGGCAAGTAGGGTGAAGTGCTTCAAGGACACAATCGTGTGTGATGTTGTCACAGCCAGGGTTTGAACCAGATACTTTCTGATTACTAACCCAATGCCCTAACCAACTGCACAAAAAGACTCCCAAATACTGGTGAAGGTTGAATTTATTCTCACAGTTTTCCTGTCTACTTTGAACATTTTCTCAGGCACTTTACTAGACAGATCAGACTCATTCTATAAAATATGATAAACTGGGATGATGATGAGGCATTTAAAACCCAAATATGTTTTAGTTGGTGCTTGGGAAAGGTGTTGATAAAATGTATTTAAAAGGAATGACATGCCCCACCCCACTTTCCATTACAACTTTGCAATGTTGTTTCACTGTCTGCAAGAGTCATGAGGTGAAATAGACACATATGTTGGATGTGTCAACTGAAATGTTTAAAGTAATGAGTAATGAAGTAATGAGTTTAAGACGCGACAAAATTGTTTCAATGCAATACTACTGTATTGCCACTAGGTAAACAACTTGTGAGTTCCTGGTGAAATGTTGAACGTCTCAATACAACTGTTTTGGTTAAATTGTTTCAATGCAATATCACTTTATTGGCACCAGGGGGTAGTGTTCTATTGCTTTTCTTTTGAACAGACAACTGATCGAATATTCAGAATACTTTATTATATCAAGATAAATATCAAGAGCTCTGGATTTAGCAAGAATCTGCGAACAAAGGATTTGTTTTAGGGACAAAAACTATAACCTCTTCATGATGAACTGATTCCTGCTCTTAGATCTGGCTGCTGATGTATATATTTTTTTCAATGGAGAACATAGGTAAAGTACAAATGAGAGCAAAGAGAACAGTTATAATCAGAATCAGAATCAGAATCAGAATGGGGGTTTATTCGCTATGCAAGATAAACAAACATAGAATTTACTTTGGCAGGAATGAGCAAACATAGAACATAAATGTGGCCTACTAATAAAATGAAAATGAATACCATATATAGCTATATTCAATATTACGTGCAATATTTCAAGCGTCCATGTTGTTCAAAAGTCCCCCATGGTGGTCTTCTTGTTCCTACGTACAACGGGCAATACTCTTTAATATTATTTACGTGCAGTATAACTGTCTATGTGTCTCTCACTTCACATTCAAGACAGGAACCACTTCACTTAACCACGTACTTGACTTATCTTTTTATTCAAGTATCTTTTTCATGTTGTACTATATTGTGTCCCCTTTATTGTTATTACCCTGCAACTATGTGTGCTGTACTTTACCCTGCTGCTGTTGTGAACGGCCATTTCTACTGCTGGGGGACAAATAAAGGTTTTCTTATCTTAACAGAGTTTACCAAGCCCTGTACTTCCTCCATCATGTCAAAAAATACAACCAGTTAACTTGTCTTGTTAACTTGGCACCAACATGATCTAGTTGTTTAAAGCTGGATAGTGAAATCTGGACAGTGTTAAACTGACAGTTGGTTTTCTGAACATTTAAAAACTGCAAACAACTACTGCCCACTGTTGTGTTAGTTGGTCACTGAGCAGTTTGCAAGAGGCTTTAAGTAGCCCTACGCTAATAGTCACCAAACACGTTTCGATTCAAGAAATGCCTGCCGTCTACTCCACATCTTGGATTTAATAATGTAATTTTATTTCAATAATTTCGTAATGTTCTTAAGTATCATATCGCACTACACAAATTGCAGAATCACTAAGCTGTTTAATGACTCCAATTGTCCAATTTTACAAGGGTCCTTTAGGAGGCGCACTGATTCACCTGTAGCTCATTCAACCATCCTGATCCTACCTGTACTGTAAACACGCCTTTACACTCGATACTTTGAAATAATTTGTTATTCAGATGTAATATAGTTACTTCTCCCAAAAACATTTTTTAAATGTAAACTTATAGTTTATGCTGATAAATAGTCAACTTGTCTACCGTCGATGCAGAAAAAAACTTTCTGAAAGAGACGAACGGAAACCAGTTTCACTTCTTCATGCAATGGCTGTACGAAGTGTTATTTTATTTATTGGAGTTTACTTTGGTGAGTATTTTGCATTAAGTTGTTTATACTATATATATATCCATCGTGTAGTTAATTTAATTAAGTTAATGTAAACTGGACCTGGATAGGTAGACTAGCATAGCACGATAGCTGCACCAGATATAAGCCCGTGTAATGATTAATTAAAAAATAATCTTTTATTACTTTTTCCCCCCTCAACAAATTAACCACAGCACTATCGGGCTAACCTACTTTTAGTCAATATTTCTCATTAATCAGACATGTCTCATTACTTGTTCGACAGACGGTTCCTCAGAGTAGCCTCGGCAATCTTATAAACGTTCAAAGTTTGAAAGGTTCGAAGTTCTGCACTGAGGTCTTTCACACAACAGTGTGGAGATACGTATCTTTATTCTTAAAAACCATGGGACTGTTGCCGCTAGTATACCGTCAATTATTAGATCTCAGAGAAACAAACAACAATCTATTGTGTTTTATTGATTTCAGGGTTTGGAAAGGCTGCAGACCCAGAGTATGCAAAACTCGGAGGGACGATCACATTGGTCCCAACTTTCACTGGACAAATGGACGAGATCTTGTGGCGACATGGTGACAATCTTGACAAGGTGGTGGAGTTTGATGGTCGCCAGAACAAGGAGTTTAAGTCTTTTGTGGGTAGGACCGTCTTAGACTTTGTCACAGGAGAGCTCAAGATCAGTGCCCTCACTGCTGAAGACAGTGGACTGTATCGGTTAGAAGCGTACATCAACAACCATCTGCAGTACTCAAACCATGAAGTGCAGGTCATCGGTAAGTTTGTGTGGAAACTGTGTTATACTTCATTCATAAGCTATTTAAAGGCTATAGAAAACTGCACACCTGCATGCACATTGATTACACATTGATAGCCCAGATTATTAACCACATTGAATGTCATCAGATCTCTAAATTCCAGGCTATTGAATAGAATAGCCTACTATATTTAAGTGTATTGCTGACACACATGCCGAACCACATCCATAACCACTATTACGTGTAATATTATTGCGCAATATTAAGCAGTTGTGTGCAACTATTACATGCAATGTTCTTTAATTTTACTGTATTTGTTATACTTTAACTTTGTACTCTTAGTGCTACACTGTACCTTGCTGCTGTTGTAAACTGCAATTCCCCCACTGTGGGACACATAAAGGATTATTTTATCTTCTTCATAGCTGAAGTGGCACAACCCACCATTATTTGTGAGATCAACGATACCAAGACTGCTTCCATGGCAACACTGCAGTGCAATGCAGACCGTCAAGATCAACAATCCCCAATAACATATAACTGGGAACGTTTGGAGGACACATTGCATGGCTCTGTATCGAGTGATCAAAAGTTGTCCATTGCTGTTAAGGACAGACATGACGAGGCAGTCTTCCAGTGTTCAGTTAGCAACCTTGTTAGTAAGAAACAGGCCCAATTTCAAGTGAAGAACTGCTTTACAGGTAACGCATCATTCTTAACCTTGTTTTTTGTCCACACTATAAATGCAATGCACATCTGTGAGTGTTAATCTATTGTGAACTAACAACTGCAATATTGTTGTTTTACTGTTTAGAGGAAAGCTCATCTACAGCACTGGCGGTCGGCCTTTCCATGTTGTTCCTGATCATTTTACTGATTGTTCTGGGCTCGTTGCTTTATTATAGGAGACACAGGAAAGGTAAGATCCTTCTCACTGAACAGAAGGCCCTCACATGGTTGAAGATGGAGTTGTCTTATTAGTTGTCAGATGGTTCCTTACTGTATGTCTGATGGCAATCTTTGTTTTTACTCCAACTTCGTTTTTGTTTTTACTGATTGATAGCAAAAGCTGCCGGCAACAAGCAAGATGATGTGGAAGTTCCTCTGGTGCAGACATCCAAGTCTGCAGAACATAGCAAGGTCCAACCAGGACCAGATTACTCAAGTCAACAGCCAGAGCCAGGCACTGTCAAACGCCTCAAAGAATACTTTTCTAACGCTCACAAAGCCACACTCCCCAGCAAACAAGCGTCTAAGTCTGCAGATCCGAGTCAAGTAAAATCAGACTTGAATCAGTCAGAGCAAGCCCAAGACTTATCTCAACAGGTTAAGATTTTAGTTCAGAGTCAAACAAAGCCAACAGATACAAGCCCCTTGAAACTGACAAGTGACACACATCCCCCGGCTCCAAATTCTACACAACCCTCAGCCGAATGCAACACGTCTGCTCAACCCTCATCCCCCCAAGTCAGCCTGCAGTCAGACCAGAACACATTACAACCCAGACCTGAACAAGGGACAGTACCAGATCAGAAACTAGCAGAGTCTGTGGAAGTCAGTCTCCCTGACCAGAAGAGTGGAGTGGCCGCAGGTGAATTAATAACCAAAGAACCCAAAGATCAGGCTGTACCAGAACCAGATTGTGAAATTGTAAAAGCAGAGCAAAAGAAAGACAGTATTTCACAGACACTGAACTCCAAAGAGGATCCGATAACTGCAAACACACCAGGCAAAGTCGGACACCTCGTCTCATTCTTTAGTCCTCAGAAGAGTGCAGTAGCCGCAGGTGAATTAGTAACCAAAGAACCCACAGATCAGGCTGTACCAGAACCAGATTGTGAAATTGTAAAAGCAGAGCAAAAGAAAGACAGTATTTCACAGACACTGAACTCCAAAGAGGATCCGATAACTGCAAACACACCAGCTGTCTCCAAGTCTGTAGAACAGAGTCAGGTCCAACCAGACCCAAATGACTCAAAAGCTGAGCGAGACGTGGACCCATGTCAACAGCCAAAGCCAAGCTCTTCTTCCACCTCTCCTGGGGAGTTAGTAGGGAGTGATGGATCAAAGGAGGCAGAAGAAGGGATGGAGGCAGGGGATGTGGGTGAAAAGAAAACTGATGGGGGGGATGATACTTCTTTGGGGATGGATGGAAGCATGGAGACGGAGGATGCAGAAAATAAGAAATCCGCTGAAGATGTGGGGAATATGGAGCAGCCATCCATTAAAGAGGAAAAGGTAGACACAGATGAGAGTGAAGAGAAAAATCCAGACAAGGGGGAGAAGGCCAATGTTTCAAGCCCGGTTGTTGCAGTAGGAACAGATGGGAAAAATGCAAATATAGAGCTAGATTTAAAAAAAGACAAAGGTGGTGTAAAGGTAGACAGTCAGATGGAGGAGGCAGGTTCAGATGAGCAGGGAGAAACCGGACATCAGAAACAACCAGACACAGACAAAATGGGACAAACTGGGTTGCTGGAACACCGGAGCAATCCCACACAGCTTGTGTTGGAACCAGAGGCTATCAAAAATATGCTTGAGACAAATACAGAATTAAAATGTGAGGCTCCAGCTAATGGTCATCAGGTTGAAAACTCTAAGAGCTTTTCAACCTCTCCTGGAGGAGAGGAAGGCGATGAAGATCGGTTTAATGACACAGAAAAGGGGATGGAGACAAGGGATGGGAAAACAAAGCAGAAAATTAATGATGGAGAAATTGTCGAAGATGTCATAGACCAAAATGAAGAGGAGGCCATTGTAAAAGCAGAGCAAGAGAAAGACCTCAGTGATTCAGAGACAGTGACCTTCAAAGAGGATCAGATAACTGCAAACACATCAGCTGCTGTAGCTGTCTCCAAGCCTGCAGAACTGAGTCCGGTCCAACCAGAACCGAATTACTCAAAAGCTGAGAGAGACGTGGACCCATGTCAACAGCCAAAGCCAAGCTCTTCTTCTTCCACCTCTCCTGGGGAGTTAGTAGGGAGTGATGGATCAAATGAGGCAGAAGAACGGATGGAGGCAGGGGATGTGGGTGAAAAGAAAACAGAAGGGGGGGATGATACTTCTTTGGAGATGGATGGAAGCATGGAGACGGAGGATGCAGAAAATCAGAAATCCGTTTAAGATGTGGGGAATATGGAGCATCCATCTATGAAAGAGGAAAAGGTAGGCACGGAGGAAGAGTCAGTTATATTTAATGACTGGTTGGTGATGGAAGAAGAGAATTATGTCAAAACATACATGGGTGGTATGAAGGTAGACAGTCAGATGGAGGAGGCAGGTTCAGATGAGCAGGGAGATAAAACAGAAGAGAAAGATAAGGGAACAGAACAGGGTGAGACAAATTGGAAGCTGGAACACTGGAAGGATACTGATGAATTGCAAAGTAGAAAACACTGAAAGGTACAGGAAGCTAGGCAGTCTGAGAGGATTTTCAATTCAGGCAAGCAGAGTGGAGAGGCAGGGATGGCAGGGATTGTTGTGAACATTTTAACGTAACGTTGTGAACGTTAATTTAACATTTTCAGATTAAACTTTTTCTCTGTATGCCAGTTTTTGTTTGTTGTATTATTTTTTAATGTAATTTGTAATTAATGTAATTATTTGTTTAGGAATTTCTTCATGATTTCTTTTTTAAATATACAATAGCAAAAAATGGGTGGGAATAAACTTTTTACTTTTGCTTCTTGAGCTGTTTTTTCACATGCAAACACATCATGAATTCCTGATAAAGACCTGCTAGTGAGATATCTGGAGTTGAGTAAAAACTTGGGTATGGGGGTGCTGGGAAAGAGGTTTGGGAAGGAAGAATACATTTAACAGACAATGTTATCAAGAGCGACTAACAGCAAGTACAAGGACATTCCCCTTCAGGCAAGTAGGGTGAAGTGCTTTACCCAAGGATATAATTGTGTGTGATGTTGTCACAGCCAGGGTTTGAACCAGGTACTTTCTGATTACTAACCCAATGCCCTAACCAACTGCACAACATGACTCCCAAATACTGGAGAAGGTTGAATTTCTTGTCCCAGTTTTCCCGTCTACTTTGATCATTTTCCCACGCACTTGACTAGACAGATTCAGTGAAACTAGACTAGACTCATTCAATGAAATAAGATAAACTGGAATGATGAGAGGCATTTAAAAACAAAATATGTTTGAGTCGGTGCTTGGGAAAGGTGTTGATAAAATGTATTTAAGGACTGACATGCCCCACACCATTTACCACACTCAGGGAAATCTGTGCTTGAACACTTTTCATTACAACTTTGCAATGTTGCTTCACTGCCTGCAAGAGTCATGAGGTGAGATAGACACATGTGTTGGATGTGTCAACTGAAATGTTTTAAAGTAATGAGTAATGAAGTAATGAGTTTAAGACGTGACCAAATGGTTTCAATGCAATACCACTGTATTGTCCCCTTTATTGTTATTACCCTGCAACTCTGTGTGCTGTACTTTACCCTGCTGCTGTTGTGAACGGCAATTTCCCCTCCAGGGGGACAAATAAAGGTTTTCTTATCTTAACAGAGTTTACCAAGCCCTGTACTTCCTCCATGTCAAACAAGACAACCTGTTAACTAGTCTTTTTTAAGTAGGCAACAAAATGAGAGTTGTTTACGGCTGGATAGTGAAGTATGTACAGTGTGAAACTGGCAGTTGGTTGTCTGAACATTTAAAAACTGCAAACTGCTGCCCACTGTTGTTGTTTGGTTAGTTGGTCATTGAGCAGTTTGCAAGAGGCTTTAAGTCATAGACATTAGAAAGTAGCCCTACGCTGAACCGTTGAAACAACTAATAGTCACCAAACACCTTTCGATTCAAGAAATACCTGCCGTCTATTCCACATCTTGGATTTAACGACTGAATTTTATTTAAATAATTTCGTAATGTTCTTCAGTATCATATCGCACTACACAAGTTGTCCAGTTTTACAAGGGTCCTTTAGGAGGCGCCCTGATTCACCTGTAGCTCAATCAACCATCTTGAGCGCACCTGTACTGTAAACGCGCGTTTACACGATATTTTGAATAATTTCCTATTCAGATGTAATATAGAGTTATTTCTCCCTCAAACCTTTTTAAATATAAACTTACAGTTTATGCTGATAAATAGTCAACTTGACTCGCCGATGAAGAAAAAAACTTTCTGGGAGAGACGTACGGAAACCAGTTTCACTTCTTCAAGCAATGGCTGTACGAAGTGTTATTTTATTTATTGGAGTTTACTTTGGTGAGTAACTTAAAATTATTTTGCATTAAGTTGTTTATAATATATCCATCGTGTAGTTTGGACCTACATTTAATTAAGTTAATGTAAACTGGACCTGGGCAGGTAGATAGCTGTACCAGATATAAGCCCGTGTAATGATTAACTTTTATGACTCCCTTTGTCCTCCAACGAATTAACCACAGCACGATCGGGCTAACCTACTTTTAGTCAATATTTCTTATTGTTTATTAATCAGACATGTCTCATTACTTGTTAGACAGACCGTTCCTCACAGCAGCCTCGACAATCTTATAAACGTTCAAAGTTTGAAACGTTCAAAGTCTGCTCTGAGGTCTTTCAATCAACAGTGTGGAAATACGTATCTTTATTCTTACAATACTTGGAACTGTTGCCGCTCGAATACCGTCAATTATTAGATCCCAGAGAAACAAACAACAATCTAGTGTGTTTTATTGATTTCAGGGTTTGGAAAGGCTGCAGACACACAGTATGCAAAACTCGGAGGGACGATCACATTGGTCCCAACTTTCACTGGACAAATGGACGAGATCTTGTGGAAACATAATGGTGACAAGGTGGTGGAGTTTGATGGTCGCCAGGACAAGGAGTTTAGGTCTTTTGTTGGTAGGACCGTCTTAGACTTTGTCACAGGAGAGCTCACGATCAGTGCCCTCACTGCTGAAGACAGTGGACTGTATCAGTTAGTAGCAGACATCGACAACCTTCTGAAGTTCTCAAACCATGAAGTGCAGGTCATCGGTAAGTTTGTGTGGAAACTGTGTTATACTTCATTCATAAGCTATTTAAAGGCTATAGAAAACTGCACACCTGCATGCACATTGATTACACATTGATATCCCAGATTATTAACCACAGTGAATGTCATCAAATCTCTAAATTCCAGGCTATTGAATAGAATAGCCTACTATATTTAAGTGTGAAGAAGTTGTGGCAAAGTCTGCTTTTTGAAGGTGATTTGTTGACATGCGTTTCTTGCGTTTCTTATTGCTGACACTGTTGCCAAACCACATCCATAACCACTATTACGTGCAATATTATTACGCAATATTAAGCAGTTGTGTGCAACTATTATGTGCAATGTTCTTTAATTATGTTCTTAATTACTACCTGAAATTATTCTTTATGTGTAATAACCTAGTTTATCTTTTTACTGTATTTTACTGTATTTTTGTACTTTAACTTTGTACTCTATACTGTACCCTGCTGCTGTTGTAAACTGCAATTCCCCCACTGTGGGACACATAAAGGATTATTTTATCTTCTTCATAGCTGAAGTGGCACAACCCACCATTATTTGTGAGGTCAACGATACCAAGACTGCTTCCATGGCAACACTGCAGTGCAATGCAGACCGTCAAGATCAACAATCCCCAATAAAATATAACTGGGAATGTTTGGAGGACACATTGCATGGCTCTGTATCCACTGATCAAAAGTTGTCCATTGCTGTTAAGGACAGACATGACGAGGCAGTCTTCCAGTGTTCAGTAAGCAACCTTGTTAGTAAGAAACAGGCCCAATTTAAAGTGAAGAACTGCTTTACAGGTAACGCATCATTCTTAACCTTGTTTTTTGTCCACACTATAAATGCAATGCACATCAGTGAGTGTCAATCTATTGTGAACTAACAACTGCAATATTGTTGTTTTACTGTTTAGAGGAAAGCTCATCTACAGCACTGGCGGTCGGTCTTTCCATGTTGTTCCTGATCATTTTACTGATTGTTCTGGGCTTGTTGCTTTATTGTATGATACACAGGAAAGGTAAGACCCTTCTCACTGAACAGAGGGCCCTCACATGATTGAAGATGAAGTTGTCTTATTAGTTGTCAGATGGTTCCTTACTGTATGTCTGATGGCAATCTTTGTTTTTACTTCAACCTCGTTTTTGTTTTTACTGATTGATAGCAAAACCTAACAGTAACAAGCAAGATGATGTGGAAGTTCCTCTGGTGCAAGGTAAGGTTAAGTTTGACAAAGCTCCTATTGTATTTTTTCCTATAGAAAATAATAAAATGAGATGATAGTGTCATCAGACTCACAGAATGTTTTGATTCTTTTGATTGGGAATTAGCTTCCTTAGGAGTATCGAATGCATCCTCTCATTCTATGTTTCTTCGTTAGGGAGACAGGAGGCAGAAGAAGGGATGGAGGCAGGGGATGTGGGTGAAAAGAAAACTGATGGGGGGGGTGATACTTATTTGGGGATGGATGGAAGCATGGAGACGGAGGATGCAGAAAATAAGAAATCCGCTGAAGATGTGGGGAATATGGAGCAGCCATCCATTAAAAAGGAAAAGGAAGGCACAGATGAGAGTGAAGAGGAAGATCCAGGCAGTATGTCAGAAGACTTAGTCAGCTTGAGGAGGCAGGCTCAGATGATAAGGAGGGAAAAACCGAAAAGAAAGAAAAGGAAACATCTTCCCATCTTGGAGAAGGCCAATGTTTCAAGCCCGGTTGTTGCAGTAGGAATGGATGTGAAAAATGCAAATATACAGCAAGATGTCAAAAAAGACAAAGGTGGTGTAAAGGTAGGCAGTCAGATGGAGGAGGCAGGGTCAGATGAGCATGGAGAAACCGGACATCAGAAACAACCAGACACAGACAAAACGGGACAAAATGATTTGCTGGAAAGCCCGAGTAATCCCACACAGCATGAGTCGGAACCAGAGGCTATCAAAATTATGCTTGAGACAAATACAGTATTAAAATGCGAAACTCCAGTTGAGGGTCATCGGGTTGAAAACTCTGAGAGCTTTTCAGCCTCTCCTGGAGGAGAAGATGTGTTAAATGACACAGAAAACGGGATGGACACAAGGGATGGGAAAACAGAGCAAAAAACTAATGATGGAGGAATTGTTGAAAATGCCAGGGACCAAAATGGAGAGGAGGCCATTGTAAAAGCAGAGCAAGAGAAAGACCTCAGTGTTTCAGAGACACTGAACTCCGAAGAGGATCAGATAACTGCAAACACACCAGACGCTGTAGCTGTCTCCATGCCTGCAGAACTGAGTCAAGTCCAACCAGAACCGAATGACTCAAAAGCTGGAAGAGACATGGCCCTATGTCAACAGGAGGGAATGGGGATGGAGGCAGGGGATGTGGGTGAAAAGAAAACTGAAGGGGAGGGTGATACTTCTTTGGGGATGGATGGAAGCATGGAGACAGAGGATGCAGAAAATAAGAAGTCTGCTGAAGATGTGGGGAATATGGAGCAGCTATCCATGAAAGAGGAAAAGGTAGACACAGATGAGAGTGTAGAGAAAGAGATCGGTCCATTTGAAAACTGGAAGAAGCGGGATGAGGAATGTAGGGAAAAAGACAGAGGTGGTATGAAGGTAGGCAGTCAGATGGAGGAGGCAGGGTCAGATGAGCAGGGAGAAACCGGACATCAGAAACAACCAGACACAGACAAAATGGGACAAACTAGGTTGCTGAAAAACCAGAGTAATCCCACACAGCATGAGTCGGAACCAGAGGCTATCAACAATATGCTTGAGACAAATACGGAATCAAAAAGTGAGGCTCCAGCTGAGGGTCATCAGGCTGAAAACTCTGAGAGCTTTTCAACCTTTCCTGGGGGAGAGGAAGGCGATGAAAATGGGTTGAATGACACAGAAAAGGGGATGGAGACAAGGGACGGGAAAACAGAGCAAAAAACTAATGATGGAGAAATTGTTGAAAATGCCAGGGACCAAAATGGAGAGGAGGCCATTGTAGAAGCAGAGCAAGAGAAAGACCTCAGTGATTCAGAGACACTGAACTCCGAAGAGGATCAGATAACTGCAAACACACCAGACGCTGTAGCTGTCTCCAAGCCTGCAGAACTGAGTCAAGTCCAACCAGAACCGAATGACTCAAAAGCTGGAAGAGACATGGCCCTATGTCAACAGGAGGGAATGGGGATGGAGGCAGGGGATGTGGGTGAAAAGAAAACTGAAGGGGAGGGTGATACTTCTTTGGGGATGGATGGAAGCATGGAGACAGAGGATGCAGAAAATAAGAAGTCTGCTGAAGATGTGGGGAATATGGAGCAGCTATCCATGAAAGAGGAAAAGGTAGACACAGATGAGAGTGTAGAGAAAGAGATCGGTCCATTTGAAAACTGGAAGAAGCGGGATGAGGAATGTAGGGAAAAAGACAGAGGTGGTATGAAGGTAGGCAGTCAGATGGAGGAGGCAGGGTCAGATGAGCAGGGAGAAACCGGACATCAGAAACAACCAGACACAGACAAAATGGGACAAACTAGGTTGCTGAAAAACCAGAGTAATCCCACACAGCATGAGTCGGAACCAGAGGCTATCAACAATATGCTTGAGACAAATACGGAATCAAAAAGTGAGGCTCCAGCTGAGGGTCATCAGGCTGAAAACTCTGAGAGCTTTTCAACCTTTCCTGGGGGAGAGGAAGGCGATGAAAATAGGTTAAATGACACAGAAAAGGGTATGGAGACATGGGACGGGAAAACAGAGCAAAAAACGAATGATGGAGGAATTGTCGAAGATGTCATGGACCAAAATGGAGAGGAGGCCTTTGTAAAAGCACCAGACGCTGTAGCTGTCTCCAAGCCTGCAGAACTGAGTCAGGTCCAACCAGAACCGAATGACTCAAAGGCTGAGAGAGACATGGACCCATGTCAACAGCCAAAGTCAAGCTCTTCTTCTTCCACCTCTCCTGGGGAGTTAGTAGGGAGTGATGGATCAAAGGAGGCAGAAGATGGGATGAAGGCAGGGGATGTGGGTGAAAAGAAAACTGAAGGGGAGGGTGATACTTCTTTGGGGATGGATGGAAGCATGGAGACAGAGGATGCAGAAAATAAGAAATCTGCTGAAGATGTGGGGAATATGGAGCAGCTCTCCATGAAAGAGGAAAAGGTAGACACAGATGAGAGTGTAGAGAAAGAGATCGGTCCAATTGAAAACTGGAAGAAGCGGGATGAGGAATGTAGGGAAAAAGACAGAGGTGGTATGAAGGTAGGCAGTCAGATGGAGGAGGCAGGGTCAGATGAGCAGGGAGAAACCGGACATCAGAAACAACCAGACACAGACAAAATTGGACAAACTAGGTTGCTGAAAAACCAGAGTAATCCCACACAGCATGAGTCGGAACCAGAGGCTATCAACAATATGCTTGAGACAAATACGGAATCAAAAAGTGAGGCTCCAGCTGAGGGTCATCAGGCTGAAAACTCTGAGAGCTTTTCAACCTTTCCTGGGGGAGAGGAAGGCGATGAAAATGGGTTAAATGACACAGAAAAGGGTATGGAGACATGGGATGGGAAAACAGAGCAAAAAACGAATGATGGAGGAATTGTTGAAGATGTCATGGACCAAAATGGAGAGGAGGCCTTTGTAAAAGCACCAGACGCTGTAGCTGTCTCCAAGCCTGCAGAACTGAGTCAGGTCCAACCAGAACCGAATGACTCAAAAGCTGAGAGAGACGTGGACCCATGTCAACAGCCAAAGTCAAGCTCTTCTTCTTCCACCTCTCCTGGGGAGTTAGTAGGGAGTGATGGATCAAAGGAGGCAGAAGATGGGATGAAGGCAGGGGATGTGGGTGAAAAGAAAACTGAAGGGGGGGGTGATACTTCTTTGGGGATGGATAGAAGCATGGAGGCGGAGGATGCAGAAAATAAGAAATCCACTGAAGATGTGGGGAATATGGAGCAGCTATCCAGTAAAGAGGAAAAGGTAGGCACAGATGAGAGTGCCGAGAAAGATCCATACATTTCGTTTATAGTCTGGCTTGAGGAGGATGAAGAGAATTATGTCATAAAAGACGAAGATTATATAAAGGTAAACAGTCAGATGGAGGAGGCAGGTTCAGATGAGCAGGGAGATAAAACTGAAGAGAAAGATAAGGGAACAGAACAGGGTGAAACAAATTCAAAGCTGGAACACTGGAAGGATACTGATGAATTGCAAGGTAAAAAACACTGAAAGGTACAGGAAGCTAGGCAGTCAGAGAGGATTTTCAATTCAGGCAAGCAGAGTAGAGAGGCAGGGATGGCAGGGATTGTTGTGAACACAAAAGATCAATGAAATCTAAAAAATGTAATCCAATCCAATCCAACGTTATTTCTATTGCACTTTAAAGCAACACGGTTGACCAAAGTGGAGTACATAGCAATGTTAAAAACGCAACAAATAGAGACACACTGTACACGGTATAAGTCAACACATCACTGAAAAGCTAAGGTAAAAAGATAAGTCTTTAATCCTGAAGCATTTTTTATTTATTTAACATTTTCAGATTAAACTGTTTCTCTGTATGCCAGTCTTTGTGTGTTGTATTTTTTAATGTAATTTGTAATTAATGTAATTCGCTTTTAATGTAAGGTTTCATGATTTCTTTTTAAAATATACAATAGCAAAAATGGGTGGGAATAAACTTTTAACTTTTGCTTCTTGAGTTGTTTTTTTCACATGCAAACACATCATGAATTCCTAATGAAGACCTGCTACTGAGATATCTGGAGTTGAGTATAAACTTTGGTATGGGGGTGCTGGGAAAGAGGTTTGGGAAGGGAGAATACAGACAAAAGAGTGACAAACAGCAAGTACAAGGACATTCCCCCTGAAGCAAGTAGGGTGAAGTGCTTTGCCCAAGGACACAATCGTGTGTGATATTGTCACAGCCAGGGTTTGAAACAGGTACTTTGATTACTAACCCAATGCCCTAACCAACTGCACACCATGACTCCCAAATACTGGAGAAGGTTGAATTTCTTGTCCCAGTTTTCCTGTCTACTTTGATAATTTTCCCACGCACTTTGGCACTTGCTTCACTGCCTGCAAGAGTCATGTGGTGAGATAGACACATATGTTGGATGTGTCAACTGAAATGTTTTCAAGTAATTAGTAATGAAGTAATGAGTTTAAGACGTGACCAAATTGTTTCAATGCAATATCACTGTATTGCCACTAGGTTTTAGTAAGCATACAGCTTGGCGCATGTGGGAATAAAATTGATACAATTGTCTGTTAAATGTATTCTTCCTTCCCAAACCTCTTTCCCATCGCCCCCATAACAAAGTTTATACTCAACTCCAGATATCTCTCTATCTGGTCTTTATGAGGAATTCTTATTGAGTTCCTGGTGAAATGTTCAATGTCTCAATACAACTGTTTTGGTTTAGTTGTTTCTATGAAGCATCATTTTATTGCCACCAGGGGGTAGTGTTCCATTGCTTTTCAACAGACAACTGATGGAATATTCAGAATACTTTATTATCTCAAGATAAATATCAAGAGCTCTGGATTTAGCAAGAATCTGCGAACAAAGTATTTGTTTTAGGGACAAAAACTATAACCTCTTCATGATGAACTGATTCCTGCTCTTAGATCTGGCTGCTGATGTATCTATTTTTTCTATGGAGAACATAGGTAAAGTACAAAGGAAATGCAAAGAGAACAGTTATATATAGCTATATTCAATATTACGTGCAATATTTCAAGCATTCATGTTGTTCAATATTCCCCCAAGGTGGTCTTCTTGTTCCTATGTACAACGGGCAATACTCTTTAATATTATTTACGTGCAATAACTGTCTGTATGTCTCTCACTTCACATTCGAGACAGGAATCACTTCACTTAACCTTGTACTTGACTCATCTTTTTATTCAAGTTTTTTTATATATTGTACTATATCGTGTCCCCTTTATTGTTATTACCCTGCATCTCTGTGTGCTGTACTTTACCCTGCTGCTGTTGTGAACTGCAATTTCCCATCCTGGGGGGCAAATAAAGGTAAACTTATCTTAACGGAGTTTACTAATCCCTGTACTTTCTCCATAACAAACAAGACAACCAGTTAACTTAGTAGGCACCAACATGATCTAGCTGTTTACGGCTGGATGGTGAAGTCTGGATAGTGTGAACATTAGTTTCTGAACATTTAAAAACGGCAAACTACTGCCCACTGTTGTTGGGTTAGTTGGTCACTGAGCAGTTTGCAAGAGGCTTTAAGTCATAGACATTAGAAAGTAGCCCTACGCTGAACCGTTGAAAATTAATTACTAATAGTAATCAAACACGTTTAGATTCAAGAAATGCCTGCCGTCTATTCCACATCTTGGATTTAACAATGGAATTTAATTTCAGTAATTTCGTTATGTTCTTCAGTATCATATCGCACTACACAAATTGTCCAGTTTTACAAGGGTCCTTTAGGAGGCGCCCTGATTCACCCTCAATCAACCATCTTGAGCGTACCTGTACTGTAAACGCGCGTTTACACGATATTTTGAATAACTTCCTATTCAGATGTAATGTAGAGTTATTTCTCCCTCAAACCTTTTAAAATATAAACTTACAGTTTATGCTGATAAATAGTCAACTTGACTCGCTGATGAAGAAAAAAACTTTCTGGAAGAGACGTACGGAAACCAGTTTCACTTCTTCAAGCAATGGCTGTACGAAGTGTTATTTTATTTATTGGAGTTTACTTTGGTGAGTAACTTAAAATTATTTTGCATTAAGTTGTTTTTAATATATCCATCGTGTAGTTTGGACCTACATTTAATTAAGTTAATGTAAACTGGACCTGGGTAGGTAGATAGCTGTACCAGATATAAGCCCGTGTAATGATTAACTTAAAAATAAGCTTTTATGACTCCTTTTGTACTCCAACGAATTAACCACAGCACGATCGGGCTAACCTAGTTTGAGTCAATATTTCTTATTTTTTTATTAATCAGACATGTCTCATTACTTGTTCGACAGACCGTTCCTCACAGCAGCCTCGACAATCTTATAAACGTTCAAAGTTTGAAACGTTCAAAGTTCTGCTCTGAAGTCTTTCACACAACAGTGTGGAAATACGTATCTTTATTCTCACAATGTCGGCACTGTTGCCGCTAGAATACCGTCAATTATTAGATCTCAGAGAAACAAACAACAATCTATTGTGTTTTATTGATTTCAGGGTTTGGAAAGGCTGCAGACACAGAGTATGCAAAACTCGGAGGGACGATCACATTGGTCCCAACTTTCACTGGAAAAATGGACGAGATATTGTGGAAACATAATGGTAACAAGGTGGTGGAGTTTGATGGTCGCCAGAACAAGGAGTTTAGGTCTTTTGTGGGTAGGACCGTCTTAGACTTTGTCACAGGAGAGCTCACGATCAGTGCCCTCACTGCTGAAGACAGTGGACTGTATCAGTTAGAATCACACATCAACAACCATCCAAAGTACTCAAACCATGAAGTGCAGGTCATCGGTAAGTTTGTGTGGAAACTGTGTTATACTTCATTCATAAGCTATTTAAAGGCTATAGAAAACTGCACACCTGCATGCACATTGATTACACATTGATATCCCAGATTATTAACGACAGTGAATGTCATCAAATCTCTAAATTCCAGGCTATTGAATAGAATAGCCTACTATATTTAAGTGTGAAGAAGTTGTGGCAAAGTCTGCTTTTTGAAGGTGATTTGTTGACATGCGTTTCTTGCGTTTCTTATTGCTGACACTGTTGCCAAACCACATCCATAACCACTATTACGTGCAATATTATTACGCAATATTAAGCAGTTGTGTGCAACTATTATGTGCAATGTTCTTTAATTATGTTCTTAATTACTACCTGAAATTATTCTTTATGTGTAATAACCTAGTTTATCATTTTACTGTATTTTACTGTATTTTTGTACTTTAACTTTGTACTCTATACTGTACCCTGCTGCTGTTGTAAACTGCAATTCCCCCACTGTGGGACACATAAAGGATTATTTTATCTTCTTCATAGCTGAAGTGGCACAACCCACCATTATTTGTGAGGTCAACGATACCAAGACTGCTTCCATGGCAACACTGCAGTGCAATGCAGACCGTCAAGATCAACAATCCCCAATAAAATATAACTGGGAATGTTTGGAGGACACATTGCATGGCTCTGTATCCACTGATCAAAAGTTGTCCATTGCTGTTAAGGACAGACATGACGAGGCAGTCTTCCAGTGTTCAGTAAGCAACCTTGTTAGTAAGAAACAGGCCCAATTTAAAGTGAAGAACTGCTTTACAGGTAACGCATCATTCTTAACCTTGTTTTTTGTCCACACTATAAATGCAATGCACATCAGTGAGTGTCAATCTATTGTGAACTAACAACTGCAATATTGTTGTTTTACTGTTTAGAGGAAAGCTCATCTACAGCACTGGCGGTCGGTCTTTCCATGTTGTTCCTGATCATTTTACTGATTGTTCTGGGCTTGTTGCTTTATTGTATGATACACAGGAAAGGTAAGACCCTTCTCACTGAACAGAGGGCCCTCACATGATTGAAGATGAAGTTGTCTTATTAGTTGTCAGATGGTTCCTTACTGTATGTCTGATGGCAATCTTTGTTTTTACTTCAACCTCGTTTTTGTTTTTACTGATTGATAGCAAAACCTAACAGTAACAAGCAAGATGATGTGGAAGTTCCTCTGGTGCAAGGTAAGGTTAAGTTTGACAAAGCTCCTATTGTATTTTTTCCTATAGAAAATAATAAAATGAGATGATAGTGTCATCAGACTCACAGAATGTTTTGATTCTTTTGATTGGGAATTAGCTTCCTTAGGAGTATCGAATGCATCCTCTCATTCTATGTTTCTTCGTTAGGGAGACAGGAGGCAGAAGAAGGGATGGAGGCAGGGGATGTGGGTGAAAAGAAAACTGATGGGGGGGGTGATACTTATTTGGGGATGGATGGAAGCATGGAGACGGAGGATGCAGAAAATAAGAAATCCGCTGAAGATGTGGGGAATATGGAGCAGCCATCCATTAAAAAGGAAAAGGAAGGCACAGATGAGAGTGAAGAGGAAGATCCAGGCAGTATGTCAGAAGACTTAGTCAGCTTGAGG
This sequence comes from Neosalanx taihuensis, assembly GCA_030340665.1. Taxonomy (NCBI): domain Eukaryota; kingdom Metazoa; phylum Chordata; class Actinopteri; order Osmeriformes; family Salangidae; genus Neosalanx; species Neosalanx taihuensis. The sequence continues at coordinate 16,239,648 of CM059291.1, read as the reverse complement.
AGGCAGGCTCAGATGATAAGGAGGGAAAAACCGAAAAGAAAGAAAAGGAAACATCTTCCCATCTTGGAGAAGGCCAATGTTTCAAGCCCGGTTGTTGCAGTAGGAATGGATGTGAAAAATGCAAATATACAGCAAGATGTCAAAAAAGACAAAGGTGGTGTAAAGGTAGGCAGTCAGATGGAGGAGGCAGGGTCAGATGAGCATGGAGAAACCGGACATCAGAAACAACCAGACACAGACAAAACGGGACAAAATGATTTGCTGGAAAGCCCGAGTAATCCCACACAGCATGAGTCGGAACCAGAGGCTATCAAAATTATGCTTGAGACAAATACAGTATTAAAATGCGAAACTCCAGTTGAGGGTCATCGGGTTGAAAACTCTGAGAGCTTTTCAGCCTCTCCTGGAGGAGAAGATGTGTTAAATGACACAGAAAACGGGATGGACACAAGGGATGGGAAAACAGAGCAAAAAACTAATGATGGAGGAATTGTTGAAAATGCCAGGGACCAAAATGGAGAGGAGGCCATTGTAAAAGCAGAGCAAGAGAAAGACCTCAGTGTTTCAGAGACACTGAACTCCGAAGAGGATCAGATAACTGCAAACACACCAGACGCTGTAGCTGTCTCCATGCCTGCAGAACTGAGTCAAGTCCAACCAGAACCGAATGACTCAAAAGCTGGAAGAGACATGGCCCTATGTCAACAGGAGGGAATGGGGATGGAGGCAGGGGATGTGGGTGAAAAGAAAACTGAAGGGGAGGGTGATACTTCTTTGGGGATGGATGGAAGCATGGAGACAGAGGATGCAGAAAATAAGAAGTCTGCTGAAGATGTGGGGAATATGGAGCAGCTATCCATGAAAGAGGAAAAGGTAGACACAGATGAGAGTGTAGAGAAAGGGATCGGTCCATTTGAAAACTGGAAGAAGCGGGATGAGGAATGTAGGGAAAAAGACAGAGGTGGTATGAAGGTAGGCAGTCAGATGGAGGAGGCAGGGTCAGATGAGCAGGGAGAAACCGGACATCAGAAACAACCAGACACAGACAAAATGGGACAAACTAGGTTGCTGAAAAACCAGAGTAATCCCACACAGCATGAGTCGGAACCAGAGGCTATCAACAATATGCTTGAGACAAATACGGAATCAAAAAGTGAGGCTCCAGCTGAGGGTCATCAGGCTGAAAACTCTGAGAGCTTTTCAACCTTTCCTGGGGGAGAGGAAGGCGATGAAAATGGGTTGAATGACACAGAAAAGGGGATGGAGACAAGGGACGGGAAAACAGAGCAAAAAACTAATGATGGAGAAATTGTTGAAAATGCCAGGGACCAAAATGGAGAGGAGGCCATTGTAGAAGCAGAGCAAGAGAAAGACCTCAGTGATTCAGAGACACTGAACTCCGAAGAGGATCAGATAACTGCAAACACACCAGACGCTGTAGCTGTCTCCAAGCCTGCAGAACTGAGTCAAGTCCAACCAGAACCGAATGACTCAAAAGCTGGAAGAGACATGGCCCTATGTCAACAGGAGGGAATGGGGATGGAGGCAGGGGATGTGGGTGAAAAGAAAACTGAAGGGGAGGGTGATACTTCTTTGGGGATGGATGGAAGCATGGAGACAGAGGATGCAGAAAATAAGAAGTCTGCTGAAGATGTGGGGAATATGGAGCAGCTATCCATGAAAGAGGAAAAGGTAGACACAGATGAGAGTGTAGAGAAAGAGATCGGTCCATTTGAAAACTGGAAGAAGCGGGATGAGGAATGTAGGGAAAAAGACAGAGGTGGTATGAAGGTAGGCAGTCAGATGGAGGAGGCAGGGTCAGATGAGCAGGGAGAAACCGGACATCAGAAACAACCAGACACAGACAAAATGGGACAAACTAGGTTGCTGAAAAACCAGAGTAATCCCACACAGCATGAGTCGGAACCAGAGGCTATCAACAATATGCTTGAGACAAATACGGAATCAAAAAGTGAGGCTCCAGCTGAGGGTCATCAGGCTGAAAACTCTGAGAGCTTTTCAACCTTTCCTGGGGGAGAGGAAGGCGATGAAAATGGGTTGAATGACACAGAAAAGGGGATGGAGACAAGGGACGGGAAAACAGAGCAAAAAACTAATGATGGAGGAATTGTCGAAGATGTCATGGACCAAAATGGAGAGGAGGCCATTGTAAAAGCACCAGACGCTGTAGCTGTCTCCAAGCCTGCAGGACTGAGTCAGGTCCAACCAGAACCGAATGACTCAAAGGCTGAGAGAGACGTGGACCCATGTCAACAGCCAAAGTCAAGCTCTTCTTCTTCCACCTCTCCTGGGGAGTTAGTAGGGAGTGATGGATCAAAGGAGGCAGAAGATGGGATGAAGGCAGGGGATGTGGGTGAAAAGAAAACTGAAGGGGGGGGTGATACTTCTTTGGGGATGGATGGAAGCATGGAGGCGGAGGATGCAGAAAATAAGAAATCCACTGAAGATGTGGGGAATATGGAGCAGCTATCCAGTAAAGAGGAAAAGGTAGGCACAGATGAGAGTGCCGAGAAAGATCCATACCATTCGTTTACACTCTGGCTTGAGGAGGATGAAGAGAATTATGTCATAAAAGACGAAGATTATATAAAGGTAAACAGTCAGATGGAGGAGGCAGGTTCAGATGAGCAGGGAGATAAAACTGAAGAGAAAGATAAGGGAACAGAACAGGGTGAAACAAATTCAAAGCTGGAACACTGGAAGGATACTGATGAATTGCAAGGTAAAAAACACTGAAAGGTACAGGAAGCTAGGCAGTCAGACAGGATTTTCAGTTCAGGCAAGCAGAGTAGAGAGGCAGGGATGGCAGGGATTGTTGTGAACACAAAAGATCAATGAAATCTAAAAAATGTAATCCAATCCAATCCAACGTTATTTCTATTGCACTTTAAAGCAACACGGTTGACCAAAGTGGAGTACATAGCAATGTTAAAAACGCAACAAATAGAGACACACTGTACACGGTATAAGTCAACACATCACTGAAAAGCTAAGGTAAAAAGATAAGTCTTTAATCCTGAAGCATTTTTTATTTATTTAACATTTTCAGATTAAACTGTTTCTCTGTATGCCAGTCTTTGTGTGTTGTATTTTTTAATGTAATTTGTAATTAATGTAATTCATTTTTAATGTAAGGTTTCATGATTTCTTTTTAAAATATACAATAGCAAAAATGGGTTTGAATAAACTTTTAACTTTTGCTTCTTGAGTTGTTTTTTTCACATGCAAACACATCATGAATTCCTGATGAAGACCTGCTAGTGAGATATCTGGAGTTGAGTATAAACTTTGGTATGGGGGTGCTGGGAAAGAGGTTTGGGAAGGGAGAATACAGACAAAAGAGCAACAAACAGCAAGTACAAGGACATTCCCCCTGAAGCAAGTAGGGTGAAGTGCTTTGCCCAAGGACACAATCGTGTGTGATATTGTCACAGCCAGGGTTTGAAACAGGTACTTTGATTACTAACCCAATGCCCTAACCAACTGCACACCATGACTCCCAAATACTGGAGAAGGTTGAATTTCTTGTCCCAGTTTTCCCGTCTACTTTGATCATTTTCCCACGCACTTGACTAGACAGATTCAGTGAAACTAGACTAGACTCATTCAATGAAATAAGATAAACTGGAATGATGAGAGGCATTTAAAACCAAAATATGTTTGAGTCGGTGCTTGGGAAAGGTGTTGATAAAATGTATTTAAAAGGACTGACATGCCCCACACTATTTACCACACTCAGGGAAACCTGTGCTTAAACACTTTGCATTACAACTTTGCAATGTTGCTTCACTGCCTGCAAGAGTCATGAGGTGAAATAGACACATGTTGGATGTGTCAACTGAAATGTTTTAAAGTAATGAGTAATGAAGTAATGAGTTTAAGACGTGACAAAATTGTTTCAATGCAATACCACTGTATTGCCACTAGGTAAGCAGACAGCTTGGCGCAAGTGGTACCTTCCTTGTGAGTTCCTGGTGAAATGTTGAACGTCTCAATACAACTGTTTTGGTTTAATTGTTTCAATGCAACATCACTTTATTGCCACCAGGGGGTAGTGTTCTATTGCTTTTCTTTTCAACAGACAACTATCGAATATTCAGAATACTTTATTATATCAATATAAATATCAAGAGCTCTGAATTTAGCAAGCATCTGCGAACAAAGTATTTGTTTTAGGGACAAAAACTATAACCTCTTCATGATGAACTGATTCCTGCTCTTAGATCTGGCTGCAGATGTATCTATATTTTTTTCTATGGAGAACATAGGTAAAGTACAAAAGAAATGCAAAGAGAACAATTATATATAGCCATATTCAATATTACGTGCAATATTTCAAGCGTCCATGTTCAAAATTCCCCCATGGTGGTCTTCTTGTTCCTACGTACAACGGGCAATACTCTTTAATATTATTTACGTGCAGTATAACTATCTATATCATGTCTCTCACTTCACATTCGAGACAGAAACCACTTCACTTAACCACGTACTTGACTTATCTTTTTATTCAAGTATTTTTAAATATTGTACTATATCGTGTCCCCTTTATTGTTATTACCCTGCATCTCTGTGTGCTGTACTTTACCCTGCTGCTGAACGGCAATTTCCCCTCCTAGGAGACAAATAAAGGTTTTCTTATCTTATCTTAACATAGTTTACCAAGCCCTGTACTTCCTCCATGTCAAACAAGACAACCTGTTAACTAGTCTTTTTTAAGTAGGAAACAAAATGATCTAGTTGTTGTCTAGTGAAGTCTGGACAGTGTGAAACTGGCAGTTGGTTGTCTGAACATTAAAAAACTGCTACCTGCTGCTGCCCACTGTTGTTGGGTAGATGGTCATTGAGCAGTTTGCAAGAGGCTTTAAGTAGCCCTACGCTGAACCGTTTAAACGACTAATAGTCACCAAACACGTTTCGATTCAAGAAATGCCTGCCGTCTATTCCACATCTTGGATTTAACGACTGAATTTTATTTCAATAATTTCGTAATGTTCTTCAGTATCATATCGCACTACACAAGTTGTCCAGTTTTACAAGGGTCCTTTAGGAGGCGCCCTGATTCACCTGTAGCTCAATCAACCATCTTGAGCGTACCTGTACTGTAATTGCGCGTTTACACTCGATATTTTGAATAATTTCCTATTCAGATGTAATGTAGAGTTATTTCTCCCTCAAACCTTTTTAAATATAAACTTACAGTTTATGCTGATAAATAGTCAACTTGACTCGCCGATGAAGAAAAAAACTTTCTGGAAGAGACGTACGGAAACCAGTTTCACTTCTTTAAGCAATGGCTGTACGAAGTGTTATTTTATTTATTGGAGTTTACTTTGGTGAGTAACTTAAAATTATTTTGCATTAAGTTGTTTATAATATATCCATCGTGTAGTTTGGACCTACATTTAATTAAGTTAATGTAAACTGGACCTGGGCAGGTAGATAGCTGTACCAGATATAAGCCCGTGTAATGATTAACTTAAAAATAAGCTTTTATGACTCCTTTTGTACTCCAACTAATTAACCACAGCACGATCGGGCTAACCTAGTTTTAGTCAATATTTCTTATTTTTTATTAATCAGACATCTCATTACTTGTTCGACAGACCGTTCCTCACAGCAGCCTCGACAATCTTATAAACGTTCGAAGTTCTGCTCTGAAGTCTTTCACACAACAGTGTGGAAATACGTATCTTTATTCTCACAATGTCGGCACTGTTGCCGCTAGAATACCGTCAATTATTAGATCTCAGAGAAACAAACAACAATCTATTGTGTTTTATTGATTTCAGGGTTTGGAAAGGCTGCAGACACAGAGTATGCAAAACTCGGAGGGACGATCACATTGTTCCCAACTTTCACTGGAAAAATGGACGAGATCTTGTGGCAACATAATGGTAACAAGGTGGTGGAGTTTGATGGTCGCCAGAACAAGGAGTTTAGGTCTTTTGTGGGTAGGACCGTCTTAGACTTTGTCACAGGAGAGCTCACGATCAGTGCCCTCACTGCTGAAGACAGTGGACTGTATCAGTTAGAAGCACACATCAACAACCATCCAAAGTACTCAAACCATGAAGTGCAGGTCATCGGTAAGTTTGTGTATAAACTGTGTTATACTTCATTCATGAGCTATTTAAAGGCTATAGAAAACTGCACACCTGCATGCACATTGATAACACATTGATATCCCAGATTATTAACAACAGTGAATGTAATCGGATCTCTATATTCCAGGCTACTGAATAGACTGTATTTAAGTTGTGAAGAAGTTGTGTCCAAGTCTGAGCCTTTTTTAAGGTGATTTGTTGACATTCATGGAATTTCTTATTGCTGACACTGTTGTCGAACCACATCCATAACCACTATTACGTGCAATATTATTCATGCAATAATATGCAGTTGTATGCAACTATTATGTGCTATGTTCTTTAATTATGTTCTTAACTACTATGTTAAATTATTTTTTACGTGTAGGAACTTTTGACTGTATTTTTGTACTTTAACTTTGTACTCTATACTGTACTCGCTGCTGTTGTAAACTGCAATTCCCCCACTGTGGGACACATAAAGGATTATTTTATCTTCTTCATAGCTGAAGTGGCACAACCTACCATTAGTTGCGAGGTCAACGATACCAAGACTGCTTCCATAGCAACACTGCAGTGCAATGCAGACCGTCAAGATCAACAATCCCCAATAACATATAACTGGGAACGTTTGGAGGACACATTGCATGGCTCTGTATCGAGTGATCAAAAGTTGTCCATTGCTGTTAAGGACAGACATGACGAGGCAGTCTTCCAGTGTTCAGTTAGCAACCTTGTTAGTAAGAAACAGGCCCAATTCCAAGTGAAGAACTGCTTTACAGGTAACGCATCATTCTTAACCTTGTTTTTTGTCCACACTATAAATGCAATGCACATCTGTGAGTGTCAATCTATTGTGAATTAACAACTGCAATATTGTTGTTTTACTGTTTAGAGGAAAGCTCATCTACAGCACTGGCGGTCGGTCTTTCCATATTGTTCCTGATCATTTTACTGATTGTTCTGGGCTTGTTGCTTTATTGTATGAGACACAGGAAAGGTAAGACCCTTTTCACTGAACAGAGGGCCCTCACATGGTTGAAGATGGAGTTGTCTTATTAGTTGTCAGATGGTTCCTTACTGTATGTCTGATGGCAATCTTTGTTTTTACTTCAACCTCGTATTTGTTTTTACTGATTGATAGCAAAAGCTGCCGGCAACAAGCAAGATGATGTGGAAGTTCCTCTGGTGCAAGGTAAGGTTAAGTTTGACAAAGCTCCTATTGTATTTTTTTCTATAGAAAATAATAGAATGAGACGATAGTGTCATCAGACTCACAGAATGTTTTGATTATTTTTGATTGGGAATTTGCTTCCTTACGATTATCGAACACATCTTCTCATTCTATGTTTCTCTGTTAGGGAGACAGGATGACTGGAAAGGACATAAGACGCAGGAGAACATCAACGAGACTGAAGAAAACGCTCACAAAGCCACACTCCCCAGCAAACAAGCACTACCACAACAAGCACAAAGTGAAGAAAAGAATGTTAGAAACATTCACTTAACACCTGGAACTGACAGGGATTCATATCATGGTAACAAATCAGAGGAATGTGAAGAGGAGAATGAAGACGGAGCAACCAGACAGAAGATGAAGTCCTCTGCTACCCAATGGATGGATAGAAGCATGGTGACGGAGGATGCAGAAAATAAGAAGTCCGCTGAAGATGTGGGGAATATGGAGCAGCCATCCATGACAGAGGAAAAGGTAGGCACAGATGAGAGTGCAGAGAAAGATCCAAAACAAATGTTTGTTGGCTCGTTGGACATCTGTAAAGGAGGTGGTATAAAGGTAGACAGTCAGACGGAGGAGGCAGGGTCAGATGAGCATGGAGAAACCGGACATCAGAAACATCCTGACACTGGAGGTCAAAGGTCAATGTTTGAAGGCAGTTTTATGTGGAATAATCCAAATATGGAGCCAGATTTCACAAAAGACAGAGGTGGTAAAGATGTAGACAGTCAGATGGAGGAGGCAGGGTCAGATGAGCAGGGAGAAACCGGACATCAGAAACAACCAGACACAGACAAAATGGGACAAAATTGTTTGCTGGAAAACCCGAGTAATCCCACACAGCATGAGTCGGAACCAGGGGCTATCAACAATATGCATCAGACAAATACAGAATTAAAACGTGAGGGTCCAGCTGAGGGTCATCAGGTTGAAAACACTGAGAGCTTTTCAGTCTCTCCTGGGAGAGAAGATGTGTTAAATGACACAGAAAAGGGGATGGATACAAGGGATGGGAAAACAGAGCAAAACACTAATGATGGAGGAAATGTCGAAGATGCCATGGAACTGAACTTTAAAGAGGGTCAGATAACTGCAAACACACCAGATGCTGTAGCTGCCACACTCCCCAGTAAACAAGCACTACCACAAAAAGCACAAAGCGAAGATGAGAATGTTAGAAACATTCACTTAACACCTGGAACTGACAGGGATTCATATCATGGTAACAAATCTGAGGAATGTGAAGAGGAGAATAAAGATGTAGCAGCCAGACAGAAGATGAAGTCTTCTGCTACCCAAATACAGACTGAGACCTCCAAGTCTGCAGAACTGAGTCAGGTCCAACCAGAACCGGATGACTCAAAAACTGGAAGAGATGTGGCCCTATGTCAACAGCCAAAGCCAGGCGAAGTCAAACGCCTCGTCTCATTCTTTCCTTTTCTGTTAAGAAGACGGGATGACTGCAACGGACATAAGACGCAGGAGAACATCAACAAGACTGAAGATAACGCTCACAAAGCCACACTCCCCAGCAAACAAGCACTACCACAACAAGCACAAAGTGAAGAAAAGAATGTTAGAAACATTCACTTAACACCTGGAACTGACAGGGAACTGACAAGTGACACACATCCCCCAGCTCCAAATGCAGCAAAACCCTCAGCCGAATGCAACACGTCTGCTCAACCCTCATCCCCCCAAGTCAGCCTGCAGTCAGCCCAGAACACATTACAACCCAGACCTCAAAAAGAGACAGTACCAGATCAGAAACTAGCAGAGTCTGTGGAGGTCAGTCTCCCTGACCAGAAGAGTGGAGTGGTTGCAGGTGAATCAGTAACCAAAGAACCCACAGGTCAGGCTATACCAGAAGGAGTTGGATGTCCTATAAAGCTAGACACAAGCGCAGGAGAAACCAGACATCAGAAACATCTGAAAAATCCTGACACTGGAGGCCAAAGGTCAATGTTTGAAGGCAGTTTTATGTGGAATAATCCAAATATGGAGCCAGAGTTAAAAAAAGACAGAGGTGGTAAAGATGTAGACAGTCAGATGGAGGAGGCAGGTTCAGATGAGCAGGGAGAAACCGGACATCCGAAACAACCAGACACAGACAAAATGGGACAAAGTGGGTTGCTGGAAAACCAGAGTAATTCCACTCAGCTTGGGTCGGAACCAGAGGCTATCAAAAATATGGATGTGACAAATACAGAATTAAAATGTGAGGCTCCAGCTGAGGGTCATCAGGTTGAAAACTCTGAGAGCTTTTCAACCTCTCCTTTCTGTTTGACTGGTGATACTTCTTTGCGGATGGATGAAAGCATGGAGACGGAGGATGAAGAAAATAAGATATCCGTTGAAGATGTGGGGAATATGGAGCAGCAATCCATGAAAGAGGAAAAGGTAGGCACAGATGAGAGTGAAGAGAAAGAGCCAGACAGTATGTCAGAAGGATCAAAGGAGGCAGAAGAAGGGATGAAGGCAGGGGATGTGGGCCGTGGCAGATCTAGGGGGGGGGTGAGGGGGGTCCGCGCCCCCGGGCGCAAAGTTAGAAGGGGTGCAAAATCCCCCCCAAAAATGTGGGCTCAGCGCATAACATTAATCCGCCTCTGGGTGCGTGATACCCAAGATCCGCCACTGGATGTGGGTGAAAAGAAAACTGAAGGGGGGGGTGATACTTCTTTGGGGATGGATGGAAGCATGGAGACAGAGGATGCAGAAAATAAGAAATCCGCTGAAGATGTGGGGAATATGGAGCAGCCATCCATTAAAGAGGAAAAGGAAGGCACAGATGAGAGTGTAGAGAAAGGGATCGGTCCATTTGAAAACTGGAAGAAGCGGGATGAGGAATGTAGGGAAAAAGACAGAGGTGGTATGAAGGTAGGCAGTCAGATGGAGGAGGCAGGTTCAGATGAGCAGGGAGAAACCGGACATCAGAAACAACCAGACACAGACAAAATGGGACAAACCGGGTTGCTGGAAAACCTGAGTAATCCCACACAGCATGAGTCGGAACCAGAGGCTTTCAAAAATATGCTTGAGACAAATACAGAATTAAAATGTGAGGCTCCAGCTGAGGGTCATCAGGTTGAAAACTCTGAGAGCTTTTCAGCCTCTCCTGGGAGAGAAGATGTGTTAAATGACACAGAAAAGGGGATGGAGACAAGGGATGGGAAAACAGAGCAAAAAACTAATGATGGAGGAAATGTCAAAGATGCCATGGACCAAAATAGAGAGGAGGCCATTGTAAAAGCAGAGGAAGAGGGGAAAGGCATGGTGACGGAGGATGCAGAAAATAAGAAATCCGTTGAAGCCAGTGGCGGATCTACGGGGTGGGCGAGGAAGTCCAAAATGCGTGGCGCTGAAGACAGTGGGGCCTTCACCCCCCCCTACAAAATGATTGTTTTATGGACAAAAACTACAGAAACTGGAGGAGACGTGGACCCATGTCAACAGCCAATGCCAACCTCTTATTCTTTCACCTCTCCTGGGGAGTTAATAGGGTGTGAAGGATCAAAGGAGGCAGAAGAAGAGATGGAGGTAGAGGATGAGGGCCGTGCCCCCGGGCGCAAAATTAAAAGGGGCGCAAAATCCAAACAAGAGGAACGGGGCGCAGAACATTAATCTGCCCCATGGTGCGTGATACCCTAGATCCACCACTGGATGTAGGTGAAAAGAAAACTGAAGGGGGGGGGGTGATACTTCTTTGGGGATAGATGGAAGCATGGAGACGGAGGATGCAGAAAATAAAAAATCAGCTGAAGATGTGGGGAATATGGAGCCGCCATCCATTAAAGAGGAAAAGGTAGGCACAGATAAGAGTGCAGAGAAAAATCCAGACACTGGAGAGAAGGCAGAAAATAAGAAATCCGCTGAAGACAGTGGCGGATCTAGGAGGTGGGCGAGGAAGTGCAAAGTTCGTGACGCTGAAGACAGTGGGGTCTTCGCCCCCCCCCAAAAATGTTTTTTTACGGACAAAAACTATAACCTCTTCACGATGAACCGATTCCCGCTTTTAGATCTGATTACAGCTGTATCTGTTCTGTATCTGGCCTTCTGGATAACATAGGTAAAGTAAAGAACGAAAGTAAAATACAGTAACATAATTCAGATCTGTGAATCCTACTAGTGAGTTCCTGGTGAAATGTTGAATGTCTCAATACAACCGTTTTGGTTTAATGGTTTCAATGCAACACCACTTTATTGCCACTAGGGGGTAGTGTTCTATTGCTTTTCAACAGACAACTGATCGAATATCAAGAGCTCTCTGGATTTAGCAGGAAACTGCGAATTAAGTATTTGTTTTAGGGACCAAAAAATATAACCTCCTCATGATGAACTGATTCCTGCTCTTATATCTGGCTGCTGATGTATCTCTGTATTTGTTCTATGGAGAATATAGGTAAAGTATAAAAAAATAGCAAAGAGAACAGTTAAATGTATTCAGTAATCTGCGTGTGAGTAGTGTACATTTCCGAAGGGAATAGATCTTGCCTACTCTAGTCCGGCCTGATTAGTTTAACCTTAGAGTCAAGAAGAAGTCTGTGATCTGCTACCAGCCAGCTGACCTGTGGGTTCCCAGCACAAGTGGAAAATGAACACTATCGTATTACTGTGGTCACAACAAATACCAGGGGAGTATTAGAATATTGAATTATACTGGGGGGAGTGGGCACACTACTTCTTTAGATGGGGGTCACAATGTGGTTCCTCTGAGACATTGTTGATGTGTTGCTGGCAGCAGGAGGGCTCAGATCATGTGCATCCTGTGGTTATAGAGCTGGTTCACCTCTCCACCCCCACCGGTTCTCCTAGGATTGTCTAGCCTGCTATTGTTACAGAGGAGGTTCCTGGCTCTTACCTTTGACATTAATCATCAATGGGAATTTTGAACAACACAACAATAAATCTTCCTATATGAAGGAACACACCATCCATGGGGGCACATTATAGTTACTTGATTCATCTTAAGGTTGCACTGGATTTGAATTGACACAAACAGGAGAAGCAAGGCAGCTCAAAGCCATAATGCTCCCTGTGCTACAACCTTCTCATCACAGAATGGCTGTGTCCTGTTAGAAAGTACTGGTCTAAGACAGACAGTGTACGATATATACATGTCTCTTTGGAGAGTTACTTTCCTTAGCGAGCCAATTACTCTTTTCCTCTGAGTTCGAAATAGGTCCAGTTTGGCCTTACAGCTAAGGGGGGGGGGGGGGGGGGGGGGCACCTTCCAGAAGAGTCTTTTTATATCAGGTTGATTAGTATGCTTGGTTGTTTAAATAGCCTCCTGGAGGGTTGAGGGGGAATCGAACAATATCCTCTGGCTTTAGACTATGGCCCCAGAGCTTCTCATTTATTTTTATGCAGGGTTCAAACAGAGCTCTGGCACAGTTCCACTGGGGAGACTGAGACCAAGGAGGCCAGATCCGGATGGCTCAGGATAGATCAATTAATATAATTTCAATAAAAGAGTGCGTATGAATGGCTTGTTTTGTGCCTACAGTTTACTGTGACAGTGCAAACTCTGTGCCCAGAGTGATTATGTGGATGAATCATTCGGTGTGGTTTAGACAACATAATGGAATAATGAAGGAGACTTCTTTCTCATTAGAATTCTGGACCTTTATTAAGCAGCCGTTTGTCTCCAGAGTCATTTTTATGAGAATACCAGGAGCGACTAAGAAGGCATTGTTCTGTATTGTTGTTATCGCATTGTATCAACTGAGGCTGCCGTCCAAGATACTGGACTTTACGACTGCATTTGGATCAGACCCAGTGTGTATGCTCTATTTTTTTGTTAACATTTGGTGATCATGCAACATTTATAAGGCCCCAAGGCACCTGTGGTGATATTCAGGTCAGTAACAAACATATTCTTTCCCATCCAGAAAATATATTACTCACTTCATTAGCCGTACCTCCCCACATATATATTTTTTTATTCCAGCACATTCTTTCTTGTAAACTGTTTGCGTTTAAACAATTGTTCTTATCTATATGTGATTCAGTCCAAATCTTTAGTTGTGAAAGTAATTTAAAAGGGGGTGTCAAAATGTCAACGCTGAATATCACATTAATGAATAATTTTCAACATGTGTGAAGTGTAAGGCAATTTGGCAGCCTAGTTTGCTTTCAATATTCAACTAAGAAAACATGGAGGATATTGCCCTGTCTTCCATCAAAGTTATTACATTGTCTACCAAACAGAACACTATTAAGCCATTTTACTATTTGGAGACCATAGTGTAAAACCTGGGTTTGAGACCTCCAGGTTGAAAGATGGTGCCCATAAGTGACATAAGTTCCTGCACTAACTTCACAACTGTTTCTGCACTCTACAAGGATAACTGTAACCCAATTAGAAACTCCTCTCTGTGAGACCTCTCTGTGGTCTCTTTGGTCTTTGAAGTTACGAAGACTCCTTTGTGTTTTTACTCAGTCACATGACCTCTTGGAAATATTTCAGGAAAGATATGTTTACGGTAAACTCTGTTTGAGAAGTAAATACTGTTTGTTTTCAGTCTCATGACTCACAAAGGTCTCAAAGAGTTTGTGTGTTGGCTTCACACTGGGATTTATTTGAAAAGATTGTTGTTCATGTCTTTCTTTAAATTCGCTAGTCAGCCAATGGAGACTTAGTCCAGTGCTGATTCGTTCACTACAGTATAACCAGGCTAACAGAACAGAACTGTCCCTGTATGGAGCAAAATGCTCCCTAATATCCAAAAGGCCTGCATGCACTGCTTTTGGCAACTTGGTCAGAATGTTTTTATGGGCTAAAGTTAAACAGCATATAAATGTGTTTATATGCTTTTAGTTTATCCTTAAGGGAAATCAGTGTCATTTAAATTAAATAAGTGTTTTCACAGCACAAACATCTCACAGACAGATGCAAAAGGCATAGAGTGAAAGCATTCTTCACATTCACATATTGCCATGCAACCAGAACTCTTCAAAAAAAGAATAATCTGGTTTCACACTCTTATGTTTGAAACAATGAGCACCATATGATGTTGTTTTTAATTGATAATCCCTGCATAATTTTCAGAGTTCTCTTGTGTATACTTACAAAGATGTGATTCTGTCACACAGAGGAGCTCATGTTTAGAATTTGCCCAGATTTTGAAACAATGATGTAAACATTTCAATTGACTTTTGACTGGAAAATTCACATTCTGTTGTCACTAAATTAATATGCATCCTTGCCATGCTACATAGAGACTATCTCTGGAGGACAACAGGAAATCCCTCTGTTTTTGTTTTGTGTTGTCATGTGTGTGTTCCTGTGAATACACTTCTCAATAGTTCAGTGGCTCAGGGCTTTGTGGGTCCTTTATTTGAACAAGCTGTCTGTCAAAGTGCCATTTTGCAAGAACTCCCAGACCTGACGATTCTCATGTGGCAAAATGGAAAACACTCTCGCAGTGAACTGCCTCCTTCATATTGCCTGATGGAAAGATAGTAAATCCAAACAAAGTTGATTCTCTTCATCTTTGAATTGTTAGATAGACCACCAAAAGCAACAGTTCACTCACTCATCAATGACACACACACACACACACACTCCCTCCCTCTCTCTCGATCACTCATCCTCAATCTCATTATCACCTTCTCTGTTTTCTCAGCCCTTTATCAGAATCGTTTTTATTTGCCATGCAAGTTACACAAACACAGAATGTACTTTGGCATGATGGAACAAGCAAAGAACATATACAGGACTTAAATATTAAAAATAAAAAGTAGGGAATAGCTATACAGTAATCCCTTGTTTTTCACTGAGGTTACGTTCCAAAAAGCACCCGTGATAAGTGAAATCCGTGAAGTAGAAACCTTTATTTTTGTACAATTATTATACTGTACAATTACATTTAAATTGAAGATTCATGCATTCCATAATGCTGACCTACAGCCGGACAGCTTTTACCCTCCTTTAGCATGTCCAGAAGTTTAACTTTTTCTGCGACTGTTAACATCTTCTTCTGCTTTTTGGGCCCGACCGCAGGTGTCTTTGTCGGTACAGAACGTTTTATCGACATTATTAAGAGAATTTGCTTGTACAAGAGACATTTACGTGTATTTTATCTGTTTTGCACGTTTACAGTGCATACAGTATTACAGTAAACCGCAACGTTATTGACGCACAGGTAGAGAAGAAGCAGAGAGATTGTTCCGCCAATCAGAATGCAGAACACAATGCACGATTAAAAAAACGTGAAGTAGCGAAACCGTGAAAAGTGAACCGTGATATAGCGAGGGATTACTGTACATGGAAAGGGGTATAGAAAACCTGTTGATAGTACAAAACTATATATGGGTGAGAGTGGATATATACCTGGAGGGGGGGGGGGTGGAGAGAGTATGTACACAGTAGTGCAATTGCTCAGAAGGATCAATGTCATTGTGAGTTCTTGGCCCTGTTGAAGAGAGCAATAGCGGGTGGGTAGAAGCTGTTCTTGTGGTGAGAGGGTTCGGCCCCCTGTCAGAGGGGAGCAGCTGAACCAGAGAGTGTCCAGGGTGGGAGGAGTCAGCCACAATCTTCCTCACTTGCCTCAAGGTCCTCAAGGTGTATAGGTCCTCAAGGGTCGGCAGGTTGCTATCACCTTACTACATCTTACATTTCAGTATTCCCCTCCATCACTTAAAAACAAAACAAGAAGACCAGGTGACTGTGTATGGACCAGAATAGCTTGAAATTGGTTGGTGACCTGCTTTGTTTTTTCTTGTTTTTTCTTTACCACAAACAACAAAACAATGAAAATCTTTGTTCAAGCCTGTGAAAACAGCACATCACCTTCGCTTGATTCTAATACTTAACAGGCATCCCTGCTGATAATCGTTGGAAAAAATGTGTTGGCACCAACTCTGGGGGTAATTGCAGCCAATCTGGTGAATTTACGGCTGCTGTCTCCACTGCAGTTGGATGGCACGGCTCTGCCACAGTCACAGCAGCCCACTGTACACCTCTCATAGACAACCAGGGACATTGTTCACAGCAATTACTACATAAACCTTTCCAGAGGCTAAGCGCACTGCTTCCAGATTTTTTAAGTGAATCACTCTCTGGGAGCATAACTTTCTGAATAAGCACGTAGAAATGCAAAATGCTAAACTTTCTAGATGTGTTTCGTGTCTATTGGTCGATGATGGTAGAAAAGGATTGTGTTGCTTTGATTGGTTATCTGTATCAAAAATACTTTTAGGGCCCTATTTACACAATCTGAAACGCAAGTGTCAAGCACGAAGTACAAGTAGCTTTGTAGGCGGGGCTCGGGCAGTGTTGCTATATACTGGTGGGTTTAATTACTCTTGCACCCTGCGCAAAGCGAAAATTGTTTGGTCTGAAGTAGCTAAATAGGTTAATTGGTCTTAGGTTTGGTTTGGGTGTAACATGCAGTAAACCAATCGGAGCATCAACTCACAATCCCTTGTTTCTTGGCGCGTAGCTATTATCATGGCAGATTTGCCGGGTGCTTCACAGCTGAGAAACTGCAAAATAGCACCAAGGAATGTTTTCGCCGGAAGACGCCTCCTTTTTTCACGGAAGTGAAATCCCTAATTTACAGACGTGCATCTGTGGATGGAAAAATGTACTGTGTGTTTCCCAATGAATGAGTCTGACAGTTAAGCCAGTGCTCTGAGCAGGTGAGGAAGGGCATTGATTGGAGCCTGGGTCTGTCAGTAGGTGATTGGGGACGGCACAGAAATCAGCGCTCAGGAAGCACATCCACGTCTTTCATGTGGTACATGGAGCATCTCAAAATGTTCTCCATATGTCCGGGTCCTCCGCTGACCCTGCGGCAGTAGTATGACTTGTGAGATGAACTGGATTGCGCTCCAATCGGCTCTGATGTCAACGCTGCACTCTGCAAGAATTTCTGTCAACGCACAAGAGGACTAGGCGATGCAGTGAACTCTTTCGCACCACCATGTCTAAATCGAGACAAGAAAAATCAGTTAACGGTTATTTTTCACGTGTTTGTTAATAACGAATACATTTTACATTCAGTAATTTAGCACACCCTCTTATCCAGAGCAACTGACAGCAAGTACAAGGACATTCCCCTGAGGCAAGTAGGGTGACATGCCTCGCCCAAAGACACAGGGTCATGTTGACACAGCCGTGGTTCGAACCAGGGACCTTCTGATTATTAACCTGACACCCTATTCAACTGCGCCACATGACTCCCAATAGTTTTATGGAAAAAGTTATGTGTAAAATTGTTAGCATTCAGATGCTACTCTGTGGACCAGTCAAAGTCAAATGCAGGAAGCCATTATATCCATATGCTCTGATTGTTTATTTAGGCTGTTTGGCCATTAATGGCAGTGTGTCAGACTTATTTCCAGATCTTTCGGTGAGAGCATGATTAATCTGGACAAAAGCCAAAGACTGAGTCAGTGATCAACCAGAATAGAATTGGGGTGTTGAACATTTATCCTCTGTCATGCTTGAGTGTGTGTGTGAGCATGTGTATATGCATATGTGTTTGTTGTCTATGCGTGCATGTACAGCGTGTGTCTTTGTGTGTATGTCTTTGTGTGACTGTGGGTGTGGACCTGCTGTGTTTCTCTGCACCCGTCGAGAGCCTCTCACAGCCAGATGGATGGTCTCACCCTGTGTCAGAGAGGTGACAGCTGCTTGGCCTGGCCTGTGCTAGCCGGTGGTCTGGATCCTGTCCTCTGACAGTCCCTCACAGGCCTGACAGCCCTCTGACAGAGCCATACGTGGGATTGGGATATGCTTCCTCCCTCCACCCAGCATCAGGTTTGTAGCAGGTTTGCAGTCGGTTTGTGTCTGTCACACACAGGGCTTAAAATGACATGAGGCATGTCCTCGTGAGATAGAAGATAAGAAGAAAAGACAGCACTTCTTCTTTTGCCCTTGTTCAGTCTGGTCTCCCTCTCTTTTTCTGTCATCTGCCTCCCATCTCTAGAATAAGAAGTAAAAGTGTAGACATTGTGAATATGCTTTAATACAAACCTGTGAGTCATAACCGTCTACCTGTATTGTGTGGAGCCAAAGAGAAAGGGAAAAAAGGAAAGAGGTATAGATAAATAGACTGAGAGAGAAAGGGGGTTAAGAGAGAATGAGAAAGTGAGAGAGGTATAGAAAGAGAGTGATGTGAGTCTGACCTGGGTGCTGCTGTGTTAATGAGACAGCTCTGCAGGGATGGGGAGAACACACACACAGAGCCACTCCAGAGACGTATGCCTGTCCCCCCACAAGTAATTCACCAAATGAAAAGCAGACCACATGCTAGTCGTTGTTGCACAGAGGGGGTGAAGTTCAATGGTACTGGCTAGTGTTTCAACACACCTCCCCTGCTCTTATGAAGAGGGGAGGGGGTCACCATGCCCAGATACTCCATACTGATGCTCCCTCTCCTCAGGTCTCCAACACCAGAGGACCTTATCCAACACGAAGACACACTGTTTGAAAGGGGTTGCCGTATAGAACTAGGCTGCACAGATTATTTTGATTCTTCACATCAATAATCTATTTTACATCAAGGAGACCACGATCACTGATGGACCATACATCTGGGACAGATTTTAATGAAGCCAATTAGCTCATTTATGATCTTATGTAGCATTATTATGGAATTATCTACCTAAAGTGTGAATAACCTTGGTTGATCGTAACCGCACGATCAGTTAGGAGCCCCAGAATGTCCCTTTAAGTGCTCTGTCATCTGAATTCCACGTCTGCAATGGCTATTGCTATCAAACCAACCCAAGTTGTGAATTCCAGCCAATGGCCTTTCCAGATGTTTTCCCTTGTATTTCATTGAATCCAACACCTCTTCAGGCCACTGTCCAGCCGTAAATCAGAGGCCTGCAGCGGGAGAGGAACCAGGGGACGTGGCTGGATGCATAAGTCACATGCTGGATTCATGAGCTCAGTGTGGATATCTTCAGGACGTGAGCGAAACAATTAGCTGTTACCTTAACCCCCAAGGCCGCAGAGTCTCCTAAAGGGGTCTTAGTATCCCCTTTATTGGCCAAAAAAATCCAACCTCATATCCACAGGGACAGCTGAGCTTTATAAGAACTATTTTGTTTTATGTGGTATTCTTGGATGACAGTGGGCCACGAGTTACAGAGCAGTGTTAGATACAGTTCACCGCTATTTGTTGCTGTCGTTGCTGAAGTTTTGACTGTATTGTACACATATTTATTCTGCAATCCTCAACTGCAGCTCTGCAAGATGAAGTTAATCAAAGTTTAGATACATTTTAATTATTCAATAATTTTGTGAACTGTCACCCCAGTTGTGTGTTTAAGATATATTTTACTATACAATATTCTATGGTATCTGGACAATTTCTATCAGACCAGTGGGTTATTTCTCATAGGTCTACTTTCCAAGTAGCTCCAGGTCACCTGGGCCTCTGGGAAATCATGGCACCTTAAATCTGTCACCTTGGCAAAGCTAGAATCTCCTAAACTCTCATTTTTGAACAGTTTATAAATGGTCATTGGTGACTCTGAAGCCCTTCAATGTGCAATCCATCTGCTGCAGGGCTCTGCTAAGAGGAAATGAACAGATCCATAACCCATACCTGCCGTGGCGAGACGATCTGACATCAGGAGAATGAGCGATTTGGTGTCAGTCCACGGGTTTATCTTTTTATGAAAAGTTTTTATTTGCTCTGGATATCTCAATTGCATTACAGGTTTGATGGGGCAGGCGGGGAAAGCATATAGACAGCAATTTGGTTTAAACCCCCTTGCTCTCCTGACTGGTATGAATCATCAGAGGCTGAGGAAGGAAGTGATATGGATGCAAAAGTTTATGACGCATTACTCACACATTGTAAGACATTCCCTGAATAGTTCTCCATCTCACCATATGCGGGGCTGTGAAAGTGGCTTCGAGGCCATGTGTGATGGGGAGGGTATTTAGGAGTGCAGGTCAGACCCACACAACAGGTCAAAGTGTGTGTGTGTGTGTGTGTGAGACAAAAAAGGGTGTGGTCTTCTCATTTGCAGTCACAGCCTCATTGTTTGAGGCAGACTCCCAGCGTGTACCTGTGAGTTTTTTATCGACCTTCCCTTGGCTGTCTTACTTTGTAAACATTGATTTGATTTTCTATAGACATCTAATGAAAAATGTATGAGGGAAGCAGGAGTTATGTGCTTAGCATGTTGTGGCACACTGGAGTCAATGTTTTAGCTCCTGTGTCCTTAGTATCCTTCCGTAAAGCTCACGTACCTCCTGTCCTAGGTGTTCGGTATAATGGCTTAGAGGTCATTTTGGTGACAGTACAACCATGCTACTCCGGTGATACATCCCACGAATAGTGTCGTCCAACCTTGCAACAACAAAGCGGAGCAGCTGTGCTGCCTGTCAGAGAATCATCCCTTTATTTATTCTTAACAAATTGCTTGCACATGTTTTGGCGCTGCCTTGCCCTCAAGGTTAAAGCTCTTACCGACAACGGGAGAGCCAGAGGCATGGAAGGATGGAGAGAGGACAGTTGGCAGGGTGATAGATGTGCTCGGGGCTGTGGTCACCGCAGTGGTGGCCCTCATTTACACACCTCAGAACGAGGGTCACGCTGGAGGGAAATTGGTTCCAGACAATAACTTGTGTGATGTTCTATTGATTCCTTACCTATAACGTTAAATCCAAATTAAATTCAAATCGGATGTAAGGTGAAGCAACACGCTCACATGGCAAGCAACTACTCTAGCAACCATGTTCTTCATCCAAGCTAAGCTGCTCAGCTGCAATGGTAAGTCTAATTTGGTCATTTATCAGACGCTCTTATCCAGAGCGACTTACAGCAAGTACAGGGACATTCCCCCCTGAGGCAAGTAGGGTGAAGTGCCTTGCCCAAGGACACAAAGTCATGTTGGCACAGCCAGGGTTCGAACTTGCCTGATGTTCAGGCATAAACTGTAAATCCTGTACATTCTGATATAACACTGTATATTCTACAAGACCAATATTTGTATAATTGTAATCAGATAGTCTGTACATAATCATTTATCCAAGCCTCTGCCCACCCCCTGTGGAGTCACCTCACCTACCGTTTTTACTTATTGTTATTACCCCCACCCCCCTATCCCTGTGTACACTTTCTAATCTTCTACCTCACACCCTTACCCTTGTGTGGTTTTGCGAGACTGTGTGCCGTTGATACGAAGGAGTTTCCCTCTGGATAAATAAAGTATTCTGAATCTGAATCTGAATAAGATGATCATAAAGGGAACTGTTTGTTTTGTAGCTGTATTTTGCAGTGTATGATTTATGCTGTTGAGTGGCTCTCCGATGCAGGAGTGGGCTTTAAGGAGGATGAAAGATAAGAGTTTTTGGGTGTCTTGTCACCAGAACCAACCATAGGGACCTGTAAGAATGTAGGTGTAGATAGTAGACAGCATGCCATAACTAACACCACCCCTCTGTGTTGATCAAACCTGCTATAACAATCCATCCCAATCATAGTCTCGTCTTACCCTGCAAAGAAAGATGAACCCAAACCAATTAGTTTCATATCCGTGGCCTTGAAAATAGCTGACTTTAAAGCAAGAGTCTAACGTCAGTAGTAGTCTCCAATCTTTAAGATGTTTTTTTTTTTTGCAATGATAAATCCAAAGGAACTGTGTTAACACAATAACCAGGCCTTCGAACGTTAACAATAACAAACACACTTTTATTGCGCTTCCGAGTTGTGTTCCAGGAAAGTTTTTATTTTGCATCTCAGATTGTTGGCACTATCTATTATCAAAGTCTCTTTGTATTTCATATTGATAGCAACAGACATTCGTGAAATCTTGGCAAACCCAATTGAACACATTTGCCTCTTAAACTTTGGCCCGCTCCTCTGGGAATGATATATCCACATGTGTTTCTTTCCGTGACATTCCCCCTCGTTTCTTAACGAGCTTGCAGAGACACATAAAGCCTTCTTTCGTGGACTCAGGAAACACAGCTACTCCAACTCTTTCATCCTGCTTTGCAGATGATTTCAGTGGCAAACTAGAGCAAAGCCAATCATAGCAAACCAGTCAAGTAGCTTAAGTATTGAAGAGCATCCATCCATCTATTTTCTTCTGCTTATCCAGGGTCGGGTCACAGCAGTCCGACCAGGGAGGCCCAGATTTCCTTCTCTACACACACATCCTCCAGCTCCTCTGGGGGATCTCAAGGCATTCCGAGGCCAGCTGAGAGAAATAGTCCCTGGGTCTTCCCCAGGGCTGCCTCCCGGTAGGACATGCCTGAAACACCTCCGGAGGGAGGCATCCAGGAGGCATCCGGAACACATGACCGAGCCACCTCAGCTGGCTCCTCTCAATGTGGAGGCTCGCTGCCTCTCTCCTGTGTGCTGTGTGTGAAGGCAAGGCCAACTATATCTAGCCGGTAACGCTCGACCTCCCGCACAAGCTTGAGCTTCTTCCCCACTAGCGAGGTGACATTCCATGTCCCCAGTGCTAAAGCCTGTGTGCGCAGCCTTGGTCGTCCGGGAACCTGCACCCTGACCACCGGTCAAAGCACACTGCACCGGCCCCTTATGGTCCTTTCTGCAGGTGGTGGGGGTGGTGGGCCTGCGGGAAGGTGGTCTCACGTCACCTTTGGCATAAACCTGGCCACCAGTCCCCTGTCTGCGAGCGGCCACTCAGCTCTGGACAGTGAATTAATTTGTTCAAAATAAGTATATTTTCACATTATTAGCTTTTGTTTGATGATGCATAACAACAAACAACAATTAGCATGTAGTGATTGGTTAAACCAACCATTGCACTGGCTGAAATGGATTCACGTTTTCTTTTTGACAGTCCAAAAAGGTGTGATGTTGAGGAGATGGCCCGAATCCCGAGAGTCGTAATCTGTTTTATGTCTTTAATCGCGTTGTTATGAGAACATATTTCAAGTGCGTTATACTGAGTAGAATATAATGCTGAAGATAAAAGCTTTGGTGGTTTTCTTTTGTTTTGAAATATGGATCTATTATAAATGGGTTTCTGACAAACAAACAAATGCCTTATTTTTCCAAGAGCTCCTTAGGGAATTGCAGGGCTAAGACATAAACAATGAATCGGAATCATAAAAGAGAGATGCAAATCCCACTCCATGGCTTGAGCTCTCACCATCTCTGCTAGCTGGAAATGCCTGCTTCAAACCGAGAACAAACATTACACATATCCCTGGATTTGATGAGGAATGACTCGATCCTGGAATATGAATCTCTCCCATCGTAATCTTGCTGAACCTTGTAAACAAACAGCCTTCTACTCAAATAACCATGGCACTGTGTCTAAAGGTTTGTGTGGTGTCTTAGCAATTATAGGATGCCATGGTTTTAATTCCACTTTATAAAATTTGTCTGAAATGACTTACATGGAACTTTAAAGAATTTTTTTTAACAAAATGTTTATATTGGATTGTTAGGAAAGGCAGATACTTTGAGAACGATATCCCTGTCTGCTTGAATGTAAACAATATCAGAAACAAATTAACTACATGAATACATACAAACGGGAAAACAATATAAACTATAGAAAATCAGTGTGTTATGGTCAGTTCAAAAAGGTTCATTGGCAGAAGGTCTGTTCGTGTGGATCAGAGCAGTTATGGCACTCCACTTGCTTAGGTGTTGTTGGACTGAGCTCTTTCCTTGCTCTGTGCCAAAAGAGAAATATTCTTCTTCACAGCAAATCTTAAATAACTGCACACATGCCCCCCCAAAAAAGATTTTGTACTACGATTTAAAGCATGTCTGTTATGATTTTATC
Organism: Neosalanx taihuensis; assembly: GCA_030340665.1. Classification (NCBI taxonomy): domain Eukaryota; kingdom Metazoa; phylum Chordata; class Actinopteri; order Osmeriformes; family Salangidae; genus Neosalanx; species Neosalanx taihuensis. The sequence goes on along the minus strand of CM059291.1, from coordinate 16,215,567 downwards.
AAAAGCATGTGCAGGGATATCTACAGTATAATATACAAACCATAGCTTAAAAGTGAAATAGTGTCGTCTTATTTCAATCATGGAACGGATGTGAGTAATCTACTTGAAAAATTTCACCAAAGCCACACGCTCCACCAAAACAAGGCTTATTACATTAGCACTGACAAATTGGCTTTGTAGAGCGGGTTATATTACCAATCCTCCATATACATCATGCCACAAATCATTCTGCCATGGACTGCAAAAATTGGGTATGGCTTTTATGCACAATTTTTGATACTATTTCTTTTTACCCACAATCCATTTCCTTAATTTATCCCTCTCACAAAGTCTTGATTTGACCACTAGGAGAAGGTTCACTTGTACTGTGTGTGTTTTCTTCTTCCTGTTGCATTTGTACAGACGTCCTAGCTGAGGCCACACTGCTCTCATAAACACATCCAGCAGGGAGTGATTATTTCTCAAGATGTGGAGATCTGGGACTTGCCAGTTCATGCCTCTTTAAGAGTGTTTTGGCACGGTGGCCTGTTTTGACTCACCCAGAGCTTTTGTTCCCATCACTGGGGAGATGCTGGTCTCAGCTGGGAGCGTGTGTTTGTCACCTCAAACATGTGGACTGAGCTGAGAGACACTGAGCTGAGAGACAATGAGCTGAGAGACACGGAGCTGAGAGACACTGAGCTGAGAGACACTGAGATGAGAGACACGGAGCTGAGAGACACTGAGCTGAGAGACACTGAGCTGAGAGACACTGAGATGAGAGACACGGAGCTGAGAGACACTGAGCTGAGAGACACTGAGCTGAGAGACACTGAGCTGAGAGACACTGAGCTGAGAGACACGGAGCTGAGAGACACTGAGCTGAGAGACACTGAGATGAGTGACACGGAGCTGAGAGACACTGAGCTGAGAGACACTGAGCTGAGAAACACTGAGCTGAGAGACACTGAGCTGAGAGACACGAAGCTGAGAGACACGGAGCTGAGAGACACTGAGCTGAAAGACAATGAGCTGAGAGACACTGAGCTGAGAGACACTGAGATGAGAGACTGCACTGCAGGCAGCTCTGTTTGTTTCTTGGTTAATGAAATTCTCCAAAAGAAATGCCCCCCCCCCCCCCAAATTAGTAACAGATTGAGGATGATCAAAACTCTCTTTCACAGTGACATATGTGATGGCCACATTCGTTCAGACTGCATTGTGAATTTATTGTATTTCAATGTGGCGCTTCGAAGTAATGTTCATACATTCCTTGGGGGGGAAATGTGTTCCCAGATTATGAAATTCATGATAAATCAGGATATTGTGTAAAAGGGATTATGGGAAATAGATCCAAAGGCTTTGGAAATCTGTTTTAACTGTGTGGAATCAAATTGCTGAATTCGCTGCAGTGATAAACAGGAAGTAGAACATTGCTGTTGGGAAACCATAAATTCACATGACTTGATTGTTCAGTTCTTTATGTGCTGTAAGCTTCATGTACTAAGATGAAAAGAAAAAAGATGCACATACAGATTTATACAAAATATCACACTGATTCTGAATCTTATACCCTCGATAGGCCACATTATGCTATCAACATAATCACATTTGTCCATTATCACAGTTCAGTCCAGGGTGCGTTTTTTCCCCCAAAGGGTTAGCTGCTGTACATGGCTTTTGTGTTGCATACCAGTATGTCCTGTTGGATGTTAGTTTTGAGCTCACAAGTACCATCAACCTAAATGTCAACGTCTCCATATGGAGCAACTCTCTCTATCCACAAATATACAGCAATCGCAAATGAGATCATCTCAAAACATCTAACATTTTAATTAAGCATCAGAAATACCACTGGCATTATCCGTAGGCCGCTGTGTTCAGAATCACACAAGATCAGACTTGGCCAACAAATGTTTATTTTCATTGAACAGTAAATGGGACCCTGAGGATGTTATGGTTCATTCCATTCCATGAGTCACTTCAAAGGATGCGCTGGAAATTAATTGACTCGCTGTACAGGAAATTTCAAAATCAAGCTTTCCTCATCAGAGGAACAGCTATCTTATGCACATGAAGCTTGAAGAACATGAGACAAACGACACTGCAGATCCATAGCTCTCTTATCACTGTACTAACTCAGTCATTTCATCCCACAGTACAAAGTAATATTCAGTTATTCACTTAACCATATATCTTCACCAGGATGTCAAGCTAACGTACCAAGCCCAATCATCAAAATAACTTTTGTTTATGTAGTTAAACATGTTCCAACAGGGCAAACACAACATAGGCATTCACAGTTTTCAATTTATTTTGACAGTTAATTGAAATGATGTTATTTGAGGTACTCTCATAATAATGTTTCTTCGATTCAACATAATGACGGAATGTGAGGCCGCATATCTACAGACTTCATAAATAAAAATATGTAGACAAATTATGCGGGATGGGAAGCACATGAATTAAGCAAATGTGACCTGTATATTTAATATAACAATGTTCCACTATGGTAGTTTAACAGAGCTTTTCATTATTGTGGTGTTTACCCAGTTTCTGTCTACTCACACTAGCTCAGTAATTCAATTCTCACCAAAACAATTGTTAATGTAAAGTGAGAAAAACACTTTCAAAATAATCTTCCGGTTCCGTTGTTACAAGCCGACAGACACATTGAATGCATGTTTATTGCGGAAATGAAAGTTGTGGGCTGTGGGTTTCTTACGTATTGAATTGATTCCACTAACGAGGATGTATTTTCTTGTGTCAGAAGAAAAACTGGAACTTGCTTCTGGAATTTTCCACTTAAATACCATGATGAAGAGTGAATGGGTGATCTGCATGGTATGGACACTTCATATTTTCACAAGAAATGGTCTCTCATGATAGTATCATGTTGAAGTTTTTGCTATTCTCTGGGAATACTTTTTTGCTCTAACCACATAAAGGACATAAAAGTATGTAGAAGTATTCCAAATGGTTGTTAACACGTCAATAGTCAACTTACCACTGTGGATGTTGACCAAAGAAAGTGGAAGAAACTTAACCAGCACTTGTCGGACATTCATCATTCAGTTTATTCATATTTGGCAAAAGAAAACGTTCAGTTAAGTGCAAACAGCTATGGCCTGATGAATAAATCTTTTAAAAGCTTCCAAGAATGCTTTTTGTTCCTTATTCCATGGTTATTAATGGTGTGACAAATGTGGTATGGCAGACTGGAGCTAGCCCCAGAAAATGGCCTGTTTTGTGGAATTGACAGAACTTCCTTGATGGACAGCTTTTTAGTGTGGTTTGTTGTAAATTAAGGAGTTAGAAAAGAAAATGGAAATGTTTTGCCTGAGGCAACACCTGTAACATGACTAATGTGATTCAATCACCATGCCGTTGCTATCTGTCACTCTCAATCTTCGTAAGACGCGGTAACTTCTGAATGGACTACTGTAGCCTACTGAATAAAAAAACTGTGAATGAACACCTTTCCGCAACACATAGCCAATGTGATTCCAGAGGCCACACATCCTGTCTATTGGTGGGGTGTGTCTTGGAAATAGCAGAGCTGGAGGAATGCAGGGAGAAGGGATGGTAGCCCAGCAAAGGTTCATTTTAATGAGAAGCAGACAGACTGGAGGAACCTAGTGGGTTGTTATTGTTGTCCACAGGTTGGCTTCGGCTTCACATGTCACCCCTGCAGGCCATGGATCCATGAATATTCAAATAGGAAAGAACTTCCTTGAAACATCAATCAGGCTCCCCATCTATTCAATTAGAGGGTTTAGATCAGAAATGTCCAGCCGTCAGCTGCAGCTCATGATCAGAAAACACACCGCCCATGGCAACGGCAATGAATATTCCAACCATGTGGACAATGAGTCAATATGAAACAGGCTTTTTAAATGCTTGACAGACCTTCAAGAGAATGATCTGCGCATGCGATTCTTTGCTTGTACTTCAACAATTTGTGAGCCTTTCAAAAGAGGATGAATACGCCACACAAAATATGGTGAATTAATATAACGCTGGATGAGACACCCGTCAGAACACAGCATAGAACAGGACTACGTAGTATGTAGACCTCCCATTTCTGCTACATTTCAATGCAAAATTAATGCAGATTTATTCTTCCACTGTTAACAACAGAGGGGAATAGTAAGGAATAGACACATAGGTGAGATGGCTGGAGGAGCAAGCGATGGAGAGAGACAAGGAAGGAGACAGAAAAACAGGGATGCTGATAAAGACCAAAAGACACAAGACAGTTACAAAGAAAGACAAGTAAATGCAGATTAATTGGAGAGAAAAGGTCAACGGGCAGATCCTGGTTAAAAAAAGAGAAGAGCTTGAAAAAGTTTAATACAGCAGTGAGAGATGAGAAAGATGAACACCTGTTCTAAGCCATTGTGTGAGGCCCCTCTGCGATAAAAAGAAATGACTCACGCTGGCAAAGCATCTGTTGATTGGAGGTGTGTCATTTACTGATCCTGACATCTCTGTTGGTGAGTGATTACATACAACAAGCCAGACTCCACACAATCACAGCAACACACAGCCTGGAGAAGGGAGAAAGAAAAAGCCTGCTCTTGAACACCGTTAGAGACCTATCATGTGCTAACAAGAGCCAGACACATCAGGCAGAGTGCTGTTCTTGGCAGCCAACACTGGGTGCTCTATGAAAGACAGATCGTCAAGCAAGACCAGACTCTTACCCATAGGGATTTTACAGAGACCACTTGAGTAGTTAGTTAATACAATGTTTGGGTTTCATATTATTTCTTAACATATTATTGCTTCCTGGTTCAGATTTGGATGTACTGATTAGGTTAATCACCCTGGACCTATGTGCTGTGGCAGGCAGCTCAGGGTGGTTGGTTATTGGAGGACTATGAAACACCAGAACCACAGTGGGACCAGTGAAGGTGAAGAGGTCACGACAGAAGAATAATATTTAGCATGGACACTGTGGCACTCAGGCATCCTGTGTTTGCGGCATCATTACTCTCGCTAACCTAAAGCACTACAGATGAGGCGCCCCATATTTCTAGGAATGCATCGCCCCATATGCCCCCCAGCTACTCTCACCCACCCTGATCTTCTCCCATCGTTCCAACCTGCCCCCCGCCCGCCTCCCGCCCCTCAACTACCCCCCCCCAACTACCCCCCCCCCCAACTACCACCCCACCCCCCCCCCCACCCCCCCACCCCCCCCCCCACCCCCACCCGCCTGCCCTGAATAGCAGTACTTGCAGCACACAAGGACAAGAGAGAGGCCGGTTGTCTCTCACTGTTCTCACTGTGTTGAACATTAACACGGCTCAGCTTGAAGTTCTCTGAGTACTGTTATTGTACTTCTACTGTACTTGACACTATAAAACACCGTCAGTAGCAAGTGAACTTCTGACAAACCCATGTTTGGAAGGCCAAATGTTGGGAAACACATGGCCCCAGCTCCACGGGCACGCATGACTGTGATCTATTGTCCAACATGTGTTTCAGGAGAGAAAGACAGGTATGTGACATTGATAGTTCAAACTTGAGTTTTCCTCTGGGCAAAGAGTATTGACTTTCTGCTTTAAGTATCATTAAGATTAATAGAGTTCCTTCCCAACTACCGCAAAAAATGATGGTAAAATATTGTCAGAGGGTTGAAAAGGATCTGTGATGCATCAAGCCTCCTTCTTGAAGGAGCACATGAAAGACACTGTCCTCATATTAAACAGTACAATTGGAAGGTGAAGGATTCCCCTCCAGAGAAATCAAAACCAGTCTTCCAACTTCCATACATTGATAGTGTGGCGTCAATCCATTTTAATCAAATTATGTTGACATTTCGGGTTTTTGAAACATGAAATTACAAAGATGTTGTTACGGTCACATCAGGGAAGCTGGTTTAAATCAATTCTTCAAGCCGCTCTATTTTTCTTTTGCCTTTGGAGTTGTGCTGTGAAGGCTTCTCTCAGCTGAGGTAGGGATGAGCTGTGTCGAGAGGGGGTCCGTAGCAACATCATAACAACCAAACGCACACACATACCATGTGAGAAGGCTGAACGCTGCCAACAACACTGCAAACATAATACCAAACTGTAAATCAACTCTGAATCAAAGTTAGGAAAATCGTCATGCTCTCATATAATCTGAATGCTTGATATATGGTGTATGGCCCATCTTGGCGCTGATAAAAAGGTCATCATCCCTTGCCTTTCCCCTTCAGGAAAACATGCGAGAGTTATTGTAAATCTCTCTCCTGCCTGGACTACATGTGAAGCACGAAGCATGAAGGAACCCTTAAAGCCTGAACTACAGTTAGCAGTGGAGATTAAAAGGCAAATCTTGTTCCACGGTTCACCCCCAAAACTGTTTGATGTTGTACTTCAGACGCGTGATACTAAACTGTAGTTGAGATGTTGTTGCAATGTCATTTGATTTTGTTTGAACGGTTAATTTGCCCTGGGCCTGATAAATACAGTACAGCCAGTACAGTAAGTAAGTAAATGAATTAAGTCAAGTAATAAAGAAGGAAATTGTCATGTCATTCTTATCACTGTAATTAATTTTATCTTTATCCAATATTCATTATTTTAATGGTTTGTCAGCTGGAAACATTGTTCCTCTGCTCCACAGTCAGGATGTGACAGATAACAACACTGTGAGGCTGATGAGAACCAGTCAGTCTGCATAACGTCACAGAAGTAATCGATAATAACGTTCACCCCAGGGGCGGTCAGTGGCTAACGGTCAGCTATCATCAAAGTGTGGAAAAAGAGCTATCATTTCCCCTCTAGCTGCGCAGAGCTAACCCCCCTAACGTATATCCCACATGTTCTCCTCCTCTGGGGTATCATAAACGTGTTATAGGCAACACGGCCACACTGGCCCATCCCGACACCAAATCACACTGTTCCCTCGGCTCACCTAAATCTGGCCAGCTCTCAGCACCTCAACACAAACGGAACTGTTTATGTCACCAGCAGGGTCCAAAAAATAGCGTAAAAGCAACGATGCATTCAAACAGGGATTTTTTTGTTGAAACTAGTCATGCTGTCTATGACACGATGGATTTATTTGAAGACAAGCTCCATAGCACCATTATACGCCCAATACGTGAATATCCCTCATTGATGCAACTTTACACACCATCCCTACGCAGTGCCAAGAAAACATACTTTCAACACAAGAAAATACACATTGGCTGTGAACAGTTAGCGTAATGATAATATTTCACATGGTTGTGTAAAGAGAGCTGTGAAGCAGAACATGTAGAAGGTGGGAAGCAGTATGCATATGTGTTCAGTCTCAGTGACTGCTGCCTGTGAGTTATGGCCTCCTGCGCTGTCTCCCTCACCATCTGACAGCAGCAAACCAGAAGAACCAGCCTCACAAAAGCAGGGAAGCAAGCTGCCACACCTTCCAGTATTCCGTATCAAAAGACCAAAATTATTGATAGCGAACCCTAGTGGGTGACACTTAATAACATCTATGGTGTTCCAATAGTAGATGTTAAATCTTGCAGGCGCGTGAATCACATTTCACAGAGGACGCCATCGTACAAATGGGACAGTTGAATAATAAGTATATTGGTCGTTGGAAAGAAATACTGTAACTGAATGTCTGAATCAAATTAGCTGAAGACCTCAAATTATGGACGGAATTTGCAACGTTTCGTGTTTTACAAATGATTTGCTTGATTATCTTTGTATCGGATCAGGAACAGCGTGAACGTACTACATAACAGCCAGATATAATAACAGTGCAGAGGCCTCTCCAACAGACACCACAGGACTAGAAAGTGACAGTGGCTCACATTCACCAGCCTCTGTTTGACTCCATGTTCTGTTCATGAGAGACAGCTGCCCACAACATCAGAATCAAACTTTATGCTAGTGTATAAAAAAACATAAAAGTTAGCACTTTAAACACGTCCAGATTCCTTTGTATGCCACAGGACAGAACAACCTGCTAGTTGGAATTATAATCAATGGTGGCTGTGATCATCAGGCTGGAAATGAGCTCTCAGTCCAGGAGCAAGCACAAAGGCACACACACACACACGCATAGACACACACACACACACACACACACACAAGAGCAAGATTTGATATTTGTTAAATAATCGTTGTAGTTCCTCACAGCCGTATGTTGGCATGGCCTCCATCATATTTGGAAGGACTGTGTTGGTATAAAATTAAGATTCATTGCTCACACTGTTTATTAATTAAAGTTGTGTAATTTAAGAGTACCAAGAAGTGTCAAGGGTGTTGTATGAAGGCATGTGTGAAGAAAATATAAATTTTTTATCATCATCATCATCATCATGAATTAACACCAGAAATAGCTTCACATGTGTAGATGAGAGCTAGATGCTGTGAACATTTCCATGTGATACTTCGTACACCTGTCAGTGTGAACTTTGTTAGAGCAATACATAATTTAATTAACAAGTTCACATGTGTTACCTTCATTTGAAGATCTTTTTTACACTATTACACTAAATCATAATTACAGCATCTTTTCCTTTTCACACAACTTTTTTATGCACCATGGAGTTGGTGGAATGGATGTTTTTCCTACAATCAGTCCTTACATCCTCACATGAGGATTCCATGTGAACCCGAATCCCAGGTCTTTCCGTGCCCTGGTCCTTTGGGGATGGCGACCTATAACCTCTGACCTGCCTCTGAGGCTCAGCTACCGTCCAACTCTGACCTTTCAGCACAAACTGACTTCAGAGGAGAGAGACGAACTCTAGACATAAAGTTACCTCTGGCCGTCAGGCATGCCTCAGGCTGTGAGAAGAGAACTCCTAACAGAAGTCCTAACAGTGAACATTGGTAACGCTGCAATACTGAAACTCTAGTTTAAAGTTGCAGATACAGCGCTTCAAAGTTGACAATTATTTTCAGTTGAACAGAAGTATTTGGATAACTTACTCTATGCTACACATCACATTTTTATGAGAGGCCTGAGAGGAGCTTATAGGGTATTGGGAAGCGTTGCAGTGCCAATATCTACACACAGCTGGGCTGAACATTCAAAGTGGAAGATGACACTCAATATCACTGTATTAATTAGGAACAGGGTTCTTGGGTCAATATTTGTTTATTTCCAGGAAGGAGCCGTAACAGGATTAGTGCTAATCAGAGCAGATTATATGCAGCTATTACTTGGATGGATGATAGTCCTCAACATAATCTCTGCACTTTGTATGCTTAAGGAGAAGGATGTTTGGTTTGGGAAGAGGGATCTAGATAATGATTTCTCTGGGGAGAATCTCTTTTGTAAACACAAACTAGAGTCTCAGGGGACCTCTTGTTTACCTTCAACCCAGCTTCAAGAACTGGCAGCCTGGCCTCCACAGGTTACCTGATGCAATAGGACTTATGAAAAAAAAAAAAAAAAAAACGTTTTAAAGGTTGGGTGCATGTGAATTCCTCTGTGTCCTTGAAGGTTAATTCAATACGTCCAGGCACTAAATGGGTCCAATTTATTATTACAATTTTTCTTCTAAGGCAAACAGCAAGGTACTAGGTTTGTGAATTTTTGTACACCCCAATTGTTTATCGATGCTTCTTCTTAGTCTGCGTTCCTCTTTGCAGAAATGGCAGATATTTAGCATGTAGCATGCTCACAGAATGTGTGCTGAACATATTCTCATGTCCCACATACACATGCTCTGGACTTCATTAGACTTAGACAGAACATCCTCGCGGCCTGACAGCCAGAGCCTTTCATGTGTCTGCTGCCTGGTCCCACTAACCAGAGCCTAACCAGAAACACGCCACTGCCCAAGGCCAGGTCAGAGTTCCTACCAGACCTCAACCCTATAGCTACATGGACTCCTCTAATGGAGAGAAAAGACATTCCAGTTACTTTTGATCAAACTCACAAAGCACATATCCTTGTCATTCATATCTAAAGGGTTCACAATGCCAACAGAATAGTTCCAGGTGGTGTGACATGAAAACCATTCTCTACTGTGCTAGTGACAATATCCGTAGGCTGTAACTCAGATGACCATGGGAGTATGAGTGGGAGATTTGAAACGGGTTTGTGTTGTGATCACTGAAGCGTCCAGGGGTATTGGGAATTGAGTGCACTACAAACAAAAACAATCGTGTGAAGAATTCCCTCTCCTCCCTATGAGGTGCAACTGATACCACTCGGTCGGGGGTAGGGGTGTCTTAGAGTAGAGATCTGGTTGTACATGCAAGAGAAAAACAGGACAGAAATAGCGTGCAAAGTTTGATAAATGGCAAAGCATGGCTCAGTGCCATTTTAATATGCAGAACGGTGCTAAGAGGTCAAAGGAAATGTCTTGGAGACACAAACAGTCTCTGTTACTCTTCCATGAAACAAGGTACTGTTTGATACTTCAGATTATTATAAAGAAAAGCAATCAGATGAAAACTAAACAAATGGCATGATTTATCAAAACAAAAATAATTATTGTATTTATTGTTAGGAAGAGAGTCAGGGGGCTGAGCAGTAGGGAAGTTACCCTAATATTTAGAAGGTTCCAGGTTCGAATCCTGGCTGTGCCAACATGATGTACTGTATTTGGGCAAGGCACCTCACCCTACCTGCCTCAGGGGACTGTCCCTGTACTTGCTGTAAGTCACTCTGGATAAGAGTGCCTGCTAAATGACTAAATGTAAATATAAGAAAATAATGTGTGGTAGGATAAAAATGGTTTAAAGGATATGATTACATGAGGGGTATCAGCCTGGTCCCACTGCCTCTCCACTGGCCAAGACAGCGAATGTTTTGCTTTTTATTCGACTGTTGCCGTTTGTCTTCCTTTTCACGTCCTCAGACGTTTGGACACATCACAGCACAACACGGCACAAAGAAGGCTGGGGGCTTTTGTTTTGAGGTTTTCACACTTGATGACCATGGTATTTGCTGTGTACAGAGAGCAACTGAATGGATGAGGCACTAGGAGGGAAAGCAGTTCAGAGAAAGCAGTTTTGGCTGAACATTGGCTCGGCTCAGAGAAGAGGATTAGTGCGTGCAGACTGAGAGGAACTAAGCGCTTATAACTTAATAGAACTGCATATGAACAACATCTCAGAGAGGGGAGAGACCAATCTCCACGGTCTGAGTGCACAAAAGCAGGGCTAAGAATAATTAGCTCCTCACAGTGGAAAGTGCTGGGAATTAAAAATGAGATCAGGCCTTGACCACTTGGAAATATGGACCTTCACAGAGGCACGACAACCAATTGTCTAGACGATGTACGGCCACTGCAGTTCCACGTGCAGGAGCTAGTTTTAGAATTAGTGCAATTCCAACCCTGAATCTTCCTCTCTCTCTTTCTCTGTGTCTTTATGTATCTTTACTTCTATGACACAAGGACATTGGGGTGATAGATTTGTACTGTACATCTGCCACACTACCCAGGAACTCAGTTTATACGACAGTTTTGGAGAATTAGAATGCTTTTGAATGCTATTTTTCCATATGAAAGAAATGGACAGTGAAAACACCAAGGTCATGGAGCCCAACCACAGGCAAACATATCAGCTTGTCCAAAACAAACTGACTAGACTAGGGTTATTGAAGTGCACTAAACCTGTTATTCTATAAGGATGCTGTGGTTCAGACAGGTCTGAGGTAGACTGGCGGCACTGAACCACTAAGAAAAGGTGATCACAAAAACTGAAATTACTCAAAAAAAAAATCTATATTTCAGCAACCACATGATACATACCCCACACTATACTCCCTAACACTCATACCATTTTTGGTATATTAAGATAAAACAAAAAAAAATTCTTGCAAATGTGTTGAATATCACATAAGAAGTTTTATGGCTGAAAAATTATGATCTTGTAAACACATAAAGCAAGAGAACATAGCTTACCAGACTCAAAGCTCTTTAAATACCCCAGCACACTCAAAAGCGTGGCATTTATGCTGTGGAGCACCCTGCCCTGGTCACCATGCATTCACTGCGGCTGCTAAGGTCTGAATTACCTGTTTATTTAGACTGCTGGAGTGCGTGTCTCAGTCTCCTGGATAGATCAGTGAACACACTGTGTTGGGAGTCCAGCAATATGGGCGTTTCAGCCAAAACAAGCAACAACATCTGCCAAATCACCTCATACTCAGAGTCAACTGAATTTTGACGGTTCATAGACTTTCTATCAAGCAAGAAATGGCAAAGGGTATAGGTTAAGGATTATTTTTATTACTTAGCAGTTTGTACAGTTTCTACCATGGAAAAATAACATGTAACATAAGACTGTATTTACAATTCAATTTTTACAAAATGTCTTTACAAGATGTTTTGCCAGTTCAAAAACTCTAAGACTAAAACACACCAAACACACACATCCACGCACATCCACGCAAATCAAACTTTGTAATACACACATAAATAAATATAGACATTCAATGACTGTTTCACGACAAATATTTCTACAGCCAAGAACATATACAATTCCATCATCTGCAAACAAAGTTATAATTTCATTAATAAACATGACATATTATTCCCCATATAGTTCTCTGTTAATTAGTTAATGCTAACATATTCAAAAGAGGTAACACAGAAGTATTTCATGCTTACACAACACTAACATTTGTCATGCAAAACCATTACAAGCATTCAATTTGAAGCTGGTAATTCATTTACAGTAAAATCAAATGTACTTCTACATGCAACATACTATGAGAATTATTTTTGGGGTTAAACTACACTGGCTTTAGTTATATTATTCAACAGCATATACTGTATGCCTAAGCGCCATCTTTTTTAATTTGGGAAATCAAAATAAATAGGTGAAATCAAACTTTCCTGACTAGATGAATAAATGATTGTGTTTTACAATTGTATGGCATTTCATCCATTCGTATCCTTGGTGTTGTGAAGGAGTGTTGTGAAGGAGTATTCAATCATACTGCCACCATATTTCACTGACGTGGGAATAAATTTTGCATCACACAGTTCATTCAATTAGGGTGTAACAGTTTGATGGCTCCAACACAAACATCCTACAGCCCCAAACAATGAAATATTAAATTAAGAGAATTGTCCTAGAGTATGTTTCTGACTGTGCCAGCCCCCAGTTAGCAGGTGGGATCACAAGGGACAGCTACAGTGAGGAAGAGAACCTATATCACATAAGTAGGGGGTCAGATCCAAATATGGTCTGCTGTGTTTGGTTCCACTCTCTATTCCCTTCCTGGGAATGGGCGCTGGTAGACATTGGATCAGCTCCCAAAAAGATCACGCTAGCCAGGCCTTTCAGTGCCTCTCTGCTGATGGCTTCTGGTGGTGTGAGTGGTGCTGCCTGAGTCTGGGTCCTACAATGCACAAAAAAACATATTTATTAGTTCCTATTGGGGGAGATTTTAAGACAAAAGACTTAGATTCAATACAATGGCTGTACAGTAACAATGTTCAAACCAGACAGGAGGTTACTGCTTACGGTGTTGCAGGATGGGTAAGACACCAGGAGTCTGGAAAGCTTTGACAGTAGCAGGGCCTTCGCCAGCTGTTGTGATGACCTGCACCTCCAGTCTGTAGTATGTGGCCGGCCGCAGGTTGGACACCACCAACAGGTTATGGTCCTAGCAGGGTTCATTAGAAGATGGGTTGGATGCAAACTGTGCATATTTACACCCAGTGAACCCAGGTCTGAAGATTGTGAATGTCAAAACATGGCTGAACACACTAATGCAATACTGGGAGGTGTTCCTTCCTTTGCTCATGTCTTTCTGTCTTTCTTTCCTTCCTTCTTTCTCTCTCTCTTTCTCTTTATCTGCAAAGGTGGTCTTTGTTCTCGTAAAACCTGTTTACCTTTTTTTTCCAGCCTGATAGTTGTATGGCGATGGGGCCCTTTATTTATAGATCTGTCTACCTCGCTGGGCGGTGCAGACAGCCGTAACGTGTTGTTGATACAGGAGATTATGTAAAACAGTGTTTTTTTCTGAGCTTTCACAGAGGATGAAAGAGGTAAGAGGGAAGGATAGATGAAAAGTGGGAGGCGGAGAAGTTCTACCAGGACACAACACTCTGCCTTTAGATCTCTCCGCTCCCCCCTCTCTGTCACCCCCTCTCTTTCTCCGTCTACCAACCTTAGCCTATCAGGAGCTTTATGTAAAGAAGACATAACTGTGTATCCTTAAAATACCTCCAGTGCTGACAAACACTGCATAAGGAAACATAAGAAGATACCACTTTTTTTCAACAGTGGAGGAGAGCCTCATTAAGTAAAACACTTATTTCGGCCTATGCTTATATTATTTTTCGGCCTATGCTTTCTCCAAAAAACATATGAGAGCTTTCACATAGGATGATTTGAGGTTTATCATGTCATATAAGAGCTATTTATATATATTTTGTGTATAAGAGTTATTTGTGTTGAAAGTGACTAAGAGTAAACCTACCGGAGGCAGGATCTGGGACTGTGATATGATGCTGTTGGGAAGGCTGTTTTGTCTGCTCTCTGTGGTGACCTCTGCCCATGTGACCTGGAAGCCTGTGATTCGCTGGTGAGCCAGAACCCTCGACACACGCCACAGGAAGTTCCCGGTGATGTTGCCCTCGTGGATGGAGAAAGAGGCTGTCAGATTCTCTGGCTTAGCCAACACCTTGGGAAGACCAGTGGCTAAGAAAGAGACAACAATGGGAAATTAATCATTTTTCGACGTTTGTATTCATCTGAGGAGCTATTGTCGTCAATATTGCTGGCAGGGTGCAGGACCGATGTTGATTAAATCTCAGCCAATTGTGTCAGGCAGTTTCTGGCTGTCTTACCTCCCTCCCCAGGGCATGTGATGTGTTTGTGGGTCTTGCTCCTGATGGTGGCGCAGGAGGGGGTGAGGAAGGTGACGCTCTCGTCCTTGGCACGTCTCTTCGACTTGAGCATGTGGACGGTGACTTTGTACTTGCACGAGAACAGCAGGCCTGGGAGGTTGATGTAGTTCTCCTGAGCCAAGAAACACATTATTCAGCCCTGATGACTTTGACATCATGTGGCCCAGGTCATGTCCCTTGTGGGCCACACAGATAATTAAATACACAGAGCCAGAGAGGATTGAATTTCCCTCCTCAGCATGTGGAACATGCCCCACATTACAGGAACACTCAGAACACGCACATGGTTAGGGTTAACACTGTTTCCCTGTACACACTCTATGTAAATAGCCATTCTCTTTATAGGGGTTCCAAATGTAGTACATAACTTGTTAGAAACGTAATGAGTAAAAAAACAGCTGAGCAGAATTCTGTGAATTCAAATGGGGATCACATGTAAATCAATGTTAATTGATTATTTCCTGTATTTTAATGCTTTGGACTAATTTAATCACATTATTCATCCATTGATCTTTGAAAATTCGTCTCTTGCATTTCTTTTTGAGGAAACAAGACATTTTCTGCTGATTCCAAGCTTTAGATCTTGCACTGGTAATAAAATGGCTCCACACACTAACAGCCAGAGTTGGTGTGTTTTTTTCTTCTTCATCCTGATAAGAAACAGCTCTGATTAAATCTGAATAAGGGCGCCACATTCACACACAGGGGAACGAGGAGGAGTGCTGCTCTGGAGCACTTCCTAGTGATCTATAGAAAAAGGATGTGCATATCCTAGCAACCGGAGATCAGGTCCCAAAAGAATGCGTTGATTGCCAGGCCTCTGCCATCCCGTATCAGCCTGAGTCCAACCAGCCAAGCCCTCCGCCCCCTTCTTCTCATCCCCCGGACCCCAACTCTGTTACCCTCAAGGAGTGCCCCTTCAGCCAAAACCCTCATGCTGGGTTGGGGGTGGGGGCTAAGGCAAAGGCCCCCCATTCCCGGAAACATTGTTTTAGTAAATTTATTTTATGGTCTAGCAAAACCACATGCCACTTTGACCACACTGACTCAGTCATAATAACACAAACAACAGTGGTTAATTTGCCCAGTGCACAGCAACACACCAGAGCCTCAGATGCTGTGAGTGGAACTCTTTACATTAGAGCAATTGTCCTTGATTAGGACCAGACAGAAGACTAGCCATGTGCTCGACATACCACAGAGCTCTACAGTCAGTAGATGGTGCGACTGCTGTTGGTGACAGAAGGACGTGGTACGTACCTGTGTGACAGACTTCTCTGGTCCCTTGGTCTCATTGTGGCTACAGTACTCTGGAACCCACTGCACATGATAGCGGCTGACCGTCGAGTCTGCGGAAGAACGAGGGATGGAGGTAGAGAGAGAGGGGGAGACAGACAGAGAGGGAGAGACAGAGAGGGAGGGAGAGAGACAGAAATAAATAAATCACTCAGCCTGACCTATGGTATGTATGCATGAAGTAGTACAAAGAGCCTGATCCAAATCTGATCCAATGTCAGACATCATAATTGTGCGTGCAGCAAAGTGATGCTATCTAACAAATCAAAACAACTTTTTTTGTGTGAATACAATGTACGTGAAAATCGTCCTATTCAGTTTCTCCACACAAGTGTCAACCATCACATACCAGTTTCTCTCTATAAACACTCTGGTATGCAAATATTTGGCCAACTGTTGAGCGTAACCATCTAACATTGCGTAGCAGCAGCCAGCCCTGAGTGTGGGTGCAACCAGCACCATTCATTTCATTATGCGGCACCAGTACCTCATTGGAGAATCAGCAGTGTTTATGCTCCTGTTGCACCCCCCCCCCCCCCCCCCCCCCCACCCCAACACACCCTGTTATTCTACTGAATTTATTATTCATCTAGCTGCGTCGTTTGGATGTGAAATGATACTACTACGATTAATAATTGAGTTACACTGTGTTAGCCCTTGGCAGGGGCCCTGGTTGCGGTGAAGAGATAAAAGGGGTCCTTTGAAGGCTTAGACACGGATCTGGCGCGCGCAGCCTCCGAGCACTTTGGAAGCAGAAGAGAGGGAATTACGAGGAAGCGGGAAATTGGGGAAAAATAAACAAGATATGAGAAGCTGGGTCTGACATGGAAGGGAAGCGGTATGTAAAACATGAGCAGGAACATGGAAATCAGGTAGAGAGCAGCACAGGAGACTTGGATAAATCATGACTGGAAACTAATCTCTGAAGCGCCGCCGTCGCTGCTGGGCTGCCTATTGTCTGTGTGTCGGACAGACGGTGATACGTTATCTTGGCGTAATGGACCCTTCTGGTCTGAAGTCTGAACCAGCACCGGGGTCAGGCTCTTCCTGCTGCTCTGCCTCACAATGAATGGTCGAATGTTACAATCAGGGTTAAGCTAACCTGTCTCTCCCTCAATCAGAACCCACTGATGGGAAACCTGAGCCGGGACACCCAGGCACTACAGCCCCCAGATTCAGCTGTCTGTTTACTGCAGTAGAACATGGGTGGTCAGGCTCCTAGGCAGAGTGATCCATCAGCCCAGCGAGGAGCGCTGCCCTCAGACCAGGCCGGCAGTCAGTCAAGCCCCAGGATCTAGCCCTGGCCCTGGCTCCAGCCCCAGCCTCAGTCAGTTCAATGCACTCCACAAGACTCTGGACTGAACAAATGCCCAACCCAGTCACTATCACTCAACCCACTGGCAACCTCAAGCCCAGCCAACTCTTATAATGACTGGACCAGGAAGCATTACCTCTTCTTGCTCTTAATCGCTTGCTCTCCCTCTCTTAACACTCTCTTTCTGTGATTCAGCAGCAAGCCACTCCATCACTACCACCAAGCCTCACATTCAGCAAGGCTGTGCATTCTTGAATCCACTATGTGGAGCTTGGCCTGGGCGATGACATATATTAGTAACATAACATAGACCAGTGAATGGAACTTGACAGGCTCCCCTTGGAGCAGACCTTTCAAGGTTTGGCAATACTCTGGTATTAATGGAAGGGCCGGGGCTAGGGACAGATGCTGCAGGGGCAGGCATTCCAACAGGTTTTAACCCTTCGACGCGCCCTGTCGCCTGACGTCAGGCCTTGTAAAAACCCAAATGGACTGTTTCAGCACTAATATGAGGGAGGGCTTTGTGCGGGAGGATCTATTAACTACAGCTGTCAATAAACCCTCATCACATGGGCTTGGCTCCCTGTGTTTATTGTTCTTTAGCAAACAGAGCCTCCTCTCCATCCAGCCGGCTCCGTGCAGATTTACACTCACTCACCCGGGCGCTCTCATTACCCCGTCACAAAGACACATTGTTTCATTTACTTGATCTACAATATCCCATGCCGTTTCATTCTAAATTGAACGTCCACCGTGTAAGTCATTGAGAATCATATCCATAACCCTGCATTGATTAGGGGATAAAAGGAGACAGGATGATGGATAGGAGCAGAGGTAGTAATTACAGTAGAATGGAGACCAGGCCAGAGACGACATACCTCCTCTGTTCTTCCAGTAAACACGGACCTGCAGCACGCCGTCCTGGTAGAAGGGGGTGCCCACCTCCAGAGGCCCTGCGGGGCGTTTCCCCAGGGTGGAGGCAACAGGCAACAGCTCCTCTTTCCTTGATTTAGGCGCCGATTTAACTGAGGAAGAAAAGAGTTGAAGAAGTTGGGTACAACATCTTTCAGTTTAGTTGGCATACTATTCTCTACTATTCAGCCTTTTAATCATGCAGTAAAGATACATATATATTGAACAGAGGGATATTGGATAGAAAGTTTGAAACCACAAGATTTCAACTGAGGCTCAAAAGATTGGTTGTTTTCTTTCTTAGCTCCACTATAAAGCAGCATGGCTTACCCGTGTCCTCGTTCTGGCCTGTGGTGAAGTGAAGAGAGGCCTTGGAGCTCTTCAGACGCACCTGCCCCCAGTAGGTCACAGCCTGCAGCTCCACTGTGAAGCTGCTGTTAGCCTGCAGCCCCTCCAGGTCCACCCAGCTCTGAGCCTGCTGACATACAAACCCCATCAGGATGGCCGTCCTCAACACTGGGCAGTGCCACTGCTAGCCATTACAGTGCTTTAGTGCCCTAATCATAATTCCTATACGATGCCCACCACACTGACAAAAAGTGCCTAATATTTAAATACTAAAAACATATCTGCATTTTGTTTCCTTGTATTTAAGTGTAATGACAATAAAGTTTAATATAATCTAATATCTAATATCTAATTTTGATATTTTTGGTGCCCTCTCAGCTCTTGGTTCCCTACGCACAGCATGTGGGACCAGCAGCACTGCCACTGGGTCTCACTCCCAGCCTCCCCTAGTCCAAGTTCCTCCCCCAGCCCTGCTCAGCTCGGCCAGGCCGGTCTGTAGTCAGGAGTGCTGATCGGGAACACATGTGGCTGGAGATGTGATGAGCACAAGGAGACAGTGCTCAGGCCAGGAGGGAGGCAGGCTGCGTGAGGGAGAAGTATTATCACTGCCTTCTGGGGCCTGGTCACCTTGTGTTTGGCTCCCAGCATTCCTCCATCAGCATGGGCTTGATAGGCCCAGCTTATTGACTGGCCTTGTTTTGACATTCCTACATCAGCAGGTTGCTTTCAAAGCCCTGAGGTGCCAAAGTGGAAAGCAGTAGTACATATGTCAATAGGTGTCTGATATCTGCCACCTCTCTCACCTCCATGGCAAACATATGTTACTGATCTTTAGAACCAATTCTGGATTGGTTTTTCTAGAGACAGTGCTAGTCTCACCGTCTGGACATGTATGTTTGTAAAAATATTATATTTCCTACAGTCAGTATGCTACAATACACATATCTGGCAGAGTTTAATGAAATATTGATATCTAAGATTTATTTTCGTCCAGTTCCCTGGTCAGAAGTATTCTTAATAACTGTAACTTTGACAGATATGCATCAGGTTTCCTAAACAGCACATTCCATAATTCATCTAGCTGCAAATGAGGCTCAAATGATTTGTGGTGTTTTCTTTCCAAGCTTAACTATGCCTTTGTGACAGATTTAATTTGTATTATTTGTAGGACATAAAACAGAGATGTGTGAGGGATGAATTTATACATTTGTTTCATCCAACATGCAGCCTTTCATTGTTTATCCTCTTCCACTTTGTGTACTTGTGGTTCCCATTTGCAGTGTTGAGGTTGGAGGACCAAGTCTAAAGTAGGTCTGGAGCAGAAATAAATGTTCTGGCTCAGCTCATCCAGACTCAGAACAGGTCCAGACATGGACCCAGACCAGACCTAGACTCAGTCCAGGTCCTTGGACTCAACTGGAGGTTTTCAACAGCACTATCCACAACCCGGAGAGAGAAAGAAAGGATTACCCCATTAGTCGTCTTTCTTCTTTTCTTGGACTTGCTGGCGACAGTCCAACTCCAGAACACTTTGTAGTGATGTACAGGGATGTCGGGTTCCCCTGGCAGGGTCCAGTTGAGACGAGCCGTCACCAGACCATCAGTGCCCTGTGTCATGTTAGTAACACGCAGGCCGGTGGGACAGGGAGGGGCAGATGGATCTGCAGAGACACACACACACACACAGGCAAAACACACGCACACACACACACACACAGGCAAAACACACGCACACACAAAAACAAAGTCAGACAGCAGCCTTCACTCCAGCTGTTTTGATTTAAATAGAAGAAACTAACCCTTACAGGATACATAAAAGGCTATTGTTTCTAATGGATGATAAAGAATCATCTTGGGCTGTTTTCGCTTAGCAAATTTTAAGGACAGCCACAAATACAGTCTGCCTCAGACATGACAGCAAAATGTTCCCGGAGTAAAATGAAGAAATAGCATCTGTCTATCCATACTTTAAATACAACCAATTTTATCTTCCCTTGACAGGATTCATTACTAAACTGGATATCATGATGGGCGTTTTGGTTATTTCTGTGCTGGGTAAATCTCTGCTGGTTTTAACAGCCTCTCACTGCAGCTGAGAAGGAGCCGCTGTGATGGCGCGGAGTAATTAGTCTAACATTGACAATCTGTCACGAAATGTTATGACAGGTGTCATGTCATGTCTATGACAGTGCTTCACAGGACGGAGACTGTGGGTCAGGGGTTAACAAACACATGCTGCTCACTTTGGCACTGGCCCCACATTCCATCGTGTCAGAGTCGCTACCTAACCAGTGGGTGTCTGCATGCGTGTCCATGTGTACTTGCACATGGGTGTGCACGTGTGCGCCTTTACGTGTGTGTGTTTCTGTGTGTGTTGTTTAATGCACGGACGTGTCAGAGGGAAGTGAGAAAAAGAGAGAGAGGGAAAGAGAGGGAAATAGAGAGGCTTTGTGAGCCTGTTTTGAAGCCAGCCAGATGGGCTGTGACCTGGGCTGGTTGCCGGGAGGCTGCCGTGTGCAGTGCTGATGTCAGCCTGGCCCCAGTCTGCAGGACTCAGGAGGACAGGGCCAGATGCCAAAGCACAGGGAATCAGTCCATAATGAGAAAATGATCGAGTCTACAGCCCAGTTAGCTCATCTCCCCCTGCCTGCCTGCCTGCCTGCCTGGCTTCTCCCACCTGAAACACATTTGAGGTGGAGCGAGACGGGAATTGGGACGCACCATTTCAGAGAGCTGGCTAATGTTATCCAAAAGATAAATAAGCAGGCAGTTTTTGCAAATTGCACCTAACAAAGTATGGTGGTGCGAAATTGCTATCAGATGAGACGCCCACGCTATGTCAATAACAATGGAACGACAAAATGGCTGAGTTCTCATCAAATCCATGACAGCATCCATCAATCCATCAATGTCCGGGCCCTGATTGGACTGATTGAAGATCCGTTTCTATGCCGGCAGCACAGGCCTGGTCCACCTGGTGCCTGCCTGTGTCAAACACACATCCAGAACCCTCTGGGGAGCTCGTGTAGTAATATCACTGACAGAGAAGGTCAACCAGCATACGCCACCAAACACATTAAGACTTCTTAGTCTGCACATGAGCCGCAAGATAGTGTGTGTTTTGGGTCCCTTGTGAACGTTCCAGTATTCAGGATTTTTTTATTTAGGAATTCAAACTGAAGACAAACACACAGGTGGTCCATGACACGTGAAGGACTTTCGTGCTAGCAGCAACAAGGCCACATCTGAACTTTTTCAGAGCCGTCTCAACTGAATTGCTAAGGTACACATGGCCCGGTTTCTTATTGTCAAGCTGAACAGATGTTATCTGATGAAAATTAAATGAAATCGAGACACAATATCCTGTTCATAAACCTGCAATTTACAAGAACTCATAGAAACAAAAGCTTGGCACTATAACAGTTGCCCGTCTGCATCTGCGGTACACGGCTATTTAGTGTCATTCAACATGGAACAGTCAGGGCAGTGACGAGGCAGCAGAAGCTGCCATCCTGAAGCTTTAATCTGGGCCTCAGATCTGAAGCAGGCCTACCTTACCTCATACCTCCTGGAAGCCTGACAAGACTTACTGTACATGCAATCGAAACCTGCAATATCCTAACTAATGCAGACATATTACATTTTATATGACTGTACAGAGGGAAAGCCCCACCTCTGATGACTTAAATGAAGATCTGGTTACGAAACAGAGATGTGTTCTGCTTGTACAATTCATTTTTACAAGCTGAATTACAAATTATATTCCGCTCATTATTTAAGTTTGGAGATAGTGAAGAAATAATACTTAGCAAAAGCTTACCCTATTTAGTGTCCAGAATATCTCGGTACCGATAATAAATTCAGTCCTTTTAAAAGCTTATGGTAATTACTGATGGATTTGAGACATCCAGTGAAAACATTTGTTTAGACCTATACTTTCTGCTTAATTCAAGCAGGATCTGAGCTGTGTACGACAGCAGATGTTTTAAACCTGAGAACCGTCAAAGGACGTAAAAAAAAAAAAAAACTCAATGTTTCAGCATTGTGCTTGTGCATGTCCGATTCAATTCGAGAAAAAGACAGACTCACACGCACAAAGACACTCATATGCGCGCAGTTCATGAGCATGTGTAGCGAAAGAGGGTAATTCAGGCGTTACTGAGGCAAATCAGCTTGTAAAGTTGGGTGCCAAAGCCTCCACCTGTTCCAAAGTCTGAACTGTAGCAAATGGGGGGCATTGGGTGTCAAAACAGGAACTGACACTCAATGAAGGGCCACACACACGCAAACACACACACACACACACACACACAGATACAGACCTCTGTACGAGCGGAAGTGTTTGCTGGGGGCAGTGAAACCGCGGGTCCCGTGAACGTTGACGGCCGCCACTCGGAACTGGTACCATCTGGTGGCTCTGATGTCGGCCAGTTGGACGCGCTCCTCTGTAGTCTGCAGGGACAGATGGGGGCGGGGGTGGGGGGTTTGGGGGGGTGGGGGGGAGCGGGCCCACAAAGTTCAGGGATCACGCAGGGTCATAGCTTGCGCGCCTTTGCTGCCACATCAGTCATCTGCATGTTTCTCTTTGGGGGAAACGTTCAAAGACGCTGTGGCCTGCGAGGAATGTGCAACCGTGTGCTGTAGTCGTTAGGTGAGAGCAGCGATTCCACAGCTGTGTCACTTCCACAATGCTTTTGGTCAACATGCTGGTTACTTTGATGATGGTTGGTGATGACCCCATCGAACGAAAGTAGATTATAGGGATAAACAACCGCACTGTGATGTCTCACGCTGGCATGACAGGTATCTCATGAAACCCTTTTTCAGAGGGTTCGAGCGTAATGCCTCACCTGTGCCACAGTCTGCCACTCGCTGGCATCGTCCTCGCTGGGGTGGATGCCGTAGTTCCAGCGGCGCTGCACCACGTACAGGACGGGTTCCACCGAGATGTTGAACTTGGAGGACCAGCGAATGTCCAGCTTCCCTGACGGCTGCTCAAAGAACACCAGCTCCTTCCTCGGCTTCAGGGGAGCCCCTGTGGAAAACATGACAACTTCCTGTGAGACGGCAGCTATGAGAGGACATGACATCATGATGGTGATGTTCCTACTGTTCAAAGCGAAAACTACACTGTCATTCTATGATGTTCTCAGGTCAGGAAGAGTGTGTTTAGCTAGCACAGGCTTAAAGAACAACATGGGAAGTATCGTCTGGATGTGCGAGCTAAGAATCTGCTTCAATAAATCACACATCTCAAGTCAAACACTCACACACCTCTACACACACACACGCACACAAATAAACACATGCACCCAGACACAAGTTTACAATATATCTGTATCCATTGTTCCACACATTCAACCCCCTTCAAATTAATTCAGTATAGCCACGTGTGACAAATAAGAGATTTATCAAGTCCAGGATGGAGTGTAAGTGCTCCGCCACGACAGATTAACTCTCCCTGTAGGATTTATGACAGTTTAGACGTAGTGAGTTGTTGATTGAGAGGTGGGCGGAGTGATAATGAGATGGAGATTGCAGAAAAGAGGTTTCGGGAGTACAGAAGAACGCCGAATAAATCGCACAGCTCCCGATAAACTACTTGGCGGGTCACAGCATTACTGAGCACCACTTCTGTAGCTGCTTTGCATTCACAGCAATAAACTCAGGCTGTGGTGCAAACAACACACTCAGGTCATCAGGAACGGTGTGTGCTGTGGGAGCGGGGTGGGGGGGTGTGTGTGTGTGTGGTGGGGGGGGGGGGATCTTATTATGTCTCTATTCAATCTTCTAGAGGCTTCTTGATGTGATTGACTGATGAACATAAAGATGGAGTGGGGTCTATTTTACAGCTCTGGCATGTTTGTGTGTGTTTGTGTGTGTGTGGTGTGAGCCTTTGCGATACACCCTGATCACTCAAAAACACACTTTTTTTGACATGCTTAAATGCAAACTATACCACAACATTGCATATTTCCTCTAATCAGACAAATGTTTTGTCTGTTTTAGTGCAGAACCCTTTCACAGACGCTAACACACACACATAGACAACAGGATATCAGCATGTGGGACAAAACAACCAGTCCTGAATCATTTCCACACCTACTCGCTCATGACTATCGACTTGAAATCCCATCCAAGAATGTATTTATAGTGTTCATCTTTCAATGACCACATGCCTGCTCTCCCGTTTCCAATATATGATGTAACTCCCATTGAACAACTATCAAGAGCGCAGTGCCAGTCCAACGTCATGAACGCCCCCACAACATGTCTTGTGTTGTAATTCGACATACTCACGCACAAGCTGTCATTATGACCATTCTAATAAAAGGATGCATTTCCAAAAACACACTTCAAAAGTAAAATAATCACAATGTTTTCTCATAAATCCATTTATTCCCTCAAGGGGGACGATGGAGCATCCAAATCTAATGACTTTCTTGTGATCAAGTTACTGTGGTGGCTTCACTGTTGTCAGAGGGAGGGTGCTTGTAAATGGAGACTGACAGATGTATGGGTGGATATGGAGGGAGAATAAGAAGTACTAGTCGATGATGGACACAGAGGGAGATGGAGAGAGACAGAGGGAGAGAGAGAGACTGAGAGATAGAGGGACACAATGGGATATTCTAGATAAGACCCTCCCTTCCCATAAATGCCATAATTTAAAAGGTTCACGCCCACCTAAGTATAGGGTCTTTGAATGAAATAAAGGAAAGAGCGGAATATTAATAAGCAATACTAAATAAACAAGAAAGAAAATGAGAATTATCACAAGTTCACACGATAATGCTTTTCTATTTGACTGAAACCCCTGAAAAGACATCATCTGCTTCACTACCTGCCATGGCATACATATCCTATTAAATATTTCACATCACAACACGTCTTAGACGTCTCTTAGACATCTCCTAAGTAGTAGAACTGAATCATGTAGATGTGAGAGGAAGCGCTCCTGTTCGTATAAACAAAAACACAGCCGGGGGTCTTTGGTATCGCTGTTTAGAGAAGACCCAACGAGCACAAAGGGGTATGCTTTGTTCAGCCTGTCAGGGACACATGATCACTGGGGATCTTCACCTGCACAGAAACAAACACACATGCACACACGCGTGCATGCACACATACACACACACACACACACACATCTGACAGTGATCAGTGGGAAATGCTCCATTTTGCACCACTCGTGTTGGGTAATGGCTTCCAGCATTATGGATCATCCTGAACACACTTGCGCACACACAGAAACAATTACACTCTCCAAACCGTGAGCACATAATTAGACCTTTAACACTGGAGATCAGGACTTAAATTATCAAGAGTTTGACCGTGCGGGTATCTGGAATATGGGCATGGGAGGGATCAATCCTCGGGTATTCAGACTGTCTGGATAGTATTAACTGTCCTCTGAGTCTCGGTGTGGGTGGCGGTGATTGAATAAAGACATCTCAGTATTGAGTGAGTTCTCATTCAATCTGCTTCCGTCATGTCTATTCATCTCCTGACCTGAATACTGACCCCACACAGAGTAAGCTCCTTATTCATTCTCATCGTTCACTTCTCAGCATATATCATCAATATAAAGTTTTCTCAAAACACACACACACACACACACACACACACACATACATACATACATACATACATACATATACACAAAAACAGTGGCTACACATTTCACAGCTCCGACGGCAGCGGTTCAAAGCACTGGCTCCCATCTACCGGGCCTGCACAGAGCTTTGTTATGGCCCAAGGCTGCTGGCCCCAGTTTTCCCGACATGACAAAAACTGGAGCTTCAGCTTCAATCTCCCAGTGAGGAAGCAGACCCACGCCTCACACCGTGAGGGCACGCTCACTGAGCCCTCCTCCGGCTGGCTTATTAGACACGGCTCCAAGAGCAGGAGAGCATGTGGGAATTTCGAAACACCTTCAAGGTGGTCAGGAAGGTATCTTAACCGCTAGGGGGAATCTGGGAAAGGTTTTGTTGGTGCCAATTATTTGCAGTTGGTGAAGTGAGTTAAAACGACTCTCATACCTGGAACCTTTTAAATGGGCTAAAAAGGATTTGACACTATACACAGGTACTGTTCAGTGTACATGGGCGTGCCTAAATGGCCAATGAAGTCCTGGGAAGACTCCACTGAAACAGGAAAAACTACAATCCTCACACACTCAAATATAGTCCATAATATACTACAAAAAAAGTGTGAATTCATGCTGGAGAAGAGAGCAAAAAGACAGGCCATGGAAGCCTCTACAGCAGGTCAAAACAAAAAAATTACATGAGACGCTGTCGACAGCTCATGCCGCTTGAGGCGAGCCAAGGTGACCAAGGTGGGGCCGTGCAAACATCTACCTTTGTAGAGGTTTTTGGGCTGTTGGCAGGTGTGGCCACACCCGTTGGAACAGCACTTCTTCACCGTGGAGCACTCGGCGTCCTCCTCGCAGCTCTCCACACACGCGGCGGCAAAGCCGCTGGCCTTCTCGGGGGCGGGGCAGTCGCCCTGCTTCAGCCCCTCCACCGACTTCAGGAACTCGCAGCTTGTCAGACACTCGTAGTGCTTTTTGGGAAAGAGGGGCTGGAGGGGGGGGGGGGGAGGAAGGAGGGGGGGGGGGGTCACAGAAGGGAAAAATACATGTCAGATCATTTTGAAGTTTAGGACCGCCAGGCCTTGAACAGGCAGGTCAGTGAGCTAACAGGGATAGTCCTGTTTACATTTCAGCTTATGACTCATTGGAGTGGTGAGTAAGTTAAACAGCTTTGATTCAATTTTAGACAAGAGTGCCATTACAGCACTGAAAAATACCCACTTCACACTCCTCAGACTTTCCCCCATCTTACAATTTCCTCTCTCTGGAGTGAGTACTCAGCCACTTGAGAGCTGAGGTGATGGTGACATACCTCACATAAGTCCTGGCACTGGTTCTCCTTCAGGTCCCAGGATTCCTTGCAAGGCTCCAGGCACTGTGAAAGGGAGAAGGGTGTCAGTGCTTCAAAGACTCAGCCACATCAAAGAAACACGCCGTACTGGAGAGGTGCTCTCGCCCAGACAGCCCGCCTAGCCCGCCCGCCTGCCTGTATGACAACTACCTCTCCCAGCCACTTCCCTGGCAACTACACCGCAACAACCCGTCACACCTCTCTGACACAGATGCCCCGCATACCTTCAAAGAATATAAACAATTCCCTACAAAAGGAGGTGTGGGCTAAAAGGGGGATCGCTGTGAATGGAGTAAAGAACACCGTTCTTTTGGCTTTGAAAAAGAACAAGAAAAGGTGCGTTCAGGGGTTTTGTCTGGCCTTGACAAATTCCTTCGCTAATGCATCAGCATCAGCCCCCCTACAGCCCCGCACCCAAGCATCAACACACACTCACCCATCAACACACACACACCCATCAACACACACTCATGTCTGGACCTGATACAGTCTGGCACTGGTACGGCCTTCACTCTGCACCGCCTTCAGTACAGAAAAGATGCTTAATAGATGATACACCCAGTTCAAATGTTTTTGGGATTCCCTTTAACAACACATGGAACTGATTTACTGCATGTATGGTGTGGGCAGAGGATGAAAGACAAATCTCATTGCGACTGCTGCCAAACTCATTTAGCATAATCGGACGGTCAAATTCAAATGAAAATATACCAGTACGGTGAAATTCCATTCAACGTAAATACAACAACTCACCCTCAACAAATCAAATTCAATGACGGTAAATGTTATAAAACATGAAACTTCATGCATGTCCAACAAAATCAAGGCAATTCCACCACAGTAAAGGGCAAGAATTCAGTCTGGATTGAGAGGATAGGGATTGATGTGTTCCCTCTGGTGACTGCTGGCTGCTAGCAGAGACCGTGAGGGAGAAGAGGGAAGGAGAGGAAAGTGGAGGGGAGGAGAAGAAAGGGAAGGGGATGGGGAGGAGAGGGATGGGGAGGGGAGGGGAGGGGAGAGGAAGAGAGGGGAGGGATGGGGAGGGAGGAGAAGAGAGGGGAGGGATGGGGAAGGGAGGGGAGGAGAAGAGAGGGGAGGGATGGGGAAGGGAGGGGAGGGGAGGAGAGGAGAGGGGAGGGATGGGGAGGGGAGGGGAGGAGAGGGGAGGGGAGGAGAGGGGAGGGATGGGGAAGGGAGGGGAGGGAAGGAGAAGGCTCCCAGAGAGAAACCACTGTTGCACTGCTTCTGTTCAACCTCTCTGGGTTAGAACCAAACCACACCAACCGGAGAACTAAAAAGCTAGTCGTTCAATTTTGCTTCCTGCACCAGGTCACAGTGATGCTTACTGTTATGAGTCTCGGCGGCTAACTTTCAACAGTCTTCACCACATTCCTGCTTTGAGAGAGTTCAACATGTTGGTCAGTGGGGGGGGGGGGGGATAATGTCTGAAGAAAAAGAATGAGAAGAGGAGAAAAAGAGAGAGGGACAGTGTTACTGATGTGAACCTCAGGCTTCAGATGCTTGTGGATGACTTGCTACAGAGAGAGCCAGACCAACCAAGAACGGCATGTGGAACCCCAGGGGAACACTGTGGTTCTCTGGTGTTGCAATCTGCGCCCATGTCTTCATAACACAGTCAGTGCATGAATCATCAGAACCATTTTAACGCAAAGTTGATGTAACAAAATTACACATCTCAGTCAGGGAGCCGAACCTGTGTTTACGAGTCTTTAATTAGCTCATTAGCAGGCACTGTCGTTATTATGCCATTGCCAGTGAAAAGTTTATTTGCTTTTTATGGAGTGAGTGGGATGGGCACACGCTGCAATTCAAATCTGGCTTCTGGTGAAGCGAGCTGCAATCAGGACCCTGCGCTCGCCTGCCAGCTCTCACTGACAAGCTGCAGTGTGATCCTCAGCAAACCCCAAAGCCTCGCCGCACCTCCTTGGGTCCCTCCGTGTCTTGTCGCTGCGTCGCATTCGGCATGCCTGGCCAGTAATGCGTGAAAACAGAGATGTTAACGCAGAACTGTTCTCACTGTCTGACTCAGCCTTTGCTGCTGGAGAACGTATCAGTGTCAGTTTGTAACCAAACTGCAATAAGTTTTGTTAGTGTAGGAATCCAAGACAAAACCACTCCAGGCTCTCGACGATCAGAGCAGCCTGGAACTGAAATAACTTTGAAAAGGTATGAGAACGGGAAGGAATCAAAAGGTTGTGAGGATGCCATAGTGAACACCACCGGTGTTCAGAGTTCCCTCCAGGCTAACACAAGGTGGCATTGAACACTTCCATCTAGTTCCAGTGTCGGGATTGGGTGACCGGTGGCCAGGCGGGTGACAGGCAGCCAAGCGGAGGGCAGTATCAGGCCTGGCAGCGGCGGCACTGTGTCCCCGTCTTCAAGAAGCGCCATTCTGGAACAATGAGGTGTTGAAGGAATGACTTCTGCTCCATCAGAGCCTCTACAGGAACCTCCGCCAGCAACCCACACATTAAAGCCCACAAATCTCCTCTACAAATCACTGAACATACACTCCTAAGCCTCTGGATCAGACCCGCTTTCCCATTCAAAGATCTTGTGTGCGAGGACTGAATGCATTCCACCATTGGGGGAAAAAAACAGGGGGTATTCTCATAGGCTGGTGTCTCTGTGGAGTTGAGCACACACAGCCAGATCTTTAGAGAAAGTGAAAATGGATTAGGAACTTATCTGTGTATGCCTGGGCTCGCGTGCCAAGGCATCATTAAGATAATGTACTGTACCGCACGACAAGCGGTTGCGACACAGATCAGAATGCTTGCTCTGTTTCCAGGGCCCTTCCTCTTCTTCTTCAGCCTTACCTTGAACCATTAACCCTTAAAGCTCACATGACAAACACACACACACACACACACGTGTGCAGGACGCTGATTTGCTAGAAGGTGATCTTAGGAATGTGTTTTCTTGTTACAAAGTGAATATGTTGTAAAAACGTGGTCATAAAATGTACGTGTTGGAGTGGTCTCCCCAGGTGCGCTGATAACTGACAATCTGTCAGCATTTCTCAACAGGCACACCCGCAACCAGGCATTTTAGTTGGAGAGGAGGAGGGGTTTAACGACAGATGTCTTGCCAAAGCAAATAGAAGACCCTGTATATAATTACAAAGGCTCTCGTCAATCAACAACAAAAAACGGAGTGAATTTGCTCTGTTTCCTGCCAATTCCTACAATATCAGGGGCTGTGACTACTTGGATGGGCAGAACAATTCAATTTCAGCTGGGCAAAGAAACCATGTAACAGGAAACATCTCGTAATGGGGATGGACATGCATCTGCTAGCATGGCTGCCAGCCTGACATTCTCCTCAAGCCAATCTCTCAGTCTGGCAACCATGCTAACATCTGTTGGAATAACAACAGCAAGCCATGCCATTCTCCTGTGAGTCCTTAACATATTTCCTCACAAATTTTCCACAAATTTATCTTGAATTGAATGTTTTCACTCTCAGATGTAAACAAGCACGTTTCGCCCTTTCTATGGACTCGGAGCTGTTTGCTAACAGTCTCCCGACAAAAGCGACTGCGCTCCCAACTCTCTCTTTTGTGCTCTTATCTTCCTCCCCAAAAGTGACACATTCTGCATGGCTAAGTAGGGCGGTCCATGGGGTCTTTTCACTCCCCATTTCACGCTGTAATAAAACTCAGCAGTTGTTGCACCGGGGGACCCTGAAAGGCTTTCTGTGGGGCCGATGTGAGAGTCAGCCTGAATGGCTGCCAATGCCAAGAGCTCGTCCTCGGTTTGTCACAGCCAGGACACAGCAGAGGGGTGGTGGGTGGCAGAGGCTGGGGCCATATGGGGGAGATGGGGAGGAGAAGGGGGAGGGTGGTTCTGCATCCTAGAACTCACTTCCCCTGCAGCCTGGGGGCATGGTTATCTCTGTCCATCGTAAAAATTCAAAATAAAAAAATTACCCAAAGGGGACAGCTGAAACAATGTCAACCAGGGAAGAAATCCATGTACAAAATGTCACAGAAGTGTTTTGCTTCAGTTAATGAAGCATGAACTGCTACCAGGCAAGATTGCCCGTGGCCGTACAATAAGCACTCCACGCATAATAAAAGTGGGAACATAATTCATACTAATGTATCACACAGGAGACGTTTTCCCATACAGCCTGAGCCTATTTGTACAATCATGCAGCTGGATCAAGGGAGATGTGTGTGGCTTTTACCTGACAGATATGATGGATGCTTTCACTTCATAACTGCTCACATCTATCAAGTAAACGCAGCATTCCTACACATGCATAACCGAGTAGAGGGTTTTCTCTGTGCCCATGAATTCTGCTCTAAAGTCACCTAAGCATAACTTTCCAAAGCTCCGCTTCCCTACGTTTTTTTCCACATCGTCTCACAATTTAAGAGATGGCTCCGGCAAGCAGAGGCGATCGACCCACGGCCTGAAGTTTGGTGTCAGCGCCGGGTGGGGCTCGGTGATACTGATGGGGCGTGCCTGGACTCACTGAGCGCCACGCGAGACAGCGTAAGGACCAAACTCCTCTGGGAGAGGCAGATATGAGGGAATCTCTGTTGTTGATCACACGCTGTAAATCTCACCTCCTATCTCTCTGAGTTATGGCCCTTTTCTGCTGCCCTGGCGCTTTTCACGCACACGGCGACCAGACTCAATTACTCCAGCAGCTTCCAGGCTGCTCATATTTATCGACCCATCCAAGAGCTGGTCACCAAACCTCACTTTAGTTCGGGGTTTAAACTGCTCACTCTCACATTTTCTCTCCTCCTGGCATACTCCCTTTCTTTCTTTCTTTCTTTCTTTTTCTGTCTTTCTCTTTCTTTCTTTCTTTCCTTCTCTATCTACCCTTTCTTTTTTTTACTCACACTTTCATTACCTCACCCACTCATTCACTCCCTCTTACCTTCACCTCTCCTTGTCTCTTCTCAGACTCTTTCCCTCTCCAAACCTGTACCTAACCTAATTTCCCAGTCCTCTACCTCCCTTCTTTCCCCTTTTCCTTCTCTCCTCTCTCCTCGCCTCTCCTCCCCTTTTCCCGTCTCCTTCATCACTCCACCCCAGTTGCGTCTCACAGGCTTTCCTAGCAGCCCCATTACTCTAGATGGTTCCCCTGTCATCCCCCCTTTTCTCTCATTCTTATTCGTGGCACAGGCCTCACTTCAAATTGAATTAGAGAAAATTCAGAAGTCAGCTTGGTTTCCATCCAAATACATATTCAAGTCGAGGGTTTTACTTCAACCATGTCCCAAAAAGTTCTTTTTAAACTACCAGCGTGACATTTTTCAAATGCCACTTTCTTTTGATGCCCTCTGGGAGTATCGTAACAAGAGAGAGGTCCCCACATCAATGAAGGAGAGACATATTTCATCACGAGTTGTGATCAGAATAAATATAAAATAATATGTTAATACACCTTTCCAATGTGTCTTTGACTTATTAATTCTCTTTGGATTGTAAAACGTTTGCGAATAAATCTGTCTGGAGTGACTGGGTGCTACTCTACTGCTACAGTACGGGGAGTCATGTGGCTAAGCGGTTAGGGAGTCAGGCTAGTAATAAGAAGGTACCCGGTTCAAACCCCGGCTGTGCCAACATGATATTGTGTCCTTTGGCCAGGCACGTCACCCTACTTGCCTCAGGTGGGAATGTCCCTGTACTTTCTGCAAGTCATTCTGGATAAGAGCGTCTGCTAAATGACTCAATGTACATTAAATCTTTCACTTGAGACTAAGTGCTCTGTTTAGTCTGCGTTCTGGGGTGTGGTCATGCGTGAGACTGTCAGGTTGTCTTTATGTGAGACTGTCAGGCAGGTTGTCTCTTTATGCTCCTATTAAACCCAACAAAGGTGTGTATGAGGAGGACAGGCATGCTGCCGTCCTGGAGAGGATTATGTGCTTCAAGTTGGAGGGGACAGAGACAAATGAACAAGAGTGTTCTAACTTGAAATGCGATTCAAACCGCCTTAAACCCTGTGTGTGTGTCCTTAAACACACACACACACTCTCGTCTTTCACCACAGCTTGCTTAGGGTCGATTCAAACTTCAAAAGCATCTGTTGGTTTTGTGTTGGTTGAGTTTACTAAGGACACATGTCTCACTGTTTGTACTCTGTCATGTGTTCACAACCCCTGAAATGTAATATAACTTCCTTACATATTTCATATGTATGATATTTGTAGGCAAAACCTTTTGATATATACAGTAGTATTTTTTTCATTGGAAGCAGAAAGCAGCTATATATGTTCCTCATCAAAGTTTTATTACTGCCTATTTACATTATTATTAACTTCACAATAATTTAAGTCAAATGAAAATTATTTCCAGTCAAGTTGGACATCTCCAGTCCACTTTTGATAGATGTCATTTTAAATTAGCCAAATACCTTAATACTTTGTGGCCTGGAAACAGTAGTAGTTAAACAATTTCCTAACTTTGACACCAAGAAAAACAATGTTGATTTCCTGCTCCTTTGGGCTGGAATTGATTAGACTAAAGAGCAGCAATTTAGTTCTCCAACAGAAGGCCGATATGGTGAGCAGCATAGCAGGTGGTGTCACAGACATTCTTTGAGTATCACTTTAATTATTAATTTAAACACAGTTGAGGGAGCAGACAACAAAGCCTAGAAGGAATCTGTTGCCAGAAAGCGAGAAGGGAAGAGGAGGAGGGGAGGAGGGGGGGAAGGGGGAGGGGGGAGGGGGGAGACTGGCCATGAATTATACATACACCCCACAATCAGAGATGCCTGCTTTATTTATGAGCTGAAAAAAAGAGCTCTGCCAGGATGGGGCTTTGTCTGCTGTGGAATGCAATAGCTGTTGCCTTAATACTTCATGACTCTGAAGTTTCAGCAGTCCACATAACCACACACAGACAGCCTACTCTACTTACTCTACAAAACCAGTCCATCACCTTACGAGACACAGAGACTATCAAAGCAGCTGGTGGAGGAAGAGTGGGGGGTAGGGGGGGTAGGGGTAAGGGGGGGTGAGGAGGGGGGGAGGACTCCACAGGTCTTCTCCATTTGATGTTGTTACACTAAGCGCGACAAGGGACAAAATTACAGTGGGCTGTCATCGGAGACCTGGCGATCACTTTTCTCAGGGTTCGGTTTACATTTCATGACAAAAAGACCCAACGGGATGTCTCCGTCTTGCGTGGGGTCAGATTCACGATAAAGACGCTGTTTGTCCTTTCACTGCAGAGCAGCCTGGGAAACAGCACTCTCACCGCTGTTTCCCTCTTGTCCCACGCCACTCTGCTCTCCATCACATCTTATTTAGAGGACTCACTCCCACACATCTGCACTTCTCCGAGCGATGACACGAACCACCGCAAACGTCACAACATTGATGGACACATGAAAGCGGAGTTTAGAATGGGATCAAGCGCTAATGTGCTTTCTCAGCAGCCAGTTCTATTTAGACTTCTTAAACACTAATAGATTTCTGGTTGTGATAACCGGGGTCACATTTTTCACAAAGAAGTTGAAAGAAAGAAAAAAAATTTTTGCTCTTACGGCCTGTTCTCCTTTGAGAATTGACGCGACAGCAAACAAATTAACTGTTGCTAACATTTTCCTGCTGTCCTCTCTGCCTCACATGGCTGTGAAGCCGTGTAGCCTAAGGTCACGAACTCCCTGCGATATTAAAACGACAGTCGGGATTATTTGTACCATCAAGTGGTCGGAAATCTAGGTCAACAACATGTCTAACATGACATGTCTTTGACGGGAGGCAGAAGGAACTAATCACATGCAGCGGTCACATTCCACCAGTATCTGCCTTTGTTTATTTGAGGTTGTGAAACACTTCACATCCACTAATCCCAGTCAGCCTGCCCCCACTGACTCCTGCTAGCTGGCCCTAATGGGAGAGCTCCTCCCTGCTAACCAGGGCTGAACTGCCTCACCTCCTGTTAGAGGGAAGATAATGAGGAGCGCTGTGGTAATCTAGAAGACATTCCTCATGGTGGATCAGGGTGTCAGTCTCCTCGTTTTCTCAATATGTCTCCCCTCCTTACAGGGGTCCAGATTTACCCAGAGGGCTACAGGGCAAGGCCAGGGCCGAAGGGCTCAGGATTTACACTGCTGTGTGTTTGCAAGGATCAAACCAGAGCTTAAACCTGGATGAATATTTATTTGATTACAGGCAAATTCGATTTAGTAAATCCTAGATGTGTAAATTACTCTGCTGACACACTGACCACTAGGCACTAGATTACATAGGGAACTATGAGCCACTGAAAGGCTGACACCATTCTTTTTATCCCTTCAGTCATATCATAGAGACTGCATGTGTTTTCACAAAAGCTAACCATCTTAAATGGCAACGCGTGTTTTAGATGTGATTTGATAGAAACAATACCCTCCCATTAAAATAATAATCATTTGAACAACACTGAGCCTGAGGCAAATTCCCATTTATCAATCGATGAACCCATTTCATTACCAAACAGCAATGTCCTAAAACTCCTTCCGCCTGTGAGGTCTCTATGATGAGGCTTCGCAGAGGAGCAAGATAGGCAGGGATTTGAAGATGAGCTGAGCTTCTGCGTCTTGGTCAATTGACATAAAAAGCCCCCAGTTGCATTAACTCAGTAGGAGCATAAGCAGTTGGATGAGAGCAGATTGCCTTGCTGTGACTGTTCTGAGCAGCTCTGATTACAATAATCCTTCCATGGACACCAGGCAAATTAAAAACCATCTGACATTTGATGAGGAGAGGGCGTGAAATCTGGGGGAGTTGCTTTGAAAGTTTAGTCTTTCGGAAAACGAAAACACATTCTTTTTGTTTATTTCGCAAATTCAAAAAAGCGAATACATGGCCTGAAACGCCCCCCCCCTAAAAAAATAATGGCGTAAGCCTGTTCTTCTAACTGCCGCTTTAAAACAGCGAGAGTGAATAGTTACAAACTCACAAGCGGAAGTCTAGGCTAACCTCACTTTTATCATCGTCATTACAGTTCAGTCCCGGGCTATCATCGCCGGTGGAGATGGAAGGCTGTTCAGGCTCCTGTCTGCAAGCGTTGTTGGTCTGGTCTGGTCTGGCAGAGGGGGTTTGCTCTCTGCCACCCACCATGTGAATAATGAGCTCCACAGATAGCAGTGAATGGAGCAACCCCCCTCAGCCAATGAAACTTAACAGCCATGTCCAGATCAGGTCTTTCCTGCTGGGACTGACCAGCCTTCCTTCATACTCCTCCGCCACCCACACACAAACACTCTCTCTCACACACACACACACACACACACACACACACACACACACAAACTCTCTCTCTCACACACAAACACACACCAACCCACACACAAATAGGCCTCAAATGCATACAAAAAAGAGCTTAGCCTAAGTTTCAACCCTAACATACGTGCTCCTCTTTCTTCTGGTTGAGGGGCAGTTCTATGGGCATATGTGAAGCCCTCTGTGACATTGGTTGTAAAAAGGCTATACAAATAAATGTTGATTTGATTTGATTCTCCTCGCAGGATCGAGTAAGTTGCTGTGTTAAAATGTGAAATGAGATTCATCAGTTGTCAGTTTTGGATCCAATGGTCACAAACAAAGCACATCTCTTTAACCTTTATCCCTCCAAAATATGAGGATAAAATAGAGTGGAGCTGCTGATATTTGGCCAGATGTGTCCAGGCTAGTGCCAGTAGTGCTGCCCTACACACACGAGAGGTGTCCAGTCAGACTGTTAGGCCTCAACGTGACCAAAAGGGGCTTTGAAGTCTGCCCAAGAACAAAAAAATGTGGCATGCCCTGCCATAAACCCTCCACACAGAACCTTCAGGTCTTTTCAAAGCCCCACAAAATATACTGCTCTGCTGGCCCAAGAAAGGATGACCACACAAAGACCTTAGTAACGTGCCATGACACACTCTTCAAGTTTGAAGCCAACAAAGAATGTAATATTTCCCCTAAACTCTTACTATTATTTTTCTTTGTTAATGAAGATTAATGCAGGTTCATGACTGAGTCAGTGCTGCCAATTAAATTTTATTGGACTGATTGACCTAGAAAAACACTACTGTTTGGGGAAGTGGAACGTTTTTTGGGGGGCGTGAGAAAATGAGGGGGTTGGAAGGGGAGGGCTGAAGACAGGCTTTGAAAGACACTTTTGAATGAGAGACGTAGCTTTTCAATGATTAGTAGTCAAGCAAACCTTAGTCCTAACATAAAGGTTGTGGCGCATGTGAACCAAGAGAATGAAATGACGTTGTATAGTCTTATTTTGAATCATTGTACTATGCGCGTATGATTGGTTGGAAGAAGCACTTCTACCATCTCTCAATAGGAACACCTGGGGCATTTCAATTCCAAAAAAGACACTCTGCCGTCAAACAGCTTCCTTTAGACAATCTTTCTTTCTAAAGCTTTTTCTTTCCGCAAGCTTTTGAAAAAAAACCTTGTGTTCATGTGGCAGGAAAACTGAGAGAGGCAGCAGTAATCAGCCCACATTTTAGCGATAGATGCCATCCCAGAGATTACTGCAATAAATCTCTTCAGATTAGAAATCCAAGCTTTCTAGTTCACTTTGAAATCTGGTCTTGTACTGGTCAGAGACCGTACAAAGAGGCATAACAAATATATCCTGAAGCACATTTTTCATGTTTCTGTTCAGAAAATATCCTTCAGACACGAAATAATAGAATTCTGGTTAGAGGGTTTTCGGAGCCCAACTCATCCAGGCATGAGACACAGCCCTTTTCTTCTCATACCCTTCGAGGACTTTGAGTAATGAAGTGCATTGCTTATTTGCAGACTGGCGTTTAGCTGCCTCGAGTCAATCGTAGCATTTGATTTGGAGCCTGGATCACACCCTTGGGGAAAGCTACCCAGTTATGTCAGCCATGCTCCAAATGTGGAAAACGTTCTTTCTGCTCCCTTTTCTTGCATATCCGCACACACACACACAGTCAAGAGAGAGAGAGAGAACGCCCTGTGGTTCTCAAAACTTTCTCCTCAAACTTCCACATTTCTCAAGTGGGACGCTATCAAAGCAAAGACAGAATGACAATAGCTCATACAAATGCCAGCGTCCCATGTGAATAGGGCTGGGCTGCCAGGCCACTGTTATAGCATGCTAATGCACCCCCCCCCCCCCCCCCCCCCCATGCAGCAATGCACAACGTCTTTCTGGTCCGTCGAGAGGGCAACGGGGTTAATTACCATGACAATAGGGATACTGGGAGCGGGGCCCATTCCGGACACCGCACATGAGACAGCCCAGATGACTTTCCTGTCTCAAATGAAAACGGGAGGCTTTGATTTCCTAAAGCGCAGACAGATGGACAGGGTCAGCGCATCTTTGTCTAAATAATTAACCAGCCTTTTCCACACATTATCTCCACAGGCAAGGAGTTCACTCCAGGCCTTGAGCAAAGCCATGGGAGCCTGGGGTGGACAGCCCTGCACCAGTCCCGGGGAGGGTTGGGAGTGTGTGGGGGGGGGGGGGGGGGGGGGGGCTCCAGACACTGCCTTTGTCTGTCTGTTTGACTGTGCGCTGTTGATGAAGTGTTGAGGCTAATCAGGGCCTGTAGAGTCATTCACCCTTGGTCACTGTACAACGCCGGCCCATTTGGGCTGATTGTTGGAGCTTCCACAATAGTCCCATGTTTTGACATCCACAGAGAGCCTAGGCAAACACTTGAGCTCCTCATGGGGGTGTGAAGTGTGTGTTTGTGTGCCCCTCAAAACACCAAGCCTCGGGAGAAGTTTGACATGAGACAAAGGTCCATGTTTAGATTATCATGTAAAATGTCAAAAAGGTATCGGAACAGAATTTTGAAATCGTACTTCCTAAAAAACAAACTTGACCATGAAGGAGTTCAATATTGGTCATGGCTCAACAAGCCTTGTAAACATCTCATTCAATTACTTTCAAGAATGCACTCAACTCATGCATACGAAAGTCAAGGGTTAACAAGTGCAAAACGGACATGCTTGTTAGAGTACAAGGGGAACAAGATGTCTATTAAAGAATTTCTGGCATTTTCAGAGATTCAGCAATGTTAGCAGGCTGATTATGAAAACAGTATGCTGTGCATGGACTTGCAGCCAGCAAAAACCTTTTCAAACATAAAACTCCTGATGAATGACTGGGGAAAGACTGATGCCAAGAACCAATGTTGGCCATCACTGTGGAAAGGAGAGAAACAAGTTTCACTGCATAAGAGTGAAAACAAATTAGGCTCATTTTAAGCAGAAGGCAGGCCTAAGTCTCCTTTAAAATACCCAAACTCGCTTGTTGCTCATTGGGAATTACATCAGAAGGTCAATTTCTACAGTTTTCTCATGTGAAGGAACAAGTTACGTAGAGTAGAAATGTCTGCCTAGCAGATACCTAAACAGGATAATATAATCAAACGTATGTTATTCTGGACTAAATTATCGGTATTTTCCCTTAAAATGGAAAGGGTAACCTCTGAATTACAATAATTACAAGATTGATTTGACTATTAGAGGAACAACAGGAAAAGTATGGTGATGTAGACATGAACACAAGACATTTATTGTGATCAATGTTTCCATGTCGTGCCTTTAAGATCACCTACAACAGACACTCCTTTTCCAGGTTCAGACTTTTTGGAACAACCAGAAAAGGCTGCTAGATCATTAAGAAACACCCTAAATAGCCAACAATATAAAGCATCTGCCTGTGCAAATAAATTAATGTCCTTGGACATTTTAAGGTATGCGATTCATAAAACAGGACTCACAAAGTGTAGAAAAGCAAACAAGTATATCAAGTCATACAAGCTAGAACACTAAATACAGACAAGGATGAGGTCCAATTTGTCATCATCCCTGCAAGATCTGTCCCTTCAAGTTTTTTGCTTCATAAAGGAAAAGCAAACAGACACGTTCTCCTGGAAGTGAAAAGCGTGAACATCTGCGCGAGCGTGAACATTCACTCGATGGATGTTTACCTCCAGGTTCACATTTCCCTTCTCCATATCTGACACAGTCAGTTAGCAGCTAGCGCATGGGCTTGTCTCATGCTTGGTGCTCACAGGGAAAGGGGAGACGCTCAAAGGTAGGAAGGGAGAGCATCTTTCCTGTCTCTTCCGTGCGTGGGAGCACGGCCGGGGTGTCATCATATACCTCCTGGTTCTTCTCTCAGAAT
Organism: Neosalanx taihuensis; assembly: GCA_030340665.1. Lineage (NCBI taxonomy): Eukaryota > Metazoa > Chordata > Actinopteri > Osmeriformes > Salangidae > Neosalanx > Neosalanx taihuensis. Next base: position 16,174,806 of record CM059291.1, on the reverse strand, counting down.
ACCCTTCCCACCCTCTAAGTCAGCGCATCAGTAAGAGCGTTGTCAGCACCTCAGAGGGAGGCTGAGAGGACATGTCAGCACTGTCTTTTCAGGGAAGCTGTCAACAGCAGCTTCACATCAGTTGTCCCCAGGACAGGGCATGAAAAACAAACAAGGCGCCCGGGGAGAGTTTGTAGACGAATCCTATTGCAGCATTGACTCGGATTAAAAAAAAGACATGATGCTTTCATGTTTAACTTTAATATGATGAATACTCTAGGTTGATGCAGTAGCTTCTTGATATGAGTGTGACAGTGTAGATAGACATTGGTCAGAGTGTGTGCGTTAGGTTGGGAGTGTTGTCGATACCTCACCTTTGAGCACTGCTTGTGATTCTGACACCACACCAAGGATCCGTTATTCTGAAAGACAAGAGAAAGCAGACCGTGAGTTTCATGTCATTAACGTGGGCGTGGCGCGAAAAAATAAACATGATGAAAAAAAGCACTTCACTTTGATTCATCATCTACATTACACACCCAGCCTCAGGGCAACATTCAGAATCTCTCCCATCATAACTTTCCTACATGAGACGCCAATTACCACAAGAAAAATACACAAACCCACCAAAAACTCCTGGAGGGCAGCGCAACCTTCTCAGTGTGTAACACAAGACGCAGGGTCAGAGCTACAGATCTCTGGTCAGCTTCAGAGCAGTGCAGCGCTGTATTCAGCTCTTATCAGAGTCTGTTTGATCTCCCCAGCAGACATCCCGACAGGTCAACCAGACAGGAACTGATGTCAGCACTCCTGAGCAGACTGCAGACACCTCCAATTCCCACTAATGGCTGTGTAAGTGCCACCTTCTAGGCACCGCAGAGACCAACATTTGGTCCTAATTGAGCTGGCTAGAGATGGAGTGCCTCTCAGTTGCTGTGAAAAAGACCATGGGGGTAAATGACTTCTGTGAGTGGCTATTTCCTGAATGACCAATAGCACAAGGAACCACAAGGACATGTGCACCAATTACACTTGTGCTTGAGCACTGGATAGCTTGCATGATAAATGATCTTTGGACTAAATAACCCGTTGATTAAGTCACTGGAGGGTTTAAAAATACCTCTGTTTCCAGGTACGAGGATCAGGTGGATGCATGTATTTAGCAGCAACTACTGCAAATGCTATTCTTCTGTAACCACGAATTACTGGAAAAACCAGATGTGAAAAAAGTTTCCTGTGGATAATACATACACTGTATGTAACAAATGAAAAGTAATCACAAGTCTTGAATTTGTGCTTTGTTCCTTGCTATATGAGGCAGGACAGAGCCTAACTTCAAGGGTCTGTAAGCCAAAAGTCTGCTCAAGTTCAATGTCAAGTTCAAAGCTTTCTCAAACAATGTAATCCGGTGGAAATTCCCAGGGAGACCTCGGCAGAGAACTTATCATTAAAGGGGTTTAATTTGCGGTCCAGTACCAGTGAGTGTTGTGCTTTTGGTGTCAAGGATATGGTCAGTTAGCTTCAAAGCAATTCATAATTGTATTACAAGGTTCAAGGACAGAGAATTCCCTCCTTTAAGGTGTAATCCAAAAATGTTCCTGCAGCTAATTGCAATTAAAATTCCTGGCATAGCATGGATGAGCCAATGTCTTGTCATGTTATCATGCAACGCTTCTCATTTTTGAATTATTATTCAATGCATTTTTACGAATGGTTTGAAAACCTCAGTAGATAGGAACAATTAAAACACTTGGCTGGATCAAATCAATCAATTCCATGAGAAACAATTATCTGCAATATTCAAAAAGATATCCCTCAGGTAAGTAAATATTATCAATCAGTAACTCTGTGAATAGGCTAAACTCCTGACCATTCCACTGGTGCACCATCCCTCAGGATAATTTATACACGTTGTCAGAACTCCAGACCTGCTCTTAAATCAGCAGGTCGGTTTGTGACACCTCTTCTAAGCCATTCCTCCCACATGCAGACAGTTAGAAAGACAGGGAGACAGCAGGGGATCCGGTGTGGGTCTAATTTTGCTGGGTGACCGCATCTCTGTAGCACCAGGGCTCAATGGGATGTTGGCCCAGCTGTCCAGACCTGACCCTGCCACGTCAGGGAGCTATGGGAATAATTATAGGTCAGAGCTTCATCCTTTTGACTCACCGGGACATTCCCCTGCAAGCTCAACATCAGCAAGCAAAGACGAGCAGTCCCACACTCTGTCCATGACTTGGGTTCAGCCCAAACAGTGCTGGGTGTGTGTGTGTGTGTGTGAGAGAGAGAGAGAGAGAGAGAGAGAGAGAGAGAGAGAGAGAGAGAGACACACACACACAGACAGAGAGAGAGAGCGAGGTGAACCCACGTCCTTCCAGGTGTCACTGGTAGGGTTATGTAAACAGACAGCTCATCCCACAGATGTATTCCGACTTGTGTTGGCTGAGCAGTCTAAGCAGGTGGCTTGTGGCACGTTGTGTCGTCTGGACTTCTGAGAGGAACGTGGATAAACTGTTGCTTCCTCATTGAGGACAGAATTCCTGCTTTTGAAACCGGACACAGAACTCTTTTGTTTCCTAAAGAGGCTTCTTTGATTTTGTGTAAGACAATCTAGGAACGTTTTTGAGTCGTTCCAGACTGCTTGGCATAGATGTACCATTTCATAATACAACGCTGATGAATTATATCTGAATTGTCTGGTGACAATTGCTCCTTGTATAGAGTGAATGTCTGTGAGCTCATGTACATCACTGACCAACCAGAGAGACAGGGCAAGGAGCAGCCTTCCTGTGTCCTTCAACTGCTTTAGGGCTCCGCAATCGGATTCCAAAATAACTAACCCTGGAGCCTGCAGGTCAAGGCACTATCAACTGTTAAAATGAAAGGTTTCAAAGACTGTAAGAGAGTATGTGTGTGGTCATAGAGTTTTCATTTGATTTAGTGTTTTTAAAAGTGAACTCTGGTTGGAGAGATGGGACAATCATCTGAACACATTCATTTTCTTCAGGCGCTCCGTTATTTAGTTTGACTTTTTGGTGTATGGTTTTGTAGCTTTATTTATCCAGGTAAGAATGACAGCGATGGAGACGTCTTGGGCGGTCAAATTTACAGACAGAACTATCCTGCTGTAAAAGCTCATAGAGCAAAGTGAAGTTACACAGCGCCTATTCATCCACTGTCTTCGCTAATGAAAACCTTTACACATGAGACAGGTAGTGTTGGTGGTTGGATTCCATTTAAAGTCGTTAGGTATCAAAGGTGAAATGAAGAGACATGGAAAAACTACTATGCCATGTTTTTCTTTCCTTTGCCAAATAAAGTGTCATACATGAACTTCATCACCAGGAATGAAAGGCCGAATTATTTTTTTGTTGAAAGACTTTTAATGAAATAACAAGACCTGATGGACACACCTTGTTTTCTGGCTTTATATGTGCTCACATAAATAATCCACTGCATGGCTAATGCTTTCAGAATGCTTCAGGGAACAGAGACCCCAGTACACTCTTAATATTTTAAAGTGTCTGGAGTCCATATTTATGAGGGGTGTTCCCCTCTGTCTATTGTACCAGGGTGACAAGTTCCCCCACAAGTGAGGGAAAATGTCAATAAATACATATGTATTTGGAAATAGTACACATATAAATCAGTAGTTACCATGAATTAAAAAACTAAACCAACTATTTTTTTTACTGTGAATCTGCATGTTTCCACCTCTCCGTAATTCATTACTGGTGACAAATTCACACAAAAAGCTTTTGATTCCAGATTAAGGCAGTTTAAGGGAAGGCAGTTCAATGCTGTAAGAATTTCACAAATATTAATTCAATCTAACATTAAAAGCAGACCATTCGTATTTTATCACTTTTGAATAGTAATATATAAACATAAAAGCATGTATTACTACTTTCTGTGTTCTAATTGAAACTCGGCTATCGATACCAAATTTCCTCCCACTCGAAATTCTGCTGAAGTTTAATTTCCGTGAAACTTGAAACGTTGTATGACTTTGAGTCCTCGTCCTGTATTAAATGAGCATGAAGGCTTTCTGAGTTGAATTAGAAAGTCTGCAGCCTCAATCATTTAAGTAGAGCAGCTTGCTTTTCCGCCGGCCGCAGTAACAAGATCTGCCGGAGGACGCACTTCCACCTGTAGGTCGTGCTGACTGAGCATGCTTCAGGGGTGTGGCAACAGAATATAAGAGATGATCACACTTAGTCCAAGTGGACCCCTGCATTTAGCAGAAGGCTGACATCACAGGGACAGCATCAGTGCATTTTGCATGGGTGTAAAGTCTGTTAAGTATGATGCTGCATAGCAGTTGGTGGCAGGCCAGGGACAAGAGCAAGGGCCCGCAGGGCAGAGGGGGGAGACAGGCATGTGTTTTAACAGCTGACCAGACCTCCCATTTCCACATGAAAGACCCATTGGGAACACAGTGCATTCAAGAGTCTTAAAAGAGTATCAACAACAATTGCCTTCTATTCTTAGACTGACGAGCTTGCTCAACCAGCCCCCTTATCACTGGCTAAAAATGCACAGCTCTTTACATAAACAACACTTCCTTCTCATTTCCTCCTCGTTGAATGCACCTGACTTTAACCACAGCGACTCAAGTTCTGCAGTCAATTATTCAGTCCATTATCTGTTCATTATAGGTGTAAGTTCGTCAATGACCTGTTTGCCCTTTGGTCCCCAGCTGTGGTGAGATGAAATAGTGAATGAGAGGCTCTTTGGAACAAATTCCAACATGCAAAATGTAAACTCTTTACCTATCTGAAGCTAAACACTTTTGGTAAAATACATGTATACCGAAACGTATACAGTGTATAAGACAAGGTATAGGTGGTTGGTTTAAGAATACTGTTTCTGGAACCCAACTAGTGAACTGAAGATCTGCGGCACTAATTAAGCAAAGGCCCGATTAAACTGAAAAACACAACTTTTTAAATTCTTGTAAATGCAAATGTAGTGGGTTTGAAAGCTGACAGGAGGCAGATAGAAGGAGGTGAAAGAAACTTTAAGGGAGGGAGGTTTCAAGGCTCTTTTAGTAAAGTCCTGAGAGAGAACAGTGTGTCCAGTGAAGGGTGAAAAACTGCTTCTGACACCACATACCAAATCACCCAGAGGACAAGGATAAATCTTCAGCAAATAACTTCAATTCAATTTCAAACAAATCCACTACAAAGCATCACAATACGTCAATTGGTCATAGGGGGATATAATTGTGAATTTATTGTGTTGGGTTTGATAGGCAGTGTAGAGAGGCAAGTTAACTTAATTTGTGGTGAGAAATACAACTGGGCAACATTCCTAGTCCACCACAACTTTCCCAGACTTAATAATAATAAATAAAATTACCCCTAGATTTATCACAATGCACAATTACATAAATCAATGTTTTTTAAGACATGCAGCTATGATATAATGTCTGAACTGCTGAAAAAAAAGGATTCTATTTTATAAGATACTGTATGTTTCATGTACTTATGTCAGTCTACAAAATAATTACGGATGTGTCGCAACAAATGGATATCAGTTGCCATCCTTTAATAAATTAAACAGATATTTCTCCAAGGATTGTCCCATTAACATCTCTGGACTGTCCAATAATCACGAGTATGTGAACCTCCCTGTTTAGTCACTCTAAAAGCTTGAACACCCCTCAATTACTTGCCTACTCAGTGGACTATGACAAAGGTATTTATTATTATTATGTATTATTATTTATTACATGAAGTGCTTAATTGCGCATAATCGTCGAAAGAAATCTTAAATTACATGAAGTTTCTGAGAATTTCATGTTGCTTGAATGGAAAGGACTTCGTTAAAACTTTTATTAAAAAAAGCAACATGCTTTTACCTGAGAGTGCTTGAAAAACGCAGAGATGCGAGTGATGTGCAGGCTGAGACATCTTGAGGAGCATCTTGCTCGGTAAATGCTGCCGGTAAAGAAGGACTCATCGTGCTTCTTCGCGGACAGCACATTTCCCTGGGTCGACAACACTATAATCCATAGACAGAGGGTTGAGCCCAAATGTAGGCTCCTGGGAAACATGGTCCTGATGTTCTGCTCTTTTGTATCCCTCTAACAGATCGGACTACACTGCGCGTTACACTCGGTTGGAGAAACTAAAGAAACTTCAATTATACACATGGGGGAGGAGTCAGACACTCATGTGCTCTGCAATTGGAGGACTGTGGGGTGATTGGAGAATACAGGGAGTGTATAGGAGCAGGTACTGTGTGTGTGTAGGAGCAGGTACTGTGTGTGTGTAGGAGCAGGTACTCTGTGTGTATAGGAGCAGGTACTGTGTGTGTATAGGAGCAGGTACTGTGTGTGTGTAGGAGCAGGTACTGTGTGTATAGGAGCAGGTACTGTGTGTGTATAGGAGCAGGTACTGTGTGTGTATAGGAGCAGGTACTGTGTGTGTGTAGGAGCAGGTACTCTGTGTGTATAGGAGCAGGTACTGTGTGTATAGGAGCAGGTACTGTGTGTGTGTAGGAGCAGGTACTGTGTGTGTATAGGAGCAGGTACTGTGTGTGTGTAGGAGCAGGTACTGTGTGTGTAGGAGCAGGTACTGTGTGTGTGTAGGAGCAGGTACTGTGTGTGTATAGGAACAGGTACTGTGTGTGTATAGGAGCAGGTACTGTGTGTGTATAGGAGCAGGCACTGTGTGTGTATAGGAGCAGGTACTGTGTGTGTATAGGAGCAGGTACTGTGTGTGTACATGAGCAGGTACTGTGTGTGTATAGGAGCAGGTACTGTGTGTGTGTGTGTGTGTGTGTGGAAGGTCATAGATGTGGAGGCTGTAATTCTGACCGACTGTCACGTTTCAGTTCTCATCGCAATGACTGAAAACGCATTACATTTTTCCAATACTCTTGTGTCCTTGAACGAGCATATTTACCCTGCATTTAGACCATTATGGCCCAAAGTCTTATCTAGAGATTTCGTTTCAAATGAAGATCATTCAGCACAATTAATGGAAACGTATTTAAACTCAAAGTCAAATATAAGAAATAAATATATTCAGCACAAAAAAAGTGAGTAGCTACTTGAAAGGCATGGATCTGACAAAACCATGTATGTATGTACTTTAAGGAGTAAAGTAGATAAACTTTCATCTATCTATTAATAATACAACAAATGCAATGCAATGCAAAATGCTTAGTTCCACAGATTGTCTGAACCACACATGGGCTAGGCAGCCTGCTAGCATCCCAGGGAACCCCTTTGCTCCAGCATGGACTCACCGTTTAACAGTAGCTTGGAAAAACAATTCTACCTGGAAAACAATTACAACCACCCTTAAACACATTCCTCAACATGGACTCCCAGCATTTGGCTATGTTTCATAGCCCTAGGAACGGAGAAAATATGACATGTAGGAAAAGGCTGAAATCGCAGCCATTTATTGTAGAGAGAAAAAAAAGTCTGTATTTAATAAGAAAGTTCCCTAGAGGGTTTACAAGACACTCTCGCTTTGCTTTTCTTAGCTTACTGACTGCTTGCCTGTATATCATTACAGCGCCAATGTAATGAGCTTTTATGTGTTGATCCTAAACTGAGACTTACTCTTTCATTACATTCATCCAAGGTATGCCCTCTTGCCTTGCCAGCACAGCTCTGAACCAGCTCTTCTGCCTTTCCCTTTGTAATAAAACAAATCATTAAATATGCCCAAACGTATATCCTGGAAAGCACAATCTGCCAACACCAAAGGTGGGGATCGCCCTCACATAAAAAACATCACTAATGAGCTCATGCGATTAGATGTCTACATTTCTATACCACTGTGGTTCCCGTGGTTCCTGTACTGTATAAGGAGATGCTTCTGATTGTGGCGATCAGCGATCCCTGGTGACAGGATCATCTAATCTTTCAAACCAACGTGTTTCGTGCAGATCCATCCTGGGGGTATGATCCTGCTTTGACTCTGAATGGGTGTTCATATCCCTGGTGGTCTCAGACACAATGCAACTCCTGGTGAGATATCCCTTGCTACTCTTAAAATATTTAAACGCGGATGTCTGTGTACCTTAAAAACGGTGTAATGGCTTAATTTGTTGGCTTATTACAGCCATGTGTGGCAGGGGGGTTTATGGTGTGTGGTGGAGGAAACGTGAAGGCTGTGTGCGGTCCTAATGTCTCCTGCAGCCTGTGGGACACGCATCTCTTCCACACCACTGTTTCATTGACTGGGAAAAGCCTCTGCCAATAGTGAACTCAGGCCATAAAGCAGATGCCGTTTTGGAGGTGTTTGTCTGGGCAGAGGTGGAACTTGATTTTCAACTACCACGTCACTCCTTTAATTCGGACCATTAATTATTGGGGGTTCTCCATGGTAACTTCTGTTTACCTTGTGTAAATAGAAGTGCATCCAAACTAATTGAGTATAGATTTTGTATAAACCAAAAGCATACATTACCTAAGTGTGAAGAAACGTTATAGTTGTTTGCTCAAGAGGGATTTGAATGTGTGCTCCGTGGACTATCAAAGAATGGTTATTGTGTTGATTTACATCCTTTGTATCTACTGCATTTTAGTACCATCATCCTCCTACCTCTGAGCCACATTTTAATAATTAGGAATGCAAAGATTCTTTTGAAAGTAACAGAAACCAAAACCAACCTCATTAGCCCAACACATCCTTTTCAGATCCCTTAATCCCTCAGCCACCTATGAATGGCCTAACCCCAGCACCTCAACCCTTGCTGTGATCCTCTGACCTCTCTCTGACCTCATCCTAACCCATACATGGTCCCTCAACACAAATAACATATCGGTTTAACCTAAACATGTAAGATTGATCTGAATTGTCTTTGAGGTTGTGGGTTTCCTTTCCCAGCTTGTAGAATTTTGCAGCTGCAACATTTAGGAGAAGCCATAGCACTCTTTCCATGCTGCACAGTTTCAATTAAATTCTTCGAGACATTTATGGTTATATACCAAGGTAAACGTTTTCTGAAGATAACGTACATCATAAGTATTTCAACGCACCAACTGAACACACTGCCAACACACCAGACACATTTACGTGTTTTATTTACACTGAAGAGGAAAGAGGCACATGGTGTTCTCCTGCATGGTGATCTTTGATCCCGGAGCTGCAGGTGTGCTCTTTGTCATAAACCCACACCTGTGTCAAAGGGCCACTCAAATGAAAGGCAACAATCAGATAAGTTTAGGATATGTCAAGACAAAGTACATGAAGAAGACTGCCAAGCGTATTGAGGCATGACCAGTTGAACATTTACCGCTTACGTTTCCACCACCTGGAATTTTTGCCTATTTCCCCTTGAAAACCAAGAAACCAAAAAGAAAATGGTTCAGACTTTGCCTGGTCACTAGATGAGGGGCGTTTTACAGATGCATATCTCGGGCCCTTCTGTCACAACCATCAAGGAAAACAATGAGTAGAAAATGTGGAATGTTTATCTGTTGATCTTTAATAAATCCATCACTTCCTTTGTGTGTGTGTGTGTGTGTGTGTGTGTGTGTGTGTGTGTGTGTGTGTGTGTATTTCTCAAAACAACATGAACAAGCAAGCCCTGTACTTTGGCTTTAATAGAAGACTCCTTCTACATCCTGATAGCACATTGATCATCTTGGATGATTTTCAAATACTATTTTCAGTCAAGAGTGGCAGCAAACATTGCACAACCCTGCGAGGACATCATAACAAAAGATATCCATCTAGCAAAAACAGTGAAGCACGCATGAACCATTAAAAACGCTGCCTCTGAATTATAGTTTATGGTCCAGGGTTGCTGGATCTTGTGTAGAGCTTGCATGGTCTTCCCGTTTACACATTCCGCAAGTACTGTCACCACTCCCTAAATGCATGTCACATAAAAAAATACCATGGAGGTTCCAATGTCTGCCACCAGGTGGAACCATTTCACTGGATTAAATGATCCAATAAACATAATGTTTTATTTAAAAGTAAAAACTAGAATTTTTAATGTGTGTCAACTGAAATTCATCTCCAAGCCAAAACCGTTCTTGTTATTTCAACATAATTAATAGTAAAAACTCATATTCAAACATACATTTTCTGGTGTTGAAAAAAAGTATGTTATAAGTATTAAAAAGTTATGGTTAAGATTAAGGTTAGACCGAATTTGTATGAAGCAATGCATGCCCTAGATACCCTTGATTTAGGTTTTGCGAGATATAGTGGATGTCTGTTGAGCTCTTTAAAAACCACTAGATGGCAATGTGGCCCCACACAACTTTACGGTAGCTTTTGTATACATGTGTTTTATATTTTTTTGCTCCTTTGGATTTTTGGACATAGTTGTTTCCATAAAATGTTCCAGACTCATTACCACAACAAGAGGTATTTCGTTCAATCACACTACACGAAATATTGGAATTAGGTATATGATGGAAAATACTGTAAAGCAGAATTTGGTCTTCATGTTTTCTCAACTTTTTTACCAATTTACACCTCTTCCTTAGAAGCTTATTCTCGCCCTCTCAAGCACTTTGTCAAACATGTTCACTCACATGAGCACATGGAAAGAGACAATGAGATAGAAAGAGAGGGGGGGGAGTGAGAGAGACACTATTACAGCATGATTTTCATGACCTAGTTTATTCATTATGTGATATAATACACATTATGCATTCCTGTCACTTCATCCATTTAAAAAAGATCACCATTTTATTTACAGGTAATCCCAGCGTGATAACAGGTGACACAGTTATATTTTGCCTTGGACAACCTCTCTCTCATTTGGTCTCATGGATATTTCCCCTTTACACACCAGTAGCTGTGTGTCCCTGTAGGGTAGACAAGCCAATGTTACGAGTTCTAAATAACCCCATGAGTTTGCAGAGTAATTGTGTATGGGTGACCGTTCAGTGTCCACATGGGCTGGCTGGAAGGCCCCATTACACTGATATGCTGATATGACAATGCAGCAGAGGCCTGAATCCACTGATCCTCTGCAAAGCAGTAACTAAGGCAACCCTGCCTCTCCCCAGACCCTCTGCTTAACAATATACTGTTGGTGTCAGACCACATTCTCAGGGGTGTTTTTCTCGATTAAATAAAAACACACATTACAAATGATTCAACACCATGGTGAAAATCACAACTTTTGACTTCCACGCAAAACGCCACAGGATAAATTACCATGTAACACAATGATTCAATGTTAATACTGCTGCTAGTGGTAAAAGGTTACTGCCTAGCCATTTTATGATCGTGACACAAGTTAAACAGTCATGGCTTTAAGCAATATTTCTCAGTAGAGTTTCCTACATCAGAAAGACAGAGGCTGAACTGTAAATTATAATTTCAGTTTAGCAGCCAAGTGTGAAGGATATACATAACACGCCCCCGTCCAAGGCTGCTAGGATCTCCATGGAAACCTAATTGCTGACATTTCAACCGGCAGAACTGTAATCTGCATTCTACATGGTGGAGCACACTTCAATGTGCCAAAGCCTGAGACCATTGTGCTTTTAAGAGATGTTCTGACTATGCAGTGACTGTTATGGTTCAAATGTTATGTAACTATAGACAAGGAGATTAGCTGTAATCAAAGAAGAAATGAGTACATTTAGCAGACATTCTTATCCAGAGCAACTTACAGCAAGTACAGGGACATTGCCCCTGAGACAAGTAGGGTGAAGTGCCTTTCCCATGGAAACAACATTGTTGCCACAGCCAGGGAATTGAACCGCTCAGCCCCATGACTTCCACTCCCAGTTTGAAAAGCAATCAATGAACAATCCCACTATAAAACTGTTCCATGTTCAGACTGTGTGCTCTTACACACTTGCAACAAGTGTTAGACTAGGTTTTTTTTCTGACTGTAATAAGATGATGACATCACATTTTTTTTATTGAGAGCACACACCTCAGTGTCACCAAACATTCGAGGGGAACGGTAACAGCTTTTCATTTCATAGCACACTGAAGCCTTGCTCCAAACAAGAACGTATTATTCTACTGTGCTGAACTGTCAAGACAATCGATGGCACTTTATTGCCAGAGCAGCAGGAGAAAAGAGGTGGGCAGGAGAGGAGGAGTTGGAAGATTCACAGGTCATCCACCCCTGACCCTTCACCTCAGACCAATTCTATGACATCTGTCTACTTTTCCCGCCTTTATAATCCCCCCTCCTCCTCCTCCTCCTCCTTAGCATCCTCCTTCTCTTCCCCCTACAGATCATTAGGTAAAACATTTACTGGATAAATAAAAAAAATATGCATGTGAAGAAATTCTACTTGTGTCAAATGTGAAACAGAAATGTTTGTGTGATGAAGTTGAAAGGTATATATTTACATTTTGTGTACCTAATACATGCATAAAAAATATACATGTGCCATCCTCCATGTTTTGTTGCTTTGCTTTTGTTGCATCTGCCATTGCTTTGTCTGGAAAATGGGTCTAAATGACATAACAGCACCACAGAAACCCTGGTGCAGCTTCTGCCTGTGCTGTTAGATTGCAGTGGGGGATGGGAGGAGGAGAGTGGGGGATGGGAGGTACAGTGTTACAAAGTACACAAAGCTCTCTCTCTCTCTTTTACTCTTTCTCATACACCAAAAACGAACTAGTAGTATGCACACACAGGTACAAAAGCCTACACCTATCACATCTCTCTCTCTCACACAAACACACACACTATCTGTGTTTGCCCTGCCACACTGACACACACCCCGTGCTCATATTCTCTTTGTGGTATAAATAAAACTGGAGGGGCTAAGGAAGCTAAATCCAAAATGTCAATGGGCACTGCAGCATAGAGAGATGCGCGCACACGCGTACGCACAAGCGCGTGCACACACACAGCTGGATATTCCCCTGCTCCAGGCTGTGCTTTCCGCGCGCTTCCCAGGCCTGTTCAGCCCAACGAGAGTCGTGTGACTGGCGGCACCCTTCCCCCACAGCTACATATTACCATCCGCGCTCTGTGCTGTCTAGAAAGGTCATGTGACCCTCATCAGTCTGCCCGGTTGGGGGAGGGGAAGCAGATTGAACCTGTTCTTTGTTAGGAGGTCAGCCCCAGCTCCATGGCAGGAAGAGTGACTACCATACACACCTTAATAGCAGGGCATGACGATTCAAAATGTGGAATGTGGCTTGCTTCGTAGGCTACTATGACAAACCCCTTTATCTTCTGTCAAATGAGGACAGAATGTGCAATTGTGGACGAAATGTATGTGTCTTTGTAGCCTGTTTATTGTCCGCGATGCGACTGGATGATCACTTTGTGACACTAGAATGACTGATTCTTTTGTAACTCATGTGCATACATCATATTTACTCTAAGAATAGACAGTATAAGAGATCAAATATATATGAGGAAAGGGAGTATATATTGTCTTGTGAATAGTATACAGCAGGAACCTTATTTTATAGTTCTTTAATTGTGAGTGTTCATATGAGACAAACCTGTGTTTTTGAAAACTGTATCAAATGTAGTATTTTCAGCTGCGTAGCAGCCTAATTGAATTGCATAATTCTGAGCCCTCGGATTTTTAAATGCGTCAGTGTTTCATTTCTTACGGTAACCAGAGGAATGTGTCACACCAATGTAGAGCCGTAATGATGTCAACTTGTTATTTACTTTCCAAATCTGAATGACTGAGCAAGGCGAAAGGAGAATTAATCAACCAGTCTGTGACCGGGCAGGCGAAAAATACGGCACTGTGGGGGAGGGGGAACCAGCTCAGAGGCCAAATACATGGTAGGTTCCTCATACTTGGCTACTGTATCCCTTTCTTGCAGTAGATTCAGGTCAGTATTTTGGTTCGGTTCACGTTGTAATGTCAAACATGTTGATATTTGTTTTAAATAAAATGTTGGGGAAATTTACTTTGGACATGGCATATGTAAAATAAGGCAAACAAGAAGCTGCATCGGATCCAGTTTACCGTATTTTTAAGTAAAAGCGTACACGTCTAAATTAAAAAACACACCTTTTCGTCGCTGATATTTTAAATGTAAATTAAATGTAGAATTTGGTCAAGATTTAGACCTACGGTTTAAATAAATAACCTCCACGTTGTAAATAAAAATGATAACGAATCAAAAAGCTACCTCTGATTTTTAAGTTGTAAAATATCAAAGGATATGACTCCAATCATGCTTGACGTTGTCCTAAAACATGGACAGTGTTGGTGTACAGTTTTTTTCTTATTTTCTTCTTGGTTTCTCTATCTTTCTCTTCCACCCCCATCACCCCCACCCCCCTCACCCCCTCACCCCTCCCCACCTCTCCCCCTCTGCTGCTGCTGTCTCTTGCCTTCCATTCTCAGAAACGCTGAAAAGTGTTTCGAAGCCGGAGCTCCTCGGCTTCACACAGCTGTGTGTAGTGTAACATACATACCTAAATAATATTTGAAATATCACCCCCCGGTTTACTGTCGATGTGAAAACAGATTAGTTACGCGGTATGTGAGAGTAGTTGGAGACCATCGTTAAATAAAAAAACTCGTATTATGATCAGCAAAATGGGAGGAAAGTCGCCGCTCGCTCACTGAAGTTGGAGGTTCTGGAAAAGGACTAGGTGACGCGCGGCAGTTACCATAAGCACTCTTAAGAGAAAGGTAAGTTTAGTGCAAATCAGTGTATTCATTCGTTTATTAATAATTTATTAGTTATTTGTTTATCAGTGTAATATTAGGCAGTCTTTTGCATCCATTTGTGGGATAATATTGTGGATATTGTAATGCACCGGCTCACATTGTCACTTAACACGTGTGTTTGAAATGCTTCTTACTGGATACATTAATTTTGTAAGTATACTAACAGTTCATGCATTAGGCGTTAGTAATGATTATGCATTGACATTTCTGGAAATATTTCAAAGTGAACACTCATCACAGATCCAAAATACAGTAACTTTTCATAGCACGTTGTCGCTCTTTTGTGATCATCAACTACCTTAAACTTGCTTCTTACACTTGTGCTGAGAGGTAATGATGAAAGCGTTTTAAAAAGAAATTGAGCAGGAATCGATTCACATGAACTCTTAAATAATTTTAAAATACATTTGCAACATTTAAAGGTTGTTTGCTGTGCAGATAGTTAGGAAGCTTATGAGTGGGGGAGGGGAGGGACACTCAACTGCACCACTTGCTTTCACAGGCTAAGGAGGGGACAGTCTAGTTACAGTATCCCTCAGCATACTCATTTCATTAGAGACCTGTTAATCAAGTGCTAATATTAGTATAGTCTACTGTACGTGTGTTATGAAGGCCAAAATGCAACCTTATTCCTATTGCACTTGTTTGAATTCAAAGTTGAGTGGGCGTTCTGGGTGACTTTGAACTTAAGTTAATTGTGATTGTGTATGTGAAACATGGATGGCAGAATTTTCAGGATTGGATGGATTCCTTAGCCTTCCTTGGTCATAGGCCTGTAACACTATTAGCATTACCTGTTGATGCACAAACATGGGATCTCCTGTACGTCCATGAAGTATGCCTTACATACTCTAGCGAGTAGAGTTTCCAAACATGCTTGTCAGAAAGGCATTTTGTATGTTATCATGCTTGCCATCAGCTTCTCCTTACAAACACCAATTACATTATACAGGACGGAGGGACGGACAGTCTTCTTTCCTACAAGCATAGTTTTTAGGTGTCTCTGTGGAAATACCACCTAAAACAATGTGAACCTGTTTGGATTGCAGTGGAAAAAAACCTCTTTCCTATGTTTGGCCTGTGTGGGTAATAGTGAAACACAATTACAGTCATAATGAAACACTGTTTTACTGCCCTTTATTAAGAACAATGAGATTTTATTATAGCCTAATTGCTTTTCTTGACTCAGCTCTTTTCCATTTGAGGAATTGTGAAAGCTATTAGTGTTGTAATGTTCCCACCCATTAGAATGTTTTAAAACAGGAGCCTGGTAAGATGGCCCTCTGTCTTCGTTGCAAGTGATAACTCATAAGTTGACGGGTAAAGAAAACGCTACGAACTGGTTTTAAACTTCATTGAACATTCTGTCCTGAGAGATTATGTTATTGTTTTCTTTTCAGTAGGATGTAACTAAAGAGGAAGATGGTTTAGTCTTGGCTTGCTTGGCTCCCTAAGGACTTACATGGATAACAGAGTTGGGCAGTTGGTTTCAAAATGTCTTCCCACAGTTTGTGTGATCATCCTTCCGAGGAGACCTCTTTGTCTTTGACTTATCTGGTGACTGTGCGTCACTAGGTGAGCAGTTAGCAGCAGGGCATCGCTTCACAGACGTGGTTTTCTCTAAATAGACCCTGATCGATTGAGAAGATCAACATTGGAGGGTATTCTATTGTGTACGTTGTGCTGATCAGTCCTTGTGTGTTCAAGGCAGAGCTTCCTGTCTTCAGCAGCAGCCAGTGGAGGGGTGAGCCCTTGTCAAATCCATGCAACAACTCCTCTGCAAGCCTGAATCTGACTGTCCAAATATTTCCACAGCAATATTTATTTATGATAGAACATGGGAAGAGGAGAACCTTTTTCTTCTTCTTCTTCTTCTTCCGAGAAGTGACAGAGAAGGCTTGCTGTTCACATGGGCCACTGGCCAACTTACTGCAATACTGAATCAATTTTTATTCTTGGACCTAAACTGCAATAATTGTGGGTGCCCTTGTTAGGAGACTCTTTGAAGAAGACCCACGGTTCATCCTCCTGAAGGAGAACAAAAGCCAGGCATATCTAATCAGTTGCTGTGGGAATTATTGTGTAACTCTGAAGATTGCAGAGTAATAGACATGCCATGTACGATAGAAAGAAATGTAATCTAGTGTAAAGGAAATACTGTTTTATGGTGAATAGAATAGATGTAAATGTTGTTAAATGCACCCATTAGTTTCTTGTTGATGGAGAGTATATTTATGTAGTGATTAAGGCAGCCTTCTGCATGAGCCTCGTCTTCTCAAACCTGTTCCTTTGCTAGAAAGAAACAATGCATGAAGACCCTTAAATGAATGTTCTAGTCGATGGTAAGTAAATATGTCTTCTGCTGTCTATTTGCTTATGTAGGTCATCTGTCTGTAACCTTGGCCAGCCCTGGTTGAGGTTATCTTATTTTGAGGAAAACCCTGAACAGTGGCTCAGGGAACACTGCTCCGGATACCATGTAACTGCCTATAGGATGCCAGTGAAAGTTTCAGTACTGCTTTGGTTAGCAATGCTCTATCCCTGTCATTTCCTGGTGTGTGTAATCAGACACACTCTCAGCACAAAGCCCACAGGACATGAATTTATATTCTCGGACTAAATGTTGAGAGACTTGAGATTCTCAGGCTTATTCTACACATGTATCATGAGGACAAACGATGACAATATGGCATGCCTATCAGACCAAACATTTGTTTCAAGAAAGCCTTTTGTTTTTTATTCTGTCACTGCCTGGCTCAAGACAACTACACCTGTAAAGCAACAACCCTGACTCTGTAGCTTCTCAACCAAGACGGTTCACAATGTCCAAATCCTGTCCTGTCATTGGAACGCTGTATAAATAGTTGCAAAATGCATAGATAGTTGTAAATCATCACAGGAAGAGAGTAGGTTAATGATTAATCAAGACAAAGGGAACAGAATAGTTAGTAGGCACATTCAGAGAAGGTATATCCATCCAAAGTCCTTGTTGTTTGTCTGCGGCTAATCCTGTTTGTGATGACTGAATGCCAAGTGAGTTCCGCGAAAGCTTTTTGTGTGAAAGGGTGAGTGCCCCTTTGAAATGAAGAACTCACACTTTATACTGTGGATGCACATGTACAGATGTACATTAGTCCACGTGCTGACAAAGTCTTGGGAACTTGTTTACTTCAGTGCGTGTTTGCAGGATAAGGCTCTCAGTTTGATACATTAGGTGAAACGTAGTAGGGCCAAACTATCCACCACACAAATCTTAGAGATAATCTCAAACCACATGTTTTTTAGAGGTTCTTTAGTAGTCCTAATGTGACTGTGTCCAACTATGAGTCAGGGCATGTCTTTGAATGAAGATTAGTGTTTCAATAGATACGGCCTCCTAGCTAGCTTGACCCTGGTGTCAGAGGGAAGGAAGGCTGAACGAGAAAAGAGAGGGGGGGTCGGAGGCACTTTGAGATGGCACGAGCAGCTGTTGACAGAGAAGCTGAATCTTTTAGTCGCCATAGAAACACTTTTATTGCTCACAGTGGTGAATTGCCGTGTTTACGGCTCATTTTAAAAAGGCCAGTGAGCCTATGAGTGAGGAGGGCCTGGTGGTCCTAGAGAGAGGGATAAGGTCACATGGACAGCATGTTGTCTGCTGATGCAAGGTCTATACCCAGTGGAAAATGATTGACATGTTTAGAGTAAAACGAATAATATTTGGAATGAAAAAATCAAAACATCCTGTAGCACATATGTACATCTGATATTGAAGGGTGTCAGCTCCATGCAGTTTTGAAATTTGACCATTGTCAGAAGAGAATGCAGAATCATGTGTGATGCACACGCAAGGAGACCTTTACTAGTTATTCACGTGACAACTACTATATCTCCCGCTCTATTGAATTTGCTGATAATCTTACCGCTAAGTAAACGCCTAAATTAAGCAATAGTTGTAGTCAGGTATTCTAAATTTGTTATCAAATTATGCAACACAGTCAAATGCAAACAAAAAATATGCAAACAATCTTGCAAACCTGTGGTGTAGAATGTTTATCTCACGATTGCTCTTGCTGTAAAGCCTAATAAGTGCAGTTCAATCCTAGATTGGCTTTGTCAAGAAACTGAGTAGTACATGGGAATCCAGAGAAATAAGAAACCTTGACTAGTTCTTCTAGAAAGGACATTTTCCAGGAATTGATGTATCATATTTACATATTAATGAGTAGATAGCATGATCACAGCTACCTAAACTATACAGGCCATTGTTACCCAGTCTCCATACAGTTTTAGGGATGAAATGGAGAAGACCGAGGAGGCCAGTGACTGCGGAGAGAGACTGTTTTTCCATTGAAATAAGGCCCTCTATATTCTCCCTTGCCATACTGCTTCCCCCGTAGGGACCTGCTATTTGACACAGACTCCCTAAATGGGGAATGATGGATTAATTTTACACGTCTGATTCCAGTGGCTCTAATTATCCCATTGAAGCTCTTGTCAGGACTTAAGAGCCGTCAGCCTTCCGGTCTCCCACGGCTGTTTCTGATGAATGCACAACGATTAGAAATGCAGTCACCGTCTCTGCGGGATGTGTAATTTTCTATACGATGCAAATCAGCGAATGTGGAGGGCGGTTGGTATAAGTTCCTGCTCAGGACGATCATGTCATGATGAACGTTAGCCTGTTAGTATCTGTGGCTGTCCTCGCATGTTCCCTTGGGAACAGAACACAGGCCAGAGGAGGGGGACTAATCAGGCTGTAAATGTGTCTGCTACCCCTGGTCTGTTTTTCTGTAAAGAATGTTGATTATAAAAGATGTGGTAAGCGGCTTCTTTTTGGTATTTGGGGATTTCTTCGTACAAGTGGAGCGAAACTGCACGGAGAGAAGAGCGTCAAGGACGTACATCCACAATGTTTCAAGTTTAGGTTCTTATCTATAACACATGATCATGGATATCTGGTCGCATATTGGTCGCTGCGTTAGTGCTCGAAAAGGTTCCAGCTGCTATGTTGTTTTTGCAATCTCTTAGTCATCATAAAGCTGCTGATTTTGCTGCATAATGATGCGTTGAGGATCTGGTGTGGGGGGATGGTGTGCATGGGATTTGTAACCTTTTAACCTTTCCAGCAATGTAACTCCTAACTTATGCCTCATCGAGACAGGCGTGGGAGAAGATGATCCCCCTGAGAGTAGACTAGCCTACCAACCCCCACTGGTTCTCTAGCCGACATCCGCCGTCACTGAGTGACTCATTGAGAAGGCAGGGAATAATGCGTATAGTTGTTGTGACTACCTGTTTGTTGGGTCGTTATTTATCACCCCCCTGTCAGACACCCACCCGATTCCCCCCCATCTCCCTTCCCTTCCCCCATGACTGCAGCCCCAAAGCTTCAAAGGCGGGTTTAACTCAGCAGGGCAGTTCAAGAGAAAATGGCTGCTGTTTCCAGGTCTTGTTTGCACATCTGTCAGTAGGTGACTGTTCAGGAGAAAATGGGGTCTGTGGCATGTGTAGCATAGAATATGCCTGAGCCTTCCTCTCTTTTTATAAACTTCAGTTTTTCTTGTGTCCTGTTTTTCTACATCAGTACATCTTATTTCTTAGAAGTGGGTTCTAACTTTATCATCAGAATTCAATATATCTATATTTTTCCTCTCACTTTGGACTTGTGTGTGTGTGTGTGTGTGTGTGTGTGTTTGTGAGAGACAAGAATTGTACAGTAAATTGTGAGACATCAAACAGTCTGAACAAGGTCAGGGCCGAACATAATGATGATTGAATTCACAAGAGCCAGAATGTAAAAAGTCATTTGACTCGAGTCATGCGTTTCTCTTTCTACGTATCAAAATGCTCCTCCTGTCGGTTGCTGTTCTTCGATAAGTAAATTCCAATGGAATTTTCTCAATATGCGACAGAATTTCTCTCTCCTTGATTTCTACACCACAAACCATCCGGAATTGATATCTATTTTTAGAGGGTATTAGCCAGAACAATGTGCCTTTGCTCTGTTAATATCCTATTCTGCTCTGTTAATATTCTATGCTGCTCTATAGGTCTTCATATCTGGACCAAGTTTCCAATTAGGACTCTGTACACTAGAGTGATGAATTGATCAACGTCATGTCATTGATCAACGTGTAGGTTTACTTGGTCCCAAAGCAGTCCATGCTTGAAGCCTGTCTTTGAAATCAGTTGTGGCCTGTAAGGTCGGGTCGAGGGCTGCTTGGTTAAAGTGGTATGACGTCGTAAAGTAATAACTGTTCCTCTTGACAAATAATGACCCTAATGAGCCGGATGGGCCACTGCAGGGAAGCTCATCATCGCCCAGTGGGATATCCATTTGTTAGTTAAATCTGATGCGGATTCCTAATTCACTGTGTACGGTGTAATGTGGCCCTGCATGCAATGCATCTGAATAGTGAAAACACACCTGAGGCAGAACCATCCACCTGATGCTGTTAGTCAGTGGACAGGTTTTGTATGGATTTGTTAACGGTTTACATCCTTATTAATGGTTCCTGTCAAAATCTTTTTTTTTCCTTCTTCTTACAGCTGGCTTTATACAGTTCACTGGAGTGAGTCATTACCTGGGGGAGAAAGTGCTTGGAACTTCATTGCCAATATCTCCCTTTTAGAGAGGCAGATTTCACTGATCTGGTCGGGTTGACACACACACAGTGTCTTGTTTTACGAAGGAAGATAAATGAACGTGGTGGGTCGTTCAGACAGTTTAGTGAACGAGCATCAAAATTGTTTTCCTTGCTGAGATCCACCTTGGGTGAGTTGACACAGCACATTAGCCATTTTGCTTTTACTCTACCGTGGTATTGGTAGACCCAGCCTGTGTCTTCACCGGTGCTGTCTGGCAGTGTTTCTGCCATATCCCTTTCACTTGAAACGGATCAGGACTACACTTACCTTACCAGCGAGTGGATACGCCCGCCACAGCACAAAGCTAGTGCCTAGGTAAGCGTTTCCGTCAGAGCCCCTGGAAGAGGCCGTGTTTTGTCAAGGGGAGAGCCTGAATGCCAAGGGAGCGTTGTAATGGCTGGTGGCGTCATGCGCCCATCTGATACACGGATTAGTGCTGCTGACTCTCCTGGCGGACATGCATGCCTCTCCAGGCTCTTCACTAATTACGGTTCCAGTTGTTTGTTGTGGAGTGGCAGCTACCACGGGAGCACCAGCTCACAGCTTTGAGACATAACTTCCAGGACCTTCCTGGTTTGAAATGGGCCAAAGAAGTGTGGCTGTAGGCTCCTCCAGCTGTGGTTGCGAGGCTGAGCCAGCCAGGAGGAGTTGCTGAGGGGTTTCAAGCCTGCTAAGAGGTTTTTGGTATGTAGCCATCTTTAGGATATGCCTTTTTTGCTTTCAACCACAATGTTCCTGTACCCAACTGGCTGGAACAAGAGGTTTTCCTTTCATGTTAAATGTGTTCTCTTTTGGGGGATTTGAAATGCATTTCTAGCCACTGTGATTCCAGGGAGGAAATGTGTGTGAGATTGATTCTCACTTGCTCTAAAATTAAAGCGCCCATCTCTTCCTGTTTGGAAGAATTCGTCAGACGTGCTCCTGCACGGCCAATTCCAGGCTCATTTCATTCATGGCCCGTGTCTGTGGTGGTGCAATAAAAGCTGGAGTCAATCTGAAAGAATATCCCAAGGTGAACGGGTGAATTATTCATGTTGAGTAACATGTTCAGCCGTATTGGCAGCGTGCCCACTGGTAATTGGGACAACACTATTCTCTGTCTATTTTGTGCTGGTTCCTGCTTGTTGCTATGCTACCAAAGAGAAACATGAGTGAGCATTGAGGCTGTTTGGTATGGAGGTTTGAGAGACATGCATTCCTACTGCCTGACACACTGGGCTGGAGAGACTGAGAGAGAAAGAGGTCCTTCGTTGATTTTCCACAGGTAAGCTGGAATGAAGCACATAAAAACGGAGTTCATGGTTCAGCCTAAAAGCAGGTCTAAATAAAATGGCCTGGTTGAGATTTGCTGGGAGTGAGGTGTTTTGCAACTGGAGATTTGAATCCTCCAGAACATTTTGAGCCATCATTAATTCGTTTTATGAGTCTTACTCATTCAAAAGTTATATTAGATTCCACCTGTGTCTATTCTCATGCACAATGGCCTCTGCCAATTAACTCATATATTGTTAGAAAATGATGAATCATTTATTCTTGCTAAGTGCTCATTAGCCTGAAGACAAGGTCTTATTAGTGGGAGCAGTATAATTGTTGTCAGTATTAGACATCCCTTCCTTTTAATTATGTTTTGTTCAGTTTTGTTCATTTTAATTATGTTTTGTTCAGCTACTTGATTGTATTCAGAAAGTAATTTCAGTCCATGTGAATAGAAATAAATAAGTAATGGGAATGTTAAGCTAAAAACCGGCTAGGTTACCTGTAATATATTTTGGCTGGTGTCTTTATGTACATATAAACAAGGGTATATTATTTCCATGGAGGTCGACGAATAGTAGCAGTCAGTGAGGTGGAGGCGTTTGCTCATTGCCTGTTACCAGTCTGGCGTTTAATTTATCTGCTGCAAAAACGAACAGTACTGTGTATTACTGTGTACAGTGTTGATTTAGCGTCAGGGGATAAAATAACTCCATGCCCTCCTTGCATCTCCAAGCGAACATGTGATGGCCCTTTGTCTAGATGACTGGCTGGGTCTGCAAGTGGAGACTCCACCCTCGATCCCCTGTTACCCATATGGATATTGACTTGGATGAACTGTTGTCAGGCCAGGGTGAAGAGCTGGGAAATACTTGGCTTCAGCATAGAGATTGATTGGCTGGTCAAGTGACCCACCAGCTGGGTCTGTCAGTGAGGCTTTGACTGTTGTATTTGTCAGAGGGGGAGTGGGGGTAGGGGTGGGGGTGAGGGTGGGGGTGGGGGAGGCGTGGTGGTGCACATGCTAATGGAGACAGGAAGTTGGAAACATCCTGGGTGATTGTGTTGGGGAAGCACTGCCCTGCTAACCCTGGGTTTCAAGGGGCTTCTTTATCTCTTGGCGCTCAAACCTGATGGATGTGTTCTGCTTCAGTCCACTTGAGAAGAGGCTTGGTGTCTTGCGAAATGTCATTAATAAATAAAGTAAATATCTAAGTTTTTCTCCCTCTCTCTCTTCTTATTTTTATATAGAGTGGGCGGAACCTTCCTAAATACCTCATCCATTGAGGTGGGCTAAAATGAGTATAACCAGTGACGAAGTGAACTTCTTGGTCTACAGATATCTCCAAGAATCAGGTATGGCTGCCACCCAAACCATATTTGCTCTCTGTTTTACAGACCCAGGAAAAACGAACTCGACTTGTGAGACAGACAACCTCTGTCATTTGACTCATGGTTGTGGAAAAAGATGATCCCAATATGTCCTCCAATATGCCTGGCTGGTGGATCGCTTTTTCTTTATATGTGTAGTTGTCAGCGTGCCATTCTCTCTAACCTATTTCTCAGGCTGTGGATGAATTATTGAGGCTGGAGCTTCTGTATTTCATGACTCCATTGTTGGAAACCTCCTTTGAAGTTAGTCATTCGAGAAAAGCATGTCAGCTCTGGTATTTCAACCAGCCCTTATCATAACCTGACTTTGGGAAACGTTAGTTTTTGTTGATACTGCCGTTCAAAAAAACATGTTTTCACGCACCGGACATACTTTAGTCTGCGGTGCTTTCACTAAGGAAGAGTTTTTTTCCTTCTTTTTTTCATTTCAAGGTTTCTCCCACTCGGCTTTCACCTTTGGCATCGAGAGCCATATTAGCCAATCCAACATCAATGGGACGCTAGTGCCCCCTGCTGCCCTGATCTCCATCCTGCAGAAGGGCCTCCAATATGTGGAAGCAGAGATCAGCATCAATGAGGTGAGCGAACAGACTGCAGCCTCCTGGCTAGTGGCCTGTTGACTGGATTCCTCTCCCCCTCTGCCCCCTCCCCCTCTCCCCCTGCTGTCTAAACTTTCAGCCCAGCGAACTGTACACCTTTAGCTCCATGGAAATCAATGGTGCAGTTTACGCACGGCTGCCCCTGCTAATACACTGGCTCTGGAAACCTACTGCAGACTCATCCGAATGCAGTTCAGGTTTATTGAATTCTCCAGTGACACAACTGGACATCAATGCACTATAGTGTCTGAGAAACAAAGGAAATCCAAAGTCAGTGATGTCAGTTGAACGCTTCAATGTTGTGCAGAACACTGACTGGTCAGTAACCGTGTCTGTGTTTTCTCCCGTCAGGATGGGACGGTGTTTGACGGGCGGCCCATCGAGTCGCTGTCGCTTATCGATGCGGTGATGCCAGACGTGGTGCAGACGAGGCAACAGGCCTTCCGCGACAAGCTGGCCCAGCAACAGGCCTGCGGCATGGCTGCCAGTGCCTCTGGTCACCAGGGCAACACACCAAAGAACGGAGAGGCTATGCTGAACGGAGAAGAGAACGGCACTCACAACATGAGTAAGAGGAGGCCTGACACCATAAAAACACGGTCTTGTTTTTACATGGGACCATTGGGCCAATTCAAACCAGCCATATTCACTATCTTTTTTTTCTAGTAGCAAGTTCTAAAGTTCAGTCAGAGAATCTTGAGAGCAGGGGATTGGGTGCAGTAGTGGATGTTTGAGCAGATAACTCAGGGATAAGGGTCAACAGTTTGGGGTGGCTACAAGTAGAATTGTAGTGTAATGAGTTAGAACACAATGTTCTCTGATGGTACAAGCAGTGCTTGAAATACCCAGCTCCTCTAGCTGAATTGTAGCTCCTTTCTTAGAAGCTGCTTAAAGTGGGTCAAGAAGCAGTAATAACGTTGTCATCGTTTAATAGATAACCACCATTGTATGTTGAGGGTGATGTTGAGCCCATTCAATTTTCAAAATGTTGTTATGGGACAGTGAATTAAATACTTGGCAGATGTTTATTCACTAGACATGATATATAATATATATTTTATATTATATAATAATAATATAACATTTACTAAACCAAAACAACAGAACGTGTAGCCGATGTTATAATTTTTTTATTACCTTAAGCTGTGTCTTACTTTGTGTATTTGATATCTGGAGTGGTACGGTGTGTGTAGCTAACCAAGGGTGGATGTTGTGTGATCAGATAACCACAGTGAGCAGATGGAGATGGACGTGGATGTGGAGATCCCAGCCAGCAAAGCCACTGTCCTTCGAGGCCACGAGTCCGAGGTGTTCATCTGTGCTTGGAACCCAGTCAGCGACCTGCTGGCCTCAGGGTGAGTGAGTGAATGATTGTGAGTGAGTGATTGAGTGACTGAATGCTTTGCAATGTCAATGTGGACCAGCCTGACTGGATCAGTAGGTTTGGATCAGTCAAGTCTGAATAATACCTCCAATAATCAAGAGGAAAGAGAGACTGTACACAGACATATACACACACACACACACACACACACACACACATGCCAGTGTGGATGTAGCTGCTGGCTAACAAGTCGTTCTGTGTCTTCTACATTCAGTTCTGGGGACTCGACAGCCAGGATCTGGAACCTGAACGAGAACAGTAACTCGAGCTCCACCCAGCTGGTGTTGCGCCACTGCATCCGAGAGGGAGGCCAAGATGTCCCCAGTAACAAAGATGTCACCTCACTGGACTGGAATGTAAGTCTTCACCCATCCTACATGCTCTGCCTTAAAACAGGGGGAAATGACTGTGTCTGTGCAGCCAGAGTAGTTAAGTAACATTATGCCCCCCCCCCCCTATCAGAGTGAAGGGACTCTTCTAGCAACGGGGTCCTATGATGGATTTGCAAGGATATGGACGAAGGACGGTAAGTGTACATCATCTGTAGTTCAGGGTGATGTTGTGGTCTGTGTGCTACACATATCAAGGGCTGTTTTTTCCCTTGAAGAACATTGATCTGTCTCCTCACAGGAAATCTGGCGAGCACTTTGGGGCAACACAAAGGGCCAATATTTGCACTGAAGTGGAATAAGAAGGGGAACTCCATCCTTAGTGCTGGTGTTGATAAGGTGGGTATCATTTACAAGTTTACACTAGTATTGAAAAGTATGCAGTCATTATTTTCAGTAAGAAGTTAGCGTTGGCCAAAAACTTCCAAAGACAGGATATTTGAAGTAGCATCCAGTCCAAATCCAGTTACAATATAAAGAACTCAAATACTACACAAAATATATTTAATACATGTGTCCATTTCCAGACGACAATCATTTGGGATGCACACACAGGAGAGGCCAAGCAGCAGTTCCCTTTCCACTCAGGTAAAGCTAAATCAGGACGAACCGTGCTTCTGTAGCTGCCGATTGAATCTGCAGTTGTTGATGTCAGTGAAGCAAGCCCAGAGTAGATAACGTAGCGTGTCGACCTGACTAACATGCATGGGTTTGGGTCCTTCAGCTCCGGCTCTGGACGTGGACTGGCAGAACAACTCCACCTTCGCCTCCTGTAGCACGGACATGTGCATCCATGTGTGCCGGCTGGGCAGCGACCGTCCTCTCAAGACCTTCCAGGGACACACGGTAAACGCCCGGCACGTTCTTCGCACTCCACATCACGGAGGATGCAGCAGTCGTTGGAACTGGATGAGGACATTCTTGTCATGGTGGATGTCCGAGCAGCACGAGCTCTGCCCTGTGCCCAGTCCTGAAGAAGCTCTAACAGACTGTCTGCTTTGTTGTTTGTCTCTCAGAATGAGGTTAATGCGATTAAGTGGGATCCATCAGGAATGCTGCTGGCGTCCTGTTCTGATGATATGACTTTAAAGGTGAGACTAGATCCACATCCCTTTGTGTATTGGTTACCAACTGTTCTCTCCGGCATTTTCTAGAACCAAATAAAATGTTATGCTAATTATTGTAGCATCAAATTCTTCACATTTTTGTAAATGAAGCCCATTTGTTATATCAAGTTTAAGTTAACCTAAATGGCAGTGTTAAGACAATAAATATTCTACTTTTTAACATGTGTTTTCTGCTCTCTCTCCTGTCAGATCTGGAGTATGAAACAGGACATGTGTGTCCATGACCTGCAGGCGCACAGCAAAGAAATCTACACAATCAAGTGGAGCCCTACAGGTCCTGGAACCAGCAACCCCAACTCCAACATCATGCTCGCTAGGTAAGACCCTGAGGGAGTCATGTGGAGCAGTCTGTTTGGGTGTCGAGTTTTGGTTGATGAATAAACAGTTTACCACCATCCCTGCCCACTACACAGTACAAATGTGTGAGAAATCTTACACTAAAGAAATCTACACTTACGACAGTGTTGTAAGAAGAGAACAGAGGTGCATTGTGTGCGTACCGGAGAAGGAGATTCGTACAAAGCCCTGACATTCAAGATGAAAGCCAGGCAGAGGAGGCCTTGGCCTCTGCCAGCAGCCCAGAGCCTCCCCCTACTGAACTTGACATGCGTGCAGCTTGTGTAAATGTTCTAGTTCAACTAGCACAGGCATTTACGACATCCACCTACATCCTGGAGTACAGTCACATAATTTCAGTGCGGATTTAAAACTGCCACTATTGGCATGGCTTGTAAGGAATGGGATAATGAGCTTAGGTAAATGTCACCATTGTGGGTGAGATATAGATTGCTTCTTTTCCCATTATATATTCTTTTTTGTAGAACTCATTTTTTATTTAGTTTAAGCTCACATTTTCATGGTTTGATTTCAAATGTATCTGGAGGTGACTTGACTTGGCTTAATTATTAATATTATTTTAATGATATTTACACCTTCAAAGTTTTTTGGGGCCTCATTATGACCCTGTTCATGATACTGTATGATTTCAAGCAAAATGTTCCGGCACCAAAAATAACTTTTACTTTCTTAACCTGTTGTTGCATTTGGTGTCACAATACACAAAATAAAATCTTAAACCAAGTTCAGGGATGGATAGTGTGACAGGTTCTAGTTTGGCTCTAGAGCGTTTAGAAGACATGACCATGGTCTGTCCTTTTGTTGTCCCTCAGTGCCTCCTTTGACTCCACGGTGCGGCTGTGGGATGTGGAGCGTGGTGTTTGCATCCACACGCTGACCAAACACCAGGAGCCTGTTTACAGCGTGGCATTCAGCCCTGACGGACGCCACCTGGCCAGCGGCTCCTTCGACAAGTGTGTTCACATCTGGAACACCATGGTGAGTATGAGGGTTCCCACAATGAAACCAACACCCATAGTGAGTATGGGGGGGTTTATGGCCAATCCTGCTGAACTTGGGTGTGACATCGTTGGGTTGGGTCTTTTTTTTGGTAGACGGGTGCTTTGGTGCACAGCTACAGGGGAACTGGCGGCATCTTCGAGGTGTGCTGGAACAGTACTGGAGACAAAGTGGGGGCCAGTGCCTCCGATGGATCGGTAAGATTTCCCCTTTTCACTTTCCCCTTCTTCATGATTTCACAGCATCTGTATGTGTATATATATCTCATTGTCTTGAAATAGACTAAATGTATGTGCAAATTATTTCCTCTATTCTACTGTAACTGCTGTTTAATCTTCACTTCCATACTGTTCAATATCAGGGTGATGTGTAAGACCACCCATTGCTTTGGTCTCTGCTCACCGCGCTGCAAGGCGGGGAACCAGAATACTCCGGTTTAATTAATTCTGTTATCTTTGCCCTCCAGGTATGCGTTCTTGATCTACGAAAATAGCATCTTAGCAGTGACTTTGAGGACGGACCCTGGAATGTGCAATGAAAGGCCATCTGACATCAGCAAACACACTCCCCAGCAGGACTGGTGGGGTTGACAACTTCTTACCACACCTCAGGAGGGTGGAAACCTTCAGAAAACCAAAACCTCCTAGACTTCTCTTAGAATGCCCTTGGAGACCACAAAGGGATTCCGCTGGGAGAACCCACTGAGCTGTACTGAAGCCAGTCCACCTGATTTGACCCTCTGTCTGACGAGATGATGTAACATATTGTCGTCCTCCTGACCTGTGGTCCAGCTGCTCACTGGCTTGAGTTTCTGAAATCTCAAGCTGGAAGATGGTTTGCGCAGGACGAGGTGTGGAAAACAGACGAATCAGGGTTGATGTGTGTTTGTCGTCGAAGAGAGATTGTGTTTTTGAACTTCTCGGAGTAAATGTTACTCCATGATTTGAGTAACAATAGGAAGGCTCAAGGAGAGTAACATGAAAAGCGATGCTCTAGCATTCTCAAACGCAAAAAAAAAGAAGCTTAACTTCCCCTCAGTGGAGAGTGGTTTGTTTCAAGAGTAATTCTTGCCGAATTTTTCAGAAATTGACTTTTAGAAGTCTGAAAAATATGTAGCTGAGAGAATACTTCTGCGCTCACATTTAATAACATCAAAAAATTCAAAAATGCCAAGTTTAAGCAAAGTTTGGTGTACTAGAGGATAAACATTTTTGTTGGCGTCTGAACAAGATGCCAAAGGTGTATATTCTCCCCTCCTGGATGTAAATGTTATGAATGTAAAGAAATGTAAATTAGATAAATACACACACTTATATACTGTGTATATATGTTTATATACAGTACACTTTAATGTCATCTTGGGGGCTCAACACTGGCTAGAGCTTCTTTCCTAATACTTTACAATACCCTTGTTAACTGGTGCATGACAGACATATTTCTTTTATCACATTCTCTGTTCTTTTATTCTGCCAATTATACATACAGTAAATTAAGGTGCTTTGTCAGTAATGTGTGACATTGGTTTGGATCTCAGTTATGCTGTTCCTCATCTTTAAGGGTTTTCTGCTCTGAAGCCATGTGGGGTCTGTGTCTCAGCAGTGTGGCAGACCACCCACTGGACAGACTGGGGCTGAAAAAGAGCGTGCAATCACCTGCTTTGCTTGGGAGCCCCAAGGCGCTTGGATTTCCCATTTCGGGAACAGGATATTGCAACTCTCGTGACATTTCGTCTGTGATTACCCTGGCGTCTGGGGAGCTGAACAGACAGACACCACATGGATGGACCAGAAAGAAGAGCCAACTGTTGTCTCAATTCTTCAATGCTGCTGCAGTAATAAAGTGTTATGGGTCATCTACTGAGCTGTTCCAACAACTCTTCTCTATTTGACACCTTCCCCTGAGCCGTTGGGTAGAAATTGAGTGTCTTACATGTACTGGCTGAGCGTTCTTTGATTGGTCAAGTGAAAGTACTGCTGTTGCTTCTAAGCTGTGATTGGTTTAGTTGGGTTGAGGTCCCGATGTTGCCACCATCTGATCTAATTGGTCAGATCTGACTTCTTATTTGAATGCCTGTATTATGGGCTTAGCTTTAATTGCGTGCAGCATGTCTGTCTGCTTCTGCTTACTGGGGTTGTATTGTGAGAGCAGTGTCTACAAACTAACAGGCCATGACTTTGATATGCCTTTTTCTGGTCCTTTCACTCTTTAAAGTAAAGCAGATTTTTTAGAGCAATGTTAAGTGCACTTTTACAGGGTAGGATCATCTTATGTGTCCGAATTGCTTAAAGAGGGAAGACCAGCATTTTATTTCCTATCGGATTAGCTTCTTTTTTTTATGCCATATTTCTATTCTATCCTATCTTTTTTTTCTTTTTTGCAGAGAGCCATTATTGTCTGTGTCAGACTGAGAATAGGGCTGTAAAATGGGGGCCATCTTGGCTCACTGACGGGCCCATGTGAAACAAGTGCTGTGACAGCTATCTTTCTCTCCCCACTCCCAACCAGGGTGTGTGCTCACCTGTTTCCAAGACTAAACGATGAAGTCAACACTTAATGTCTCAAATAAATCAATCTATTTTGATAAAGAAAAAATTGTCTGTGTTTTGCATTGTCACAATTTTCATTGGCTTCTTTTGGACTATTATTGACCATGTGTTGTATATTTTGTTTTACTGGTGGTCCTGACCTAGCTGGAGAATGTGAAATTTAAGTAAAAGAGGATTACAGCGTGGGACTGTTACCTTTGCATAATTTTAGCACAATAACTTACAAAAGTCTGTTTAATTTTATATGAAAAAGAACCAGAATGCAAAAACATGACAGAAAACAACATTAAAACGACTAAGAAAAACAGACTTTTCAACAACCCATATGAATACCACTAATCTGATGCATTGGATGCGAATGGGTATTTGTGTAGATTTGATGCATCAGGCCTGCCACCTGGTCATGTGTTTAATTTACTACACGCATGTTTATCAAGTAACGCAAACATTCAAAGGTCAAACTTTGCGTCATTTATCAATGGGGGATGGCAGGTGTTCACTGTAAACGAACTGAAAACAGTGAGTTGTGCATGGAACTATTCCATTACTGTACAGTTGACTATTCAATAATATAACACCACGTCATCTATAGCAGATTAGTAGGATCTGTGTACTTGGAAACATAAACAGGCAAAAGTCCATTAGAGTGTCACATATAGACAGAGAATACTCTCTAGACATAGTGCAATATTTGTCTGATAAAATATAAATCAATGGAGAACCACTAACACAGTACAGCTTACAAAAGATCACTTTAAATATTTGTAAGGTATCTTTTGAAAAGTTCTAATCCTGCATTGGACCTTGTAGATAAGAACTTGAGTGACGTAATATGAACACAGTCTCTGTGTGGAGAGAGAAGAGGCTGGTAGTTGTTGCAGCATTTGGCACCAGCTAGTGCCTTGCAGAGCTCTCCAGCGATTCCTCATCTGCGTCTACATCCTCATAGTCTCGCAGCTCACTGGAAATGTGGATTTCAATTGTACTAGATTCAGAACCTAGCAAGACAAAATAGGGGGAGATGCTGTGTTAAAGCGTGCGTTACTTGTTTTTGGAATTCAGAATTCCCAACTGACTTGATGAACATTTTTTTCTACATTCTAAATAAAAGACATGAGCTTCAATAATTTACATTTCATAGTTTCTCCTCTCAACCAGCTATTTAAACCTGTACATTTTATATGACTGGGAAATGTATTTTGGGATCCTGAATTGTTAGTAGTGTGTCTTATTTTTATTATAATAAAAAAATGGCAGGAGAAGGTTGTGTAGAAAACAATTGTGATATAGTTTAAGAGCTACATACAAAACCTTCTGTCTGTCAGATTCAGGGCTATATTCATAAACATGAAACATTAGAACCTTTCAAATGATCTTTTATTTCTTGAATGTTTTTTATTTCTTTACATATTCAGGATGCTTGTTGGAATCCTGACTATTGACCAAAACATTTAATTATTGTTTACATTATGTGATGAGTACAAGCTTCACTAATTCTGCATAAATAGTAAGTACATAATAAAAAAACATTTCTCCCAAAATACATTTCATATTTCTGTTCTCACATCTTTACACAAGAGATGTGAGAGCATGGATATTTTACAATTTGATAAAACATTAAATAGCATTTTTCACTGCAAAAACAAATCCTTCCATGCTTCTACAATTACAATAATGTCCCTGGTAATTTCTGGTTATGTTAACCTTCATCTTATTAAAAAAAAAAAAAAAAAAAAAAAAAAAAAAAACATTCAAAATGTTCCAAGACGATCATTTTGAAACACTGAAACACTTTATAACAATCGAAGCTTGTGCTGTCCAGGTGTGTGGAGGAGTTGAGCGAGCAGCATTTGAAAGCACCATGTGTGGGAGACAGGAAGGTGACCTTCACCACCCTTCATACACAGGAGAGTTTCCACTCTGAGTGCCCCACCCATTACCTTCTGAGAGGACGCTGATGGCGTCGGATGGCTGATGCCCATTGGCCGTCATGTTCTTCTTGCCCTCCTGGACGTGACTCTGGTAAAGTAGGGTGGAGCCGACAATTGGGTTGTAGCCCCCTGCGGCAGCAGCCGAGGTGGAGGCAGAATCCCAAGCCAGCTCCCTCCTGCGCTGCAGGCTCAGGTCCACATCCACACCCGTCCATCCGTGGAAGGCCAGTGTATTGAGGAAACCCTGCATTGGATTGAGAATCCCCTGGAAACAGAAACACACACAGACCCCAACCTAAGGCGGCAGTACACATATTCTCCAGTCTGCAGGATATACGAACGCCAGCTACCCTGTGACTGCTTTATTATAGTTGTTTCATTAATTAATAGCCTTTCTTGGCTCTCACATTGGTTTCCTGTTCTGACACTGATTCAATTCTTTAGTAAATCTATTGAGGAGGACACCTACCATGATGAACCATGTGATAAGGGCTGCATTCCTCACATTCTTCAAAGTGGCAGCCTTGATGTCTATCTGCATCTCCAGGTAGAAAAGCAAGCTCTCGTTGATGATGTTGGGTAACCAGCTGTGAAAAACAATTACAATTACATAATTTATAATTTTTTGACTGAGAAAAGAGGACAGATGAAAGTAATTTAGCAGAAACAGTGAATTTGCAGTTAGTTCCTCAGTCTTTGAAATTGCTGTTACGACACCATGAAAAACTCATTTTCTCAGCCAACAGTGAGTAATACGCACCAAATAAAGAACACCAGCATGATTTTGAAGAAGCGTATCTTTATCTCTGTACCTAGACGTCTTTCATTTTCTGTGTAGATTCCTTGTCGTCCCTTAAGTAAGGATGTAACTTTAAAAGTCAAAAGTCAAAAAGTTCAGTCAACCTCAAATTCCACATTTAAAACAATCCAACATTTTGACATGAAACAATCACCTCCACAGCTGAATGTATATTTCAGCTGTCATATTTGCATTTATTGGACTCATTTCAACTTCCTTTTTCTGTGTCAGTGGCTGATAAGCAGGGTGGACTGACCTGCAGACACGGTGCGTGCGAACAGCACAGGATTGACCAGAAGCACCAGCAGCAGAGGAGCGTAGGTGGTGATGTAGTGCGGTATAGCATGCTGCAAACCGTTCTCACAACTGCAACAAAAAGGTTGACACGTCCGAGGGGACTCTGGTCATGCATATAAACGTAGGTACTGTGTTTCTAAACGTCAGGCAACGTTTGAAACACCGTAGTTAGTGTCACAGATCGATCGTAGACAAACTAAAGGAATGAGATTACCCTACTGAGAAGAAAACTGTTTTCTTACTTGGAGATTGATGGGTAGTAGAGCATGGCCACACCCTCAACACATAGCAACACGGCCAGGCCCCATGTGATCATGTGATAGAGGATGATAGTGCTGATGGGACAAGAGAGAGAAAAAGAGAAAGAAAGAGTGAGGGGGAGAGGGGGGGGAGATTGTGAGAGAGAGAACAAGAGAGAATGATAGAGTGAGACAGAAAGGTCACGTATCACGAGACTCAGTTCTCTGAACATTCAATATCTCACTGATTACACAGAAAATAGAGTTGGAGGCTAAAGAAAACATGGCCTGACAAAATATTCAATTTTCTCTTACAAATGTAAGTGGAATTTCACTACCAAAGCCTGAATAATTTAGGAAACTGTTTGTTTTGAACCACATCGCAAGGTGCAGGGCTTGTCAGAGAAACTTGTCAGTGGTGTTTAAGTTGTACCTTATTCCTGCTGATCTCTTGACCACCAGGAAGACGTCCACAGCATAACAGAAAGTCCACCAGAAGGATGCACTGAAGAACAGCTGGATCCACATCTGTAAGACAAAACCAGGCTCAACCATCACATCATGATGAAGTTGTGCAATACTCTGAAGGTAAACTGTATTTGAGCCATTTCAATGCTGTTTTGTACCTGTTTAGTTGTAATAGTTCTGGCATTTCAGCACACACATACACACACGTCATGACCTAAGAATTTAATAGTTCCGAATAACCTTGTGTTTTAGTATGCTTGATAAATAGTGCGCTTATAAAATCACAGCTACAGAAATCTGGACATGGAGGTTTAGAATGTATCTGACCAACAGGTACGCGCAACATTAACTTTTTAAATGCAAAAACTGATTGGATTTAGATCTTTATATACGCTCATGTGTGCTTTAGAGTCTGAGAAATGACCTTTTCTGAATGTGTGGCATTCAGTAGTTTGTTCTGAGCCAAACCTGAATCTGGGTCATGTTGCCTGCAGATTAGCTGTTCTATACACCCTGCTGACTCCTCACACACATTTATGTGAGAATTGTTTTTTGTTGAGGAGATTATTCAGAACATGCATTTCTTTGAACCAACCTTTCTATGCAAGTAACTACTGTATCTCCAATACAGTAAAACTATGGGCTTGATTTCCTCAGAGCTGTACATGTGAGTAGCTTGTGATTATGTTAACTCAATGAGAGAAAGTTAGCGAGCTGAGAGAGAAAGTTAAGAAGCTGAGAGTGAAGGTTAAGAAGCTGTACGTACTGCACTGCCCACGCAAAACACCTCTGGCCAGACATCGCTGCTGTTTGCCACCGAGATGCCGCTGACGAGGTTTGGCAAGCCCAGCCAGATGGACGATCTCACTATGATGCCTGAGGAACATAAGGGCTTAAGAGGTGACTGTCTCATCCCGACAACGATGCCTCTGTGAGTCTCACTGATGACAATATATGCATCAACAACAATTCAAGTAAAAACAAATGATATACTATAGGTGAACAGTGCAATCTTGTAGGGACACAATACAAGTTATCAAAGCTTTTCCTCTTGTTCTGCTAATAGACAGCTGGTTCGGTCGATTCTGTCATGGAATCGTTTGGGTTATAGTTAAGAGTATGTTGGTAATGGAAATACAATAGGCCCCAGGTTGTGTTTTATAAGGGTCTTTCCATTTCCTCTATCAAATGGGCTGGCCCAGCTGCAGAGCACTAAGGTTTGGAAAACTGAGAATACCTTCAGGAAGTTCCTGTGACGTACATTGTGCTGGGTGTTTGCGTCTAAACTGTGGCCAAGGAATGCTTTACTTGTTTTTTAAGTGCTTTCACTTGCAGTGGAAAATGAAGCGTGCTGAGAAACAAACAGGAACCACATATGGCTAAAACAATGCGTAGATGGAAGACTGAACAACAAGCAAGACAATGTTACTCTTATCCTTGATAAAACTGAGGATTCACTAGTATTACCACTATTGACAATTACCTTGTATTTTATAGAGTCATATAAGTCATATAGTCAATAAATGGATTAGAGATAAATCCCAACCAATGGAGAGGAGGGTATCACTGTATTTCCATCACAAAAATGGCGGTATTCTTTTCACAGAAAACATGACACCAATAGCCTAGATGTATCTATAAATGACATGAATCACTGACAGGAACTATATTTCAGAATAATTCAAATGTGAATTCTGGTTCAAATGCTCTTGAAGTCATTAGGCAATTCCTAAAAAGCATCAAACATCAAACATGCATATCCCACTTGTTATTTTCATGTAAATGTGTGTATTTCAAAGGCTCAGCAGGCCTACTTGATTTTCAAATGCAGTTAAGTCTGTATTGTACTGTATATATCAGCTAAATTCAAAGTGCAGGTTCTGGACAATCTTTTAAACCGTTCATCTTTGACATGAAGCGTGTGACCCATAGGCCTAAAGGCCACGTGTAATTCCTTGGGCCGACAATATTAAAAAACCTTGCTTAAACACAGAAATATTATTAGGCCTTACCTGCACTTCCCAAAATATCACAAATGCTGATTATGAACAATATTCTCGAGGAAGACGCAGGTTTCGGCAAAGGGTACTGTCCAAGACGTCTGTAGCCCTTGCGTTTGGGCAAAATCTGTAGTATTGAAAAAATTAGACTGAAACTTGCGCTGCCAATGCATATGGCACCAAAGAAAAGAGGCTGAAAAGTGATGACAAATTCGGTGGACGCGTCTCGGTTTGGGCAGCAGAAAGTCTCCAGCCTTGGGGATGCCATCATGGACTGTGTGGAAGAGTGTGCTGCGGTGTCAGGGGAAGAAAAGAGAGAAATTCATTCATTTAGTCGATGGAATGCGCTCAGTCAAATCACGGGTTGAGTCATCATGTGCTTCCATTTAATCCCTCCAGTCAGGGTTTAAAGGCCTCACATTGGTAAGAATGTTCCTGTGATGAATGCTTGGAGTAAATTGATCTCTATTCTTTTCTGGGGCTGTTTTCAAGATGAATCCATAGAGGCCTCGTAGGCCTGTTAATTTAAAATGCCATCAATTGTACTGTAATTGACTTTCTAAAGCTTTTTTTCTTCTTCATTTCCACTTTTTATAGGCCTATCCTATGTCAATGTTAATTATGCTAATGCAGGGTCAGGTGGCTGAGTGGTAAGTGTGTCGAGCTAGTTAACAGAAGGTTTCTAGTTCGAATCCCTGCCATGCCAACATCATGCTGTGTCCCTGGGCAAGGCACTGCACCTTACTTACTGTAAGTCACTCTGGATAATAACGTTTGACTAAATCAGTGGTTCTTAAAGTTGTTGGAGGGACTGAACCCCATCAGCCCTCAATGTACAATCAAAAGTAACCAAATCTATAGTATGGGTAGTTTATTGAGTTATATAATCTTACAAAATATTGTTATTATCTTGTAAAGTGACAGTTTTCTGCATGGGATCATCAACACCCAGCGCCTTTCAACCCCTCACATAACATCTGCAAACATAAACGCAGTTGGTCTCTTCTCTTGGACTGCCATCTGGTGGTGAATAAAAACTTTCCAACAACATAACTTTGGACTAAATACTTCAAGCAGTACAAGAACATTAATATAATATGCTAAAAGCGATATGGAATCAATCGGACGTACTCTTTATGCTGTGTATGGTCGCACTGACTCCACTTTTCTTTTTATTACGATGTGTAGCGAGTTGCCGTCCTCAGAATCCCAATGGCACAAAGGAATTTCAGCTCCATATCATCTCATCCACTCGTCACTTCCCTCAAAGTGTTATTGACATTTGTTTTCTTTCAAACAGAAGATGGATAGATGGCAAATCCTGGAACTGGAGATAGGAGAGTGTCTCATGTCTGATTTCCACGGTCTCTCTATCCCAAACCCAAGTAGGACGGATCATATCCC
Organism: Neosalanx taihuensis; assembly: GCA_030340665.1. Classification (NCBI taxonomy): domain Eukaryota; kingdom Metazoa; phylum Chordata; class Actinopteri; order Osmeriformes; family Salangidae; genus Neosalanx; species Neosalanx taihuensis. Next base: position 16,136,401 of record CM059291.1, on the reverse strand, counting down.
AGATAAATGGAATGTGGTATGGAATGTGGCAGCTGGTATGTTTTACCCCACCCACATGACAAAAACAAAACAATATGCACTTTTTACATATAATTGCCTGGTTTCAACTATAGTTTCAATGTATTGCAATTAACCATAATGTCATTGACATTAACAATGTAAAATAGCAACTCATTAAATAACTAAACTCACTCAATCTAGAACAAGATCTGACATGTACATCAGGTAAAGCTGTACATTGATGGGACTATGAGTAACCACAGTAGATGTCAGGCATCAGGCATATTCTTAGTCAAAGTTAGCAGACAATTGAAGGAAAGTTAAGAAGAAATATTTTCGAAATCCAAAAAGTTTTAAAGGGTTTAAATTATTTATCTTAAAACGGTTTGGAAAACATTTTCTTAAGAAAAAACAAACAAACACATTTCCACATTTGGACCTGAATATGAATCTAGCATTGGACCCCACCTTTTTATTCAGGAGAACATCACCAAATAAACCATGCCCCCACTTGGATAATGCAGACTAAATGTTGCCTGCATGTCTTGAGTTAGTGTCAGGTAGATTCAACTCCACTTCTTTCTAACCATCACAGTCTCACTCTCAACACCAAACCCATTCCCCTCCTCGCTCTCAAACTCAGGAACCTCCTTTCTCGCTCAGGCTGAAGGTGATAGGCTTGAACACTGTTCTCCTCCGGTCCCTCTCTGGCTTGAGGTGATAGGTGCAGACATTTCGGGATAACAGTGTCAAGTTTCAGACCTGCTCAACCAGCTAGTCCTCCACTTCCTACATGACAGACATCTGCTCGGTGTTATGAGACTCCAGTCGATCGCAGTGTCATCTTCTTCCGTGTCAAAGTTTGTGCTACAACATCTGTGTAAGTGAGGTGGTCTTTGAGTTTACAGACAATGGCACAGCCCACTGGACACGAGTCAGGCGACAGCCGTGCACGTCAAACCGGATCTGTCGTTTTCTTTTCAAACCCATTGATGAGTGGTGAGTAGCAGAGGAGTTGGACACAACACGAAGAAAGCTTAAGCATTCAGTCTAGGTACCTACAAATTAACCATGACATTTGACCCCTAAAGATATCCAGTCTGATTGGTCTCCGATTCACAACGCCGCGTACAACGGCCATGTTCTCTGTCTGCAGAAACTTATTGCTCAGGTACAGTCGCACACAGGACGGTTCTGGACTTGTTATCATACCAGAGCACACAACACTTGTCTAGTGTTGCCCAACATACATTGTGTAATCAACTCCTAGGCAAGTTACTGCATGACAGGGAATATACCCATGAACCAAGATTATGAGAGACTGGATGTTTGGATATTTTGGAGCTGTATCTTGTTTTTTTTCTTCCCTTGACATAGTTTTTTTGTTCCTTACAGGGAGCATGGGTGAACTTAGCCACCCTGGACAGAGTCTCTCCCCTGCATGTAGCAAGTCTACAGGGCCACACTGCATGTGTCAAGATGCTGCTAGAGAATGGGGCTAATGTCAGTAAGAGATTTCACCTCTCTGAAATAGCGTGAGATAAGACGATGCTTTAGTAATCAGGCAGGGTGCATGTAGGTGCATAGTCAATCATATCTTTTAAAAATTAACTTTGAGGACAGAAATGTTTGGGCAAGGCCATGAAACCCAAACAAAGTAAGCAGAAATCATTCTGTTAAAACCGATTTGGAATTCTCAAGTGTGCGTAAAATTAGTTGGTGATTAACCACAAATACAGACTCGTGGCTTTTTTTTTTATCGGACAAATCCAAGAACAATACTCCTACTGAGACAGTCACATGATTTACACAAAAATGTGTGGATAAAACTTTCTGAAAATCTGACACTTTTATCAGCTCTCTCATAAGACATCCTATGTGAGGTGTGAGGAAACTCACAACTGAAAACTGCAAAGCTCTGTGTAAGGTCCCAGCACACAGTGCACCACCAATGTCAGCAATGACATACATAATGTAGGAGGGAAGGCAATCATTTGTCATTTCCAATACGCATGTCATCAGTGCTTGACTGAATGGATCAGAGGTTTTCTTTTTTGTCAATTACCTTTGACCCAAAAGAAGTGGATGGAGCGTAAAGAGAACCTTCTCATTAGAGCTTCAGTGCCATGTTGTTTTCCAGGTGAACTCCCCTACCGTGGAACAGACCACTGCCCTGTCTCAGGCCTGTGACCTGGGCTATGTGCCCTGCGTGACCCTGCTCCTGCTGCACGGGGCTGAGCCCCAGGGCTCCAGTCTCTCAGACTCCCCCATCCACAGAGCTGCAGCTAAAGGTCAGCCAAAGGCTACATTCCCCTGGACAGACCCTCTCAGTGTTTACTGCTACAGGCATGTCAGGGGCTTGTGAGGAAAGCTTAGATTTACTGTGTTTTTGCACTAGGTACAAAGCATTGTTGGACTTGTTTCTTTCTGTTACTTCTTCTGGAAAGTCTTCATTGTTTGACATATTTAACAAATGTAAGACCTTAGTCCAAGCCTTGGTTTTTCCAAGCAGAGTAAGGTTTCAACTGTGTGATGAAAATGACCTATTAAACAGTACCTTGTTATAATGTACAGTTGCCTAACCTCAGGCTCATGTTTGTAAATATGTTCTTAAAAGCTGATTCCATGCATTTTGGCTCCACAGTCTGATGATATAGTATGTTTGCCCAGGTCACCTGGAGTGCATAGAGACGCTGGTTCAATATGGTGCAGATGTGAATCACAATGTCGACCAGTCACCGTCTCCTCTTTACACTGCCAGCACCAATCAGCATCTCAGCACAGTGAGGCGACTGCTTCAACTGGGTATGAAACTGATTTTTCTTCAGTGGGCTGAGATCATGCTAGAGAATTATAATGACTGTCAAAGGGCCTCACTTAGTACATTGTGTGCAATTTTTACACAGAATTACAAGGAAGAATTTGTGAAAGGAACAACATGAAAATAGTTTTCATGCTTTTCTACCAAAACACATCAACCAAACAAACAAGACAATGACATAAAAAATATATCTAAATATTCTCAATTTGTTTAGCGATGCAGCTTTGATCTTTATGGAGAAAGAACATGTAATTCTGAGTATAATGGACGTGTTTGTGTTTGCGGTCTTCACCAGGTGCAAGTGTGAATAGCAGTGAGAATGGCCAGTCTCCCCTGCATGCTGCAGCTCGTGGCTCCAGTCCTGAGCTGGTCTCGCTTCTCCTGGAGCACGGAGCAGACTGCTTCAACAGGAACACCCAAGGCAAGCTCCCTGTGGATCTGGCCCCTCCCAACAGTCTGGTGGAGAAGCTCCTCAGGCAGACAGGAGGAAATCCATCACTCCCTCAAGTCTCCTAGGCTGGGTTTATCTCTGCCGTCTGTTCAGGAATAATCTATCATTTTGTAGTTTGATACCGATATAATTTTGTCATGTCAGTTGATTTGGTGGTATAGCTGTTGATCAAATGTTTCAGATTTCGGATTCTGTTGCGGTCCATTTCAAAGTCATGTCAATAGGTGGTGCACTGGCATCATGTAAGGAGAAAAGCTCTGTACTTTGAACACAACATTGAGTTAATTTTTAACAGCTGTGTTTTTTTTAACTTTTAAATGAAAAAATGAACAAATTGTTCATTGTATTACTGTACATTTTCAGGAAAAAAATATATTGTCAAAATGAATCAATAAAATAAAAAAACATGAACATTACAAACCACAGGAAATTATCGATCATAAGAATGAATCAATAAAATACTGCAGTACACATCAACACACCCACATACATTGTCAGATAACAATACCATTAGCTGTGTTATTGAAAAATAAAGATATATTTCTCCCCCGAATAAATAGTTTACAGCATGATTACAATCCAGCTACTCAATAGTATTTCAAATCAGAGTTCAATCTTACCCTGATGAAGATGGGCCTCAGGGTTCCCCATGAATCAGAGCAATCAAGACAAACGATGCCAGACGCTGCCAGAGAAATGGATACCTGAACATAGTGAAGTGTTGCTCTGGTGAGGGCTGATACATTTAGCTAAAGTGATCTATTGATTGCCTTCTCCTTGAGTTTGTGCTGGCTTAAAATTATTTCCCCCAAAGTAATAACCCAAAGAAAAGATGGAGGAAATTCACATTTTGACACATTAAAGTTAACAGAGTTTAGAGAGTGATTTCTGATGATTTTTTGGTATTTAAATCAGGAATTTAAATATTTAAATATGACAACTATAGAGAAATCACAACCTATACCATGACCAAATACAAACAGCGTCTACAGTAGAAGTCATTGTTTGAGGTCTGCTGAAGAAAAAACTAAAAATAATTTAACCACAATCCAGTGATGTCTGTGGTAATGAAAGGCGACTGTCAGTGATGTGTCTTTAGCTCATGGCAGCTTGTCAGCACAGCCTGTCTCTTCCCAATGTCTATTAGTGTGCCTGCTGCAGGCCTCACCGTCCCCTGACTTGAGTCTGACTGGACAGGCCACAAAACACACAAAACAAAGGAGCAAAGTGTGACTGAATGGTCCATGTTCATGAGAGACATAGGGAGCTTCACATGGTGGCGTTCAGGGAAATCTGTGGTTCCTTCAAGAGAAGTAGATTTTTTTTTATCAAACAGTGAGCTTTTGTCAAGAGGCAGGGCAGTGAACATGAAGATTCTCTCTGCTGGGATAAAGCAACAGTTGCTCAGACACATCCAAGGGCTCTCCTCTCTGGCAATACTCATTAGCTCACCATCGATCTGCTCTCCCAATTTGCTGCAGGAGGTAAATCATTGTCCCCTCAAACGCAGCCTGGGCACCCGGGGCCAGCCACCCATTGAGCTCAGCTTCGATTTACTTCCGTTTAATGTTAAATCAATGGTGTGGAGGAGTTCCTGACTTCTGAGAGTCCCTGAGCAGAACCTATCAGACCCCTGTAATTAGTGACATCTGGGAAATCAGGAATGAAGACGCCGTCAGTGGGGGAGAACCGTCATCTGAACTGTCTTTCAGCCACTTTCTATTGAACAACTTTCCCTGGCGCTGGGGTCTTGCATCATTAATGAGAACATGCCTATTGGGATTTTTGATCTTGCATAATTAACAGGATCGGTCTTCTTGTAAGTGAGTCTTTGGACTTGGGCAGGTACAGAGGTATGGCAGCACTTAGGATCTTGCCCACCTGAAAGTAATGCCCAAGCTTTTACATACGCTGTCTGGAGTGAGGAACTGTTTTTAGCCTTGTCCTCCTCTTAATGCATCTGCACTTACTTCCCAAACAGCAGCAAAAGCATTTTTTCCGGCAACGGTAAAAATACAACAAATGAAGCAAGTTTTACACCCGGTGCACACATTCTCTTAGAGCGATCCGATGACTTATAACAACTGCCCACCAATGTGGGAAGAGAGGTTTCTCAATTGCGTGTAAGAGTAAAGAAAACCTTTAAAAGGAAACACATGACGTGAATGAGAGGAATAAAAATAGTGGAATAAAAACTGCTCAGTCTTTTTTACAAAGCCCCACACAGTAAATTCCCCTAGGTGAGCAGTGAGTCACTTTATTATTATTATCCTATCACCATCTAAATGCCACCATCAGTTGAAAGCTGTTGACAACAGTCACTGGTACATGTGTCATTTTGAGACCCCGCTTTTCTAATATTCTAAATATGCTCCCCCTCTGTGCAGAGGCCCATAGTCTGACTGCTTTGAGCTGGATCTTGTTACAGATATCCAGCTATCCCACTGAGCTGCCTGAGTTGCCTCTGCCATCTCCTCGTACGCAGCAGTAATTGCCTTGGTATTTTTAGTTTCCCGCCATCTGGGTAATTAAAACAAATAAGAGGCGATATCGGAGACACCGATCAGAATAGCTTCTCAGGAGTACATGGGGAGAGGTTTAGCGCGGTCACACACTCGACTGTGTTTTCAATTAGACACCTCTGTACCGGTGAGGCTGGTGCTGGCGAGCGCTGGCATCAGGAGGAGGAGATAGCAGGACTGGAACATCTCGAAAGCACATCGAGACTTAGAGCAAACCAGGACATTTCTTTAGTGCCATACGGAATGTGTCAGATCGTTATCTGACAGGATTCTGGGCGGTGCTTCTAGCTTCAACTGCTGTATTTTGGGAAACATTTCTAGGTGCTACTCCAAGTCAGATGGTTGCTGGAGGAGACAGGGGCCTTGCTCATGCTTAGGGTCCTCTAGTTGAGATAGAACAGTCCAAGACAAAAGACGTTACTTGAGAAAAACAGTGGCGCAAGTTTATTCTTGTTCATATAGTTATATAATGTATCGAAAAGAAATATTATACATTAGAATCAGAAAATAATTATGTTTTTTTTCTACAGTACATGATGTGAGCTTTGTAATAAATAGTCTTTCATTTAAAGATCCATGATCAGTCATAAAAAATACGTTATTGATTTACTGTCACAGGATTAACAGTCTCTGCTACTGTAACTCTCAAACGCCCAAAGGAGATGAGAGCGAATCTCCCTGGGCAACCGAAAACGCCGCATTGTCGCACAGCCCTATTTCACTTCTACCGGAGCTGTGTGACAACAGACAGCCCTTGAGGTAGGAACCTACCTGCTTTTTGTTTAATCAGTCAGTCCAGAACCAGTCATCCGCTGGCTGGCCTCTGACCTGCCTCTGCCTAAGATGGACAGGCTAGTCTCAGCCTAAGCTGCTGGGGCAGGTCAGGAGGGCTGCCCTCCGGTGCCTAGCAGGTAGAGACAGAGGAGGTTGAACACGCACAGGATCAGCACCAGACCCACGAGGACCTTCTGCCCCCAGAGACACTCGTCCATCTTCTGCTCCAACCGGGAATTACTGACCATCAGGCGCATCAGCTGATGAGAGGGAGAGTTGGGGAGGGAGTGTGATTGGTTGCTGATTCACGTTAAACACCATGCCACATCAAGCTGACGCACCTATCACAATGCAGTTTGTATTTATTTGTAGAACTGTGTAAAGACAGAGCACAAATAATAGAGAGAACCCCTCACCTCCCCCCCGAAAGAGTTACTCAAATTCTCCAATCGGAGCTTACCATTGTTTGAAGGTCCTGTTGCCCATTGGTTCCTGCTTCCATAGGGTTGTCCGCTTCATAGCTGGGGGAGGGCCTACTGTTCTCCAGGACGTGACAGCGTAATCTACAGGAAGGAAACCCACAAATGACGGAGGGGGTCAGTCTTCCAGGGAGGAGGTAATAACCAGCCTGTTACAGTGACCGAGGGAAGTTGTTAGAAGGTGTTGAGAAACCTATCTGGAGCAACTGAGTGCTTTAGAAGGCGATTATCTTATCAAAGGACCTTTGCTCACGACTTAGTTACATGATGGTATTAACATGCCATTCTCAGGAATGACCACGCACAAATCCATACAAATGACCTGTGTTCCATGACCCTGGTTTTGGGAACTTCCTTCCAGAACTGGGTGAGGTCTGGTGAGCCGGTGTTCTGCTCCATCTCAGCAGCCATAACCAGGAAGCGGTCCTGCAGAGATGCCTGATATCCTGCAACCCAAACACTGCATTAGCCACGCTCAAATTTAAGTACGAAGGAATGTATGTTTTTAGTCCTCCAACCTGGCTTTAGCATAAATACAAACTACAAACATACATAATGAGTACATATTCTTAAGTGAAATCTTTTTTTTCAGGTTCAGTAAGAGAGTCAGGTGGCTGAGCAGTTAGGGATATCGGACTAATAATCAGAAAGTTGCCGGTTCAATTTGTGGCCATGTAAAATGACCTTGTGAACTTTGGCAAGGCACTTCACCCTACTTGCCTCAGGAGAATGTCCCTGTATTGCTGTTAGTCGCCTAGATAAAAGTGTTTGTTAAGTAACTAAATGTAAATGTAAGTTCATTTCGGTTTCCTTTTTGTTGTTTTTTAGGCGGGGTAACACAGGAATCTGTGAAAAAGCCCATTCCAGGGCAATGTCTTGCTATATTTTAAATGGAATTTAAACAAACAGACCCTTTGTGATGTAAATTCTAAGAAACTAAAAAGAGCCTAAAGAGATGACTGTGTTCCCTTCGCTCTGATTAGGAACCACACATGTCTTATCCACAAAGCTGGGGATTCAAGATATCAGCCAATAGATGTCCCTTCGAAAAAGAAAAAAAGTAAAAGCCAGTAAAAGTATGGAATAGTGCCATGATTTGATTGATCTGAACCATGTTGATTACATCATAAGCTGATCACAGTTGACATTTCCATGTTTGAAAACCCGCTCAGCTACTTATCAGCTCAGTTCCTGTATTCAAACTCCATGTTAGTCTCACTAGACTGAGGGACGGTTTGACCTTTGGTGTTCCAACCTTCCAGGGGAACGTATAGAGGAACTAGAGCTTCTGTATTTACCCTCCATTATATTTCGGAAAGGCTTGGTTTAGGGGAGATAAAAGATGACTATTTTACTCCTCTTAAAATATGTATGTGAGTAGAAAAAAAAGAAAATAAGAAAAAAAAGAGAGCAGCACTTTGTCAGCTCTTTTAGGGATTTAACAGTCAGGATCTTTTGATTATTCTGAAACTCTCTCAGTGTGGGGAAATATTTCCAAACATTGCCAAGCATATGAGGGTTGAGAGTGAGAAGGAAAAGACCAGTGCTCTACCTCCATGTAAGGACACCACTATGTCCACTGAAGCACCTGGTTCACAGGTGGCGTTACTGGGCTTCACTCTGTACTTCTCAGGTGCCGTGGTTCGTACCTGTGGTGAGTCACAGCCCAGAGAACCAAGAAAGAGGGAAGCAGACGCAGCAATGGATGTCAAGGAGGAACACGTGTGTGTCCAATGATGTATGCAGTCATGGCCTAACATAACATGCAGACACACAGTTGCAAGACTCCCACGTTCCTGCACATTATTTTTTTTCACTGACCTTGAAAGCCACTTGGTCCTTGGTGATGTTGGTCAAGACAATGAGGCATTTCTTTTCAGTGTCTTTGGAGCCAAAGCTGAGTTCCTCTGCTGGACTGAGGGAGGGGTGATGGGGGGGGGGGGGGGGGGGGGGGGGACATTCTTTATTCATCAGTCTGTGATGAATGACATTACTGAATTTAATCAAAATAATTCTCAAATGCCAATACATCTGAGTGGTGTTGACACAATCTTTCAATTACTTCACAACCTGTTTGTTGTCGTCTGTGATGTCTTGTCCTTATATCAATCTGGTTGGTTAAGCTTCCTACGCTTCAGATTAAGATGTAGCTACCGCAGAGTAATTGGTACGGTTACCGTTCTGGTATCCTGGGACTTCTTGAGTCTCTGTTTATACACACGTTTCTTAAACCAGCTGTTTCCATCACTTCTAATCACTAGCTTTCTCTTCATCCCTGCTGTGGGCTGTGCTGGGAAGACAAGGTCCATCTGTACCAGACTGAACAATGTTTGGCACTATTCTTACCTCGAGTCAACATATTCACACACATGCTGTGAGCACAGTAAGCGTCTTTTATCTATCAAACTCTGAAGCTATTTTTAATAAAAAGAGAGCGTCTCCGTGAAGTAAACATACCAAATGAAATTTCGAAGGAATTATTGCCAGTAAAACAGCAGCTTGACTACCATTTCCTGCAAGGCATTCTCCCTGCTTGAGACCTGCTACCTTCTGACCCAAATGGAGCTGTTGGGCCCCTGGGGCCCCCCCCATCTTATCTGAACCCACTTACAGGCAGGATGGGGAATTACACCCAAATTATTCCCAAGTTTAGGTTGAAAAACATCTGTGGTCTGGCATCAAAGCTGTGAAATGTGGAGCACAGGAAAATCCACAGGCTGAGAAACTAGCCACCAGGCACTCTGGTCTCCACTGCTAAGTCCCTGCCCCGCGCCCTGCGCCACCCCCAGCCTTTACTCAGCGCTGGCAGGGTTACCATTCACTAATTCGCAAATCACCAACGAAATGTAAAATGCCTGTGTTTGTGATTACGTCTCTCATTGTGCAACCAGTGTAGGCTGCAGCTATTAGAGCAGGGATTGTTCCAACTTCCTTGTTATTGCCCCTCATGTTCTTTGCCCCAGAAAGGAGTCTGGGGAAAGTGGTGGTCCACTGAGACCAGAGTGACCCGCAAGAATCCAGGAAAACTTTGATAAACATAAACATAACAAACACATAAACATCCCCACTTGTTCCCAAATCCTGCTGGACCCAAATCAGGGCCAACACGGCTTAGTAGCCTAATTGCAACACAATCTGTTTATTACTCTAATCATAGCCTAGAGCTGTGAATAAGTGAGAAAGAGTGTGAAAGTCAGATCAAAGGCTAGACTCTAAAAGCTCAGGGGAAATGACTCAGTTAAGGAGGAGCTAGCTCATTTGACATCTCAATAAACATAAAAGCTTGGAAATTCAACAATGAGTCCAATCCCAAAACAGATATATTGGGAAAGAGAATGTGTCTTGAGCAGTGTGTAGTTACAGTAGCTGGAAGGTTTGCCTGTTGGTTGCACTCCAATGGTGATAAGCTGTAAGGATGGTCAATCAAGGAGTCTGATTGATCGTCGCACCACAGTAATTAAGCCTGCCACAGGATTCTCACTCAATAAGCTATTCTCGATTTCAGCTCAAATCTGACAATCAATTGATCCGAAAGGTGCAAACATACGACCACCTGGCTTTGGTTTAAGGTTATCGATCTTCTAACCCCCATAGTGAGACTCCAGAGCTACCGGCTAGCCTGAGGCCACTGGACTGATGAGTCTATTCCACCTGAGTATAGGTGATGGATGACTGACTGGATGTATGGATGGATGGAGAGAGGGAGGTGTGGGCTGTACATGCAGAAGGGGACCCTTGAAAGGGGGTGGGGTGTATACCTAACATGCAGAAGGGGTCCTTGAAAGAGGGTGGGGTGAATACCTAACATGCAGAAGGGGTCCTTGAAAGGGGGTGGGGTGAATACCCAACATGCAGAAGGGGACCTTGAAAGGGGGTGGGGTGAATACCCAACATGCAGAAGGGGTCCTTGAAAGGGGTGGGATGTATACCTAACATGCAGAAGGGGTCCCTTGAAGGTAGTTAGCGGTTTCCTGGCTCCTTTGGTCCGGCTGTCCCCTTTGTCATTGTCCTCCAACTTCAGACTGTCTTCCTGGAAGTTGACCTGCAATTACATTAGCACTGTCAAACTAGGCTCATGAACACACACACACAAAAAACATGAGCTGATAACGGGACAATCTGTTTTAAAGGCTTGGCATGCCAACCGCTAACCCCTGCTCACAGTCTAGTGGTGCCATGGGAGGATTGACAACATGAGAACCCTTGGACCACAACTCCCCCAAAATAAACACTCCGAACCCACAACAATCCCTTTTGCAAAAGTCACAAAGTTCCCATGACGATGACAAGCCACACAAAGCCACAGCTGAACTGTCTCTACAGGTCAGCACTCTTGCTGCAACAACAGCCATACACTTTAGCCTCCATTCTCCTCCACACCCTCCCTAATGTGTGACAAGTCACAGGACTACAGGACTAATAACACAGGCATTGCGCAACGTCAGCAGAAAGTTAGGAAATGAAAAGGGAATGTCCGTGGGCGGAGCTTGCATCGTTTCTAGTGTGCCATATTGCTGAGAAGCGCCCGTGCTGCTTGGACTCAGCTTGGACAGATGGGAGAGAGAACCCAGCAGGAGAGAATGAGAGAGCTGCAGAGAGGTGAGGGGAGACCTGTTTGTGATCCCTGCAGAACCACTAATTACTCAGACAGGGAAGTGTGTCCTCTGCTGCGCTAAGCAACACCCGCTTCCTCCTCCAATCAGCAGAATGCTTGTGACACACAGCTGACAGTGAAAACCTTGAGACAGTTGCTTGTCAAATGGCACTTTTTATTTTATTTAGATTTTTCAAATTAAGTGTAATACAGGTAAAAGGCACTAATACTAAATGTAAACACAAGGGATGAACAATATACATCCGTTCATTAAATATTTTTTTTACAATGGTCATTATTCAAATCATATTAAAATACTTTGTTAATTAAATTAAGTACAAAACAAAGAACCTTTAAATCATTATTTTGATTAATGAAAGTAAGTGCATACATGAGGATTAATACAAATTTTGATTTGTAATTGAACCATATTAAAAAGGTTACATGAATGGAATTAACACTACTAAAAGCTAACTTGGCTGTGTTCTAAATGCTACAACATGAAACCACTTAGACATCCAATCACTTCTACTTTTGATAAAGTAACATCTGCTTGCTTTATGCTCGTCTTTACGCAGAGATCTTGGAGTGGTTTGGGTAGAGGTTCAAAATGGCCTGCAGTATGATATACATTATACCATACCATGGTATGTTATACCCAGGAGATTCAGCGAGGTAGCTGTGCATAACGTGATCTAGCAGTGCGTATAGTATCAAATATATAGCAAGATCGATTAAACAGTTAAGTGCAAGTATGCCATCAAGAATATAAGGAAAAAAATGACACATTTAGTGCTGGTAGTGATTGTTAAAAAACAATTTCCCTTATGAAACTGTATATCATATTCAAGGATTAAGTGCACTCATAGGCTATGCCTTTGATTAGAAATAGGAATTTGATGTACATTTGGCATTACTAACGTTGCCTTAGTCTCTTGACAATATAATAATATCAACAGTTATCATGCCTTGAGGCACATTACTACAGGTTGAAATGTCAAAATAGTATTGGTTGGCTAAGCTATGTTTTTCTCTTCAAACATAAAGGCCATATCAATAAAAAGTGATTAAAAAGTTATAAAAGTACGTCTCGAGGGGCCATTGAAATGTGTTGGCGCGTCTTCCGAGTCTGAAATGCGGAGTCCAGGTAGCTTTCAAATGTGAAAAGGTTGAACTTGTTCGCGATGGCAGACGGCTGTGGAGCATCTAGGCTGAAGTGCCCAGAGGGGGGCAGAAATGTCGCCCTGCAGATCTTCACTTGTGAGGGCAACATCCTACAAAGCCTCTTACCACCAGCCCTTGTTTCAAAACAGAGAGAAAGGCAATTAGCTTCCCTGAGCGATCAGCAAACCAGCACACTGTTGAAACCTCCAAAAAAGCACTGGCGAGCTGGTTTCCTCGTTGACGCAGACCAATGGAATAAGAAGCTAAATCCATGAGTGACAGTGGGGATGTCTGGCCTGTGGTGCAGACAGGATTTCAAGTGAAGACTAGACACTCTCACTAGTGTTAGACGCAGGCCCGAGCCTTCCTCGGTGCATCATGAGATAAGGGCTAGCTCATTAAAGGCTGATTAGAGGCACCACACACACACACACACACGCATGCAGACACCCTCACTAACAGACACGGTCAGGTTTATTCCCTATGGGGCTTTACATTCCAGCAGCTTAGCCTCTGGTCTTCCCACACATCCCACCAGAGGCTGGTCTAAAACAGCTAAACATGAGCCATTTAGCACAAATGACGACAACTTGTAAGTTCATCAAAGACAAGATGTCGACGCGTCAGGTTAGGCCTACCAGCCTAAAAACAAACCCCATGCTGTTCTCATTCTGAAGTTTTACAAAGAAGACCAAACGGTCCACAAACAATTGATTCCTGTGTGCTTTGACACGATCCGCATGCCTTTCAAAACGAGGAGCCCGTGAATCATTTACCAACTAAACTTGTGTATCGCCGTTGTGTAAATCTGGCGAGCATGACTTAGCGTGCTATCCGCCAACAATGGGATCTTTTCCGTTTGTGTTTTGTAGGCGGGTAAGAGGCTCACAGGAGCAGCTTTGTGTGACGCAGTCCTGCCACGCCACTTGAGTCTCTGTGCACCAACAAGTCTCCGGCAACAGCGCAGGTTCTTCCACGACTTAAAGGCTCAACAGGAGTCCACCAAGACAGAGTAAGACCCCCCCCCCCCCCCTCCCTCCCTCCCCTCCCCCAGTCGGCTCTGAATACACTTGCGCTGCACGGGGACTCGATAGTACTCTAACAAGGGTAAACAACCACAGACTGTCAGAGGTGGGCGACGCCCACACCGCTTCACGGAGCTGGGATCAGTTTATAAATACTCAGAGGAGGAAAGTGGCCTTAAATGAGGGGGGGGGGGGGGGGGGACGACACAACGACACAGGATGTATCCTCGTCTTGGTGTGCACAAGAATCTCGCCAATCCCTAAGTATCTCCTAAGAAGACTCCCTAATACCCACTCTCTATTCCCAGGCACGTTCGCTTGGCGGGTCACATGCCAGAAACAAACAAAAAAAAGGCTACATAGATTACGGTGCTCTGGACTAAGACCCTGTAGGGGAGAGGAATGCGTGCTGAATGTCAGAAAGAGCATCGAAGAGACCTCCATTACACAGAAAGAAAATGAGAATATAAGATGTTAAGTAAGGGCATACGGCCGAGCTCTGCTGAGCCCTTCTGTGATAGGCTTCTCAGTTGTAGTCCGTCCCCCCCGGTCACTGACCCCCTCCCCTAGCAAACCAGATGAGACCATCACCGAGCACAACCAACACCCACTGACAGACAGCCCCTGCAGCCCAACCTCCAACAAGGTCAAAACCAAAGCCACTAGTCTGGAACGCACAGATACAACAAGGGAGGCTGAGAACATCTGAGACATCCTGTGTGAAGTCAGGTAGGTGAAGGTGTGAGAAGAAGAAAATTATCCCCCAAAATAAATAAACTAAGAAAACAGCTTATGTGACAGACTTGACACCATCTTTCTGCATCCTGAAAACGACCTTAGAAGATTAGAGGCACCATGCGCTCCTCGAGTCTGGCTGTGATGTGTGGGTAGTGTTGGGCAGGATTAAGCTGCAAGCGGAAGACATTAGGAGTCACCTTGACAGAGACAATGAGCGGGAGCTTAACATCTGCCAAATCAGGGCATTACTGACTCTTAATTCACAGCGTCTCGGCGGAGTACCAGATTACATGCTGTAATCTCAAACTGAATTCCAGAAATGAAAAAAAAAGACCATGAGTGAAGAGCCACATCAAAGTGAAAGGGAACTTGACTGAACTTTGCATAAGATGGCCGACGTTTCGTTTCACAACAGACATGGCCTGTGTATGTTTGTAAGTTGCAAAAGTTGTACAAGATAACTAACGTCTATAAGTGCATCTGGATATTAGTTTACCTAGTCCAGCTGCTGTTTAAATACATCATAGATAAAAACACAAATTGTGCCAACTGGGTTCAACGAAATGCACCTCAGTTTTGAGTACATTCATGTTAATGTTCTCTGTAGCTGACCAGTCTCTTAGTTTACCATAAATATTTACACTGTGGTAAATGAGTTGTGGAGTCTCCTATTATCATAGTAAATAGTAAAAAAAATTACAGACTAGTTTTCTGAGTGACCTTGTGTTTCAGTAATCCCCCCCCCCCTCTGCTCTGACGATCCACTCCTTCAAAAATGACAGTTGGTTAAGACCAGGAAGTGTTTGTACCTTTTTGGGCTTTACAGCCACCTCAGAATTGTAACTGGACTCCAGGACATCCTTGCACTCTGATTCGCCATCTTTACTCTCATTGTCGTCCTCACTGACGATTGGTCCATTCTCACAAATGGGTGTCTGGAAGTCATCGTCGGGCAGGGGGGGATAGCTGTACTTGAAGGGGTCCTAGAATAATAATAAATAGATAAAAGAACAGTTTGCGAGAATAAATTAACATCCAATCGCTGTCAAGCAATGCTGGTGTATAACAAATGTAAGGCTACTCACTTTTTCCATCAAAAGTGGGTAAAAATGTTCACAGAATCTATCAGCTCTTTGATATTACAAAATTACTTTTCGAGGCACACAAAATGATATTTTAGACTTTGTGAAAGTTATGAGACTAAAAAAGAAGAATGGCGGCTGTGTTTCGATCTTCTCCGAGCCGAGGACAAACCTACCGTTCCTCCCATGTGGGGTGGCAAATACTCCGGCCCTATAAAGTTCTGCACATCACTTTTGGATGCAAACTTGAGCTTGCTGATGGCTTCTGGACCAAGCCATGTCTTCACAATCTTCCATGCAGCTATGGAGGAAAACCACAAGCATCACAGAGTGTGAAAATACAAATGATCAGGTGTTATAAGACAACAACAACAAATGCTTGTGAGCTTACGATCTTACCATTCATGATCCAAGGCATATCCACTATGATCATTTTGGCTGAAATTAAATGACAAGTCAAATCAGAGTATGACCAATGGAAGAAACTAAGAGACCTCAAACAATGTGACAGAATTGTGACCAATCAAGTTAGAACATGCTATGCTATGTGCTATGAAAACATACTTACATAGGAACTTTGGGTAATACACTTTGAAGCAATTAATAATGTACTTTACAAAATCCATGTCCTGAAAACAGAAAGAACAATAAGGCCTGTGCAACCTCAAAGCAGAGCATGACTATAAAGTATGTCTTATGGACTTTCAATAGGGAAATTGTTTACAGTCAGAGATGCCTAAAGCTGTGAAATGACCCAGTTCCCAATGACTGAAACTTCCATCTTCTGTAAGTATGAAATTAATTTTGGCCTATTGATTACCCTTCCACCCAATCATGTGAAATATGAAATGGGCAACAGGACAAATAAAGAACTGAAATAAACAGCAGGAAATAAACAGCAGGAAACTAAAAGGCAGTAGTAGTAGATTACAATAGTAAAAATCGTTGCCCTGGACTTGTACCTGTGTAATGACAATAAAGTTGAATCTAATCATCTAATCTAAAGTATTATCTGACACGATTAGGCAATCATGTTCCTTTCGGGGAGATTGTGTCAAAACAATCTGAAAGTGGCCGTCCTTGTGTGTAAATGAGAAACCAGAGCACATCTAACAGCCAGTGCTATCGGTCCCGCTATCACTACAGAGTATCAATCCCACAACGCAACAGGCTTATCGGTCTTACAAAAACAAACCAAATCAGGTGTGTGAACCCCACCTTCGTGACGATCCTTTCATGTGGCAAATACATGGTTGAGATTAGTCGAGTTTCATCGTGAAACTCTCGAGCCATCAATGGAGCCAAAGCCATTAGGACTAGCTCCTGGCTGGCTGGGTTTCTGGGCTTGCTGAAAGACCCATTGCTAAAAAAGTGCTCACCCAGAGTCTTAATGAGATAACACCTGACCAGTCTGGCCCAACAGACTTCTACAGACTTCATTCAGCAAAACTTGCACTGGGTCAGATTTCCAAACTGATTTCCAAATCCACTCATTTCATATTTGGGTTTTTCAGGGAGTTATTTATTCCTTTGCGTCTTGTGTGTGTTTAATTGGGGCATTTCTCCAGGAGAGTTTGGCTTCAGAAATGAGCACGCCTGCTCCTGCTGGGAGCTCGCTTCTGAAACAAAGTCAGCCTTTTGGATTAGCCGGTCTACTTGGATTGACCAGATGGATTTAAAGGTCACTTTAATCTCCAACGTGTTAAACCATTGAAGAGCATCAATCCCTCCAAGTCCACCGCTCAAATAGTGAGCCATATTAGGATTCTCACCATGACCGCCCTAAATCCTCACAGCAAAGCATGGAGGGGTTGAAAATGGGACACATCATAAATGTTTGCTAACAGTAACCGAACTAAAACAACCTTTTCTCAGGTCTTTCATCCATAGACGTACACTGGAATTTAACTGGGTGGCTTGGGCATTAGAGCTACTAGGGTACGTAACTAGGTTAACACTGTGTGGAAGACTTAAACCCTGCATGTCAACAGCCCATCAGACATCCTTACAATGTTGCCGAGACCAGACTCCGACATGTCGAACACCACAGTGAGGGGCATCCCTGGTTCCCTCTTGGCATAGCGCTCCAGCCAGAAAGCCACGTACTTCTTCTTGTCCATGATCGTCTTTGCATCCTTGGTATGCAACTTGACTTTGAACCAAACTAATAACAGATATTAGACAGCGGTGAGTTCACAATTAACCAATGATCGAGTTTTTAGATCACATGTACTATACGCTGACTTAGCAAATTGATGCGTTGCGCAACTTCCGCCTCAGAACTAACATATCTACCATGAACCATGACAACGTACAGAGCTTGTTGCCCTCCTTGTCGTAACCATGGAGGAAGACGGCACCAGTCTCAAACATCCACTTTGGAATAGTACTCTCATTGATATCTGGAACAAAGACATAATGTTATTAGTGAAGATTAATTATAATCGTGGTTCATTTTACTAAAGTGAACATCCTAACCGAAGGCCTTTCCATGTTGTCTGTAAAGTCACAGAACATTCACACTGTGAATCTCACAAACAGTGGTTATTTGAAACATTACAGGTCTGACTATTGACAAGGAAAACGTTTGCATAGCCAATTTCTGGAGAACAGAGATTTGACTAACTGGCAGTTTAGGGCCATGAAAATTATGTAATTGCCTGATTCTCAGAAGAAAAAAACCTGAGACAGAAGACTGCCTCATGCCTGAATGGAGGAGAGACTGGAGCACAAGAAACAATAAGGCCTTGTCTGGCAGAAGGCCAAGAATCCATCTCCGAGGAACACAAGAACAACACAGTCATATGAATCATGACACTTGGCTAAGCAGTGGTGGGCCCACAGTGGCGTATGGACTGCCAATGGAGTTTAGTACATTCATGAAACTATAGACTCCTTTTTTGACCACTAAAGCACACAAGAGCCCAGATGGCCTCTGAACCACATGACATCAAAGTCATATGTTTCTAGTTTAAGTACACCGCTGCACAATCTGTGAATTGAAAAGTGCTGAGTCAGACCTACCATTCACCCCATATTCCTTTCTCCACTGAAAGCTTTCATCGATCATTTTCAAGGCATCATCAATGGAAAACTGTCTCCATGTCAGGTATCCTTCCACCAGAGCGTCATCCTTTTGTAATCGGTCCACATCTCTGGAATCATACTTCTCGGAAGTTTCTGAAAGGAATAAGACATAATGTCGTCTTCATCATATCAAACAGGGTTTTCTTAGGTCACCGACTGTCATAGTTGAACTAGTTAGCCCATGGCCTACATTAGTACAGCCTGATGACCAGTAAAGCACAATTTCACTACCTAATACAGCCATGTCCTTTGTGCTGGTCTGCCTTGATTACAATGAAGGTGTAATCTAACTACTAAGTATCTTGGGTTCCAGTACTTTAGACATGTGACAGAGCCCTCAAATCTGTAGTAAACATGGATGATGTACATTCTGATTCTGATCAGACCAAAATAGATGTCTGTCATCGGATATTAGGTTATTAGCTGGACACCAGTCACCACTACACTGGCATCACATGTCATTAAAGCTACTGTACATCACATCCTCAGGCTCAACATGGCGGGGTCATATAACGGAAAAACAACATTATCTAGTAGATGATCTAACTATGTAACAACTTGATACCCAAACCAAATAACATAAACACACAAACATCATGTTCAATTCCAATAAAGCAAATCTGTGCACTGCTAGTTATTAGCTTGCCGCTAACCTACCGTGGATGTACTCATTCTTGAACCTAAATCTGATCTCCTCAATCTTCTCCGTGTCCTGTATGAAACATAATGACGTTAGAAGCTGGATATAATCATAGCTTCAGTAATGTTTTTGCGTTATTTTGCTGTTAACAGACAAGATCTAACAACAAAAACGTTGGTTAACCTGATGAAAATGCAACTGGCTACTGTACCTGTTCGGTTTCAAGTTGTCCACTTTCCGCCATGTTCCAGGGACTGTCAAGGTAACTATATCGATGTGGCTAGAGGGTTAGATATAGCTAATATGAATATAATAATAATAATAATAATATAATCTGAATATCTACCGCTCTGGGTGTGTTTAGCTAGAGGCTCTAGACTAGAGGGAACAAGTTGAGTTGTGATGAATCAGAGTTCACTGTGAAACTGTCTCCCAGTAAGACGCCATTTTGGCTCTTGCTTTGGCTCCTCCTCTTCTTGAGACCAATTGTTGTTTTTAAGCGAAATGTTTACTACAAATGGCTTTGATTACATAATACAATTTTTTTAAGCCATGGGATGAATTGGTTGTGCCAATAACGGTCAAACAAAAACAACGAAACTGATACAGTTTATTACAGTACAGCTAAACAAGTGTGTAACTGTCCGCCCCTGTCCTCATGTCAGGCATGCCCAGTGGGATAAATGGAGAGCTCTTGGCTTGTTTGGATTTCGGTTTAAAGTCGGGAGTGCAAAGGGCTGGTAAATGTTTAAATAAACTCGCAACAAACTCAAGATCTAGAGATGAGAAATTCATTTTAGAAATGGTTTAGCAATTTTTTGTAGGTTTAGCCGACTTAGGGGACGATGGGAGTCACTCTGGGACAGTCTAACCAAATTCAAATTCAGTAGCCAGCTAATTTAACAATCTGGCTAAAGTAAAGGGCTAAAATGAAACTTAGAAAACGGTTTGGTTTCATCCAGCTCTCTAACTCACTTTATCCTGTGAACTATCTTTGATTGAAAGCATTTAGGGTTAAAGTGTTAGTGAGAAGTCAACCGCAAAGCCCTGACCAGACTCCACACAAGCAGCAGAATGACTCAAGAAGATGGGAAATGTCAGAAGATTTTGTCATTCCAGGGAGAAATCCTTTCATTCAGGTCCTCCATCCCAACTGAAAATCAAACAGAATCAGAGCTCAAATTTACCAGACTGTCATTTCATCCAAATACCAGCACTTTCTTAAAGACTCAAGATGGAGCAGCAATTATCAGAAATACTTCCTCATCTGCTGTTGAGATACTGATGTGTTCTTCTGCCCTAGATGTGAAGAAACGCCTCACAAGACCCTGTGTTTTATTGACTCAGTGTATGAAGAAAGTTGGCTTTAAGTACAGCCTTTTCATTCTGAGTAATGCAAATGCATTGGAGCCATATGTGGAGTTTAATCTTCCATATCGAATGAGGGATAATGTTGCAATCTTGCCTGGCCCAACTGTTCTGTGGAGTTATGGTGATGATGTATTCTATACCCAAGCGGGTGAAGTCAGACAAGTGCCCATCAAGCTCACTCTGAATGTAATCAGTGTGTTTCCTTTTAATTCAGGGAAAACCTTCATCTTAGGCTTCCAAACACATTCAAAAGATCAGTCATGCGACGTGGGCAAAAGTATTGGGTACTTGGTCGAGGATGACAAACTACTTGATGGAGCTTCAATTTTACCTCATGCATACGGTCCAATTACACAATGCATCTTGGTGCTTTCAGCTGAAGAAGTGAACGATGCATTGAAATCAGTTGTTGTTGCTGCAACCAGCAGGAAACAATTGGTTTATTTCGAGAATGGAGTTCCCAGAGATGTATGTGAGCTCCCCTTTGAGGAACCTGTGGACATTAAGATTGTGAACTTGGGAAGAAATGGCTGTCTCTTTGTCATATCATTCAACCAGGGACAGGCCTGTGCAATATGGAAAGACACATTTCAGGTATTGGAGTTTACCTTTATATTTGTGTTTGTTTTGATCTATAATGCTGTTTAACCAAATGAATAATATTTACTCAGATCTCAGATGGCACAGTCCTACTTCTATAAAATATACATGATTATTTATACTAGTCACACATGGCACTGACCTAAAGCCCTTTGTCTCCAGGTAGCGTCATGTTGGTTTGATGTCGGTTCCCTTCATGTGGATGACTTCCTGGGCTGTGGAACAGACCAGATACTGCTGGTTTACGGGAACCTTGCTGAGAACCTTTTGGACAATTTCCAGATCACAGACCTCTGTGGCACCACATACTCAGTGAGACGTGCATGTATTTATTCCACATTTTGTTTTTTGGAAGAGGATTTTTTACATTTTGCTCCTTAAACGGCTGACAACGACTGTTGTGAGAGAATATGGCTCGTGAAGGACCTGATAACCTAAACATCCAATGTGTGCGTTCTGTTCTTTAAAGAGTTGCCAGGAGACCAGAGAGGCCAAACCACCTGAAAATGGACAGGAGAACATTCTTCTTACCGTTAAAGCTCTGGAGTCAAGGTTGCAGGTGAGTGCAACAACACACACTTATCACTATACAACTATCAGTATAATAACTGAATTACAGTTTCCTTGTGAGGCTGATATTTAGTGTTCATTGTTGACGTGGCGTGTCTGTCTAGAGAGGCTTGACCTCTCTGCAGGACCTCCAGAGAGATGTGAGGGTGAAGGAGAAGGTCTTGTTGCAGTCGCTTCAAGCTCTCGCAGATGTGGTCTCAGGGAGAGATCATGTTCTGACGGAACCTGAGCAAGTACGACTGAGAGCACTGTCAAAAATGTCATCATTGTCATTGTTTAGTTCAACTGACTATTACTTTTCAGTGTCTGTATTGTGTGTGTATGCGTGCTTGCGTAGGTTTTTGATGTTGATGTCATTCGTATAACTCCCGTACACAGGAAGGCCTTGTATCTCTGTGGGATGAGGAAGAGGGGTCAAAGGGCGAGGTATCGGATGAGCCAATGCAGGTCGTTCCAGCTATGTCACCGCTGGTGGATAAGCTCTGGCATCGCATCATTGACGATCGCTTGGTTGTGGGCGTCACATTGTCCCCCGGCGGCATCACGTAAGTTTATTGTTTCTCTCAATGGATTGTCTATGTATTTACCCCTTAAGTGGGGCTATTTTGCAAGATTCATGAATCTTTCCTTTCAATTATCTTCCCAAATGCCCTTAGTTAGGACTCATTGAACAACACAGTTGTAATTGTTAGTAATGGATTTGAAACTCTGAACCTGGAGGCGTGACTGTGTTGTAATGCTGCAAGCTGTGCTAATTTTGGGGATACTTACTTTGGGATAATGGTGTCTATTCAAGTGTTGGTTCCAGGCTAGAAAAACATACCTGCTGTCAGATCCTCAGGAATGTCACCCAAAAATCTATTTTGGTTCTTCTCTTTGTCACTTGTTTGGTTTCGCACCATGTATGCTTCATGTCCTGGCTACCTGCAATGTTTGTGGCTTGTTGTTAGGATCAGTGACCTATGCTCTTTTGTAAAGCTCTCTCGGAAGTCGCTTTGGAAAAAAACATCTGCTAGATAAATATATCTAAATGTCATCCCTGGTCCTCAGGGCCTACTGTCCTATATATTTGATTTGTTCTGCTCAAACTCACCTGATCTAAATATGTGTTCGTTAATAAGCTTCTGCAGAGCTTGTTAACAATACATTCATTTGAATCAGTTGTTTTATAGCAGGGAAACATCTTAAACAGACAGTGGTCCCAGAGGCCCTCTGCTCAAAGATCACTGCTCTAAACCACATTTCCACAGAGAAAACAGCCCCGCCGGCTGACGTGATCCTGACGAGAAACCGGCGAAAGTTTGACTGTTGCAATTCTCATCGCTCAAGTTGAGTTGTAAACAAAACCAACATCCAATATCTCAGATGCTGTGAGAGCTGGATGCTGAGGGGGACATCAATAACACGTCCCCATCCAGCCCTCTGTCTTCAGCCACGAGCGTGGAGAGCACCAGTCGCTCTAGGGCCATATCTCCAGACTCGCTGAGAAATTGCTCCACAGCAGCCACATCTTTCCCTGGTAGCCATAGCAACACCGTCTCAAATAGCTCTCCCAGCCCCTTTATGTTAGAGCGAGGAGCAATCAGAGTCCTAGTTACTCCACCTGTTCTAGTTAAACTCAGCCGCTTATCTGGAGGATGGAGAGCGTCAGGATCCGTGCAGTGGAATTGCTTTGGGGCTCGCAGTACTGCTGTGCTTCTCTGAGCTGTTTAAGCTGTCAGTGGTTCACCTGTCCTTTTGTTCGCTGACTGACTGGCTCTCTTAAATGCTCACTCACCCGTTGATTCACTCACTCACTCTTTGATTCACTCAGTCTTTGATTCACTCACTCACTCTTTGATTCACTCACTCAGTCTTCGGTTCACTCACTCTATGATTCACTCTCTAATTTTCTCACTCGCTCTCTCGCACACCTTACCACTTGTCCACCAGAACTCATCAAACGATTCTGCGAAACCTGACTGATTCCCTGTTGGGATAGCCATTCCTGTGACGCGTGATCGTTAGTGATGTGCCATCGCTTTGTGTTCCAGACCCGCGGACAGCGTGACTTTATCCATCCTGACAGAGACAGGCCAAAGCCCAGCGCCAACGGTCCTCCAGACCCAGAGCCAAGTGTCCTGGTTTCCTGTCCCCGCCCTCCTGCCTCCCCCCTCTCACCCAGAACCCACAGCCAAGAGGAGCAGACAGGAGCCAGGAGTCAGTCACAAGGCCCAATCACACAGACTGGCAGTGACTGCTGTGACCGAACTAACTCCTCTGCTGACCTCCAGCTGTGTTAAATGCCCCGTCATGCTCCATTATATCCAGAGTCAGGGCTCCTCTGCTCTTGTCAACACAACCCTAACACCTGTGACCGTCCAGTGTGGCGAAGTCCCTGTAGACATCCGTACAGAGCGAACCCTCCAGCTGATGCTCAACTGTCAACTCACCGCAGGTGGAGTAACGAGACTCCTCAGATCTGTGCTGTGGAAGTACTTTGTAAAAGCTCCTCTGCGTTCATCACTTTTTTATAGCTTTTTCGCGCACATGAAAGTCCTGCTTGTTTTCTCGCTCGTTGCAGACAGTGCCATGGAGGACCTGCTGAGCCTGTTGGCAGTGCTGGATCGCTGGGTGTTCCACATAGACTCTCCTGACCGTGGTCTGGGCGATGTGTCTGGCTGGCTCCAGAGGAGCTGGCGCTGCGAGAAGCTGGACATCCACCCATGCTACCTCTTGTCCAGCTCAGCAGGCCCTTCAGCTGTCATGCTGTTTCTCTGGCAGCAGAAAAACCCTTTCAGTGGAGAGCTGTCTGTCCTCTGCAGGTGACGAGTGTTTGCTTTTTACAGCGTATTCTAGTGGCTTGTAATTTTTTTCACACAGGTATATATACTCGAACAAATATGAGTATTTATCTTTGTCTACCATACACACACATTTGATGTATGCCTATCCATTAACGAGTCATGACATTAAGAGCCCCAGCCTGTGGTTTACATTTAGTCATTTTAGCAGACGCTCTTATCCAAAGCTTTTTCCTGCTTTTACCCGTTATCCTGCAGCCAGCTCCAATTGTTCCAGTTCCTGGAGTCTCTACGTGCTTTCCTGCCTGCCTCCTGCTCCGTCCTGCCTCTCACACACGGGGGATGCGAGGCAGCCTCACCGCCTCCAGCCCTCTCGCTCTCCCTGGAGACAGAGTTGCTGTCACTCAAAGACGGTGTCTCGTCTCTGCTCCATGGCGAGGAGGAGGAAGGGGAAGCAGGCGGCAGAGGTGGATGCATGCAGGTCCCAGACCCAGCCTCTGCCGAGGGCCTTCAGATGTGCAGGGACGTGTGGAGCCGGGACAGGGAGAGGAGCAGCAGGAGGTTGCGCCCACTGGTGGATGGGAAGCGCTACCGCAAGCTGATCCACAGCCTGGCCCAGAGGCAGCTGGAGGCAGATGTTGCTGCTCTCTTAGACTTACAGAGGACAGGGATCTGATCTGGCCTACACTGACTTGTAGATCCTATCTCTGACCAGATGAGAGAAAACAGTGTCAGCATAATGATTGACTATAGAGTACTTACGACCATATTTCCATATTCATCTACCCTATAATCAGAGAAGAGTTATCAAATGGTTTTCCAGTTCATTCATGTATTCCATAATTAATCCATGACTCATGTCTCTTCTAGACTCTGTTGTTACTATAGGAACATAAGTGCAAATTTATGCAGTGATAATGAGGATTGTCAGCATGGTGAAGTAATGTTGCAGTTCATTATTTTAACACCATGTTTGACATTACTTTGACTTGATTCACACATTGCTATATTTGTCTTTGTGTGTGTGCACCCATGTGTGTCTATGTCTGTTTCTTCCACCACCAGGGATGTATCGCCACCTGGGATTCCAAAACTGTTTGATACAGCTCTCCCAATCTGCCCACCCTTTAGACCTTTAGTCTTGTCTGCAGGAACACTCAAGCAGGTCTGTTTTTTCAGCATGCAGCCCAGTGGGAGACGGAATCCTCCTCCTATTACTGAGGGAGCGATGCTATTCGCGTGTTCACAAAGATCTGGGGAAGAAGCTACGCATCAAGGGTGTGTTCCACATTTAGCACACTGCCAAAGCTTTTAGTAAGCACTCTCCCCCTTAAGGTTTGGTTTATTTTCAGTTTTGGAAGAAAAAAATTTAGATTAAAAAGGAAATAAAACATGTGACAACAAAGCTGCCTCAGATGTTGTCGTTATTGTGACATGAATAGTCGCTATTTAAAGTGTTTCTCCATCTAGCAAACGGCAGTGGTGTTTTCTTTAAAGTGTGTTCAAACAGCAGCCTTGTCATATGGTAACCCAGTCTCTTGGACCTTTTAGTCCTTTGACAGCTTGGCTAAAGGTGTCTGCTAAGACTTGACAGTGTGACTCAGCCAGAGTTTCCAGCCCCTGTTTGGTTGAAGCAGGTCCTTTGGGGCCGGAGGATAGGAGTACAGCGTTTATGCTATCAGAGCCAGTGGCTGCTGAGTCTCCATCTGTTTGTGGCGCTTGATCTGACGAGAGATACATTCTCCCTCTCTTTCACACCTTTGGAGTCTGCTCTGCTTCTTCATACCGCCATATAATGTGCTCCTATGAACTCTTACAATTATGAGTCTGAAATAGTCTTCCACACGGAGGTTGTGGATGGTTGTTTCCCCCCCCCCCTCATCTGTACAGCAATATATTGTGGGGTTTTCTAATCATTTTTTAACGCCCCCAAGAAAACCTTCAATCTAATTCAGTGTCAGTGCATACTTTCTCATGAAGAATAAACACTGGCTCAAAAAAAGCTTTGTTTCAGGATGACATATGACACTTGCTATTGTAGACCTCGCCTCTCCCTCTATGTTTCTTTCACACCAATCTCACACAAAGTCCCCTCTTGCGTCCTCTCGCTTAAACACTTTTAAACCCTCTTTACCCTCTGCCTTCCTCCCTGTCACGCTAGACGCAGGTCTAAGGTTCTCCATGGGGTCAGAGGTGCTGAGGTTTCCAGCTCATCTTGATAGGGGAGCAGCTGGGGAGGGTTTCAAAACCCCCTGAGGACTCAGTGAAAATCTTGCATTGCCATGGCGAGGAACATCGCACAAGGATCGGTTTTGTCATTCCATTACCGCATGCTAAGTTCCATTAAGTTTGAGCTGGGTGTCCTGAGGGCATCTAACCTCTGATGAACTGCTTTCTTCTGGATGAAGAGCGCCGTCCTGACAGATGAATGAGGCCCTCACCTGTAACGGCTGAACAAATTGAGACATTGTTTTGTCATTTCAGGTTAAGAGTCCACTGACAAGATCATCCACCGTGGTAGTTGTCGTTCTAGTAAAATTGGCAGTTTTACCAACATGAGTAATACAGTTGGAGATAATGTTTGTAATGTAGATAATGATTTCTCACTGACTTGGACTTTTCCATCCATGCTGACCTTGAGAACTCCGATTATAATATGTTCGCTATTGACCAGGGTCAGAGGTTTAATTTTTTTGGACCTTGTCAAGTGTCTGTGCATGGAAGTCAATATGTAGAGGAGAAACAAATCAAATTCAATATCATTCCAATACACCTTTTCAAACATGTATCATTTATATGGTTTCTGTCCAGGGGTCACTGGGTACGATAGTATATACCAACAAAGTGTCATCCTAACGTCATAATGACAGTGATTAAACGAGTTCTCCTGCAACTGGCAGCAGAGTTTAAATATAGTTTTTTTTTTACTATAAACACATGCGGTATAACGCACAGTGTCTGCTGGTAAGTGTTAAAAGTAGATACACATCCTTTCTGAAGCCAGTTGCCTTTTGAAAGAGACCTCTTCTAAATCATAAAACAAAGTAATCCCAGTCGACCTCAGGGAGAAGCGAAGCGTGGCCGGACGGTTCATTCTCATTGATTATGGACTACCTTGAGCCATGACAAAGGATTGGGGATCAATACCACCAACCCACACACCACTGCACACTGACATCTGTAAAAGCTCCTCTGGATCCCTATGCAGCCTCCTCTACACAGGTGCACACGCTCTCGGTCTGAAGGCTGGTAATCCCACTAAACTCACCCCCCGTACTTTGTGTTGAGTGTTTGCTTATTTGTCTTGGATTTGTGTCTCAGGCTTTCTGTTTCCGTCAAGGTTATGTGTTGTGGTTAAGGTTTTTGCACACTGATTTGACGCTGAGGGATGGCCACTTCTAGTTCAATAACAGCTTTAACAGGCAGACACAGTCATTTGTGGAGACATTCCTCTTGACGGGAAAGACATTAACCATTTGGTAAATGATCTCACCATTTTCATAACTCAATCAATCCCTACTTTCCTCACATGCTGGCCTTTTCCATTCCTGCTCAGTTGCTATGGAAACCCTCTAATTTCTTACTTCTCCCAGACCGTCTTGAGGCTTAATGAATGATGGGAGATGTATTTTCTTGCAGACAATTAAGACACAGTCTATTTTTACACTTAAGTCGGAAAATAATTGTATTTTTTCTAAGCTGTCATTACTAAGCTTCATTGGATGTTTCCAAATAAGATGGCATCAGCATTTATTCATCCAGAGAAATAATGTGCAGTAATATAAAGCCTAAAGCCAAATGTGTGGTAAATCGAAGTGCATTTGAATTATTTACTATCTTATAATACTGGTGCGCTTTTGAAGAGCACTTCAAATTATGCTCCTGTTTGGATAAGCTGCTGAAACATTACAAGTTGTCTCTTATGTTTTAAGGAATTTAACTAATACTGTATTATACATTGTTGAGCAATGCACAGCGAGCTGTTCCAACCATACATAAATGTGTACTGATCACTGTTTGATAAAATTGCTGAGCATGAGAGGAAAGAAAAGTACGAAAGGAAATGCGATATACTTTTTATCAACTCAGAAGTCTTGAGATGGCCCAGAAGCTAACCTCCGTATTTAACGGAACTGCTTTCACGTGACTAAAACCCTGAAGCTGGAAGTGAAACTGAAGCCTTCACGCTTTCATTCAGTCGGTGCCCATCAGAGTAAATGCCTCCTGCGGTGATCTCAGAGCCAGTGTGAGATCCATTATGTGGCTTTAATGGAAGCTCGCTGTCACTTCGTGTCTGTTTCTCTCCCTGCGACCCAGGAAGATCTAAGGCACAGGTGTCAACTCCTCAAGCGCCATTGTCCTGAAGGGTTTAGATGTTTCCCTGCTATAGAAAGGGCAGTAGAAGGACCTGGAATCTGAATCAAATGTATTGAATACATTCAGACACAATTTTAAATGTGGTGCACACTCAACTTTATTGATGTACAGCAGAGTAAACCACCTATCACCAGTATCAGCTTTCAAGAAAATAGTTCAACACGTTTTTATCAAGAGTGCAAAGACCAGTTAGCTGCTCTACACCGCGAGGGACAAGAGGCTATCTGTACTATTTGCATGACTGTATATAATGTCAAGTGTGGCGACCCAATAAGGACATGCCAAAACTGTGGCAGAGAAGCGAGTGGGATGCATTCAACAATCCTCACAGGAATTTTAAGTATACATCGTTTTATAAACAATTGCCCTCATGACAATAAACAGTTCATTACAGTAAAACTACAAAAGACACACACTTCATCTCTAAAACCATACCTAGAATACCTGCAATATTGACCTGTGATACATATAGATTGGCTTATGGCAATTTAAAAAATGTAATTATGTGTCTGTAATTTACTATTCGTAATAATAGTCTTTCATGATTGTTCATTTTTAGAATGGAACCCACTAAATGGAACGTAAGCCGAGCTAAAATACATCACCTATGTTAATGTGAGAAAAGAATTGTTTTAACCAATTGAACAAATGGAATTTGAAACTTCCATAGATTCTCTGAATCAACAATAAAAAAATAAACATTCGGGTGACTTCAATAATGCCACAATATGACTTACTATACATAGACCAAAACTGAACGAGAATAGACATCCAGCCCTAGATAGAAGAGCTTCAGATAAGCAGTGCTTCTGACAGACAGCTAAGCAGTAGGAAATGCTGCTTTGTGAAAAATAGGGAAGCATCCGTTTCATCTCTCCAAATCCATGATATCTAAGGCCATGGGTTGTTTGTAGAATTGCAGTATCCAACTGCCAACTGTTATCTTTTCAGAGCCTCACACACGAAAAGGATGTGTGTCTGGTGCTATCTAAATGTATGTGCATGTGTGTGTGCACTGTGCTCTCTAAATAATGAACAGAACAGCTATATTTTTCAGTTCATAGAAATGGTGACAACTGTACTGTTACAAAAACAGCTCTGAACATTCTCAATACGAAATATCCTTTCCTTCCAACACAGAGGTCTAACTTTACCTGAAATCCTGCCTGCCATAAATATACAAATCCATGAAATGTTGCTCCACTGCAAGATGGAACCAATGCAAAGGCAGTGTTGTTTTGTTTGGTAATATTTGGTCCACTTCTCCAATACTGTACTGTGCTTTAAGTAAAAACCATTTAAAAATTCTCCAGGGAGACATTATGCAGCAATAGAACAAACACATTATTTTCTGTTTCACCAATTCTTCCACAGAACATCACCCACAAAATCACTGCCATTTTCTCAGTGTCTCCTAACTACCTCTTCTCTGTTGTGTCCAAGTCTTTCTCGTCCAGAGATTCAAGAAAGAGAAATGGGCTAAACCTACAGGACAGATCTACTACTCTTTGTGGATGTCCTCATGCCTGATGATCTTGTATGTGATCCAGTAGAAGATGTTGAAGATAAGGAAGGCCAATGGAAAGGCTGCTCTGGAGATCGTGTCAATCCTTTTGGCCCTGTCCACAAACTTCTTCTTCATCACGTCAATGTCTTTTTGTACAGGGGGTGGTGGGGCAGGGACCGGGCCGGCATTTTTCCCAGCATTCCCATCCTTCATCTGCAGACACTGAGTCACACCGTAGCCAGAGAAATTGAAGCGTCCATCTCTCATGTCGTCATCCTGGTGAAATAAAACAAGCAAGTGATTTCTCTTCTGCTTCATGAAGAAAACAGACCTCATGCTCACACGTTGTACATTATGCACACGGAAGCATGGGCTCTTTGTTTGTGACTCAGGTGTTTGCCTGAGGATACTTGTAGTCCCCATGTTCAGGGACTTCATAAACACTGGATAAACAGCTGAATGATCCCAGTTTGACAAACTACCACATTCTTACTCAGACAAGGACAATCCCATTCTCAGGGGTCAACATCAGAGAACAACATATTTTGAATAGACACTGCAGTGTCTCAGCAGTGTTTACCTTGTGATTCCTTCTTTGTCTTCGCCTCAAGCGAAGGAATTCCTTCTGTTGCCTAGAGACAAAGTTAACTCCAGCATATTCCAGCAGTGCAGCAAAAACAAACAGAAGACACACTGCCATCCATATATCAATAGCCTTCACGTAAGATACCTGCAAGAAAAACAAACAAATCATATTTGGGAAATATTCCTAATATGACAATGTGCGTATTTGACTGCATGGGCTTTTTCCCAGCAGAAAGTAAACTTTTTATAATTCATCATGCATTCACAGATCTGCTGATTTAAAGATCAAATTCCTTTCACAGACACAAAATATAAATTAATAAGAAGTGCGAGGAACTCAGTTGAGTAAATAATTGCTTATAGCACAGAGTTAACACAATGGATATTGCAGCAATATTCATGAGCATAAAGTCTTGTATTTTCCTCTGTGCTGATCAGATGAGGCGAACACTTGTACACCTGACACCGAAGTTGATTCCCTATTCATCACCGCATGACCTTTCCCCTGTCTCTGACGATGACAGATAATTCGCATGGTGTGAAAGAAAACAGCTCAAATTTTTAAGAGCACTCGAGGCATATTGAGCTTGTGTTTTTGTATGCTGGACCTCTCTTATGGCCTTCATCTAAATATTTATCAGTGTACGTCTCTTTCATGTGGGTCTGCCTGACGTGGTCAAGCCCTCGACGGTCATACGCAGGCCAGTGTGTGGGAGAGTGATTGATCATCAAGAAATGACTCATACTGCTTGTGCTCCTTTTGCTAGCGTATATAAAAAAGCCAATTTAGAGACAGAGAGAGAGAGAGAGAGTTGGAAAATAAAGATCTTTGTATCCGCTACTGTAGTTAAAACACTATTTACACTCATACCATCTGTCTGCTGCGTTAAGTCTTTTTTTTCCTCAAAGTAATGTCTTGAGAGATTGAAAAGTTATTGATTTAAATGAGAAACTCCTCGGATTAACTGGTTGCTTAGGCATACCTATTTGTTTTACAGATTTCGAGTGGAATCCAATATTTGAAATTCAACAAAGCATGAACATCTTATTAGCCTTTACAGTTTGTTCTGTGAGGATGACAGCTAATTTTACATGAGTGGTTGAGCTAAATACAGCCCATCAAGGCTCATCGTCAGTCTGTCCACGCATTCTGAGAATACGAAGACAAGATCTTCACCTTTGGTAAGGAGGCCCTGGAGCCAGAGCTCTGCGTTGTCATGGTGAGCACTGTGGTGATGCCCAGTGCCACTCTGGCCGGAGCGGCATCCATGTTGATCCAGAAAGACACCCAGGAGAGGATGACGATGAGCAGGGAGGGGATGTACATCTGGATCAGGTAGTAGCCCATCTGACGCTCCAGATGAAACTTGACCTCGATGCAGGTGAACTTACCTGGGGAAACCCACACACACAAACACGTCAGCTACAGCAGAGAAGGATCATTTGAGCCAAGGACCAAAAAAAAGAGGGTCAAGGTTCCAAAGGCGTAGGCTTCTTTTCAAATTTGAGTGGGGTAGATTTTTTATTTTACTATGCTATGGTTGCAGCCATAGTGGCTGGGATGGTTTTTCCAAAAGCAGGTGGAACATGACCCAGGTCTAATGAAACCAGCGCCCCCCTGCACTCTTCACTGTGACTGCTGACCTGTGTTATAGTGCTTGGTACAGTAACCAAGTTCCTTCTCATCTCTCATGATGAACTGAGGCAAGGTGAGGCCGTCCGCTACCTGTACTGGTCCGTCTCCCAACCACTCAAAGATCAAATCGTTCATGGTGTACCCAACTGGAGGGAAGAGGCAAAGAAAATGCAGGGGAAAAAACCCAGACAGAAGTCAGAAGTGGATGGGTTCTGTGTAAGGGTGTGAATGGAAGAGTTTGAATCGGTACTTACAGCTCTCCAACTGCATGGTGCATGTCTGGACATCCATGGGGAAGTTCTTCAGATCCATCGGACATGACAGAATGAGAGTCAACCTGCAAGGGAGATAGTTGATTCAAAATAGGTGAGCAATGCTTGTAAAATTGGACAGCACAAACATTCTGTTTTGCGGCATAAATAACGGTACACATTCCAGTTTATATTTTGAAAAATGTATATCGTATGCGTAAATTCCTTTTTTAAAAACAACTCCACAGAGGTTCTGATTGTTATTTCAAAACCTAATACCCCAGCAGACTGTATGTATGCTAATTGTATGCTCTACTACTGTAGCAGAAGCTCATTCTGCTCCTCTTCTCCTCCTCTGAGACTCGGAGCCTCCTTCCCACACAGCAGGTGGGATTCCCTTCAGCAGCTTCCTATCACACTTTCATTACTGGGGTTATTGTCTCTGAGATGCATTGTCGTCTCCAGCCGTCATCTCGTTTCGTGAACGGAGTGAACATCTAACCACCTTTCATCTCCTCACAAGGTCCCCTTCACCCCTTCACACCTGGGCACCTCTCAGCCTAAATCTGATCTCAAATGGACACCAAATTGATCTGTATTACATCTGGGCCGGCATTGCCGTGTAGATGCGCTATTCTACTGAAGTGATATTGAAATCAATTTAAATACATTTTTTTAGCACATTGGATTTTCAAAGAGGAGGACGTTGAGAAAGAGTTAGCTAAGCCTCGTCTACAGGAATCTGTCAATTAATATTTTGGATTCAATGAAAGGTTTAACAAACATATTGGCATAACGATGAAGAGAATGATTCCATAAGACTACAGCTTTCCAACAACATACCATATCTTGTCTTTTAGTATGGGAATGCGCTAATGGTTGTTTTTCTCATGCAAAGCGCTGGTAAGGAAATTGTACATGGAGATTGTTTTACAGAGCTGGGCAGACAAGCCCCTCCTGCAGAGCGCATAGTTTATTGAGACAAATCCCATGATGGCCACATACTCAGACAGGCGGTCTTTGATGTAGAAACAATTCTCTTACAAGGATAATTACATGTACGGGGCCTGAAGGTAGACTACAGCAGAGATGAAGCCTTCGAATGTCTGCTGAAATCACAATGGGTTTGAATTTCTGCTGGTTTGTATGTAAGTCTCCACCAGGCAAGCAGTAATCCTCAAAGCACAGAACACAAACGTCTGCCCAAATATTGAAAGAGTATATTGGAAACATAACTAATTGTAGAAAAGGTTTCAGAGATAGTCATCAGGACACTGCTTTCAAGATGTTTCAACTCCCATCCAGGAGTCATTCCCAATCAGAGAGAATGGTCTGGTATGTTTCTCAGGTTTGTTTTTACAAACGCCTTGAATTTGAAAAATGTGTCCATATGACTACCTCTAAAACACTTTCTTGGCCAATTACAGGGCGGACAAGTAAACAAAGAAGTTTAGGTTCAGGTTCAACTAGGGTTTATACTACAGATGAACTTTAGACACTAAGGTAGACTCCTACCCGAGGGCAGAGCTTATGCAGCAGAGTAGAATTTATATCTAAGTTCTCAGTCAATTTTCTCTGATTTAGCATGATTCCTGGATGGGGTCGAAACATCTTGGTTTTGAAAACAGCGTCCAGGTGAAACCTTTTCTACAATGGAACACTTCTGGACTAATGAGGGTCTACACCGACTCATATCTAATAGTAAAATTCTGCAAACTTCACCTGATACTGTAGAGAACAGTCCCATCTTTGAAGATCCTCAGAAGTTTGTTGTCTGTGGTGACATCATGGAAGTTGGCCCCTTTCTCATTGGCAAAGAAGAGATCCGGTTTCCAGATGGAGTCCAACATGGAGGGATCCAGGTCCAGGGACGAGTCAGGGTATTTGCTGTACGCCAGTCGAGGATCGTTCCACTTCTGACGCAAGAAGATGTTCACTCTATAATCCTGAGGAAACAGAGATCTGTTTACCCACTTGATTGTGAACTTAATTCACATTTCCAGTAACACCTGAATGCTCACTAATGAAAAAATAATTCTACAGTCTTGGCCGAAATTGTTGGGACCCTTAATATTTGTTTGCACACCCTTTGGAAAAAAGAATACTTAGTTTTCTTGAAAAATGTCAGGGGTGCCAACAATGTTGGCCATGACTGTATGTGCTTTCAATGTACTCAGGATTGGTATTTTTGTACACATTCATACTCTAAAGCCTAGGATGCAGGAATGTAGGCCACAGATCTGCCTCAGGTTTGGTTTAAATCATAGGGGTATTCAGTTTATTGGAGACACCATGAAGCAGATCATTAGTGATACAAAGGATTTTACTGGTCCTCGTTACACTTTTTGGATATCCATTCTGAAGTGTCCATTGACAAAGATACAACAATTATAAAAGCTGAACACACTGCTGTATATCTTATAAATCCATATGACAGATATGTCTATTTGGCATAAATTACCTACCGATACCTTTTTGATGATATAATATAACGTAATATGTCATTTCTAAATCACCATGCACCATATATCATCATCTAAATATTAAACAGGCAAATTATCAAATTCTGTTCAAAGGAGCTCATTAATAAGGTATCGTTGCTAATGTTATTAGAATCATCAGTTGAGAGACAGTAACAGGAAATGGATGATCATACAGTGAATGGTTGACTGAGTTTTTGAGATGCAGTAAGTAAATGTGCAGATTTGAAGAGGTTTAGTTGCTAATTTTTGAAGAAATCTTATCAAATGAGATTTCTTTCCTAACCCTCACAGATCATATTTGCTAAACCACAGAATATTGGCGGTTCCAAGTCCCCTGATCATGATTAATAAAGTTCTGGTCTATCAGGATTTCTGTTTCCCTACTAATATGTATTTATTGGATAAAGAGTTTGTAACAACAACCCACATATTACTTTCACAAGTTTGAAATGTAATTCAATGGGCCTTAATAGCATTGATGGAAAGAGGATGCTGGATTCTCAGACTGATATTGTTTACCCCTGTAGCAGTTAGGCATCTTCAGACATTACACTAATGAATCTGTTTACATCGTTAGCCCTAAGCCTCCCAATTCAGGTATTGGCTGCAATTAAAGTGAATTATTAGCTGGAATTTTGAATGTGAATTATTAAAACAGAAGAATCGAACTCACACATGGAGATGCAATGGGAATCTAAATCTAATGCTACCTTAGGGATGTTGGTAAAATGTTTGATTCAACTGTGTGTCTGATGGCCCATATCATTTGCTTGCTGGATCCGCCAATAGACTAAAGAGATGGCACAAACTAGATCATGTATTTTTGAGCAAATGAAAATGAGAACGAAAAATCCAAATCACCCGTGTTGAGTTAAGAAATGTTTATCCTTAACTCCAGAGGAATGAGCAAGGCTGTGTGAGCATGGCCAAGCAAAGCAATGCTCAACTCACCATTGTAGTTTCTGCTATTGAACCAAAGCTGTTGATAAATATGTTGCAGGTAACATTAACTGGTGGACCTGCAGGTTGGACGATAAATAACATGGACATGTTTGACAGGGTAGAAACATCAATATGCTCGGTGACTCACCATGGTTGTCTCTGTGACAGAGCCGAAGCTGTTGATAAAAATATTGCATGTAACGTTTACAGGTGGACCTGTGAAATGGAATGAAAATGAGGTGACAATAAAAAGTCAAGAAATCTTTATCTCCCCCAAACACTGCTAAACTGAAAGGAATTTAGAATCCTGTACATGACTAAAAAGAGAGTGAGCAATAAGCTTCTGTTTGTAGTATGATAGGCATAATTAGTTGTGACTGGAAACTGTCTTGTCTGATTTAATTTCTGTGACAAAATAATCTTTTCCCTATTTGTGTATTAATACAAACAAGGGATAATGTTCAGCAAATCATCTGACGTGTTTCATGCTTTGCCAGTGACTGACTCTTCAAACAAACGTTTCTTCAAAAGCATGCCAGGTATAAACAGTAGCTCCGCAGTGATAAGATGAAATATTCAACAGTCTCTGATAATGGTTGTTTAAAATAGACAGCATATTGAATCAGAATAGAATATTGAATTCATGAGATTTTAGAATGGAATGTTGTATTTTGAAGCCTTGTTGGACATACATATTATACGCAATAATCATGAATAATATTTTCACCCTTATCTTAAGCACACATTCCAAAATGACTGGTATTAGTAATGCACCATTAGATCTGTGTAAAATTTGAAAAAATATATTGAAAAAATAGGGGTGAATAGAAAAAAAATAGAATAGAAAAACACTCTCATGAATTTTGTATGGTAGCAGTAAACTGTGTGTCATTTTTATTGCCCAGATCTTTCTGAAGGGAATCCTAGTGAGCACCAACGGTTTTACCCTCCAAAAGCAGTGGAAAGATCTTGGTGCTAAGTGAAGTTGTGAGGAGCGCTGTGCCCGTCCTCTGTGTTTTCCTCATCAATATTTCATGGGAGTTAGTATTAATATTTGCCTCAGTTTGTAGTCGAGCAGCTGCATTTAACTGAAGTGGCAGAAAATTGAAACAAAATAAGTTCTGGACATGCATACTGTATGTAGGTCAGCCTTCAGCCGTATCCTTTCAATCAGTATTCTCAGTAGCGGTGTAGTTGACTAACAGTTTTTTCTCGGTGACAACAAAGGTGGTGAGTTCCTGCGTTTTGAGAAGGAGAAAAAATTGAAAGACAACAAAAAAGAGAGCTTATGAAAAATAGAGAGAGAAAGAGCGATAGAAAAAGTGACAGAGGGACATTCAAAGAAATAGACAGGGAGACAGAGAGATATACAGAGAGAAATAGAGACAGGGTACATCATACACAGCTGGGATCCACGAGTTTCATTTCCATCTTCTGATCTGCTCCTTACAAATCCAGAATGGAAGAGATGAAAACTGTTCCTACTTTTCCTCCATCTCTCGAAACACCAGCAAGCAGTTAAACGAACACGTCTTTGTCTCATTCTCATTCTGTTTCTGAGATCTTGTCTACCTTTGTTGTCCTGTTCCTCCAGCTAGAGCACATAGATCTGGGCCAGCGGTTGGTTTGTCTGGTAGTGCCTGTTTGTTCGGCTGTTGGGGGGTGGGGTGGGTTGGGGGGGATGGGGGGGTTTGCCCCTCTGCATGCCTACACCCATCTGCCTCTACCCCAATTCTTTTCTCCTTCCCCCTGCATCCTATTGTCAGTCAGCTCCATCACAGGGACAGATGCTGAGTCTCTCCCTGGCATCACAGTAGCACAGCAGAAGACCCGAGCGGCCCACAGCTTGGCCAGGGGGGATCCCATCCATCATCTGGCCTGTCACGGTGGCACCTCTCTGTCTGTTTGCAGAGCTCATGATCGGCAACCTCACAGTTATTGTTGTCTGGCTCTGTTTCCAATAACCCATCTACGCTCATTCTACAGGGGGATATAAACCTGTCAGATGTGAGTTACTGGCAAAATACCACGTTTAAAGGTTCAACCCCCAAATCATATAATTCCTGCTTGGATGATTATGTTTCTGTCTGCAAAAGTGATGCACAACCTGTCATCCTTTTGATGTGTACTGTTTCTAACGGACCTGGTTTGTCAATAGTCAAACTGAGAATCAATTTTTTATTATCTAGTCAAATGGTAGAGGGTCTCCTTCAGCGGATTATTTATGGTTTGCATTTGATGATGCCATTTGAAGATTTGTGACAAAGATTGGCATTAAAGAAAAAAGAAACATGACAAAAACCAACCTTTGAAGTTCGGTCTTATTCGTGCATCATAACCAGATGTTCGACCCATAAGAGAGTCCAGGAAGTCCGATGGAGACAAGTTTGTTGACGACCTGGACTCATGCTCCTTGGCATCCACAACCCTGTCACAAACACAAGAAACACAACCGGTCCTGCTCAATCACATACAACAACACTTGTGTAGGAGGGAAAGGAAATTGAAAACCATGACTGTAACAGTCGGTATGATACGATTAAACGTTATTTTGTTTCTTCTTTGTCTTGCTATTGGAATGTGTCCCCTATTCATCAACACCATCATGACTGACTGTAGCAGCAGCAGCACATTATTTCACGACAACGCCCACAGACTGTGATTAACTTGGTGAAACACCAACAATGATATTCACTTGCAATGTCAGGGACATTCATCCATGAATTGATTGAAACTACTTAATCCATAATGGTATAGAGTGGCTACATACATACAGACCAATAAACAAAGAATTTCGTGCTTGACATAACTCAGGTATTTAGGTGTAATACAGGCATGGGGGGGGGGGGGGAACTAATTCACAACCCTCATTCCCATCCAAACACCCCCATGGTATACATACTGAGTGTAATTTCAGTGTAATCTGTCCCATTATCATTAATTGGATCTATTAAGATCCAATACATTTTCTGCGTCAATGCCCATTTCCTCAAACTTTCTTGTGAGGGGGAAAGTTTCTTTGAAGATCATTACAGATTTTGGCTTTTGTAAGACACATCCAATCTCTCAACATTACAAAACATTAACGATCTGTTTCATATAAGTTTCCAGGAGGTTCATAAAATCATACACATACCTTAAGTTGCTGATCTCCATTAAACATGCAAGTAAAGCTGTCAAGACTATGATAAAGGCGCGATTCATTCCTCTTGATTTTCCTTAAATCTTTACTGTTTTTATTTCTTCCATATGTATAAATAGTCTGTTGGTCAAGCACATAATCCAAGCAGAAAAATCTCTTTCTTTCTGTCCACAGGAGTCATTCCAGTCCGTAGGATCATAGTTTAGTTAGATGAAACACGGATTCCCTGATGTATTTTGGCTTTTCTTGAGCAAAACGTGTAAAGAAACATAAATTCTGAGTCATTGATGACGCCAAAAAAATAACCTGTGGATAAAACGTAAGAAGGTGCGAATTATCCCCAATACGCAACAACATAGAACGATAAGCAGAACGTGTCCTTATATTCAAAAAACAAAATATAAACCCTAATTAATTAATTTTAACTTAAGTATTGTTTGAAAAGTGTCTTTTTTTCAGCCTGGTGGACCCTACAGTGTGGAGGGATCAGAGCTCTTCTTAGATTCAGCACTTGGAGAGCTCCCGGTGCGTTTGCGCGCATGCGCAACGATTAAACTCCGGGACGTGAGGTGATTATCAATCAGGTCAAATAAACCACGAAATCAACAATTACAAAACAATGTAACCTGTATCAAACCAATCAATCTTGGTTTTTCCAACACCCCCCAAAATAACCAAAGGCTGCATGGATGTGCATGCTTTAAGGCAGCATCTCACTGTTATGGGACATCTACAGTTGTCCAGTGACCCACAGACTGGTAAAGGGTGCAAGGTCTGACACCACTCATCTGATGTAGCCATATTACTTATACACTGATATTATAGACTGGTATAGGATGCATGGTCTGACACCACTCATTTGATGCAGCCATATTACTTATACACTGATATTACAATAGGCTCTTTTAAATAGTGCACGATTGGCTTTGCAAGTGCGTCTTGGTGCACAACAATGACAATGTACAATATAGATATTATGTAGATGAAGCATGCATGTCAGATGAAACATAATCAGATATCAGGACCTTAATAATGCATTCCCAAACCAATTTAATGGATCATTTCAAGTCTAAGTAGACAAAGATTTAGATTACAACCCTAATACAAATACATAAACACTTACATACAAAATAAACTTAAATTAACAGTAAATTGCTGAATCAAAATAATTGTATTATAATAGAGATCAAGTGGGCTCTGTAGACTCTGTTTCCTCTCTTATTGTTTCAGTTTCTACACAGTTTACCTAGAAACTAACAAATCAAGGAACTTTGTGAAGAAGGCTACCTGAAGGAAAACAGTCAGACTTTCAACAGAATGATGCACTTATAATGATTAAATCAGGAACTTGTGCCCATGCTAGTGAGAAAAAATGGCCCTTTATTTGTATTCATGATTATTGATAGAAATACAGCCCCTCAGTTATGGTGTAAACAATAGATCCACCTACAAAAGCCTCTGGGAATATATTTGGTACCCTGGTTGCCCTGGAAACAGATTTCATCATCGAAAATGCTGAAAGGTTGGCTACCCAGAGTGAGACAGGGAGGGACAGCTGGCAGATAGATATGGGTTTGGAGACAGACAGAAAGGCAGAAAGAGCCGATCCTGTAACACATGACCAAATCGCACATTACTGTAAATCGTATACTGTTGCTCTGGTAATGAAAACACTGAACACTGAAGTGTGTCAACAGTAAGCAAGCCCCTGAGTCGGCTGCAGGTGTCTCACGGTGCCTTCACATGAGTGACATTCTATTTGGACAAGGAAGCCATTGAGCGAGCAAGCAAACAGCAACAGCAACATTCTTGCCAAGCCGTCCAGAGGCATTTTACGATTACTCCTCGACAGCACGTGGTTGACTGCTATGACATGTTTGAAGTAAAGTATCACTTCAGCCTGGTGGGCTGTTGCTGCCCTGCTTCCTGGTGGTTTGCTGCGGGAGGCTGAATGTCGAAGCCCAAGGAGGACATATTAAACTCCCCCATCTCCCCGCTAAACGCTACGGCCTGAACAGCAAGTGTCACATTTGATCTCATGATACAAGATATGGTTTTATGCTTTCCATCTGTCATTTGAGCTGCTGCAAATTGACTGACAATAACAGACTAATGATAGATACGGCTTGATTTATGGACATCAGTGTGGTAGGTCCTAGAATTAAATATGCCTATTTTCTATTTCTGTGTGCTTTGGAGTTGACACTTAAACATTTGGAATTATCTATGATATGAGCAAATATAGATATGTTGTAATATTTTAGACCCTTGCAGATGCAGGAAAATC
This sequence comes from Neosalanx taihuensis, assembly GCA_030340665.1. Taxonomy (NCBI): domain Eukaryota; kingdom Metazoa; phylum Chordata; class Actinopteri; order Osmeriformes; family Salangidae; genus Neosalanx; species Neosalanx taihuensis. Next base: position 16,094,490 of record CM059291.1, on the reverse strand, counting down.
TGAATTGAGCATCCTGCAAAATAATCCATCCCCAATTGAACGGAAAAGGAAAAATGAGATTGGGTTGGGGTCAGAACTAATTTGACCCTCTTGTCATTTAGTTACCATCACAAAGACAGACTCAATTGGCTCGACTGTGTTACAACCACCACCCCAGACCTCAATTGGCCATTAGTCTCATGAGAAAGGATCTTGGGCAAGACGGATCACATAATTAAGGGCCTGAAACTGTATTTCAAGTGTCACCAAAATATCTCTCTCTATGTTGAAAGTGACAGAAGACAGAAGAACCCCATGACATGAGCTAACCCTCTAGGTCCAACATTTAAATAAAGACGCAGTGTGAGCAGAGCCTCTTTAAAGCTGTCGAGTTATGAGAGAGACCAGTTCCTCTTGCTTGCTTTTCTGCAGGGGATTTTACTGTACATCCCAGGTTTAAAGTGCAGTCCATTTAAACACGCCACAAAACAAAAAGTTTCAAGAGCCACTTATTCTGAGAGTGAGTTTTTACTATCATTTTGTGAAAGCACGCTTTTGTAAGAATGCTACTTTCATAAAGATGTCACTTTGAGCTAGAAAATGCTCTCCAGTGCTGTGTTGTGGAAGCTGAAGTGTGATTATGAGAGAACATGCCGTCACAGTGGGCATGTTCACTTGATTGGTGTTAGTTTAAGGCAACATGACATTATCTTCAGGAGAACACACTTGAGGCAGTCACCTGCAGAAAGCTTCTATTCATTTCCCAGTCAGGGGAAAGGCTGCTGTCATCGATCCCCTTGACTGAGCAGAGAGGAGAAGATAAGCTGGACTGGCTGAAGAGAAGCCCACCTGAAAACAACCAGCTGCATAAAGCCACCCTGATGCTCATGTGCACTGGAGCAACTCGAATCATGCATGGGGAAGTATCCATTGCAACATCGATCCCATGTATACTTTTTTTTTTAAATCTCACTCTGGGATTTTTTCCACTTCCATCATCCATTCCACGGATCTGAACATACCTATGCTGGCAAGCTGGGCTATCAAAGGTGGACAGGTACAGCAGAAAAAAAGAGGATTTAATGAGAGGATGTCTGTGGACTATGAAGGGGATGTACACATCCAGACACAACCCCTACAATTAACATAATCTTCATCTTCTAATCAAATGGGGTTATTTTTAGCGCCTTGACAAAACACACAGAGGATAGCAAACACAATGCAGACGTGGGCGCAGGTTTTACAAAAGGGATTTCTGTATGGGTGAGGTGCTTTCTCAGAGGGTTCATGAGATGCTAGTGGCTTGTAGACTCTGGTGGTATGACCTGTTTCACGACCCAGGGGAACGTGGCTCTGAGGGGTCCTTTCTCCCCCCAGGGCAGAAAGAGAGATGTGGGCCTCGGTGAAGCCCACTTGCCCATCACAGCACCTCCCCCATTAATGTAGCAACAACCTGGCATTCATCGAGCCTTTCTCCATTGCTAAGCAGTGAAACCTCTGCTTATCCTCAGTCTAGACCTTTACTTTATGCGGCCACTTGTTACAACACGATACCCTGTCGCCTACCTGATCACAGGATGGGAATTTAATTGAACTGTTTCAGTTTCCTCTACTGGGAGGGAGGGCTGTCCGACTGACCCAAGGTTCATACAGTCCAGTTATCCAGTTATGGTTCCTGTGTAGGTGGTAACTGTTTATTTCAAATTCTCTGGATCATGCATGGTGGTTCACCTGTAAGCCTTCCTCTCCAGGCAAACACAAGGGTTTCCAAATTTTCATGTATTCACCCCTAATCCAAACAGGCACACTTCCTTTCCTTGCCCAACATCTGCTTGATGTTGACATTGGCTCCCTCTCTTATCTGTTTCTGCCTGGCAGGCTTGTCTCACTGAACAATGTCAGTGGAACTGGGCAATTGTCAAAAGGATGAAAGAGAAGATCAAACCCAACTCTCTTGCTGAACTTGCTTACGTCTTTTTCCCCCTCAGTGGAACTTATGAAATATGTCAGAAGATCACTTACCATTACTGTGAAAGCAAACAGAGAAATATAAGTTAAAATCCTGCTCTTGCAGATGCGTCTGTTTAAACTATTGTCTCTCAATGTGCCAGCTTGTGTTGGAATTCTAATGTTTGTTGAATTTGCAACCCACTTTCAGTCATATTTCACACCTCTGGTGGAACCTTCCCTGTGGTGACAATAGTTGGCTGATGCAACCGATTGTTACATCCGCCTAGGTCTTTGAGGGGAAACGGCAAAATTCCTCCCTTGATAATTGCTGTCATTCAGTTTCATGGAAGAGCCAGGAGCTATGGAATGAATTGTATAGATGTGCAATATCCACGAGACTATATAACATGCAAAAAATAAAGAACATAATATAGTTACAGAAAACAAGGCCGAGTAAAAGTGATTTCTATGATTTAGTAAAACGTCACAACAAATACTAAAGATTAATTGCTTTCACATTCAGAATTCACCCACATAAACAAGTACCTTCTCTAGAAGCTTCCATATCGTCAGTTTAAAGTGGCCAATTTGTCTTTTTTGCTGTGACGTGTGAACTGAACATAGACTTTGAGATGCATAGCTTCTGGGACTGCACAGAAGGCATTCAAAATGGCAACACACGCTTAACAATAAACAGTACATTTACAGCCTGAAGGTGATCCATTAGAACTATACAGCGCTCATTATTCAACATTAGTGTTTCCACTCGATACATGTGAAGTGTTTTCTCCTGCATGTCACTCAAAATCCCAATACAAACAGACTGGAATTTATGCAAAGTGAACTTGCTGTACACAGTACATCAGGTTCCACAATTACATTAAACATTTTGCCTCTTTGGGTGCGATTCAACTGTGTTTCATAAACTTTTCTCATGTGATTCATATAATGTGGATGGTATAACATGCAGAGGATTTGGAAAATAAATGTTCTCTTTCAATATAGTCACTAAATTATAATTAATTGTGTCTTACTTTAATACCTTATTCAGAGAAGAATTGTATTCCTTTCTCCTCAGGATCATGTTCAAACAAACCTATTTAATGTAGGATCCAAAAATCTGCAGTTGAAACTATCTCATAAGACAAACATTAAAAATGATTTTAAGCTAACTTTATTTCCGTTTGCATTTTTCTATGCACAGTATAATTAAAAAACTGAACTGGAGCATCTTTAATTGTTTCCAAATCAAATTCTATATGGGAATACAATTAGTTTTCCAGTGTGTAATACTAACATCTATCTGGAAACGCTGCTCATAAAAATACTGCTCATAATGCTTGTTGCAGGGAATGTACTTACCATACACCTTTTCATTTCAATATTGCTATAGCTCAGGGTATTTTACAGGATATATATATCAGAGTGTAATTTGTGTGCAAATCTGTGAAAACCCATGTTTGGAGAGATGCCTACCTATGTGGTGAGGAGGTATAGGACCTCAGAAGACCAGCAAGCTCTTATTACTGAAGCCGAGCCTCTTATGCCTGACTTCACACTCCAGAGCTGTCAACAGCTAGTGGCAGGAAGCTATGAATAATTGAAGCATTCCAATGAATAGAATGCATTTGAATTTCTTCATTCATGGGCGCAGAAAAATAGATCATATCAAAAGAACATTCTCAATGTGCATCTGAACCTCTAGGGTATTGATGTTCAGCTGTGTTTTAGCGGTTACTGTTCATGAGGCGGTAATGTATGTGTGCTTCTGGACGTCAAACTAATGAGGTAAAAATTGTGAAGCAGAAATACGAGGCGAGTCAGCAGTGGACGTACGACTGAGGGGGATCCCTGGATTCAGTTTTCTTTCCTTTAAGCATGTTGCTATGGGAACACAGTTAACTTTTTTCTTCTATCTGGTAGGGTGAAATAAGGTGAAATTAGGCATCTCTTTTCATAGTATTTTACTTAGGTTAAATTGTCCAGGCTTTGCTGCTCCTCTGCTCCTCTGTACTTTGTCCTACCAGCTAAAGTGGTGAGACAAAGTTCATTGCCTCATAGTCCATCTCATAAGAGCTGTTCTTAGCAGTATGATACTAGGCTAGGTCACTGATCAGTCACAATGAGTCTCTGACTGGAGAGCTCAAACTGATCTCACATCTCATTATGCAAGTAAGGAGAAAGGGCCGCTTGTTAAGAAAACTATCTGGAATCCTTCAAGCAAATTCATTTAGTTAATCAACAGAAAAGTACAGCAACCGCTATTTGTTGACCTAGTTGGTTCTGCAACTGGCATACCACACCAAAGCTGGATAGACACAGAATACATTTTCTTTCCTTCCTTCCTCTAAATTGATCTTGATAAGTGCGCACCTCTCTCTGAATTTATTACTGTTGAACTTTCTCCAGAAACAGACACCTGTTACAAGTTCCCATTGGTGTGCTACACTTGCTGGCTCCGTTATCACTTTGGAACCATTTTTAGAACACAGGCGTGCAGTAAACACTGTTTCCATGGAAACATCACCGAGACACACATTGATAAGCGGATTGGTGTGCCTGCACATCTCTGATGGCAAATTCAGCCTCAGAAGCCAGGAGTGTTTCAGCTGGTGAACACAATTAAACACTGGCAAACATATTCTAGAAAAGAGATCTGTAGACAGAAATAAATACATTATTTTGATTTATTTTTATATTGCAGAGATGATGAACAGCTCTCATCTGGGTAAGCAAAATTAACATCTCATTTAGGTGACTGATTCTCTGCCTGAAAGAGCAGTAAGAAATGTGCTTAAACTCCAACTCAAATTTGCTCTGGAAATTGATATTATTGACACGTTTTATTTCTTAAGCTTGCAGATAAATCATCAGGCACAGTTAGATTTTATTGGAATCAATAGACTAAATTAAATGGAGCTGAAAGAAAATAGTACAACACGTCAAACAAGCTAGACATGAGATACAGTTCTTGTGTCATATGTTAAACTCACCCAATGCATTAACTTCATACCCTGTCAGACATTCCGATGTATGAAGTCTTCAGAACCTACAACCTGCGTTTCACAAGCTGTGAAAAGGAAAATAAATCAGTACAATGTTCATAAGTGGTGCCTGTTTTGTGAGTCTAACACTCTGAGTAGAGACTTTTTCACTGAGGGCTTTGAGAGACAAACCGAACTGAAATGCAGTCGAGGACAACCTGAAAGAGTGTGGTGCTTGATGGCTACACAGCTCCCCTCAGTGATTTTTGAACGTCCCAGGGGAGCTCAGCAGAAAGTACAAGAGCGCTGACCTAAAAAAAACCTGACTTCCGACAGCTTTCTGAAGCACTAAAAACGCTAACTGAGGACAACTTAACAGTACAGAAGTGGCTGTGCATTAAATAGGCTTCTTCTCCAAGGAATGGGTTGGTGAAGAAGGAAGGCGAGCCCTCACTCTTGGAACATGCCAGAAGGGTTTATAGGGCTGACAAGGCTTGATACTTGGTACTTCGTTATTGTTGAAGCCAACTGTCACATTTCTCTCCCAGAACAACCTACTTGACCATAACCAATCGGGCTTCAAGACTGGCAACTCCACAGAAACTGCCCTCCTGTCAGTCACCACTGCCCTCCAGTCTGCCAGAGCGGCTTCAAGATCATCTGTCATCATTCTATTGGATCTTTCTGCAGCTTTTTGCTTTTTATATGGTTAACCATAATTGTAATAATCATTAATTGTACTCGCCATACTTTCTGAGATGGGCATCACTGGCACTGCACTTCAGTGGATCTCATTCATGTACACAAAAACACAAATATGTGCCCTTAGAAGTCAAATACATTTTCTTTTACTATTTACTATTTTGGGGGGGGGCTTTGGGTCCCCCCCACCCCACCCACACACACAGACAGACACAAAGTAGTGTAAGTCAAAGGACTGTATTGAAGCTGAGCAACTCTCCCCATTGGCAGATCCCTGTGTGTCGATTCTCTAATTAGGCTCAGACCTGAGAGAAAAGAATGACTTATTGGCACCTGGCACTGAATACATCAAAGTCAAGATCAAAGTTTAGTCTCTAAACTTTGCTCAAATGGAATAGAAGTTTACCAAAGTTAATTAAGTAATAACTTTTACACACAGCAAAACTTAACCAAAATGTCTGGCCATTAGACACACAACTGTCAGAATGATCAAATAAGTAGCTTGTCTAAAATCTATGAAATCTCACATACAAAGAAAAGTGGGCCATTTACACTCGAATAAATAGTCAAAATAGAGCCTTTTTTCAGTTGCAGTCATAAAATTGAGCAAGAAAACGGCAATAAGTAGGACCTTTTGTCCGTTCTGGCTAAAAGCCTAATATGATATGATCACAGCATAAAAGCCGTTTTTTCCCACTCTATGCATGTTATTTTTACATCGCAAATGTATGCAATTAATGAGCCATGTATGCTCATTTAGACACATGACTAGCACAGAATACAAATTATTGTAATCCATAGCCTTGCAAATGAATTGGATATGATATAATCATTTAATCATAATAGACCAAGGCACAAAGATGCTTTCTCATCTATACTTGCTTTCAATAACACGCCCCTTTCTGACAACTAAGACGAGCCACAGATGGATCTAAAGACGCCTGGTTGACTTCTGCCAAACAAACAACATACAATAAAACAGAGATAATAGAGACTGGCAGTGTTATATTATGAGACATTTGGCAAGACAGCAATTACTTGACACAAATGAGGAGCCAACCAACAGCTGTGTAATAATTTGCAGGTCACTGATAAACACAGCACCAAATCTTCAAAACTAAATTTCCAAAACCTCTGACTTTTCAGAAAATAAAGCAAGGTTGCAGAAATTGTGTTTTAGCAATTAAGCAGGTAAGACATCAACTCAGTTTGACAGACTTGACATTTAGGTCAAATAAATGTAAACAGAATGTATTATTTGAGATGTTTTGAGACAGAAACACAAGCCCATCTTGTCTATCAGCTAGCAACAGCTCAATATTTACAGGGTCAATAAAACAGAAGTCCAATCTATCCAAGGGGCCAGAGGGGTCAAAGTTGAAACAATAATTGTGTTTTGGCAGAGGGAGTGAAGGTGAGATGTTTAATGATAACCCTCTGTGTTCCCTCAGACCAAGGCTGGAATCTGCTGTGGAGTAATATCCTTGTTTCAGATTAGCCAGAGGGCCAGCACTGTGGATATAAAAAGAAAGAATGAGAGGACGAGGGGATGGAGAGAGCTCCACTGGAGGAAAAAGCAGTTGGAGAGAATTGAGTTAAATTATTCGCTCATAAAAACACTTTTAAATCAGGTCAATCTGTCAGCATGTGAAAAGGTATGCTTGAAAATAAAGAATAATGCTTATTTGGATTGGCAGGTCATTTCATGCTCGTAACAAGATTGTAAGTAGAACAGTCACGCAATATTCTATATAATATGGTCAGCTGGTGCTGTGACTTTAGCCCCTTTCATGCTCCATATCAAGCCAGAACTTCAAACTGATCCATCCTATACAGCTAGTGCTGTGGTGAGTATGGCCCAAGGGGCCCCCATCTCACTCTGGCAGATGGCTGTCTCTGCAGACAGATTTATATTGCAGTCAGAGCTGTTTCCCTCTGTGCTGTGCTGTGGGAGAGGACAGTATGCTTTGTTAAAGGTTGTATGTGGGTTTAACAAAGGAGCATTGGTTCCTGTTCAATTGTGTGAAATGCCTTCAGTCTGCAATAAAATGTCAGTATTGGCAACAGGGTTTTTTTGGCCTAAGTGGAGTTATATTGTCATACAAAAACAACTTGTCTATCTATCTAGCACTTCTGCTCCCAAAAGAGAAAACATATATATCTCTCTCCACCTGTACCTCTTTCTTTTCCTCAGTTTTATTATTCTGTCTTGTTTCTCTTCTCTTGTTCTCTATTTCTCAAATGTTCTATTTCTTTCTCTCTGTCTCTCTCTTTTGCTTTCTCTCTATCTTTCTCGTTCTCTCTTTCTCTCACACTTACACTCACTCACACACACACACACACACACACACACACACACACACACACACACACACACACACACACACACACACACACACACACACACACACACACACACACACACACACACCAAGGCACCACCTTCCATGTTCTAAGACATTGCATTAGCTCAGGACAGCTGTCTAAGCTGAGGCAACAGCAGAACAGCTGCATGGAGGTGATACCATTCAAATGCCACAAGTCCTCCCTCGTCCCATAAGTTGATAATTTCCCCTAGGTCAACTCATGTGCAATTTTATTAATCTGTCCAATAACATAAAAGGAGATCTCAAGTGCAAGTCTCGGCATGTAACTTCTCGATGTGAAAAATATTTATAATAACATTCCACTTGCCAATTGCCTCTCTGCAATTTGACCTGTCTGGTTGAGGAGCAGACTGAAATGATCTGAGGTGATTAAATACCAATGCCAGTACCTGGTAATGACTGCATGTCGTATGCATCTGAGACACTAGATGGCAGTATGAACTTGTATTACAATAAAGCATGTGAATTGTGGTCAAAACACTGGACTTTTTTCACAGATCATCCATTTCTGACATGCCGTATGTAAGTCTCGAAAATAACCCTTGGCATTCATTTAACAACAAGAGGGCACTCAATCTTAGTTGCAAAATATCTGCACTACAAAAATATAATCACAAAATTGGCCGATCTTTGGGCTTGCCTGAGCACGAACGATGATTTCAGTCCACACAAATGTTACTCGCAGCTTTTATCTAAAGTTAACTTCAACCTCAGCTTCAACCCAGCTGTACCTGTTCTACTCTCAGCAAGCCCAGGTTATTCATACATCGAAAAAGGAGGGCTCTTTCTACAGAAGTAATCAACACAAGATTAAGGGTTCACAGGGTGTGTCTTATTTCATCCACTGTCATTTGGTGTGTTTAGGACAGCTACAGTGTCCAAGTTACCTTCGGAGGCACAGTCATAAGGGCCTGCTTAGTGTTCTGTTTTTCTGTTCCCAGAGCAAGGCTGTCAGATGATTCCAAACAATCTGTCTTCTCCCAACTGTCCTCACTATTCTGCATCGCTGATCAAAGGTAGACACTGCAGCAGGACTTGTATCCTTTATAAAAGTGCTTGCAGACACGTCTGGTTTAGTTTCTCTGCCTCGCTCTTGGTTGCACCACAACTTGTGTTTCGAACAGGGAACAGTGAGTCCAGAGAAAGAACAGACTGAGAGGACTTTCCTTTCAGACTTTGTGAAGTCAACAAACCCAGCAATTCTGACCCCCAAAAACTCACACAGCCAAACACAGTTTTCAGTCATGCTCTTATGAAAAAATGTTCATCCCAGAGGGATCCCTGCACAGCTTCCCTCCTCGTTCCCCCTCTACGGGGCCTAGAGGAGATAGATATGACTTCCTCCCCTGCCCCCATCAGAGAGGCTGTTCTCTGAGTGCCCTCACCCTGGGGCCACAGGGGTGATAAATTACATGCGAGTTCAGACCAGCACACATCCACCACTTCCCCTGACCTCCTGATGGAGGTCACCACCCCCTCACAACTGGCTGTTTGGACATTCACGACAAGGCCGACTCCAAATGTTCCTAAAAGAACAGCAATGTCACCCTCTGCCTGATAGAATTTATTACAGAATATTACCATAGGGTCATGGAATTTTGGTTTTGCAGTTTTACAAGCTTCCTTCCGAAAACAGATCCTTTTGGGAAGTAGAATTTGCAGTTATTTGACATCATAAATCTCCTTCTCCCACAGAGGACAGTGAAGGATGTATAGTCTCTCCTGATTAACATGGATTATTCGACATCTTAGTGGCGAAGTCAAACGAGTATCAAGGGAGTCCCTTGTTGGCTATTGGCCTGCTGTTCTCATCTGACCCTCCTTTCCCCTGGGTCCCAGGCTCAGTCTCCATGGAGCATTAACTGCTGGTAGTGGAAACCTATTAGTGTCCAGCAGCAACTTTCCATGAGTATGTCTTACAGACCTAACACTATTAGGGCCCTATCTTGCACCCAGCGCAATTGACTTTGTTCTCCGACAAATGTTTCATTCCTATTTTTCACCTGACGCACAGCGAATTCACATAGGTAAATTAGGAAATGGCCTTGCGCTCCAGGGAGCGGTTTGGCGGGGGGAAAAGAGGCGGGGGGAAAAGAGGCGTGCCTTCAGCGCAAATGTTCCCTGGCGCTATTTTGCAGTTTCAGAAAACCATTCTGCCACTAAATGCACTTGCATTTCAGAAAGTGTAAATAGGGCCCTAAGACTCCGTACGACAGTCCAACACAACTCACCCTAGTTTTGCCTACAGTTTCTTTTGATTCAGTCGATGGAAAAGGCATGCCAACAGGGGTAGATGTAGATGACTCTGGAAAACTCATTACTAGAAACACAAAACATGAACCTGCCAGGAACCTTCAATGAGTAAAGTTAGCTGAGGAGTCCCAGTCATCCAGTCTGAAAGAAGAAGAGCAAACCCTTTAGAACAGTATTTGCTTTAATAGACTTTCTTTAACAGCATGGTTTATATTCTTTTGATAGTGTTGGGTGGTCAGTGGTAAACAACATGGTTCCTCTCTATCTGGTTTCAGTTGTCAGTGAGCCTTCTTTTCCACTGGTTTTAAAATGTTAAACCAGATGTGGTTCCACGTTATAACTCATTTGTTGTTGACTTCAAAAACTAGGTCAAAGCATTTCAGCATGCAAAAAAGCCTCAAAAGTAATGCGGAATTATGTGTTATAATCTAACTGTAATATTTACCAACTTTTTATGACTTTATATTACAACAAACTATTGATGTTTTTAATTTACAAATTTGCCACTTACAAAATGTCATCTGTTTCCATGTTATTTTGCATTTAATGCACGATTCGTTTTGGACTACTTTGGAATTAACTTCAATTTGCTGGTGATTTAAGCCTCAAAATTTAGATTAGTTCCACAGTTGAGTAAAAGTGCATTGTCTGTCACTCAGCTTGTCTTTTTTGTCCTGGTATTATAAAGAGATCTACAGAGTCTTATAACAGGCCTTTGATGAAAGTCATACTTTGTTGTGATTAGGTTGTGATTTCACAGCTGGATTCACCGGTATGTTGAAAATAACATTGAAACACTTTTTCCTAACTTCATGCGTTGACTCATTCAACTCAAAGGGTGTGCAAATGAGAAGTCACTGAATGTGTCACGTCCATGCTGTAACTTCATATCTCAGGCATGAGAGAAAGAATTTCGTCAAGGCTCGGAAAAATTGAACCATCTATTTCGTTTGAGTCATAGATTAGCACACACATATTTGCAGCAATTGATAATGGGAAGCATACTCCAATTCTGTCCTGTGGATTTTCCAAGAAACTCAGTATTCACATTAGACCGACGTGTGAGTTTACCATGATTATACTGTAAAACTGTATTTCATTACAAAGGTGAGCACAGTTCTGCTCAGTATTATTTAAGGTTTAGAGTCATTAGCTTTTCTACATGTCATAGTTTGACTATTGGCACACAACTCAATTTAGACCCAAACCAGAGTCAATGCGCTGGCCAAGTCTAGAGTGCTTCACTCACTTGGAGCCTGTGTATGTATTCTTATCCTGCAATGTGTTGAACCTCAGTGGTTCTGTAACCATGGTGGTGATTGTGTTTGGCACTGCGTTCCAAGATCCTTTTTATTTGCAATTAAAAGCAGCAGGATTACCTCAGTCCACTCACACTCACCCCCATTGACCCATACTCAGATTACATTCAATCTGTAAGGTTTTAGAACAGTGATTTATGTTTGTATAAAGATTTTTTGGTCCAAATCTTCTTGAGAGTTTGAGAATTTGGAGAGAAATGTTTGGCAGCAATAAACCCTGCCAATATTTTTTTTGTTAACCTGTTCTCGTAAGTTAAAGACGTGTCCAACAACAGTTCCACCTTCCCAAACGGATTACTTTGTGTGGTAGTTTGAGGTCTTGAACTAGGATTTGTAGCCACATCACAGATTTCAGGATACAGAACAACTCTCATCTGACATGGTGGTTAAACAATGGGCATCAATGGAAAATGCTGATATATGTTGTTGCACCCTAGTGACAGTTGTATGTCTTCTGTCTAACAGCTGCTGTTACTGTACCAGCAGGGTGAGCCCTGGCATTTTCCCAGCCAGCCTATTTACAAAGGCAAATTCTATCCAGAATGTATGGAGCTCATCCAGACAACCTACTAAGCATGGATGCATCCTGCGTGTTTGATTGAAGATGGATTTTAGCCTCTGTTATCATAGTAGAAGAATTGATTATATTCAACTTGTAAAGCTCTTTCATTCTTCTCAAACCATTTTGAGTGAGGAACAGAAAGGTACAAATTTAAGAGGCCACTGCAAATGTAACCTTCTGTTCCTCACTCAAAACAGTCCTTCTCAACTGCAATAAAAAGAAAATTTCCTCTCCATTTTTTTCCAGAGCTGTACAACTTAACACCAACGACTTCTCTTGTTTTGCACCAGAAATGACAGACTACATCAACACAACTAAAAAGTGCCACTAAACACCATGGCCCTCTGTGTGGTTCTCTTACCACAACATCCAGTTGTGAACTGTGGGTTTTAGATCTCAGTCAAAGATACGGGATATAGCTGGTCTCAAATGAATGCTGTCTGGATGCTGTTGTCCTTGCCATGTTGGGCGGAAGCCTTGTTTGACCATGAAGCGTCCCATTGAGAGTCAGCCATTTGGCGGCCTGTGAAAGGACTGTTGCTAGAGGGGGCTTGGGGCTCCTTGGATACCGGATACCAACGCTCTTGATCAATGGTGATTGGCATTGTTTCCATCCCTACATTGGCCCCAACTCTGCGAAAGGCAGAGAGGTTGGAATTTACCCCGCTCCTCATCTCCCTCCACTGGCTTCCCATCACGGCCCCTATCAGCATCAAGACTCTGGTACTGACCTTCCGAGTGGTAAACGGGACTGCACCAGACTACATCAAGTCTTTCCTCCAGCCTTATACCTCCACCCACCACCTACGGTCTTCTTCTGACAACTGTCTGGTGGTCCCACTGCCCAAGTGCGCCCAACACAAGCTTTTCCCCTGTCTGGCCCCCCAAATGGTGAAATCTACTCTCCAGACCACCTCCGTCAGACACTGACTCACCACCTTCAAGAAAAGGCTGCAAGGGCAGGATGGGTCATTGGTCTCCTCTTGATGATTTGGCTAAAGACTGCACAACCCTGCCTGATAAGATCAGGCCAGTTGCTATCAGGCTGGTTGTTATCAGGTCAGCTGTGCAGCACACATATAAAGCCTACTAGTGTATTCAAGCATTGAGAAACCCCAGCACAACTCTGGAGGAATCGACACTCTACGTGGTGCAGGACGCTTTACTGACAATTCTCAGGCAGTTTCATCCTCTGCATGTATGCCTATATCATAATGACTTGCCACATGTTTTTTTTACATGCTTCACACAAGGGTTGAATGGGTGTTGCGAGACTAATGATATCTAAGTTGAATTTCCTGTCAAACTTTGTCAGTTTCCTCAGCAGATTGGAGAGGTGAGGGACTGGAGCAAGCTCTGTCAATCCACACCATCGGTATAATCCGCCTCGCGGTGACGTCACGGTAGCTTGTCTCCAAACAGGACGGAGCGCAGAAACTCAGTGGACTAGTGGGACGCAACATCTCTGTTTTCTGAACTTTCATCAGACCCCACTTAACTTCGGAAACCTCCGGAAAACTGAACAATGGGTAAGTTCTGACTTAACTTAATTACATTTTTTTACTCGTATGTATCTTGTACTTTACCATCACTTTTTGAAGAAAAAATAATAATAATTCGGAAAATTTGCCTATCTACCAATTCATTGATAATTCTTAGACAATTCGTTTCTATCGGTTTGCTTTTTTATTTTTATTTTATCTGACCCTATTTCGGTAGTATCGGCATAAGGTAAAGGGTAGTTGACCAAGTTGCGGAACGCGATTAGAGATAAGTCTAAAAGGATTTCCCTACTGTCATCATGAGCCACTCAACTTTGGTTGCGTACTGCGCAGTAAGTTGTGAATTTGAGTGAGTTTGCATTGCTTGATGAATTCTACGCTTATCACTTTGCATGCTTGCTTTGATGAGAAATACGTTTTGATCATAGAGTCTTTGTCACAAGTAAATTGATCGGTCAAAGTAGCAGACCAATACATTATTCTCTGAATGCCCATAGTGATGATCGACGTGAACTAACGGAAATTTCAGAGTATGTCTCTGTATGTTAAACGTGGAATTGTTACACAATTTGTGTGCTGTGAAAAAAAAATGTATGTGCCCTTGATTAGATCAATCATTGCAAGTTGGTAAACCATCAACAGATGGGTCTGTGTCATTGTGATGAGTAAAACTGCATTTCCTTTAATCCACTTGGGGGGGTGGGGGGACAGTCTATTCAAGTTCCACACACTCTTTATAGGAACCCATCTCTGGGTTCTACATCATGACACTCTACTGGATCCTGGGTCTAGATGACATGTTGTCATATGAAGGGCTGAACTGGGAGTTGCAATGGGAGTAATTCCCATGTCCTGCTCAGCTCTCTGACTGAGTCCCAAGTGTTGGCCATCTGTGTTATCACCCTGGGGATGCCTGGGAGGAGTGAGGCGCCAATGCCACGGATGTTGAGCACTTCTTAAAGGCTCCAAGCAGACTTATGGGCTTTGGGGCAGTAAGAGGCTGTTGTCCAGATGGGGCGACCGTAGAAATGACGAGAGCAGTTAGGTCTCCGTTCAACTGTGAAGTCGGGGGAATTAGCCTTCAGCCTTCATGTGTTCACATTTTAATTGTTAACGAAAACACTCGAATGCATGGTCATTCTCCATGGTGCTGGAGGAGAGTTTGTTGACACTCTCCCAACGTGTTTTACGGCGTCAGACCGCTGCGCTGGGGAGGGTCATCCACCTGGTTGTCCATCTCCACGTAGATAACCTGTCCTAAAACAGCGAAGGTAGCAGTCGCTCTCAAAAGAAACCTGGTGATTTGCAGGGCTGCAGATGAGGCTGAAGAGGAGTGGACTCCTGACAGTGTGAGAATGTGTATCAGCCTTCATTAATTCTTTCTGAAACTCCCAACAGTGGCGTCTTTGTGCTCCTAATTTGGACCCGGCTCCTTTGTGCGACTTTAGCGGCTCCCAGCTCTGAGGGAAGTTCACTGAATGACAAGTTGCAGAGTAGCCACCCTGTGAACTAACACAGCACGGCCCCCTCGGCCTGTATCTCTCTGGGAGGATGTTGGCCTGCATGGCAATTGACCATTGTCCATTGTGTCACTCCCTGGGTCTCAGTTCATATTCAAATGCTGTCCGTGGGACCTTAAAACAACTGCTGCTCCTTGGTTGGGAAGGACTGTGATGGGAGAACTGGGGCTTTTACTTTATCCTCTTAAACCTACCTTTGAGATTAGTCATTCATACTGAGTCCTTTCTAAATAGGCACTGATCATCCTTCTGGTAAAACTCTTTGGAATTGCGTATAAGCTTTAGATGAGATAGGTCAATTCTTTCAGCATGAAGACTAATGACACCTGTGAACAAGCAACTGGTTTTGATTTAGTTCGTATGTTTAATTGTTCCTAGACTAAATTTAAGCCTGAGAGACACCAGTCTTGCTGCTGTAATCTGAAATTGATTAAGTGAAGAATGTGCGCATGGATTTGTTTCGGCCTAAAACAAACAGGATGTCTAGAAGCCATGACTGATGATGTTGTATAACTGATAACTTTCTGTCTTCCTTTGCCATATGAGATGCCATATTCCAATGGCCCAGGGAGTTCAAGGCATGTGTGTCTATGGTCAAAAGTTTAACATTGTTTTTACTTCTACAGTATGCAAATGTGTAAATATACTTAGTTACTGTGTTTTTTGAGTTGAAAGAACAGCATGTATGTCACAATGTCCTGCCAACACGACTTACTGCCCGTCATGTGACTCACCTGCCCACTCAATAGCCCTTGTTGCCATGCAACCTCCTTTGTACAAACAGCTTTGAGTGTGTGCAGAATAAGTTTATACAGAAGTAGTGTTTTCTTACTGCAGGTAAAGATTTTCTGAGTATCTTTCAATGCTTTACAGTGATTCCAGAGTCAGTTCACTATTTTGTTGTGGCACCTTGAAGGTGAAGTTGGATACGTCAGAGACGGAGATGGAGAAAGCAAATTGGAAAACCTTCCAGCCTTGTCAATCTTGCATTCATACATACTGTACAATTGAATTATTTGGTAGTTAACATTGAGGTCTTCCTTGTGACTTCTACAGCTAAGCATAATCAAATACAGCAAATTATGGCCACGACTTGAACAGTTATTTTCTGTTCCTCCTTGAGCCAGACCCTGATAGCCAAGAAGAGTCAAATGGTTTTTCCTCATGGAAACTTGGAAACATGGAAACTAACCATCTGCTCCAACACAGTACTATTTGCAGCCACAGTCCATACAATAGTGCCATGGAAAGAAAGATAAAACCACATGAAACCACACAATCTTAACATTGCTAACCATTATCCTGTAATTTTGAATACTTTCATTAGATAAAATATGTCATGGGTGCGTATGTCTTATTTGATTTACCATCTGATTTGTGAATCTGTATTATTTATGCGTTCTGGTCAACTGAATCTTGGAGTTTCCACTGCATTCTCCTGGGCTTATAATTTCATATCACGCAAGAAGATAGACAGCCTTGTTTTTCCCTCTGAAGGCGATCATGCTGACAGGATAAGGAAAGCGTCTGGGACACATGAGTTGTGGCTGCCTCAGGCTGATTGAAGCTACACTGCGGTTCTCCTGCCACCATTTGCACTCGGATGTCTGGAAAGTCTCCGATTGTTTTTAGTACCATCAAGCTGTGTTAGTGTGGCAGTGACAAAGACACAGGACTGGTGCGTGACCTTGCATCCTGGTGTGAAATAGAGGAAGAGGACCCCTTAGCTGTGTACGTCGAGCCCGGAGTTGGGTGTTTTCACTCTCAGAATCAGCAGCTTGTCAGCTGATGCTTGAGGAATAACAGTTGGTGAGATAATGTCCCCCCCCCCCCCCCCCCCCCGCTCTGAGTTTACCCGAGGTGATCTCAGCTGGAAGTCATGTATAGGAACCTGACGACATCCCCAAGGGCACTGCACATGATGAAGGACAGCAGGAGAGGAACTCCTCTCTGTGAGGGACTGCAGGACTATTGTGTCATTGCAAAAACTCAGGCCTTTGCTGTTCGTGGACTCAAAGTCGGAAAAATGTCCGACTCCCTTTGCAACAATGTGAGATTTCCAAGACTACTAGCCTGTAGAAGATTTACAGTCATTAAATATACTAAATGTCTATGCTAATGAGACATACTTTGTTGTCATAATTGAGTGATTTCTGGGCCTCCCTCCATTTGGCAGAGGATGTCACTGGCGATCAATTTGTCGACGAGACCCTTCCTCTTAGACAAACTCGGCATCTCCTTGAAGAGAAAGCTCTCAGTCTTTTGAAAGGACGTATTTCTTCCTTTTCTCTTCTCCACTTCTTTGCTGGTCCCTCAAATTTCCATCTCAACTCCCCTGCTGTCTCTGAACCTCCACCTCCTCCTTTCCCGTCTCCTCTTCACCTCTCTGTCCTCCACTCCTCCCGTGTCCCCTCCGCCCATTTGCCCCAATGATGGTTGATTGCCCGCCGACACCAGCAACATCGCGGGTCTGCCCAAGCGCTCATGTTCGTTTGTTGAGTTTAATAAGTCTTCAGATCACAAAGAGGGCCATTGTGTATTGTGATATGAAATGATAGGAATAGAAGTTTCGGAGTGGGAATGCTTGCTCAAGCATGGGTCACCCCCCACCCCCTCCTCCCCCCCCCCCACCCCTCCTTTCCCTCCCTCACTTTTATTAAGGGCCTATTCAACATCCCGCAGTGGGGAGAGATTCAGAGGCCGCTACCCAGAGTTCACCCTTGTTAGAGAGTTGTCACAATGCCACATGGTGGAAGCA
The DNA here is from genome assembly GCA_030340665.1 of Neosalanx taihuensis. Taxonomy (NCBI): domain Eukaryota; kingdom Metazoa; phylum Chordata; class Actinopteri; order Osmeriformes; family Salangidae; genus Neosalanx; species Neosalanx taihuensis. Next base: position 16,076,574 of record CM059291.1, on the reverse strand, counting down.
GAATGACATTTGAATAACTAAAAATGTCTCAGATATGCAAATAATTACTACTTCTCAAATTTGCTGGCAGCGTAAAGTTTGTCCGGCCGGAAAGGGGAAATTGATGCTATTGATGCTAAAGAACGACCTGAGCAGATTCAATTGTGCTTTTTTTCCCCTTCTTGGGTATTTGCTTGCCACACCAGTGGTGCAGAGTGTGCACAGGATGATCTCCGTACTGCATGCTGGCAGTGTTGTTTGTCGAGCGGATGGGAGATATTTGTCTGTGGAACAGCAGTCAGTATCAAAGGTTTTGTTTAGCATATAATGTGTGTTCCAGAAGGCCTGTGTGAAATAATGGATTGGACAACCAAACAGAGGGACACACTAGCCCCACCACTGATGTGCATTCACACACCCTCACTGAACAAGCACTGAACTGCACGCTCTGCTGCTCCTCAAATCAAATGACCCAACTCCACACAGACACATTTTCCATGACTCCATTTACAGTTTTTGACACACTCTCCCCACGTAACAGACACAGAGGATGGCATCGATGAGGCACAAATCAATATATTCTTCCGCAGTTAGCCTATTTTCTATTTCATGGCTTAGTAGTGTAACTATGTAAACAGATCATAGCAAAGGAGAGGCATCTGTGTTGCTGGGTCAGAGAGAGTGGCACGATGCCATTGGTTTATACGACAGCCATGCGTTGTTGTCAAGAGGCAGGGTGACACCTCAGGCTTGTGATGTCATCATGTCTGGGTCAGACAGGGCCACACATCTCCGGAAAGACCAAGATCTGGGCTAAGGAACTAGACTAGGTCACAGTGAGTGGCTGTGAAGATCATGCCATTAACTAGATGATAAATTAGTTTCTTTGATCTTTATCTAACTCATTCTTTGGGGAGCCATTGTGTCTTACTGGCACAAGCCTGAGGCAATAGGATTTGTGTAACTCTACATGTGACAACAATGGATTGAAAGCAACACTGGACGAGACACTCTAAACCTGTGTCTGAGGTGATGAATTACTTTACCTTTCAACAATACCCAAGTTACCAGCAATAAATGTTATGGATCTAAGGAAAAGTTAATAATTGGAACCATCTGTCTTTCAGCCTGACACATTTTGTTAACTTCTGACCTTATTCAAAGGTCGAGAATTTTAACTGGATCCCTGTTTCATGGTTGGCTTGATCTGTTGTGCTCTCCTGTTGCTTCACATCAGATGCTCCTACAACTATTGGTCTTCTTGTTTGCTTGTGTCTATGGACCATTTACGCAGAAAAATCATTGTACTGGCAGCAGAGGCAGGAAAGCAGCGAGGAGGAATAGTCAAGGATGCCAACTAATCCCCTGCAAGGTCATTTGCAGGGAGCGAGAGAATCCACTCTGAATACATTAGACTGCTTTTGATCTGTGGTAGTGGGGTGGTGGTGGTGGTGGTGGACTGCTCAAGAAGGACAGCTCTTTGTCCTCTACTCTTTCAACGCCTCTGCTAAACAACCATAAGACAAAAGCATCTGGGGTTCCTGTCCACACCAATGAGAAAAGCTCACCATACGAAGAGCCGTCGTGGCAATCCTGCGACCATTCATGTACATCCAAACCCAAGTAACCCTTCATGTCTTCTCAGTGATGCGTGATATTGCATCGTTAACACTTTCAATCCAGGATCTTGGGATGAGAGTTAATTAATAGACAACAAGGCCTTCACAACTAAGTATGTCTAATCAATGCATGTTCGCGTTAACGAGCATGTTATAAGGTCCTTATGACCTATTAACTCATGCTTATTACAAGTACCTGGATCTAAAGTGTTACCAGTGCAAGCTTTAGAGATCAGCTATGACTCCAATGAGCATGCTCCAACACCCAGGACTCAGGTGTTCACCAGGGACTATGATGCACATGGATTCCCTAACAATAGCTACCATTATTCATAAGTGGTTACGTGTGACCAACATACGTTAGGCAAAGTGACAAATAATCATCCATGAACATCATATCTGTTCCAAGTATTTATTTTATTATGACAAACCGGTTACAAATGTCATCTTATTCATAGGCCTACAATGCTTGGTTGTCTCAATTTGAACTCTAAGGAACACATCTTGGATGTTATGTAACACACACATGACTCATCCCTGGTCAGGCTGGGGTGATTGGACTGCATGTGACTGCATGTGTGTTGAATAGTGTCTTGGGGCAATGACCATGATGGTCACACTGTTCAGCCAGGAATGATCTTTCTGTGTGACGAGGTCCCCCAAGCGAGGAAACTGCCTACCTCCTATCCTCTAGGGAGAGGGACTTGATAGGCATGCCTGCCAAGCAGATGAAAATATCTGGAATAGCAGAGCAGTTTTCCGGACAGCTGCAGGGAACCCAATAGCCCCAATAGCTGGCGTGTCAAGAGGACGTGTTTTAAGCCACTGACTGTGTGGGGAAAATTGTGGACAAAGAAAAACAGAAAAACAACTATGATTGACATTTGCATGTTCGTAACAAAATACTGTGGGAAGATTACATTTGGTCATTTAGCAGACGCTCTTATCCAGAGCGACTTACAGCCATTTACGGGGATATTCCCCCTGAGGCAAGTAGGGGGAAGTGCCTTGCCCAAGAACACAATGTCATATTGGCACAGTGGGGGTTCGAACCAGGAACCTAGGGTACCCCGACACCCTCATCGCTCAGCCACCTGACTCTCGATGGTGAAGAATATTCTGTTGTTAAGCTTCTGTCCAACGGCTGTTCGTAGAAATGTTTCCTCTTTAGGGTTACAGGTTAGGGTCAGAGCTAGCTAGCATGGCTTTCACACTGCTGTGAGGTCTACCATGCCATTCTAACGCTTGACCTCAGTTATTAGAGAAACCTGTAACAATAGAGTTACCTCATACATGCAGCCAGCCCCCAGCCTCACAGAACAGACAGCCTCGGCCTCACAGGCTGCTGGTGCCCTGACTCATGTTTGGGACCCATTAGAGCTCTCCATAACTATACTAGTAAAAGTGGACCAGAGTAATGAGATTTATTTGAAGTATGATTCAGTGTTTCCGCCATGTTTGCACCATTAATTCTGCTTTATTGAAGAGTGTGAGGCGTCTGTGTGTGTGTGTGTGATCCACTTGACACAGATCCCACAAGTCGGTTTGATTTAGGCTAAGCAAAATACTTTTTACATCTTCTGGCCAGCTTTTTTTTGCTATGTTAATTTTTTGGAGACCTTGTAACAAATGTGATTATCTTTTTCTCTGTTTTGCTGTTTACATTCTTGGTTATGGGGCTAATCTCTGTGTGTGTTTTAATATGTGGTTTAGGACTGGCTAGGGTGAATCTAATGAAGAATAACATGGCTTTGGGACATATTAAAGTAGACTATGCAATGTCTTAGGCATGTACTGAGCTAATTTGAATGTGTTTCAGAGGAGTGGAGTCATTCTCAAGAGGAAGAAGCCATGCAGTTTAGTTCGATAAGAGACTGTTGCTTTAAGATGGGATCTTATTTAACCCTTGCACTGTTCATTGACCACAGGACAATACATGATAGCTAATGCTAGGAAAAGTATTCTTTTAGGCCTTGGATATGGTCAATATGCTTACTAATTTCTCAAACACATATATAGGAATGCAGTGATAAAGCTCAGGGTAGAAAAATCTATATCTTTAAAATGGAAGAAGTTTCCGTCTCTAGTTCTCACAGCTTGTGACTGTATTTCCTCTGATCAAATAGCATGAGGAATGTCAAAAGTTGGGGGGGGGGGGACACCACATGGTCCAGTTACAGAGCTCCCCCTCTTCCGCCTCCATGGTCTGCACATCTGTGTGGGGTTGAGATGCCAAGTTCAGGTTCCCGCAGTCTTTGTCCTTCCAGGATCCAGCTCCCGGATTAGAAGCTCACAGTGCAGAGAGGAGTGCGTGTCCGAACAAAGGCATTAAACTGAGCTGCCTGTCCCCTGCTCTGTTGTCATAGCGCTGGCGATGAATCCTCACACCGTCTCCTTCAGCTGGCTGGCCTGTGGAGAGGAGGCCTTTCTGGGCTGAATGGAGGAGGCTGTTCCTGTGCTAAACAAGGCTGGGAGAGCAGAGGTGCAGAGCTAGGCTAGGGTAAACTCCGGGGTCAGGGGTGAGAGGTGGGCAGCGTGAGGCTGGGGAGAACAATAGTCCCGCCGATGGAGGGATTGAGAGAAAGAGCCCCCAGCAGCTGAGAGAGAGAGAAGGGGGGATGGGCAGGGAGAGGGGGGGTTGTAAGGATAGTCATGGGAAACCCCCCAAGATTAGCCTGGGAGGCTTTATTATGTCTCTATTGTCTGTGTGTGTGTGTGTGTGTGTGTGTGTGTGTGTGTGTGTGTGTGTGTGTGTGTGTGTGTGTGCGCGCTTGTGCCCACAGTCTTGTGTGTGTTTGCCCTGTGTGACTTGACAAAACGAAAGGCCTTTCCAGCTTAATGTTATTCACGGTGGCACCAGCTGTAGCGTGGGAACTTCTGAGAAGTAGAATCTGTGAGCGTGGAGACACTTGGACTAACGTGAAGAGACGTGTGTCCGTGTCGAACACACTGTAAACTGTAAAGCATTGCGTGTACATGCGGCCATGTTTTCAGCCAACTGTATTACAGCGATACCGTTTTTTTTTTTCATAACACCCTTCTAGGTAGAAATGCACTTTCCTTGTTCCGTTCCGGGACTTTGGTAATAGATTCTATAGGAGCAGCTGTTCTTATTCATGCTGGGAGCACAGTGGACTTCTTGGATTTGAGGTGGTTCACATGGCTGGGTAACAACAATGTCAAAGCAAGTTTGTGTCTCTCTTTGCCAGACGGAAGTTCAGCTGCGATGTGAGAACCCCCCCCCCCCACCCCCCCACCCCCCACAAATAATGCATGAAAAACAAACAGAATTTTAGGAGTCAAACAACGGTTACTGGTTCACATCGAAATGACGAACATAGCGAGTGAACTATATAGGGGAAATGTTGGCCATCATCTGTGAAGCTGATGTACTGTATAAGGCACTGGGATGTTTTAAGGACACCGAAAATCTCAAAGCAACTTTAACAACGTTATAACAGTCATCACAGCCCATTTTGGTGTAAACAACATCAAACCAGGTAACAATGTTGAAATGTACACAAGATACTCAGTATCTTGTAAAATGTCACTTGTAAATTGTGATCTTTATCTGTGTCTTTAGTTTGTTCATCCATGATAGACCGACACTCATATATAGTTCATCCAATCTCCTGACGAATATGTTTTGAAAGTGCCTGCCCTTTTCGTAACAGTTTCCAAAGATGATTTCCCAGTTGATTATGTGTTACAAACCTTCAGCAAGTCAAGTTAACAGTAGACCAACAAATCTGGTGTTATAACAGGTGTAAAACTGTGTAGGCTACTGGACAATCATTGTGATTGCATTGATCGAGATATCGTTTTTCTCATTGTTCAGAAATGATACTTGATTCTGTGTCCAGCTCCGTTAAAACAGTAGACCACTCAGATGGGCTTAATAGATGTTGTCAAGATGACTTAGCAGCCAGACAAGTGGAAGCAATTAGAGCTGATGACCATTATCATTAGTCATCCCTGAAAGCTTTACATTCATTAGCAGAGCTGCCAAGTGTGAATGTGGTCTCCTCCCCCAGAGAGACAAGGTGTGGAGGGGACAGATTGTGTCAGATTAAAGGGATATTGGGCCCTATCTTGCACCCAGCGCAATGTACTTTGTACACTCCATTTTCCGTCCACAAATGCACGTTTTGGCGCCTGACACTTGGTTTCAGATGGTGTAAATAGGGCCCAGTTTTTACATCAACTGAACTGGACACTGTAGAGGTAACATTGTACTTCCATGTATATTGAAGTGAGTGTGACGTAATGTGGGCCACCACAGAAACTGGCCGATGAACACTGCCAAGAAAATACAGTATTCTCTCTTTTGGAAATAACTGCGTCATCTCAAAGCTCAATTCAACATCTCTAGTCTTTTGGCACATTCACAACCTAACCCCCAGCTTTGCTCTAAAAAGGCTCAACCATGCTGTTAAAGACAGATGTAATCTTTAGGACTTTAGGGTCTTTAACCTCTGCTCTTCAAACCTGGTGGCAGTTTCCACGGTGAAGCAGGAAACATGGGTAATGGGAAGCATCTGTGATTTTCTACCCCAACTCCCAGCAGCCAATCCCACAGCCCAGCTGGTGGTGCCAACACCAGGGTGTGAAGTCACATGAGAGGGGAAAAACATGGCTGCCAGGCATCCCCAGTCTTCCAGACGCAAAACGACAGGAACACAGACATGCAATTAGAAATGTGCTGAATCAGAGAACCCAGGAATTTATCTGGTCCAACACTAGCAATTAAATTGGGAAGGGAACGTCTACCAGTGGACAGCACAATAGTTTCAACCAAGCCAGGTTCCAAAGGAGAGATTGGGGGTTTTATACGAGAATAACAGCTAAAGCCGTGAGTGGAAAGGGGTTTAAATGATGGTATGTTGATGGAAACCTATGGGCAATGTGTTGGTATGCATGAAGACATCCTTCCAGCACACAGTGCCATTGTGGTTAGTATCATGAGGCTGAAGTTCAGGCTTTATATCATCTGTTGTCTGAGGTCTCAAACCTCTGAAGCAGTTAGGATGAACTCCATGTGTTTTTGATTAGCATTTTAAGGTTGATGTTTTGAACAAAACGCTGAAGTTGTTAACTTTTTTTTTTTTTTTAAGATTGCATTTATGTATTAATTTATTCAAAACAGATGACCACTATACAGGATCACTTGACTGGTAATCCTTGTTTTCTTTCTGCAATCTGTTTCAAAACATTTGGGGATGTTGTTTTCGAAAGGAACCTTGCCCACTCAGTTACCACAGCATGTGCCTTTGAAACTCCATAAACAATGTTTCCAAACTCTAATTGTATTCCTATTTCAGACATTGGCAGGAGTCATGCATGTTTTGAATCCTGTTGCTCAGTCTGACATGACTAAAGTCAAGCAACTCCCTCATTACTGTTGGGACGACCACTGCGGATCTCCCTCTCTCTCCATGTAGTCCTCTAATGAATGAGGATGGGTACTTTTTAATGGCATATCCACTTATTCCCCAATAAAAACTGTGGCATTTCCTCTATGAAGGTGCATCCAGAGGCTTCAGACGATGTCAGGACAATGAAACGAAACTAGAGCGACGTTAACTAGCCTCTTGGGGTTCTTCAGTAGCTATCAAGACCTCTGATGTAGTACTGATGTTGAGGGCAAGCCCTCAGCATGTGTGACATTTGGGCCATATATTGTAGAGAATTATTTTGGGGCTGTGCTGTACCAGAGAACACAGTAGATTAGATTAGATTAGATTCATTTTTATTGTCATTACGCAGGTCCAAGTACAGGTCAACAAAATACAGTTAGCATCCAACCAGAAGTGCAAAACAGTTAATCCAACAGAATATAATAACTATGGGTATACTCAGAATATACATAGTATGAACAGTATAATCAGAATATACAGGGTATGTACAGATTCAAGTGATTTAGTCTATAGTGTATCCCTGTGTAGGACTTCTATTTTACTCTATGTGATTCAAATATACTGTTCATTAGGTAAGATTCGTTCTGTAAGAAAATATATGTTTTTCCCCCTTAAACCATGTGCGTAAATGAGGCTCTTTGCACTTTGTTTAGTAACACAAACTCCTCAATGCCAATGGAGAGGCCTGCTGCCTTTCAACCAGTTCTTTTTCAGCAATTATTTTTCCAGACATTTGCCTGTGGTGAGGTGAGTTTTGCTCATTGGTTCATTGTGTGTAACCAGTATCCATCACACTGGAGCTGGAGGAAAGCACACAAGGTCACACTCAAATCGTGGAAGCTTTAAAAAAAAACAATAGAATGTATTTTCTACTATTACCTAGTGTAGCTTTAAAGCTAAAGCAATCCATCATTGCATTTCAACTGCTTTGTTCTTTTTTAGCCACAAATTGTAAATGGGTCAACAAACAAGAGAATGGATGTGCATAATGGCCACATGGACCAGTGCTTTCGTGAACAGATCAATGGAGTAGTGCATCATGCCAAAACATGAAGTCAGAAATATAGAGCACATTGACTTGCTGTATATGAACTAGGTCAACATTATTTAAAGTTGCTGCCCTGTATAGGCTATGCATTAGGTCTTCTTACGTAAATTATCCTCACTATGTAGTGTTAAGTGGAAAACATCCAGAATCCTTTCAGAATGTAGTCCCTGTGAGGCTTCCTGAACCGGTCTCCCCTGGTTCCGTCCATGTAATGTCCGTCCCTTTGGTCCATCAATAGCTCAATTAGAGAGGTTGGCATGGTGAGGGTGATGTCTCGGCCTGTTCATGTGAGTGAAAGGCTCCAGCTTGGCCAGAGCCTTGGCTCCATGAGAACTCCCTTCTTCTGTATGGGACAGGCAGAACTCAGGTCTTCACGGGTGAGCAGGCACTGAGAGCCCATTCAGGCCAAATCTCCTGCCATAAAGCCTGACCCCACAATGCAGCTCCTTGCATTGGGACGACATTCATCATCATTCAGATGGTGTCCTTGACAAGGGGGCTGGATCTCTCTCTCTCTCCCGGACCCAGGCTGGCTCTGTAAGGCCCTCAGCCATGGCCCTGCTTTGTCACCATGTGCAGCTGATATTCTCACAGTCATTCAACCAATACAAGTGTTTTGACACTCTAGTCTATCAGCCACCATCTTGAAATCGTTGTTTTGGGGATAGGGTTGAGGTTGTTCCCACAGAAGACTTTCTCTGTGGCCTAAGAAGCCCTTTGAAATAAAAAATAGACTAAAAAAAGGCCATATATTAATTATGATATGAACCCAAAGGACAGCAGAAACACATGGACTCCCTTTAAGTATCGGAGGCTCTCACATGCTGTTTGAATAGACTGCAGTGAAAATAGAGAGCTGAGGTTAGGACCTGGAATGTGTATGGAAGGGTGTTATTGTTTTCAACATCTCAGTAAAAGAGAAGCGCTATAACCTCTTCATCAGGAGTGCTGGGGCATTCGCTTCAAGGGCTTTTTCCCGCCTTCTGAGTTGTTGCTTCTCTTTAATGCTTTCCCTGAAGGGAGTTGAGCTAAATAAGGAATTGATTTGTTCCAACAAACGCTGGTAGCATAAACACGATGCTGTGCCAGTCCAAAACAATCCTGCACTTTGGTTGACTGTAACTTGAACAGTTTCAGAAGGACAAACAAAGCTGAAATCCGAGCGCGTAAATGGTGTTTGCGGGATGGTTAAGAAGCCCACTATTTCTAGTCGATGGACGATTTCATAAACAAGCCAGTACCATACTGTAGAAGAAAAAATAAACAATTTTTTAATTTTTTAATTTTAAACAGGGTGCAGATGTCTACATTTATTGCATGTTTGCATTATGTTTATTGGGAATTTCTAACAAAACTAATGAAATGAGGAAAGTTATCTGAAAGTTAGAGCTGTGCAGAGCTGAAAGCTGAGTGTCTATTTGGAGGGAATCGACTGTCATCTTCATTTACGTGTTCTCTCCGTGTTTCACCCTTCCTTTAGTGGAACAATTACAAAGTTCACCATAATGTCAAAGCCACAGATTAACCACTTACATCAATTACTGTCTGTCATGTTACCTTCGACCAACATTAAATATCACCTTGTAGGTCTAAACTTAACCAAAGCAAACAGCAAATGTCTCCTTTTCTGAGATGGGTATAAATCTGTGTCCGGGATGTTTTTACACGGTGGACAATGAAAGTGTCTGCAGAATTGTGGAGAGTTTGTTGTTGTGAGGTCCCTGTTAAATTCACTTCCTTGAACTCTCTGTGGACACAGGAGAAGACTCCTCTTGCTCCAGCCTCACCTTAAGCTTTACTAGCTCTCTAAATTAGCTGACCTCAGGAGGCTTGGTTTAGCTGCTCTAAGCCAAACAAATATTGCCAAGATTGCCTGGCTGCTCTGACAATCTTCTGTGTGAATGTCTGGTTCTCTTTCATCCCCATTTTCCACCCTTTTTCTCGCGCCTCCTTCCTTCCCCCCACCCCACCCTCCCCTGCCCCGCCTCCCCCTTTCATCAGACCCTTGATGTTTGTACCGTACGCACGTGGTCCAAACACAGAGGACACTCCCTGTTTCTTGTTTTGAGAGGACGTGGTCCTCATCCTTCGCTATTGTCCCTTTCAAAATGGGAGTCAGCAGATGGGAGGGGAAGAGCGTGACCAGAGGTTGCTGATGTATGCCACAGGGATCAGGCGGGCATATGGTGGAGATCAGGGTGTGAAGGGTCTTCCCCCTGCACACCGCCCACGCCCAGCACCCCCCTCAGCTGAGGTCGGGTGGGAAAGAGGCAAATGATTGTGGGATGACATGCACGCCCCCCTCTCACCCCCGCTTCTCCCCCACCCCCCACCCCTCACCCCCCACCCCTCACCCTCCCACCCAGATCCCACCACCCTGCTGTCTGAGCTACACAGACTGGGTCTTTCAGGCTCCTGGAGCCCCAACCCCCAATGATGTAACAAACCCACTCTCAATGGCATAACGCCTACCAATTGTCATTCATGGTGCCACTCTATTAGACATCGAGGAAGAGACTCGAGAGTCTCTGGGTGGGGGCAGGGATATTGTGTGTGTGCGTGTGGAGGGGGGCGATGAGAGGGGGGGGTGGGGGGGGGGGGTTGAGGGATAATGGGCCAAATGTGTCACACAGACAGAATCCCTAAACAGTCAGGGTGAATGAAACAAGTGCACAGTATTTCCTGTGAAAGTGGATTTTGAGGGAGACAGAATTGGACTTGTAGGTTAGCTGGCAGCATTGTTCACGGACCGCTAAGTTCAATCAAATCCAGTCTAACAAGACCTCTACGGAAGCACCGTGCTTCAGTCCATCAGGACAGAAAGAAAGCGAGGGAAAACGTGAGACGGAGCGAAAGAACAAAAGTCAGAGAGAGAGAGAGAAAAAGAGAAGGAGAGAGTGAGTGCAAAAGAGAGAGAGAGAGTGGAAACGTGCAAGAGAGGACGATACATTGGAGGAGAGAGCGAGTGGGGGAGCAAGCGATAGGAGGAGAGAATTTGCTGAAAGGAAGAATTTGGGGGTGAATTGGATAAAAAGCCACCATGGAAAATACATCAGAAGAAAATCAAGAGCAGAGCCAGGACAAAAAAGGTACCACTGAACCCTACAGTTCACTACAGTTTAGCTCTTTTCACAACCTTGTTTACTAGAGCTTTCACCTACTTGAGGCTGTTTGGGCTCAATACACAATAGCAGGGTTAGATTACACTCAGTGGGGTTCCATATGAACTCATTTCACAAATTTGTCCAATCGTAGTTCACCTATCCCATAGATAATGTAATATTATGTGCTTGGTCTAATTTTCTTTTACAGTCTGACTGGAGATTATTCAACTATCACCTATTCCATATAAAGTATTTTTAAAAGACTATTCTTCAAGTGTTCATTGTTGTGTTTGTTTGAGCCAGTCAAATCATTAGTGGCTGTCGTGAGTTGCAGTCGAGTCACTGTTAAATGCTGTTTATTTAATACAAAATGTTGGGTGCATCAGTCATCACTGTACAGATTGTGTGGGTCTGTATGGGGCTTTAGTCCAGTGTGTGGAGCGTTAATGAGATGGATCAGAGGGTCTTGTGTGATGGGAGACCAGAACAAAGACAAACACCATCACCAGTCACACTGACACCGCTGGTGATTAAATCACTCTACTAGGACGCGCACACACACACACGCAAACCAGCGCAAATACAATGCATGCGCCCCAACTCATTTGCATACAGGTGCATAAACACGAACATGCACACGCACGCACTCATGCATGCTGATTGCAAAATTGTTATGTACACAACCACAATTGGAATCTAGCTGATGCAAGTAGTGGATTTCACTGATTATTCCCCCCCCCCCCCCCCCCCCCCCCAGGACTCACTTGGTGTAAGCATCTGAAATACGGTCACCACATTATAACATCACTGCACCCTAGCTACGTTTTACAGTGACACTGATTTCTTCACGCCTCCATCCCTCCAGCGCTTTGTCATGATTCAAGCATGACTCATGAGTGAGCTAGCATTAGCCAGCGATGCTTCCATCGTTCAGTAAGCATGGGGCCACCTCAGATACATTCGATTGCTTGTCTAGAAGATCGTTACCGTGCAGATCTCCCTCCACATCGACGAGGAAACATCTGAAAGCCTCTCATGAAGAGTGTTTGGGCAGAACAGCCTGAGAAGTGCAACAAACAACAACAGCAGCAGCAGCTAGCATTAAAGCAAACTGGTCACAGCTGTTATTAATGAGATGGCAGATAAGCCCTTAGATCTCTGTCATTGGCTGTGAGGGTTGGGAGCCTGAAATAAGAGAGTGGGAAGACTGTGATGAAGATGGAGTCGTTCAAAGTCATTTGGGTGGGACTGTGTCTGTTGAATGGCTGATAGCTGGACCTCAAATGTATTTAAAAATTCATTTTTGGACTGTGCTTCTTTAAACCCAAGTGTTGTTCGTGTAAGCTGTGAACATGATGCTTTAAACATTTCCCTCAGTCCCCTCAGCTTTTCCCAGCTGCTCAGCTGTTGGGGGTTGTCTTGTGTGTGTGGGTGAGATGGTGTTGACAGGTAGGGTCACGTGATAGCAGAGCTGAGCAGGGTGGGGGGATGTGGTGGGGAGGATGTGGTGGGGGTGTGTGTGATGAAATACAGCCAGCTGTGGGGGTCAGTGTGATGGACTGGTCTGAAGGTACATGCTGTGATTGGGTTAACGCTGTGGTCCCCCACCCTGGTCCTCAGGGCCCACTGTCCTGCATGTTTTAGATGAATAGGTCATTATGGAGCTCAGCAGAAGCCTGATAATAACGCTTTATTTGAATCAGGTGTGTGGGAAGGAGGGAAACATCTAAAACATGCAGGACAGTGGGCCTTGAGGACCAGGGTTGGGGACCACTGGGTTAGCAGGAGCCCAGGGAAGCACCAGGGTTAGGGCTCGAATCCAACCAACAACCCCCCCCTTGCCCACCTCCATCCTGGCTCTCAAGCTCTTTCATCTTCTACCTCACTCTCCCTCTCTGCCTCTCTCCGTTTCACATGTACTATGACAGGCAGGCAACATATTCTCCCTGTGGTGATCATAATTGGCCATCTGATTAATCACAGTGGAAGATTCCTGTTTGTCTTGAGAGTGGTCCAGAACAACAGGATGGTCCTGGAGTGTGAAGTGGCTCCCACCCATCTCTTCCAGCACCCACTGGGGTGCTGCGCCACATGGTGGGAGGACAGGATGGCGCGCTGTGGTTGGCCTTCCCTGGGCTCCAGGCTCCCAAAGAAGTGACCGGAAGAGCGTGGCTGTGGAGCAGTGCTGCTTTGAATGACCCTTCCCCATTGAAGGGCCCAGCTTGATGAACAGCCCTGGGACACACACAGGCTACACACTGGCCCTTTGTGTTAGCGCTTTTCTGACAGCCCTTCTTCCTCTCTCTCTCTCTCTCTCTCTCTCTCTCTCTCTCTCTCTCTCTCTCTCTCTCTCTCTCTCTCTCTCTCTCGCTCTCTCACACACTCTTCCTCTCTTTCTTTATGTTTATTACTCTCTCTTTCTGCCTCACTCGCTCTCTCTTTCTCTATGTTGTTATTTTTTTCCTTCAGTCTCTCAATACTTGTGATTACGGAGTTAAAAATCCAGGCCATAGCATGACCATAATATTGAGAGTTCTACTATTTGGCACCATGTCTTTGCAGCTGGTCACATTGAGCATACCAAATGTTCCTCGCTCTCTTGACTGCTCGGTTTTTGTTGCTCTCTCCATTCGCTCTCTCTCGCTTTCTCTGTCTCTCTCTCTTTTTGTCCATTTCTTTCTCCCCTTCTCTGTGTGTGGAGTCTTGAAGTGCATGGATGTTTAAATTAGAATATCAGTCAGTGACTCAGAGCATGTGAAAGTCATCAAAGAAAAAAAGAGCCAATGTGAGTTTCATTTGGAAAGCTTTCTCTGTTCAGGCCCTGCCAATGGGCTCCATCTTGTGTGTGTGTGTGTGTGTGTGTCATTCACCAAGTAAACAAGTCCTTCTGTCTCACCCTGTGGAGGAGGACTTTACAGTGGAAATGAAAGACTACAATATCCTCTCGCCTGTTAAGATCCACATGTGCACAGTTGGGGAGAGATCGTGGAAATAACATGACCGTTGTATTGGCAACACTGCACAATACGAGACCTTTTGTCAGATCCTGCACAACGAGACATCAGAGCCCCATCACAGTCTGCCTTTGACCACTGTGGACACAGCCTCTCCGTACTCACTAAGTCTGTAGTTCACACAAGTGTGGAATTGAAGACTGAGTAAATATCCGTGTCTTGGAATTGGTATGGGAATGACTGGGAGTCATGTGGCGCAGTCGGTTCGGGTGTCCGGTCCCTGGTTCGAAGCCTGGCTGTGTCAACATGACGTTGTGTCATTGGGCAAGGCACTTCACCCCACTTGTCTCAGGGGGAATGTCCCTGCACATGCTCTAAGTCGCTCTGGATAAGAGCATCTGCTAAATGACTTCATAGTTAGTGACTAGAGAGCAAATGATTTGCCTCTTCTAAGAGTTTGTGAAATTGTGATTGTCACTGCAGCTAAATGAATAAACAGATTGTGATACAACTCTGGTTCCAACGGTGAAGCATTGGCTCTGACATGTGACTGACTGTAGGTGTGTTTTCTAAGAAATGGTGCTCTTAGAGAGTATCAGAGATCAAACGACGGCGGCAGATATTATTCCTCTAAAGCACAACAGGAGAATAGGATTTCTGCTCGAGATTGTATTAACAGCAGCTAGGTACAGTGGGTGTTAGATATGGGTGTTTTCCCCCTGTTTCTGTCTGTTTCATAGATCAAGGCAAAGGCAAACCCTAGTTTCACAGTGGTTCTTTGTGTGAACAGAGCTGTATTCTTGTGGTGGTGACTGGTGAGGGTTTAAGCTGAATTGGTGGGCCCGTGCTCGTGGCATTGTTGTCTCAGGGAGCTGCAGAGGTATCAGTCTCACCAGCCAGCTTGTTTCACCCCAGCTGAAAAAATACCACCTTGGATTTATAGAGTTATTAAACATAACACCTTACCAGAGGTGCAGGACTCCAGCTTAGAGAGTAAAAGGATCTTTGTTTGCAAGGGCTTGTGTCTGTCGGTGTGTCTGCGTGTCTGTGGGCCTGTGGGAAACCTTGGTTTAATATGGCTCTGAGGTGTACCACCAGGGTACTGTAGAGGTCACAGGATTGCATGCGTATGACGGCTTGACAGTTTAACCCACATTTCCCTGCTGGGCGCTGAACTGCTGAGGAAAGCAGGCCAGAGTTGTTAAAGGCCAAACATGAAATGGATGGCGCATTGATTGGATTGGTGGCCTTTTAGGGTAAATGTTGTTTTCTGTCATTTCACTGGATGGTGAAAGACAGGCTTGGCAGATGGTAACTCTGTAGCATGACCTTTTCAGTGAGAGTAGGAGGGAGCGGGATAGTGTTGGTGATGCAATTCCATCAGGGCAGCCTCATAATACAGTAGCTAGTTAGCTGAAATGGTTGCGTTGGATTGAAATCATTTAAGTTTGATCGGGATCTGTGGGAGAAAAAAAACTGCAGTAGACAATGATTTCCCACAAGGCACGGGCTACTAACATATCATGCCATATGATGACTGAGAGGGCTATGTGCTTTCTGGTTATTAGAGATCAAGTACAATATGGTTGATTAACTGTTTTCCCAGCAAACACACACTTAATGAGGGAGAGCAGTCATGCTGCCTTCTAAACATCACCTGTCAAAATTGATTCTCCTTCAGCGGAATGGATAATAAAGCCATGTCAGTTGTTATTGCTCCTGTCACTCAAATGTTAGTTTGATGCAAAACTAATGTATTCTCATACGTCTTTGTGGCACTCCTGCTCGGGAAAGATATTCATCACTTTCATAGAGACTGATGGCAATTACTGCTTGTTTATGCAGTATTATTTGTTTCAAAGGACAAAGAGAGCAAACTGACAATTATAACTTGGAGAGTCAACTAAACCAAGCTTGTGTTTGTTCTCACTATAGATATAAAACACCTTGCAATGTGTTTGTCTGAAATTTGTACAGTCCAGGGTGGGATTGCATGTTATACAGAGCCACTACAGTCACTGGCTTGGGGGTTAATACAGTTGGTGTCATGACAACTGCTATTCCTTGGTTTTGGTACAACAATTTCCATTCTTCGATGTGTAAATGCACAAAAGGTCAGAACTACTTGTCTGACTGTGCCTCTTTTATCCTGACAGGAGACGCAACTTTAGAGGTTGAATTTGTCTCTGGAGACTCAGCATCTATCTCAGGTCTGACTGAAGTTTAGAATTAAAAGGCTTGAACATTCCAGAACATGGAGCAGACTAGAATGTAAAAGTTGCGTTCAGTTCTCTCCTCATCTCAATATGAGATTCTAATGTGAATGGAAATTCTTGAGTCAACTTCAACACATAATAGGCTGGATCGGTCGTATCTTGGGAATTCGAGCAGGAAGACCTTCACCGCATGCACCGCAGTCTTTTACCAGGCCATGCAGGCTATAAATCTCAGCCTCCTGTTTGAAATACAACATCCTCCTTGGACCAAACATGTGGATGTGATTTGCAGTGCATTGTGGTCTGTTTACGTGCATCCAGAGCCATGGCTCTGTGGCGTGTGCTACTAGATGTCTATACTACTACAACACATGCAGACACTACAGACTCATCTGGGTCACTCCGTTCTGTCAGCCAAAATTGGCATTGATTTCCATTATGGCTTGGCTGACACTCATCCCACTGACCTGTTCAACAACCATTAGTGCACTTAAAGTGTGCTGATGAATAGTCAGCTAGCATAGATGGACACACAACCAGATAACTAGTGACTGGCTTGGCTGAGTCAAACAATATGGTTGACATTACTGAAAATAAAAACTGCTTGATTTCAGCTCAGCGTCTGTTTATTGGCTATGGGGTTTGTCTTCTGAAAGATGAGTCACTTTGTTGAAGGTGAAAAAGTCAGCCTATGTTCTTACGAGCTCTGATGAATATTTAAATGACCTTTTCTGCAGTCAGCGGATTATGCAAACAGCTTGTTTGAATTAATGAATGAATCTTAGGTTGTTGCGAAACGGCTTCATAAAGTCTGCTCCTGTGCTAATGTAGCCATGGGGTGCTGTGACAGACTAGGACCTTATAAGGACTTTGTTCTTGCGAAAAACATTTGGAGTTGACTAATAAGGACATGCGTGGAAAAAGACAATAGCACTGAACTGTCTTGTCGTATAGTAAGAAGTATCAACGATATTGAGAATGTACTTCATTGACTCACAGTGTTTCCCTGACTAATTGACAACTGTACTTATCCTTGGACTGCCTCCTGTGTGTTTCTGCAGGTTGTTTCGAGTGCTGCATCACATGTTTGGGCGGGGTCCCTTATGCTTCTCTGGTGGCCACCATCCTGTGCTTCTCCGGAGTGGCCCTGTTCTGCGGCTGTGGCCATGTGGCCCTCACAGGCACCATCACCATCCTGGAGAACCACTTCTCCAAGGTCACCAGCGATCACGCCATGCTGACCGACATGTGAGATTACCCTTCAATAATCCTTGTGCTACTCACCATGAACTCTGCATAGACATATCGAATAACGGTTTGACACACTCTATCACACTCCATCAACCTAGTCTCCCGCGACAGACGCTCTCTGGGTAATGTCCCTAATGTCGAAGGATTCCCTTATAACGTACGATAGCTACCGAGAATTCCATCTCGACACCTCAAACTTTCATCGCTTTTTCAATCACAAATATAAAGGACATTAAGTCAGCGACAGGACTGTTTGTTGTCTGCTTGTTTCATTGTTAGATGTCCATGAATTTAATGAGTTGAACTTATATTACAACTATTTTTAGGAGATAAGTCTATAGTGCTTCTCACCCTGGAGGCAGGACCTTATATGGATTTTTCTACTGTGATCCATTAGTCTGGCGCGGAGGTTAGGAGAGGAGAAAGGGGGGACAGGAGGGAGGGGGGACAGGAGAGAGGGGAGACAGAAGAGAGAGCATGTGTTTTTTGTTTAAGGGGAGACTTTGAGAGTGCACTGTTTAATTTAAGATGTCTCAGAGATGATTAGTCTCTCAACAGATCATTTCCCCAGACATGTATCACCTGCTATCAGGATAGTTCGGGTGAAGGGGCTTGGGAGGCTTTTTTCCCTTCTTAGGGAAACCGAGACATTCTCAACTAGGGCCGGCTGTTTACTATTCATCAGCACAAATTGTTAATGATTCCAAGGCTCCGCTTCATCACAAAATTAAGTAGGTAGGCTATACTTTCCCTAGACTGTAAACCAAGCGTTTGACAGACGAAGGCATTGCCTTTGACTTCACATACAGTAGGAATGTTGTTATCCCCATCTCTCTCCCTCTCACTTCCATATTGAATTCAAGGCCGTAACCTTTCGAATGAACTAGTGTTTTTCTCTGATGTGCTAACAGAGTGCAGCTGATGCAGTATGTCATCTACGGCATCGCTTCCTTCTTCTTCCTGTATGGGATTATCCTGCTAGCTGAGGGCTTCTACACCACCAGCGCGGTCAAGGAGCTGCACAGCGAGTTCAAGACCACCATCTGTGGGCGCTGCATCAGCGGTTTGGTGAGTCACTTTTACCTCCAGCACAGGTCTCAAACTTAACTCCCGTCACAACAGCTGCAGATGTTCTACATGTCTTATGTTAGAGGCATTGTGAGGACTGGTGTAGGAACCGGGGGACACGTCCCCCCCTAATATCGAAAGATTCTGTATGTGTCTCGCCCCAAAAATGAGCCTATACCTATATTTAAATTGGTGTAAAGAAAAAGTATAAAAAGTTTCAATTTTGAACTTTTATTTTGAAAGTCAATCCAACACTGTTGATTGTGAGGCATCGGGACTGACTGGTATTCTTGGTGTACGTTTGTTGGTCTTAGTTTGTGTTCCTGACCTACATCCTGGGCGTGGCCTGGCTCGGTGTGTTTGGGTTCTCCGCCGTCCCGGTCTTCCTCTTCTACAACATGTGGTCCACCTGCACTGCCATGAGGTCCCCCATGGCCAACCTCACCGATCTGGACTCCATCTGCGTTGACGTCCGTCAGTACGGTAGGAGACTGACACTCAACCACTCCACCCTGGAACCATTCAAAAATAGAAGCCGTATTCTACAGTAAACCATATTGCATTAAAAAAAGCATATTCTTTACTCTGCCCACCCACCGACCTTTTATTTCTGGACATGGCAGACACTGATACATTGTGTGTGCAGGCGTTTAGAGAGGGTTAGGATCACTGGTCTTTATTGGTATGTTAAACTTTAGCCAGGTTCACGTGGTCCCAAGCCAACACAGTAGTGTGGTGGATAATAAATGTTACAGAAAACCACAAGTGGTATCTTTTCTCTTGCTCGTATGTTTTCCCTGGAACCGGTTGGTCTCTGTCCCCTCACACGCAAGCCTTTTACTGCAGCAGTGGGATCAAATGAACCCACTTGCTCACTTTGCCAAGGTTCATCGTCTTGATATGTTCAAATAATCTGCTACATTATGGAATTCAAATGTAGGCTTGGTTCCCTGTACAATTACCTAGCAAATATTTCTGAACACGGACCACTGATTCTGGCTCATTTATTGTATGACAATTTGACTTTTATGAAGATGATATATCAGAGCCTTTCTGTGTAAATATTAACCATTTGATCAACTGTATCATGACTGCAGGAATTATCCCCTGGAACGCCAATCCAGGCAAAGCTTGTGGGTCCACACTAGGAGACATCTGCAACACCAGCGAGGTAAGGAAACTCACACTGCAGAAGAGCATCTGAAAGTCTGCAAGTAGAATGGATGATCAGGAGCTCAGTGAGATGGCACGGACCAAACCTGATCATCGTGTGTTCATGTATATGTTGTGTTTCCCCCCCTCCAGTTCTACTTGTCCTACCACCTGTACATTGTAGCGTGTGCTGGAGCTGGGGCCACCGTCATCGCTCTGGTAAGCAGCTCTCCTCTCCTCTCATCCTTTCCCCTAGTCCATTCTCCGTTTGAATCTGTAGACCATGAGTACGGTGCTCCTCCCTCCATCTCCCATGTGGTTTATGTAACCGCTCCAAGGAAGATTACACATAGGCTTTTTACACAGATGCATGTTCTGTAGATAATCTGCCTAGACAGAAGCTCATGGCCAAAGTCTTATTTAAGCAACAATGGAAACAGCTCCCCTGCGACTCACTGATATCTATGCCAAAGACAACCTTAATGAAGGCTATAAAAATGACATTAAAAAAATATATATATATTAAAAAGATTGTGCGTGAGTAATTATATTGGTTGATTTGGTCCGTCACCAGTTTTATCAGGCTGTTAATATTTCAAACCACCAGTTGCTAATTTGGTGTGTGGTTATCGGTAGCCTTTGGAGTAATTTCTTACCTCCTTTATTCTGTTCTCTTTCACCAGCTGACCTACATGATGGCTACCACTTATAACTTTGCTGTTTTGAAGTTTAAGTGTCGAGAACACTGCTGCACTAAGTTTTAATTGCTCTTAGGAAAAACAGCACAGCGCAGTCTATGATACTGCACTGGGTAGAGAGACAGCAGCCACTGACATCAATGGACTAAAAACTGAAAAATAGACAAAAAAGCATATCTGCATTAGAAATTCACAAAAGAAAGTGTAAATAGCTGATTTTATGCATCTTTTAGTTTGATACTCGACTAGATGCCTGTCTGAGAAGCCCCTGTGGTGAGTGGGCGTCAGAATGAAGTGGTATAAAATTGGCAGGATTCAACTTTACCCCAGAGTTTTTAGGCATCTCATAAATGATATAAAACAGCCATTTCAGCTGATAGCACTGATATGATTGGCTATGAGAAAAAAGAACCGACTCTGTTACGATACTGTTCTTCTGTCTGTGTCAAAGATAAGTTCTTCACAGCCAAGGCAACCAATCTACTTCGGCAAAGTGCCTTATTCCCAATTCTGTCTTAGTTTGAATCGATTATACTTTTCTACTTTGATGCAAACCAGGGGAGCCACATAGTGTTACACAGAGAATTTCCAGTATTACTTCTGTCACACTAGATCCTAAATGTAGCTTGACACATTTCATCTGCGGTGTCTGATGAAGTTGACAAGATGTAGAGTTCTGTACAGTAGAATTCAAATTAACTGCACACACACATACCTAGCAAGTATTATAAAAGTATGGCCAGTACCAGAGATATACTGCTGCTGGTCATCTATAGCCTCACTTTAAGACTTCATATATTTTATAAAGAAGGTTTTTTTTTTTCCTATTTTAGAAGAGTAAATGTCTTTCTTTTATAAGACCCGATGCCTTTATAGCTTCAGATGTTTTTGTTTCATCAAATTCTTTTATTCATCCAGAAACTGCCATTAAGCTGTTTTTTTGTTTGTTTTTTTAACACAGAACCTGCATGCTTATTTTATTTTTTCGGACTCCTTAATCTGTTTATGATTACTTATATTTCATAAATATTTAATTCTATCCATAGATTTTGAAGACTGTAGTTATCATTTTTTCTCTTTCTATACAAAATAAACAATCTTTGTTTACAAAATCTAAGGTCTATTTTTTTAATCAAGTCAAGCGAAAGACAAAGATCATTATTAGAGAGAACAGTCTCAGGGTCATGGGATTCGGCTCATGTCACTCCAGAATAATGATCACCTTCAGTTCTCTAACTGCTATCATGACGCTTGCATGTGAACCCCCCCCCCCCCCTCCCACTCCCCTCCTCTCCCGTTTAAAATGTCTGTTGTGTAGTAATGTCTGTAGTGTAACAATACCGTAGTAAAACTAAGCAATGTCAATAGTGATGATAACATAATAATGCAGGTGTCTTTTGTCGAGCTTTAACTTTGTTTTTCGCGTATGTGTGTGGGAGACGTAGCTCTGACAAGTAGCTTGCTTTGCATCTTGACATGCTCACCGGCCATCCACCTCACCCTTCTCTTCCAGATCCACTTCCTCATGATTCTGTCAGCAAACTGGGCCTACCTAAAGGACGCCAGTCACATGCATGCCTACCAAGACATCAAAATGAAGGAAGAGCAGGAGCTGCAGGACATCCAGTCTCGCTCAAAGGAATGCCTCAATTCTTACACATAAGGAGGACATCCAGCCCACCCCCCCACCCCCACACACACACCCATGCAGCCGTCCCTCTCACACACACACACACACACACTGCTCATACCATTATGCACACGCACACATGAAGGCTTACACATACCTTACGCATGTACCCCTACGTGCAGGTGTGCTGCTGGCCTCCCTGCCAGACCGAGAGCAAATTCAGCTTTGATAACCTGCCAACTGCTCATTTAGTACAGTACTAACACTGCTCCTAACCAACTAACTCATCAGTGTTGCTTTCTGCTCTAACTCAGCTTGATGTGTGTTGGAACTGTTGATTTCTGTTTGATATTTGATGCTCGTGTTCCTATTTTTCTCAACAACAAGAAAAAACTACTCTCCTTTTATTTCCCATTTTCTTTCAATCCCTTTGGCCACAGCCAGTCTTTGTTGATGGAGTTTAAAACAGTGCACTAAACAACCATTTTTAAAACAAAGAAACCGATTGGCAAAATGTGTTCTAGAGTGTGGTGTTGTTAATTTAGACCTCATGTGGGCAATTTAACAGAGAACATCATGTTTTGTTCAGGATTTTCTTTTTTTAAGCCCCCCTTTTTAGTACAGCATGACATGCCTTACAAAGCCACAGACAGTATAGAGTGCATTTTAGACATTTTACTATTCCTCAAATAAAGATGCTAGGTTTAAAAACATGTTCTTCCTGTATCAGCGTTGACATGAATTGAACAAGGTGCCCGTTAGATGTGACCTTAAGCACAAACCTCCAAGCGTAGGAAAAGATGCAAGAGACTAGCGCCCTGAATGAGAACTACCTCAGCTGTACAACAGGCATGGAACATTCCTTACTGAAGATGATCATTTGCTAAACTAAATACTCAGAACATAGGTGTCAACTAAGGGTGTAGGACAGGCAGAGTTCAATCTACTATTCCACTAACCCAAATAGTATTTCTTGTTGATATGGACACTGTTAGTGAGAGAGCATAGAGAATAACACTACATCTGTACAACAGTGGGATTACTACATCTTTAGATTAAGACTTTAATCTGATTAAGAAAACATTACTGCATGAGGTGAGCTTTGTTTAGTCAGTATTTTTTATGGCGTACAGAAATGTATAATACTTGCTAAGTGTAGAGTATTAGCATCCTCAGTACATTTCAAATTCCTGTTGGGATGTCAAAGTGATTGTTGTGTCTCCCCCATACCTGCACAACACAATAGGCTCACATTTATGTGTTTTAAATTGTGATACATAATTATAAAAATGAAAAAATAATTGACTGTGCTTTGCTACCACGGAGGACCTTATAATTCAGACCGTGACATTTGCGTGAATGTTAACTGCTCTTTATTGAGACTGAGCTTTGATGTAGTGCTAGTGTACAACATAGTGCTTGAGTGTACTGTACAATGTAAAGACGTTTCAAGTTAGGTTTATTATTGTTTTGTTTTTTCAACTTTTTTATTGAAGATATAACCACTTTAAAACTGTTTTTAAGTCTTGAATTGCATTTCAGCAATGTTCTTGATGTGCAATTGTTAATACTGATCTTATTACTGATGTACTCTTTTCTTTTCTGTTAGGTAGAGGATACTTACAGGGATATCTTGATGTTAATTCATTATTGCATGAAGGAAACAACAGTTTATGCAGTGATACAGCTGATGTGTAGTCATTTGTACTGACAACTATGGTAGGCAGTGTTTGCCCTTTTCATGTTTATTTTCTAATAGAACAACTAATTAATCCATTGTCTATGCCATAGTAGTTATACGTAGATGTTTCCTAGTTTATTATTTTTTCCAAGTCTAAAGTATACAAATCCTATATAGTATTTTCTAACCTTATAGCGAACACGTTTTTTATGAGCATCAAGGGCTTCCTCATTAATGTATTTCTGGTTCCTTCACTGATCCTGTAAATGAATATTTTTGTCAAAACCCCACCAACATATGATTGGATAAAGGCAATCTGAACGATGGAAGATTCAGCCAAAGGTTCCTAGGCAAGTACATGTCTTTACTGCCAATGTCTTGTTTTGTTAAGATATCTCTTGAGATATTGTACTGCAGAACTTCCGAATGCAAGGGTATACAGTGGCCTACAGGAAGATGATGTAACTTGAACGACATCACTGCTTGTCAGTGCTTGTGTATAGTACCAAAAAGAATATAATCAAAATGGCTACCTATCAATCACCTGGAGGACAACAATCCAACATCCTGTCTGAAAGGGGTCCCCCACTGACAGGGGTCTCCCTCTGACAGGGGTCTCCCTCTGGCATGACTCAAACAGCCTTTTAACTGTTCATATGAAAAGACAAATAAAAATGAACTTCATGAAATACTTTCATTTCACATTTATTGTTCACGGCAAGCACAACATCATTGCAAACCATAACAAGCATAGTTTTTACAGATGTTAAAAACATACTGAACTATAAAATGTAAACTTTTTGTACTGCAAGAAAAACACTGTATTTACAAGCACAGTCAATGTACCTAGGAACTATCATTCACAAACATAACTATTCAAAATCATACCGGGTCAGAACAAGGCCAATAAAAACGGGCTTTGATCTAAATAAATGTCCTTTGCATCAGCTCAGCTCACCAGAACTCATCATCCACATCTTCATGTGAGAACACAACAATGCTAAGATGACAGAAGCCAAAAGTTAATCACTGACAACCAACACACATCACTAAGAACACATCATAGCTCTCTGTACTGTAAGACAGACTGCCATATCACTTGAGAGCCTATCCTTTGAAGAAAAGTTAGAATACATTTTTCTCTCATCCAGAACGGTCTTCAAGAAAATCCCACAACCCTCTCAAAAGATCTGAGAACTGTTTTACTGTTACCTGTCTTCTTTCTCCTCAGACACACTCCTCGCCTCTGGGCTCCTCTGTTCCTGCTCCTCTCTTCCAGTGCTCTGAAGGACCACATCATTCAGACAATTAGTTATACAAGATGTCTGTTCCACATCTGCAGTAACAACAAAGCTTGGGTGAAACTCTGTTGAGAGGTTCTGAATGTTGTTTTACCTGCGCATGCTGCTTCTCTCTCGTCTCCAGAACCATCTTCATGTATTTCTCAAGTGGGTTCACATCTGTGGATGTGTCATCATCACCCCCTGTTGGGTCCTTATGTTCAGGTTCCTCCAGGTCTCCTTTCTCCTCCTGTGATTGGTTGTCAGCCTGCAGATGTTCCTCTTCTAAAAGCTAGTCAGAGATAGGGAATACAAATCGTAAGCTCAGTCAATATAGTTTTGAACTAAAAGAAAATAATGAAAAAGATATGATTTGCTTAGGGCAAAAATGATAAGATAAGCTGTGAAGATGCTCCCTACCCTCTCCTTCTCCAGTTTTTCTAGTTCCCTCAGTTCCCTCTCCTGGGCTTCTTCCCACTCCCGCTGTCGCCTTTCCTCTCTTTCTCTCCTCTCTTGCTCCCACCTCCGCTCCTCCACTTCTGCATTCTCCACCTCCCTGATGGGCTCATCTGAGGCTGGTTGTACGTCAACGAGAGAAAAAATTATGACGTTGGCAAAAGAACAAATCTTTAGACATTTGAGAGGCAACAAAGGTGTGCGTTGGTGAGTTATGAAAACTGGATGTCAAATGGTACAGTGGCAACATGAAGAAAATGTGAGGAGATGGTTTTAGCGATGGTGAAGGGTCAACTAAGCGCTGGGTGCAGTCTCGCTCACCCCCCAGCTCCTCTGTCTGGGTCTGTGTCTCTGGGGGGTCTCTGGGGGCCTGGGAGAGGGAGGCCGCGGGGCTGTCAGGGGCCTCCTCAGAGAGAGGGATGGCCGTGTCCAGGAGAGGCTCTGGAATTTGGCTGGGTTCTGGAGGGAGAGACACACAAAGAGCTCCTTTATGCTCTGTTATAATGCAGGAGGGCAGGAGGACTGCCACAGAATACATAATCAGCGGCCCTTCATCTTCACCATTGTGCAGGGCCACTGAGAGGGCACTCTGGAGGCCAGTCACACATTCATTAAAAAGGAGCCAATGGAAACTCAAAAAAGCACAAGCTGGTTTCGGTGGAGCTAAAGCTATAAGTTAAGGGAACCAGTTTATTATAAGCGTATAAGATGCAGTTTTTAATACACATTTTGAAGTTTTTAATATAAATAATTATTACAATTATTAATAATATTAATATTACACTAACAAGGATACATAACACTAAAATGTAATAATTATTACAATTATTACATTTACATGTATTCATTTAGCAGATGCTTTTATCCAAAGCGACTTACAATTTATTGAAAAAAATACATTTCAGAGGGAATGTCCCTGTACTTGCTGTTAGTCTCTCTGGATAAGAGTGTCTGCTAAATGACTAAATGTATATGGTGTGTGCATATTGCCCCTGTCTCACACAGGTAAAGCAAAGCTAGCAGAAAGTGCTGTAGCAGAAGTAACTAGTAACTAGTAACTAGCGCTGGTGTCCATTCTTTGTCAAGATCTTTCCTCTCAAGCAGGACTGGGGACAAACACAAGGCTTCGGGAAGCAGTGCATGCTGGTAAGGCAGCCTGTCACTCCCTTTCAGTGTCCCACGGAGAAGACTTCTGTCATGGCCCATTCATGGCAGCTATAAATAGATTGCTGTACGGCCACCACGGATTAAGGTGTTTAATCGTAATTCCGCAGAACGGTTTTAGTCAACAGCGTTCATAGTGTGTGGTCAAATATGGACATCAGTTCAGCCCGGTAGTGCCGCGGTTTGCATTTGCTATGGATGAAGCAGGTAAATCCCAGTACTACGAAGCGTGGCACACAGATGAAATGGACAGAGCAGTCCATGGGATTATCCCAGTGTAAACCTCACTAAGTGGTTGTAGGCTGTGGCGGCCGTTCTAGTACTGTGGCCACGCTAAAGCAGGTCACAATACAACCTTGACACAAAGCCCCGATAATATACCTCTCACACACTTACATTTAGCAGACGCTCTCATCCAGAGCGACCTAGAACACAACGGCATGTTGGCACAGACGGGGTTCGAACCAGGTACCTTCTGATTACTAAACTGACTCCTTAACCGCTCAGCCACGACTCCCACCACGCATGCACACAGAAAAAAATCGGAGGTTTCCATTACCTGGAAGGGGTTCTGTGAGGTCCTCTAAGGTGATCTTCTCAGGCGGGGGGAACGAGTCGGAGCTGGAGAAGACCGGCTGGACCTGGGGGGGGCTGAGGAGAGACCAGACGCTCATCAGCATGCGACCAGCCCCTATAACAGCGACGCGGACGTCTGAGGGGAGGGCATCCAGGTACCTGCTGTGCCGGTCTCGAGCTGTGCTCTTCAGCTGAGGGCTGCGTGGGGAGCTGAGGTCGGAGGAGTAGTCTCCGGAGGCTGCCGCTGCCTGTGCAGACCGGATGGGAGAGACTGGCCTATCAGGAGACAGCTCGGGGAAGGGCACGGGAGAGCCCGCCACTGCTTCTGAGGAATCAAGAAGGTAAAGAGGGTTAGGAATCAATTCACCCTACTTGCCTCAGGGGGAAATGTCCCTGTACTTGCTGTCAGTCCCTCTGGATAAGAGCGTCTGCTAAATTACTAAATGTAAATGTACCATGTTGGAACGAGAAGCTGTGAGAGTGAGAGTGGGTGAGTAGTTTGGATGATAAATAAACAGTTTACAGAATGGCTGGCTGAGAAGGGTCTGCTGAAATGTTGCCGAACCATAAACAGTTTATTTCTTGGAGGAACAGTTGTTTTGGAAAAACCTTTGAATGGCGGAAAGACAATAAAAATGACTGTTGTTGAAGAAAATTACCTTCCGCAATCTCTGGCTGGCGCCTGGACAGGGAGAGCGGGGTTGAGGACAGCCGTCTGGAAGCAGAAGACCCTTCATCTTGAGGGTTAGTTTCTGCTGACCACTGGGACTCACAGAGGACCAGGGACTGAAGACCCTGGTTGCTCCCCAGGCCTGGGAACTGGTGCTGGGCCTGGTCGTCTGAAAAGGTCACTCTGTGGTGGGGCGCTGGAGGGTTTCTGCTGTGGTGTGGGGAGTCAGTGTGGTGGGGTCTTTGGGGTGACAGAGGTCTCTGAGACACCTGGGGGTA
Source organism: Neosalanx taihuensis (assembly GCA_030340665.1). Lineage (NCBI taxonomy): Eukaryota > Metazoa > Chordata > Actinopteri > Osmeriformes > Salangidae > Neosalanx > Neosalanx taihuensis. The sequence continues at coordinate 16,048,333 of CM059291.1, read as the reverse complement.
CTGAGAGGAGAAGGGGCGAGAAAGCTGGGGTACGTGTTGCCTCGGAGGCGAGAGAGGGCGGCGGGAGACCTTCGCCCTCTGCGGAGAGAGGGGACGCGGGGGCAGCATGTGAGAAACGGCAGTGTGCGCTGCCCTCTGCTGGTAGTTCCTGTAGGCCTCCTCCAGTGTCTCTGCCTCCTTCTCCAGCTCCCTGATCCTGGCTTTGGCTCCGGCTACCAGATCACCGTCGGAATCCGGGGAGCCGTTCCGGCCCCAGCGGCTGGGGCGGCCTCTGGAGGGCGCACTACCTGCTGCACACACATCCCCATGAGGCGCCCTGGCCCTGAGCAGGGCCCTGTCCACATAGATATCAGGGGGGACCAGCTTGTCAGGGCTGAGGTCCAGCACTGAACGGTCCACCAGAGAGGGCTTGGGGTTACGCAGCACCTCGCTCTCCAGGGCTGACGTCATCATCACACAGATCACACAGGACAGGATGAAGGGAGGAGGAAGAGGAGGAAATGGGAGAGAAAAAAGGAGAAAAGTCTGACCAACCACCATAAAGACATAAGCTGGAAGAGGATGGATTTGAACGTTGATTTATTTTTCTTAACGTGCATCTAAGGTTTTAGATGCACGCTCTCCCATTTTAGACGCATGCTTTGTCTCCTTGACTCAGTCAAGTCCTCATTCTAAAACACAGATGACAGTCAAAGCTGCGGAGTAGCTTTTTATTGGCACACTTTAAGACCAGTGTGGCGAGTCGAAAAAATAAGCCAGTTTGAACTACGGAGATGCGGACTACAGCAAACAGGGTGCTCCAGATGGTAAGCGTTCACACATTCGATACGTGTCGAAGAACTACAACAACACAGAGGTTCAAAGGTCACCAGCAGGCAGCATGGACACTCGGGTGGTACCTTGTTGTGTTTGACGAAGCTGAATTTTGATGTCCTCTGCATGGGTGGCCATCCACTGGGTCCTCTCCTCGCACTCTATAAGCTGGGCTTTCAACTGAGCACAACGCTCCACCTGCAAACACACACACACACACACACACAGACACAACAACACACACAAAAACCCCCACCCCCCAAAAAACACACAGACATACAAAGACACAACACACACACACACACAAAGACACAGACACAACAACACACACAAAAACCACCACCGACACACACACAGACATACAAAGACACAACACACACACAAAGACACAACAACACACACACACGCACACAAAAACCCCCACCCCCCAAAAAAACACACACAGACATACAAAGACACAACACACACACACACACACAGGATATCACGGAAAAGAACCCTTAACACCCCCCGGAATGTCCGAGTCGCTGTAAAAGCCAGATGCAGAGCTGAAACAGTCCCCCAGTGACGGACGGCTGGATGCAGATGTGTTTGAAGACAAGCGGACGTATTGTTTCCCACACTCACAGCCTGGCTGTGTGCGTGACTGACCTCACTCTGGAGCTGAGCCTGCAACACCTGTCTCTGGCTCTCACTCTCCTCCCTGTCCAGCCTCCGGGCGCTCTCCACACGCTGCAGCTCAGCCTGCAGGCCCAGCTGCTCCTTGGATGGCCGGCCCAGGTCTGCAGGAGGAGGGACAATCAAAGCAGCTTACACACAAACAGCACACTGTCGTTCGCTCATTCCAACACCACACAGTGCCCGACTCCCACACTTGGAAGAACAGCGTACCCCTTCCACCGTATTCTTCCCGAGGAAGTGTCGCGAGCAGAGTGGTCAGGGTGCGAACAGGGAGAGACATCCTCAGCCTCGGTGGTTATGTTACGAGATAAGATAATCCTTGTCTAAAATAAGATCATTTGTCCCACAGTGGGGGGGGTGGACAAATGGAGACACACTAGCGCCCCAGAGGTGATTGGACAAATATCAAGACAACATTCTTTACACTACACTCCTTCTTACTAGAACAGGACAAACCTTGAAATTACACTTTCTGTCTGCCAGGCTGCGTTGGGCCACACAGACATGGTGCTGTGGGGAGAACAGCGTTGGGCACATGGTGCGATGTGGTTAATGAAGCAGACTCCTGTTGAGGAAGAGACAGCGCCTTCTCTCATCCCTGAGTCCTCCCCTCTGACAGGAAGAGCATTGTGTCCCTCCGAAAAGGGGTGAAGCCATGGAACCCTGCCCAGAGTGAAGAGAGACCTCTGTCCACCTCCCCCCCCCCCCCACCCCTCTAGGCACCCTGCCCGACTCAACCCCTCCCTCTTCAACCCCCTTCGAACGGCGAGCTTTCACTTCAGAAAGCTGCAGACAGACTAAAGAGGCCCTGCATTGACAGGCAGGACACATGCAGACACCCTAGCATCCCCAGAGCCAGAGGAGGTTGGACAGATAACAAGACAACATTCTTCACACTACGCTGCTTCTTCAGACATCACACTAGAACAGGACAAAACCTTGAAGCATTCAGCTGACACATCTGTACTGAGTTGCAAAAAAAAGGAGAGAAAACGTCTTCAACAGACTCCCACTTGTAGTGACAAAGAACAGTTCAAAACAGCAGAATCCACTGGACTATAACACAGGCTTAAGATGAAACTCCCATTTGTGACAGGGCCTGGAGTGGGCCGAGCCTCTGTGTGTGTGTGTGTGTGTGTGTGTGTGTAGGGGGTGTTGGTAGCTGATGACCCGTATCATCGTACCTGCTCGCAGCAGCTGGTTCTCCTCCTGGGCCTCCTCCAGCTGCTTCTTAAGCAGCCTGATCTGGGCCTGCAGCTCCACCTTCTCCCTCCTCAGGCTGGGGTAGTCGCTCATGGTCTCCAGCCTCTCCCTCAGCAGCTGGTTCTGCTGGCTCAGGATGGAGGCCTGAGAGTGGGCGGTGTCCAGCTCCATCTGGGCACATGGAGGACAACCCACACGTGGAAATGGGAATGCGTCAGCACTCGAGAACGTTCTAGAAGTTGTAGATGATCGGTTGGCATGGCGCTGGTTACCTGCAGTTGCTTTAACTCCGAACGGGCTCTGGTGTGTTCCTTTAGCTTGGTGTCGAGAGAGGAGGCCTCAGTTTGTATGCGGGCAGATTCCACTGGGAGAAAGATGGGATTGGGAAGACGTTACTACAGATAACCCCATTTTAAGTTGGAAAGATGGACAGGTGTTGTTTGCTTTCCTACAGGTACATTTACATGTATTCATTTAGCAGACGCTTTTATCCAAAGCGACTTACAAGAGAGAGCTTTTACAAAGAGCATCAGTCATTGAGCATAGCAACGTGATAGACCCCGAACACAGTCGGTTTTTTAGATTGTGAATCATACATCATGAGAACCAATAAGTGCAATAAGGTACACTATTGCCCGTCGGAGATGCTTGCCTTATAATTGTAACTTGTTCGGCTGAATGCTCTTATAGTTCATCCTTTCGGCACCTTTCTCACGATCTATGTCTCATAATCTATAAACCCGCTATGTTTGGGGTCTATCACGTTGCTATACTCGGGGACCGATGCTCATTTGTAAAGATCTCTCTTGGAAGTCGCTTTGGATAAAAGTTTCTGCTAAATGAATAAATGTAAATGAGAGATGATTGACGCCAGAGACAAGCTTTGTCCTTAATGTTCAGGGGGAACACAACACACACACCTTGGTTTAGTTTCTCATTCTCTGTTAGCTTCTCAGTCCTCTTCACATAGTCCTGCTTTAACTCCAATTGATACCTGAAAAACATATCAGTTGTTTGAGTTAAGTTCCTAAAGGGGCAGAGTCATTTACTGGTTACAGAGCAAGACTTTAATCCAATTTCCTAAATCTATAACCATAGTATGATAGACACGTTATATCTAAAATAAACATGTTGACTGAATATTTACGTATTTGTTACAGCATGTTACAGTCATTCCTATGCTATTTGTTGGACAATCCTGATGATCGGTCCTAATGTTACCAGCATGTTATCCCTTGTGCTCTCTTTAACATTATGCATACTCTCCCTGTCCTTTGGGTAAAAAAAGACCCACCTTCAACCCTGAAATGAAGCAGGTTAATTACATTTTTACCCTGTACCCTGTTGGGTACTGAAATGTGCAGTCATGCTGCACATGAATCAGAAAGATTCAGTTTTGTCTGAGTTGAATCAAGCACATACAATCTGTCTCATTGTGTGTGTGTGTGCGTCTAAAATAATGGCTGGTCATTCTGGCCCCTGAAGAGAACACAAGGGTTGGACTAATGCTCACTGACAGCTTGCTGTAGGCCTATATGCCAGATTTACCTTCTAAAAATAGTCAGCCCGATGTGGCTATGTAATAATAATATATAGACTTGTGGTGATGGTCAAACATTGATCATTTAAAAATGTATATATAATAGGTTGCTACTGTGTCACAGTTGAAAGCCTACGATATTAAACAGCTACACCATCCCTCAAATAGCAACAGCAAAACAAACCCGGACATAGCAACAAGGGGACTCAAATCCTCGACGGCAACATAACACTGACAGACGCTACCCATAACCAAGCATCACAACAATCTGAAGAGCACCATCAAGTACAACCATTTATTGACTTCATTTTTTTGAACCACAGTGACACCTAGCGGTTTAAAATGAAACTAAAATACAAGCGTGCATCAAGTTACCTTGAAAGTTCATTCTTTAGTTGTTGGTCGTAAGTGTCTTCCATCGTTTTCACGGCACGTTCTCTCCTCCTGAGCAGATCCTCCATGGTTTTGTTCTTCTCCTCTTGGATTTTGCAGGTCCTGAGGTCAGTACACACATGGTTGGGAAAAGCATGAAACCTGGCCTTCCTGAGCTGGCTGGTACAAGACTGCTACAGTGTTACTACAGTCCATGCATGTGTATGTTTGAGATGGAATCTTACTTTTCAAAAGCTTCAACTCTCATCTTCAGCTCCGTTTCTCTATTTCGGACCGTTTCGATTTCCTTCAGCAGGGCTTGTCTCTGCATATAGACGTCCTTTTCCTCGATCTTGAAGAGGAGATCGTTCCACAGACAATTAGTGCACAGCTCCCCTCACCTTTTGCCTTAGATGCCAATTCTTACCAAGGGAATTTCCAGCACCTCTTGTTGTTTTTGTAGTCTTTCTATGGCGTGTCTCTCCCTGGTGATCAGCGCCTCGGCCTTCTGTTCGTTTGTTCTCTCCATCTCCTGCTTCAACTCAAACATCTCTTTACGGGACCTCTCCTTCTCTTCCATCTTCACCTTGGCGATCTCCACTTCTTTGAAATGCTGTAACTGAAGTGACACAAGCGGGGTTCATAGAACACGCAACGAAACTGGGCCACGCGATGGAAACGCTGCTTGAAAGCAGCGCGGGACGTGAGCGTTCGGCGTACCTTTGCATTCATTTCTGCTTCCATCTGCGCCTCAATCTCTTTTCTATAGGCGGCGAGTTTGGCTTCATAAGAAACCCACCTGTCGCCCTGGTAACGAAGCGCCTCATACTGGTCATCAATAACCTTCATTTTGTCAACTGGGAACAGAAAAAAACCTGGCTTTATGCAAGTGGGTCAGTACTGTACAAACCTAATGGAACAGTACCGGATTTAGTACTGTTAGGATTAGAGGAAGAATAGAATTGTATACCGAGAGACTCTCTGTAACTTGGTGTTGTGGTGGTCTGGGTATCAACATCACGGCAGTCTTTATGCATGTGAGCATCTGTTAGCTCCATCAAGAGGCTGATGAGCAACCCTAAAGAAAATCAGAGACATTGTTCATGAATCGGGCATGAGACACACATCATCAGGAGCTCATGAGTTGACATGGTGGATGTGAACAGAGCACAATGTTCTGGAAGAGTACCTTTCTGTTCCACCTGTGTCCGTGATGCCTGTTCAGATGGTGAATTCATCATCAGTATCATGGATAGATAAGTAAACACCAATTGGAGGCTGTTTTGAACTGAAATGCTGACTTTACCAGAGATTCATAAAGCGGTGAGCCAGGATTTATTTTCATCAGCTGGAGAAGGTCTCTTGGGTTGAAAAGCTGGCAAGACATGAAAAATATGAATTACCAAGGAAGAATTAAGCAAGCAGCAAGCATGTTTGTTACATTCACACAGCCTCACACTCAGCACTACTCACCATGTTCTTAGCAAGGCCACATTCAGGGTAGAACACAGACAGTGTGTATTCGTATCCTGAGTTCTGCAGATGGTCTGCCACCAGACTGTTAGAGGCTGTTACAAACACAGACTCTTGGAATCTCTTAGAAAAGGGCCTGGGCACATGTTCTCCACCTGCCACAGGATGCTTCAACTCGTGAATCAGCTGGTTTCGAAGCTGCGTCTAGAATTGAGGGTTTCACAGAGACAGACAAGCAGAGAGAGTAATTGAACGGTAAAGTGAAACTATATATAACGTTACCTCTATAGGTGTAGACTGTATTTACCTTGAGAGTGTCCAGCACTCCTCTAGTCTTGAAGGTTTGGTAAAGTCTCTTCCTCAGCTCATCTGGAGATAAAGCCTCCTCCTTGGTTACAGACATTATGACCTGGAAATAAAAAATACTCTAATGAGCTAACTCCCTCACCTATCAATACATGCTACATGTTCAGATGTAACCGCTACTTACTCTGAAAACAACAATTTCATTCTACAGTAAAACATTTATTCGGATTAAAGTAAAGGGCATGCCTGCCTAGTAACCAGTTGGCGTTTTGTGTCCACAGTTTAAAATCCGACCAACTGAAATGTTGTTGTTTTAGTTCCGGACACACAGTTATGACGTAATGTAAGTGCCAGTTGGTATATATACATAATTTAAACGGGTATGTACATTATATGAACATATATAATAATACAAAATAATATTTAATTAAGTATTATATTTATTTATATTTATGTCGAATGTATGACAACTCAACTTTAGTGTGCCGAAGTTGCCGTCGTCATCCAAATGCGACAACATAGGCAGAAAGCAGATCTTTTTAAAAGGTAAACAAAATCAAATAGTTATGATCATAAGAGTCTAGCTCTTTATCTATAACACTATTTATACTTTGGGGTTTACTGTCAGTTCTACTCGAATATCGATTTAAGTAAGATATTATGTTAGATTGCCTCATTAGCTAGTAGCTATCTGTTACAGCCATTTGTCCAGCATTCACACATATAACTGTAGATCACATTATCCTTGTTTGTTTGGTTAATTTAGTTGAATTCGTGTTTTCTTGTTATCAACAGGGCCTGTTTCTGAAAAGTGAACCATGTCGGGTAGTTTTTATTTTGTCATGGTTGGTCATCATGACAATCCTGTCTTTGAGATGGAATTCTTACCAGCTGGTAAGACTGAGTCAAAGGTACAGTAAATCTAACCATATAAAAACCTTTCATTGTTTTAAGTATGTCTACTATCACCCACTCACATTATTCGCTTAAACAACTTGAAAAATGCATTCAATGCATTTTTTCCTGAAACTGGCACAGAGATTATGGTGAAGAGTCAGTCAAAATCTGTGATCTGTTCTTAATAATGTTTCTTGTATATCCTTAACAGGATGACCACCGCCACTTAAACCAGTTCATTGCACATGCAGCTCTGGACCTGGTGGATGAAAACATGTGGCTGTCCAACAATATGTACTTGAAAACTGTGGACAAATTCAATGAGTGGTTTGTGTCTGCCTTTGTCACTGCAGGACATATCCTTTTTCATAATTCACCCATTAAGAGACAATCAGTGTAGTATATACATGTATTAATTTAACAAAAGCTTTTTATAGGCAAACTACTAAAATATTACAAGTACTGTAAAACAAACATTACTAACATTCCATGCTCATGTTCCTTAACTGCTAGTTTTACATATGAGATTCATCATGCTTCATGATGTCAGGCAGGAGGATGGCATTAAGAACTTCTTTAATGATGTGTACGATTTATACATCAAAGTAAGTCGCCTAATGATGCATATTTGACATATTTTTAAAAAAAATAATAGAAGCTTACAAATATCTGGTAAATATTTAAACATTTGTTTCTCTCTTTCAGTTTGCCATGAATCCTTTCTATGAAACCAATGCTCCAATTCGTTCCACGGCATTCGACAGAAAAGTTCAATTCCTTGGAAAGAAGCACCTTCTAAGTTGATCAGCTAAACTAATTAACTGATTCATTCTTTCCTATATTGGTTGTGTGCAATTTGTTAGAACGTATTGAATCTTTACTGATAAATGTACTTAGCTGATTATCACGATTATCAACGCATGACAGTAACATTTTACCATGTTATATTGTCCTTTACTGTACATAATATTTACTGTTGAAAATGATAGGCTAACTGAAATAGGTAACTATTACATATTTGACATTTCCTAATCAAACTCTGTCAGATTCCGAGCTATAAATAAAAAAATATGGAATTGTTATTTTTGTTCCGCCTATTAGGTAATTACGAGGCATGGATAGGCATACTGAATGGCAATTGTGTCATTGACTGACACAAGAGTGGAATATCAACATTGAGCTTTTGTCCATAGTCTAGTGCTCTAGTCTTAAGATACTTGTTATACCTGCTATACAATGGCCTGCACATACATACACACTCAAAACACACCTTTCATTCCACATTTCCTTGATTCAAACCTCATGACAACCAAGCTGTACCTCATTTGGATGAAATAGTAACAGGAAGTTACAAACATGCTGCTGACATCTTGTTTTATGCTTTGTGAAAAGACACACCAGAGAAATAGTCAAAGAAATACAATTTCTGAATACTTTATTTCAGTTGTAAATATGCATTCCATTTATCCAGGGCCAAAGTGCTTAATGTATAAGTAAAACATAAATAAAAACATTATCTGCCTTAGCTTTGCAACAAGTCATTGAAATTACAAGTTTAGAGGAGAGATTATCAATTAATGACAGAAACACTGGGCTTTGTGGGCACTCCACCAGATCAAAGTTGTGCATTTATCCTGTCTGAAAATGTAATAACTCATGAAATTGAAGGATCATTCCAATATTGATATTTCAAAAAGTTACTGTTAGTGAGAGATAATATAAACTAATTAACTTATCTTCTAGTGTTAAGATGATGAGTACACAATCCATGTCATGTTTTTAAAAAGGCATTATAAGGTCAAGAAAGTGCCGGTAAAATTCAAGAAAACACTCAAAGTTCTCCATCTTTCTTCATCATGATGAGGTATGGAACCCTTTAAAGTGGTTTAAATCTCAGAAGATTCCATACTTCAAATAAAAATTATGACAGCATTTTTGTAAATAATATTTAATGTTAGGCACCTTTTAAATTAGCAACTTTAATAACAGTAAATTACAATATCACATTTGAAGGCTGGTTGCAAAAAAAAAGTGAATCGGCAGAAACGTATGTCTAATCACATGAGTCTGACATTTTCTAAGGCAGCTCATCTCAACCTGGGTTCAGAGACCATTTGTCACAGTGAGAAAAAACTCCAAAAACCTATTCACAGAAACTAACCTCCACATTTCCACAGAAAGGTAGCTATTTTCAGAAACTAAATCCGGAATGGTAGCAAATATGTCTGTAAACATCAAATGAAGCATACTATGTTGCATGTCCATGCATCGACCAAGCAACAGTCTCTTCAAATTACCCACAAAATTAAAGCAAAGCTCAACCCAGAAAAATAACAAGTATGTTCATTATAAGCAGGTCGGTGTAGATGCAAGTAGGTGCAGTTCTTCTAACCTGATTAGTTTGCCATCATGCAACTTTTGAAGGTTGAACAACCAACAAGAAGTGAAACCTTATTTAAATATTGAGGCACCACCAAATGATATTAATAACTTTGGGAATTTTAGACAGCTAGTATCGCTCAGTGATCACAGGTGTTGAAATATCAACGTGTTTCTGGTCATCAATCTTCTTCTTAATACCTTTTTTCCAACTCTGATAAGAAAACAACAACCTCACACCAAAGGCCAAAAGTCAAGGCCAAATTCTTCTTCTCATAATTCCAATGTGAGCAGTTATGATGTCATTATTAAGGACACATTAAAATGCAAATTTGAATGTGATTTTAAAGTAACAGGAGACAACCTCAAGCTCATCTCAACAGTGACAAGTGAGGAGCTCATAAGTGAAGTTGTACAACAAGAAGAACCTGGGCGTTTGGAGAAAAACGATAAGCCTGAGCCTCAACAGTCCTCAACAGCAGGAATTACTAGAGCGCGGCTTCCTGTGGAGGTTCACTGTGTCCGTGGGGATGAGGTGATCGGTCCTCTCTTCCATGGCCAGAACCCTTCGCACGGCCTCCTCGAACGCCACCGCCACGTTGGTGGAGTTCTTGGCGCTGGTCTCGTAGTACGGATAGTTGCCGTTCTCCCGACACCACTGCTGGGCGTCCTCAGCAGACACCTGCCTCTCTGTCACGTCCACCTTGTTCCCCAACACCACAAACGGAAACTTCTCCGGCTCCTTGACATCCGCGTAGTAGATGAACTCTTTCTTCCAGTTGGTCAGGTTCAGGAAGCTCTGGTTGTCGTCGACGCTAAAGGTGAGCAGGCAGCAGTCGGAGCCACGGTAGAAGGGAGTCCTCAGGCTGCGGAAACGCTCCTGGCCTGCCGTGTCCCAGATCTGGAGGGTGACCAGGTGCCCATCGACCTCCAGGTCCTTGTTGAGGAACTCCACGCCGATCGTGTGAAAGAGGTGCGTGTCAAACTTGTTGGTGACGTAGCGGTTCATGAGGGAGCTCTTCCCCACACCTCCATCTCCCAACAGGATAACTTTCAGCAGGGAGGACTTGCCTGCCATGGTTATTCAACAACTCCTTTTTCTGCAAAGCAGAATGCAACGTTCAATAGCTTTAGGCCACAATCAGAGAAGTTAGAGAAGAGAGACTACAGATTAACCTTTGCTGGGAGCCAAGGAAATGAGACTTGGGACTTACAAGTGAATGATTGAAGCCTCCTCCCGTCTCAGCCTGGATCATGTGCCGCAGACACACGTCCTTGGTCACATGAGTTTCTTTTTCATGTCATTGCATGACACAACCAGAGAAGCTACGATTTCTGGGGACATTTTAGGGTGTGCTTGCGTCAGTTGCAGAGAAGGACCAAGATACACATTTTGACACCGACTTTGTCAATGTAGGGCATTTTAGGAGTGGAATCGAAATAAAAATTATAACGTATATATGTGAGATTTGCAATAGGTTGAGCTCGACGAAGGCAGACACACCTAATACAACAAATCAGTCAACAAGCTAACGTCTGCTAAAACAAAACAAGACAGCACAGCTGTCATCCATTTCGTAAAAATAAATAATACACTATACTGTTGTTGTTGTTTTATGTGTACCACAAATCAATAGAACTGGTTTTCCCAGCTACCTACCTTGTTTATGGTCCAAACAGAATCCGTCCAGCTAACGCTAGCTAGCTATCTAGTTGCTAGGCTACAGGTAATAGCTGATCTTTGTAAGCGATGTTAATGTTAGCCAGCAAACCTCCTTCTGTAGATCCTACTGTCTACCAGACATATGACATCTAATGGGCTATTCCCTGGTTATTTATACTATTATTATACTAAACTGCTGTCTAAAGTGACAATGAAGGAACTGCAGCTAGACAGCTGATCTACACGCGACGCATGCGCACAGACAACGAGGCATCGACTGGTGAAATAAGATGTCAAATCATATGAGAGAAAATAGATTAATTTGGCTATTTGACACACCAATTTAATGTTAAAATTAAATGTAAACTACGTTAGGTGATGATCCATTTGATACAATCATTAACAGCTGTTTTTTTAAAGAAAGTTTAAGTTAGATGAGTTAGATGGTGAGATGGATCTATGTTTAGCTAAATGTGTTAAATACATAAATGGTGTAAATACATGTTAAAGTGATTTCAGTAAATGGTGAGATTAGTATTGCATTAAACATAAGTGAGTGATCAAGATATAGGCCTTCAGCTGTAGCAACATGACTAGGCGACATCACTGTGTGGTAGAACATAGTACTGCATGATGTCACCGTGTGGTAGAACATGGTACTGCATGATGTATTTTCCCAGTCCTCCTAATGTTCCCCGCCATGGTCGTTGTTGGGACGGGAACGAGGCAAACTGAACCGGAGTCCGGGTGAAGACGAGGTTGAGTAGACTCGTTTTGAATTTCCAACCCTCTTGCTCTATAAATAGTCCCCCACAACCATAGAGCCAGACCAGGCTAGTCTACAAGGCTGTAGACTAGTGTAAAACGTGCTAGATTTGACTGGATATTAAAAGAACATTAGCCTGCTAGCAGAACATTAGCCTGCTAGCAGAACATTAGCCTGCTAGCAGAACATTAGCCTGCTAGCCCACCAAGGCGAACAGTTTCAGACTTTTCAGTCCAACAATATGTCGTTACTCATATTTTAGGACCAGGCTGGTTGCTAGACTGGGTAGCGGGTTTGCAAACGTCTGTCCTAGTCATTTAAACAACTTTAAGCCTAAAAACCGGTAACTGTTCTTCTAGGATGTGCAAGATATAGAGCTGAAATACCTATTATAGACGAGTACATGGCCACAAGAGTGTGTGTTTGTGAATCTTTCCACCACTAGATTTGACCTTATGAGATTCCCATTTCAAGACCAGATATTAAACATTGATCTGTACACACCAGCAACAATCTTCCTTCAATCGACACTTGATTTGTCAATAAAAATACACTGTAAACATGATGGAAAGTTGCCAATCATTTTAAGTAAATATGTGCGTTGTGTCTTATTAAGAGCCTGGTCCAAGGAACATGCACGAGTGTGAGAGAGCTGAACAGGAGCTGAATGTCATGGAAGAGACCCTTCCAGAGTCAGCCTTGAACACTGGACCAGCATTATCCATCAAGACAGACCAGGGGTCTGACAGCAGTGCACCAGTGGTAAAGATGGGGATTGTGATATAACTGAATAAGTCAGAGGTCACAACTGCTGAGGCCTGGCATTCATCCATGATTCATACAGCTTTGGATATATTTGTCTCTCATTCTAGGCTCCCAGTAAACTTACCACAGTGCAGACAAAGACTGTGTCCTCAGAGCTGCTAGTCAACATCCAGGATCCAGTCAACTGTTTATCCATCCAGAACACCCTTAAACCTGACCCCAATCAGGCCCAAGAGTTCCTTATTCTGGACCATAATGGACTTCCCCTGCATTGTGAACGCATGGTGAGGCAGGACCAATGGCTAAATACATGGTTTTGCTATGAACTGCTTGTTCTACTGTATAGGCATATGTTCTGTGTACTAAATGAACAGTGAGAAGGTTGCATAGAGGTTTAACTGAAAGTATCTTCTGTGTCTTTCTTTTAAGGTTATTCTGACAGGTGAGTCCGAGAGCAGAGAGGTGTACGTGATTCCGTCCAATCAGCTGGGAGCTCAAGTCCTTCTTCCTCGTGGTCAGCTAGTGGACATGGTTGACACCGCAGGTTGGTCTTGCTCACTGGCCTCTCTTGCCACTGATACTTTACTACGCATAACTAACCTCTTGCCCTTTATTGACCTGGAAGTTGACTGGATTGGTTTAGGCTCTGCTGTGGATAGAGATAGCCAGGATGGGATGCAGACGATAACGCTAACAGCTGTGACAGATACCAGCAGCAGTCTGACCACTTCACCTCCACCTACCAAGATATGCACACCCAAAGCATCCCCCAGCAGGTAAGCTCAAAGACTGACCACTTCTGCCACGCCTCACTCTCTTTTAAATGGCTAAATGGCTTAAGTCGTGTAGACCCTCACTCGTGTAGGAGTGTTCCACTGTAGTTTTTAGACTTAGTCACCTGGACAATGTTTTCACATCTTGATCTTGAAAACAGCATCCAGATGACTACTCCTGAAACTTTTCCTACAATGTGATTGGCTGTCATGCAGGTCCCAGGACTGTTTCACTCCCCCTCTGAAGCCCCTTCCAGCCAACGCCCCCTCCTGGGCCCACAGGCTACGCAACGGAGAGGCCAGTACAGCTCCAGCAAGCCAACATCATTATATAAGAGAGTGATGGGTAATCCGTTGTGTTAATGGTTTTGGAGCACCAGTGGCTGACTTGTTTTCCTGTGTTGACGTGCGAGCAGAAGATCGGGGACTCGTACCGGGGCTACTGCGCCACAGAGGCAGAGCTGGAGACCATCCTGCTGCTTCACAAGCAGCAGACCAGCTGCGTGTTCGGCACGCGCCAGTCGCCCTCGCCCGCCAAGCCCGCCACGCGCCTCATGTGGAAGTCTCAGTACGTTCCCTACGACGGCATCCCCTTCGTGAACGCAGGTAGGATGAACGCCTCGGTGTCAGAGCGAACCTCAAAGGAGGGTGAACGTTGGGCTGACGAAGCGTCTTTTCCCCAGGCAGCAGAGCCATAGTCATGGAGTGCCAGTACGGCCCGCGAAGGAAAGGCCTTCAGCCCAAGAAGAGCAGCGAGCAGGTCAACATCGATTACAAAGCCACATGTCCTGCCAGGTACACATACAAACACAAACACGCCGCATAAGTCATGTGGCGTAGTCGGTTAATAATTAGAAGGTCCCTTGTTCAAACCCTGACTGTGTCAACATGACGTTGGGTCCTTGGGCAAGGCACTTCACCCTACTTGCCTCAGGTGGAATTTCCCTGTACTTGACGCTAAAGCGTCTGCTAAATAACAAAACATCTATGTTCATTGTGCTTCCATGCTGTAGGATCTATATCAAGAAGGTGCGTAAGTTCCCAGAGTACCGGGTTCCCACCGACCCCAAGGTGGACAAGAAGGTGGTCCGTCAGGAGCAGGAGAAGGCTTTCTCCAGCCTGAGGAAGACGCTACGGGATGCAGGGGGCGTGCTCAGGTCAGATCAATAGGATTGACCACATAAGCACTGGGGATTTGTTTCATTTGCGCTCCGCCACACTGGCGTGTTCATGCATAACTACTCCTAACAGGTACTACTTGCAGCTGCCCACACAGAAAGCACATTTGTACCATGACATGGAGGCGCCTATACCTCCCCCGCCCCCGGATTTCCCAACGGCACCGGAGGAGGTGAAACTGGAGGCCGAGGAGATCAAGGAGGAGGCTGAGGAAGAGGGGGGGGGAGGAGGAGGAGGAGGAGGAGGAGGGAGGTCCGACGGAGGATGGGGGCTCGGTGCCCTCCCGTCTCCACCCCCGCGTGGCGGATAAGATCAGGGAGCTAGTGGCTCAAGGCCACCATCAGGTCTACACCGTCCGCAAGCAGCTCAGGTGAACGCCCACCACTGTGCTCCTGCACGACCTTGGATCCCTATGATGTCATCAACCGAGTCCCGTCCCCCCCCCCCCCCCCCCCCCCCCCCCCCCCCCCCTGTACATTCGTTTCCATGGTGCTGAACCGTCTTCTTCATGCATTGGCAGGAAGTTTGTGGAGAGGGAGATGTTTAAATCGGAGGAGGTGCCAGAGAGACATAACCTGTGCTACTTCCCCACTGTCAACGACATCAAGAACCACATCCATGAGGCCCAGAAGAGCCTGCAGCTGTCAGGAACTCTCACAGGAACACAGGTACAAGAGGAGGGAGAACTCTTTCTAAAATACAACATAACCTTTGTATACGTGGTGTTCTACTAATGATCTACTAATAAATCCTGTCATCTTTCTGTCTCGCCAGTGGGGGGGGCTGTGTGGAGACCCCCTGACTGAGACTGTCACCTTGACCCTTACCCCCACTACTGCCGAAGGTAACTCTCAACTCCAGATCATCCCATCATCCTTCCCTGTCTTCTGTTAGCTCTTCTCCCCACTTCTGACCTGTCTCTCCCCCTCCCTGTAGGTCTCACCAGGGGGGTGCTGGAGGCCAGTGACACCCTGTCTCCAGAGGCTGTCCAGCTCTTCAGCTCTCTCACCTCCTTGCAGCCCAAGATCTTCGCCCAGCTCCAGGTTGGTTCCAGTCGTGCTTGCTCACTGGCTAGACCAGTGGTTCCCAACTCTGGACCTCAGGGTCCACTGTTCTAAATGTTTTAGATGTTTCCCCCTCCCCACACACTTGATTTAGATAAAGGGTCATTATCAGGCTTTTGTTTGGCTTCATAATGATCTGTTCATTTGAATCAGGTGTGTTGGAGCAGGGAAATATCTGAAACATGCAGGACAGTGGGCCCTGAGGACCAGGGTTGGGAACCTCTTGTTCGACCAGGGGTGGGCAATTCTGGTCCTTAAGGGCACATCTAAAACCTTCAGGACAGTGGCCCCCAAGGACCAGGATTTCCCACCCCTGGGCTGGACAGTGGGAATACCACTGGATACCCCAGTCTCATACTGTCAGTGTCCATGCTACGTGTCCCTTTAGCAGTGTGTCCATGATGACATGTCTGTCCCTGCCCTGCTGCAGGGAATCCAGCTCCAGCCAGTCCCGGCTCTGTACTCCTATGAGGGAGCCCTGTCCCAGTCCCCCCCTATTACACCCAGCGGCCCACTAACAAGCTCAGACCCCCTGGATTTGCCTGGTCCCTCGCCCCCTCAGCCCCTGCTGGTCAGCCCGTCACAGTTCCTTCAGGCTGGTCCCTCACTGTGCGAAGGTATACCCATGCTCTGACGTTAATCCATGTGTATTGCCACTTTTCTATCAAAGGTAACAGCAGTAATAAACACATTGTAATCTGTAATGAAATACGACATGCATTCATGATGTTTTACTAATGAGTAAGGTTGTGATTAAATAAAGATGCACTGTGTTCCAGGTCTGATCCTGGCTGACACTTCGGCTGTGCTGGGAATGGGTCCTGTGATCAGCGGGGGCGGAGGGTCCAGCGAAGGGAGGTCCCAGACGATCATGCTGGAGGACAGGCGGATCATCCCAGGTCAAACAGTAGACCCAGAAAGCGTGGGTGAGGAGCCTGACTGAGACTCTGGAGGAAAGAGAAGAGACCGGTTCCCAAGGCGTATGTTGTGGTTCATCTGTTGGAATTAGATTAATTAAAACCTAACTTTCTCCTTTCCTTCCTTCCTGTCTCCCTCCCTCCCTCTCTCTTCCTCTCAGATCTGAATAGTTTAGATCAGACAGAGGAGCAGAACAAGGACATGAATACGAACCCAGGAAACTGACCATTTATCCTGCTGGACAGCGTTAGAATACATGCTACTAGTATTCAGTAGCAGACTCCCATCTGCTTGCACTGGAATGGGAAAAGGATCTCACACTGGAGCTGAAAACCTAAACTATGTTTACGAGCCATACTAAGCTACCAATGCAGAGCTGGTATCTGAACTCAACATTGCTGTCAGCTGCTAGAATTGTACAGGCCAAAGTGACAAGGCAAATAAAGTTGTTTAGAGAATACTAATGAATGAGCTGGTGTAATGACCCAGCTTCAACCTTACACTAAATGAACAGAGATATTGGATTTTTATTCTTGAATTATGAGATATTTCAGTGAAATGCTGCCATTGATGTCAACGGTGAATAACACATCACTGGAAACATCTCAGATACATTTTACTATTAAAAGCAGTGTTAAGGGTCATAATGTTTTCAGGCGTGAAAAGCTATTTACACCATCATGATCGGAATAAATGTATTTATTATTCATTTGTCTGAATAGTCATTATTAACTGTCCGCCTCAACTTCAAGTCGTAAGCTAATAAGTTATCCAAACCAGAGTAACTGGAAAAGGGCATTTTAGATGTTTTCAATGACAGAACCAAACTAGCTATTCGGCACTTTAATCGGGGGATTTTACCCCTCACCATGGCAACCCTAACTGGTGGCCTCAGCCGTTTACATACATCAAAACCATTTATCCGACACCTTGATCGGGGAATTGTACTCTCAACATGGCAACCCTAATGGCTCTGTTACTGTAGCTTCATTAGCTGAACCTTAGAAACAAACCAAGACTGGTTTACAATATTTGTAGCTCTAACTATCACTTGGTTTGAAAGAACAAAGCGTACAATGTCAGATACAGTAAGTCAAAGTTATCTGTTGTCGATTACCATAACTGCTAAGCGTTATTATTACAGTTAAATACAACAATGTACAATTTATAGACGAGCTTCCCAATTGTCGTCTCTTACTGATAGAGCTAGTTAGCTCGCTAGCTACATATCCCTTTTAGCACCAACCAGACTTAAAGCTTTATATTACTGCAAGATAGCTTAAACTTTAGCTTACACTCTAACTACACTGGCCAAAATGAATACGAATCCGCATAATTAGAATTAGAAATAACTAGTTAGTAAATCTGGCTACTTTGGGTACTAGCAAAGACAATGTAATACCTGCAGTCTAACCAGACAGTACAATAGTTTAATATATGACTACATGTGGTGTGTGTATACAGTGTAGGTTGTGTGTGGCTCATACCCGCACTTCTAACATGCTGTGTTTACAGGAATCCAAACCTTCACGGCAGGAGGATTCAGAGGATAAGAAGGATGGGGGAGAGTACATCAGATTGAAAGTGATTGGACAGGTAAAACCTATAGGCCTTGAAGAGGTGTTGGAATCTGAGATCTGTCTATAGATCCAACATTTGCCAACATGTTTTAGCAGATTTGTGTTCATAACGTGGGTGTTCTGTATCTTTCCCCAACATCAGGACAACAGTGAGATTCACTTCAAGGTGAAGATGACCACACATCTGAAGAAGCTAAAGGAATCATACAGTCAGAGACAGGTAGATGCACGGAAGACGCTCTCTGATAATCTTGGGGGGTCAGATGGCTCAACGGTTAAGGCGTTGGCCTCATGATCGGAAGGTTGTGAGATTGAGCCCCCGTTGTGGCTATATGACTTTGTGTCCTTGGGCAAGGCGCTTCACCCTACTTGCCTCAGGGAAAATGTCCCTGCACTTACTGTAGGTCGCTTTGGATAAAACTGTCTGCTAAATGAATAAATGTAAATGTAATCTTATGGAGTATGAGTGTCTTTCTGGAGGTTTCTGATGAGTGTCCTGTTTCTGCTGCGTCTCCAGGGAGTCCACATGAGCACCCTGCGGTTTCTCTTTGAAGGACAGAGGATTTCAGACAACCAAACCCCTAAAGAGGTAAAGTGGCCTTGTGTGCACTGCAGAGAGAAGTCGCTAAATGCTCAAATGATATCGCATGAAACATTTCCTCTGAATTGCTTGCATGTACAAATCATGGCTTATCGGACCAATACTCCAGGCTAACGCTTCATTTATCGTATTGCAAAGTTTGTCATCAAATGAGATACACCATCCAATGAGAATACATTTTAACAACCAGTAGAACACTGGTTCGCTGTTTTTTAAGCTCTGTAAAAAACAATGATGCGTGGAAACGGTCATCAGTAGGCCTTTTGCATTTCAGTAGCTTGTTGTAAACATACCCTCTCATCTCCCAATGTAGCTGGGAATGGAGGATGAAGATGTGATTGAGGTCTACCAGGAACAGACAGGAGGGCACTGGACTGAATGATTCTTCTACCTGCTGCTTTCCACTGAAATTCGTTTATGATGTAATATTTTATATATGTACGATTCCTGGTTTTTTGTTTTGACTGGTGTTCCCTCGAGATCTCAGCGATTAAGATCTGCCAAACAGAAAGGCTGGAGGGGAAGAAGGGAACATCCAGATGTTCCTCTAACGTCTCTCTGGGCTTCCAGTATGCACCGAGCCGTGTTCCTCAAGCCAGATGTCTTTAGTCATGTAGCCTTCTGTGTCTTCCTAGCAGTTCAGCTCCCAGGATGTTCTGCTAAACTGGGTCCTCAATGACTTTACTGGTGTCATCAAGCTCAGGATTTACTTTACAAGATGACAGGCAGTTTGCCCAAGTTTGTTTTCAGTACCTTGTCAATCATGACAGCTGCCCCCCCCCCCCAAAAAAAAAAAAAACAAGTTTTCCCTTTTTCCAAATCATAGTGTCTCCATGGAGTTTGTATCAGTTAGCTCATTTTTGTGTCATGACTGTGGTCTTGACAATAGTCAAACTTGTTGTTGTAATGGATAATTCTACATTGTGTACAATGTTAACACAATTCAGGTTGTTGTATAGCGCTATAATTGTTTCTCATTTATATTTTCCAATGAAAACATGCATAAATGTTATCCCGCTTGTATATTTTGTATACATTTTATTTCTTTTTTTGGTTTGAATAAATATGCCATTTTATAACTTAATTCCAAAAACCCATCATGTTAGCTTACTTATTCAGATATATATCTGCTCCTAGATCATTTTCCACACCAACAGCAGCTCTACACAAGACCAGGTCTTAAAATGTAAAAAAGCAGTTACTTCTAAATTCCTTTTCGTTTTAATCACAGTAATTATAACTGAATGCACAATTCAATTATTAATTTAATTTGAGGTAAGTGTTCAATGTCAGCTAATTATCAATGGCATGTTTCTATTGATTAGAAATACTGAAATCATCCATAGCCCTGCATTGTTCTCAGTATAGTGCGAGTCGCTTATCTGTCTACAGATATGAATGTTCTGAAGGGGTTTTATGATTCCTTAAATCACCATCATAAACACATACAACTTGGTGTGGGATTGAATGACCGCATTTGGTCCTCATAAGAGTCTTAACCCTTCTAGTATGCAAAGAGGACAGAGTCACCCAATCATACTTATCTGTGGAAGTGTGGATTCTTCCAAGTCAAGAAGTGTGAGGAACCAATATAAGTAGGCCACCCAATAGGCCTGTAACTAGTGCATGTTGGGAGTTTCTTGTAGTGGCCTAAAGTCTGTCAAAAGAGCTGTAGTATCTAAAGAAGTAAGTCATGCTAACAATTTTCCAAAATGATTTGCAGGGAAGAAGTAGAGACCAAACATAGCACCAGTTGAGATGGCACCAGTTGTTTTTATTAATCCTTTCACAGGATAGCTAGTATGTTTTACTATGTGTGTACAGGTAACATTTTATCATCGATAAAATACAATAATCTTCACTAGCAATGATATCTAATAAAATAATATTTTATTATTGTAAAGCGCTTTGTGACCACTTCTTGTCTGTGAAAGGCGCTATATAAATAAACTTTACTTACTTATCTAGTCTTGAAAATTTCAAAGTGGCATAAGTGCATGATTTCACATTTAGAGAAGCTGTAACGTAGTTGTAACAGTAGGAAGCCCATAAAAGGCCCTACACCCAACATAGTTTGGATCAAATATACAAACCCCTTCCTCTGCATCTCATGTCATCTTTGGCAGGGTCTCATGTCATCTCATGTCATCTCTTTGGCAAGGTCTGCCTGGGTGGTGGAGGGGTCTGACATGGGGTCTGAGAGGCCCAGGAGCTGCAGGAGGGTGAAGTAGGAGTAGACCCAGGGTCTGGAGATGTCCTGGGTCTGGCCCAGAGCCTCTGCTTCCACCAGGAGACCTCGTCTGAAGCGCAGCTGCTGCTCCAGAGCTGCCTGTTGCCTGCAGGACAGAAGATGGGAGTCAGGTGGCTCAGTCAGTTAAGGTGTCGGGTTAGTAATTGGTTCGAACCCCTTTTGTGTCAACATGATGTTGTTTCCTTGGGCAAGATACTTCACCCTACGTGCATCAGGGGGGAAAGTCCCTGTACTTTCTGTGAGTCGCTCTGGATAAGAGCGTCTGCTAAATGACTGAATATAAGACCGGGAGAGGGGGTGGCTGTATCACATGTGACAACACTATGCATTGCGTTCACAAACAACATCTTAATCCAGCGAATGAACTGTTCTTACTATGGTTGTTTCTTTACGGTACCTTGCCAGGAGCTTGGCTTGAAGTCTAGCCTGTTCTTTCGCCCAGAGGGCAGCTTCATGCTCTCTTTTCCTCCTCTCTTCCTCCACTCTTCTTCTCTCTTCCTCTTCCTCTTTTTGTCGGCGCAGGTACTCAATTCTCTCACCCTCCTCCATCTCCAGCAGCATCTTTCTCTCGTCTTCCCTCCTCCTCTCCTCTTCCAGTCTCTGTCTCTCCATTTCAGCTAATCAGAAAGGTAACTTGTGTCATTAGTGATCTTGCGTATCATGAATTTGGCTCTGAGTTTGTGTGTGTTTCTTCGTGTGTGTGTGCTCCTCACCTGCCCTGCGCTCCTCCTCCTGCTGTCTCATCCTCTGGAGACGCTCCAGTTGCCGCTTTTTCTCCTCCTTTCTCCTCCTGTCCCTCTCAATCTCCTCTTGCTCCCGTTTCATTCGCTCCATCTCCTCCTCTGCACGGCGTTTTCTCTCCTCCTCTTCCTCAAGTCTTTTCAGTCTGAGGGGAAAGATTTGCACACACAGTAGATTGGCACAGGTAGTGGGAGATCTGCTCATCAAGAGACCACACTTTCACACCAGTCCCATGCTTTGAGGATTGAGATCTAGGCGAGTGGAACGCGTCCTTACCTGAGCTCCTCGGCTCTCTGTCTCTTCTCCTCCTCCAGCTCCATCTTCATCCTCTCCTCTCTGTCCTCTCTCTCCTGTTGCCTCCTCCTCTCTTCCTCCCTCTCTCTCCTCTTCCTCTCCACCTCTTGCCTTCGTCGCTCTGCCTTCTCAGCCAACGCTGCCCTCTGCTGTTCCTTGCGGGCAGCGGCGATGTCCTCCTTGGTCGTACTCTAGTTAAAACGCGAAAGAGTTAAACGTTGTTTTTACATCCTTAAGAAACTTATTTTAATATATTAATTGTCAAACATGCAGTAGTTGTTATCACTACACAGTCTTTCATATTTACGGGGCTGTTGCTGGTTTCGGACACCACAGGCTTCAGCGCCAACTGGTCGGTTGCCATGATGGCAGAGCATGACGACAGGTGACCACGGGATGAGGCCTGACCTCCCTGGCCCACGCTGGTCTTGTTTGAGTCTCCCTGATTGGACGGGGAGGTGGAGCCTCCTGAAACGGGGGACAGGGCAGTCTCCTCCTCAGAGTCATCAGGGTTTGTGTGGAGGTCCAGACATGA
Organism: Neosalanx taihuensis; assembly: GCA_030340665.1. NCBI lineage: Eukaryota > Metazoa > Chordata > Actinopteri > Osmeriformes > Salangidae > Neosalanx > Neosalanx taihuensis. The sequence continues at coordinate 16,025,539 of CM059291.1, read as the reverse complement.
GTCCTCCTCCCCCTCCTCCCCCTCTTCTCCCTCCTTCTCCATCTCCTCCCCCTCCTCCGTGTCCTCTTGGTCTTCCTCCATGTGGTCTCTCTCTACTGTGTCAGGGCTCAGCACAGGTGAAGTCTCCTTGAAACTCTCGACCTTCTCTCTCTCTCCAGGATCGACCTCCATGTTTGCCTTTGCTTTTCCTGATCGAGTGAGAACCAGAGAACCCAAGATGAGGATGTGATGCGATGCTTGTTTGTCTTTGCCTGTTTGTTTTCATACAAAGAACACCCACAAATCTGAAACTGAGACTCACCGACGACAAATTCAGCCCGGTGTTTGACCCTCCCTTTCTTCATCGTCTTCCCAGAGGAAGACGTCTTTCCAGCTTCCTCTTTGGTGGAACCCCTCTGGATGGCCTCTGCTTTCTTCCCTTTCCTCTTTTTCTTTTTCTGAATCTGACAGAAGGATTGAACGCAGGTTTTAGTTGGCGTTGACACTGGGAACAAACGACACAGACCCCTATGACCACTATGAGGGGAGGATAGAAATGCTGAGGGGAGTTGAGACGGGGAGCTGAGACAGTGTTGACTACTGAGCGTGTGCTGCTCTGCATTCTCTTACCCCAGTTGGGTCGGTTGTGGTACTCTCTAATGTCTCCAAGTCTTTTTCAGGTTCTTCTCCTAACTTCCTACTTCTCCTGGTTGGACGATCGGTTTCTTCCTCTCTCTGCCCCCCACTTCTCTGATGTGCTCTTTGAGAGCCTATTGATTCCTCCAGGTTCTCAGAGAAGCCTCCACTCCTAGTCAGGGGGGAGAGGCTGTCCCATGAATGGGAAGAAATGCAGGACATTTCCATTTAGTCATTTAGCAGACGCTCTTATCCAGAGCGACTTACAGCAGGTACAGGGACATTCCCCCCCAAGGCAGGGGCAAGTAGGGTGAAGTGCCTTGCCCAAGGACACAACGTCACGTTGACACAGCCGGAGTTTGAACCAGGTACCTTCTGAATACTAGCCCGATTCCCTAACCGCCACATGACTCCACAGGATAGGCTTTGGCGGAGGTGGGGTGGGTTGGCAGTGATGGGAAACAGAAACAAAGACTCGGAGCAACAGAATGAGGGTGTCAACGTCTGTGTTCATGTGACTCTGAAACGTGAGCCGCAGTCGGAGCAGATCGTAAGCTGACACTGAGCAAGGAAGGCATTCCAAGCTTAATCCGACAGGATATTAATGAAGACTGAACCCACATGAGCTGACTCCGCCACCTCTGACCCCTGACCTGCACCACATACACCACCCTGCAGCACAGATAGAAGATAGTATCAAATGATCGATGTGTCTCCACGCACGGTAAACTGGAGGTAAACTCACCCACAAGGTGTAAAGGGCCCTTCAGAGTTCCTGAGATTCCTCTTCCCTGACCAGGTTCCCTGTGAGAGCCTTTCAGTGGGGTCGGGGTTAAAGTTGGGATGTTCAGATGCTGGATGACCTGAACTGGAAGTCTCCTGTCCTGCCTGTGGGGATGATGGATGGCTTTGAGGAGCTGGCTGTCGATGACCCCGGTTTGTCTTCACCTGCTCTGTGTCCTTCCATCTCTTCTTCACTGGCTCCTTCTTCATGTTCTTCCTGACATCCTTTCCTGCGTCCTCCCTGGCCTCCATCTTGGTCGTCTCCTTGTTATGTGTGACATTGGCAGAAGCTGCCGAGATGTTCCTCTCAGCTTTGTGAGAGGTCGCTGGGATGTCAGAGTACTGAGTAAAAGGACACACACACATTAATACGTACATGTTTTTACATTCTCATCCTCTGTAGACCTCTGAAGCCAGAGCATGTTTTTTCTCCATCAGGTCCTCTGGTTTCTGTCCTGAAATGTAACTCACATGTGGACCAGTTGCCTGTCCAGTCCTGGCTCTGTCAGAGGGAGACCTGTGTCCAGGTGGTTGTCTCTCTCCTCTCTGCTCCACGTCTCCCAGGATCCCCTGGACTCCAGTCCTTGGCTGCCTCCAGCAGAACATTGCAAAGCACAGAGAGAACAATGTAAACGGATTACATTGATAAGGCACTTCCTTTACTGGGTGTACGTGCACACACCCAAAGGAAGTTGTGTTTGCATGCATGAGTAAAAGACCAAGAGGGCCTTAGCTTAATCTAACTGGGCCTCTATGTAACCTTATGGCCCACTTCCATCCTTATAGCCAAAGGTAACCAATACAATGCAAGGGATTACTTACTAGGGAGTACCATTCATCCCTTTTATAAACAGAGGATCATGTAACATTTTCTTTACCCAAATGGTAATCTAACTTAGCCAGGTACGTGGTGCCCCTACCGCTGGAATACGATGACTTGTATCTTTGTTTGGTAAGATATCTTCTGGGTTCCTTTTCATCCCCTCACCTGAAACAGATATGAAACAGAATAACAAGCTAAGAATATAAGGTGACAGGATGTTCGTGAGTTCAGAGAGGCATTAATGAACTTCTGAAACATTTCCTCTCTACTGATTCTCAGCAGGTATCAGTAAACATCTACATTCCCCGGCACAGCCCCGCTGTCTCTGTGTACACAGCCACAGGGTCAACACGCGCGCACACACACACACACACACACACACACACACACACACACACACACACACTGGCTTAAACCCTTCTTTAGCCCTGGAACGCGACTGGAGATGGAATTTTCAGGAGGACATTCCACGCCACGCTGCCTTGCTGACCTGACATCTCCTTGACCCCTGCTGACCCCTGACCTGGGAGGATCATTAACAGACTGGAAAGACAACCACTAACACTAGCACAACAAACCCCAGTCTGAGAAAGATGGACAACTAGCCATGATATGAGGTTCCCAACTTGTATGTGAAACAGGCCCTGTCCCCCCCCCCCAAAAAAAAACTGCCTTTAGCTCCTTCCGCTGCTGCCTCTGGGTACCTCAAGGAGACAAGATGGAGCTTGTCTATAATGCTTATCTGTATACCTTTTCATATTTTTCAAGCGTGCTGGCCTTAGGGTCTGTGAATTGTTTATGGAGTTTCGCTTGGTGGCTTACTGTCTTGTTTGAACAACATTTAGACAAGAGGAGGCAAGCTCATCTTTGTCCCCTCAGGAAACAGCAGCTTTGGTGCTGAGAGGTTCCCACCAATGAGACCAAGCGCTTGTAAGACGATCTGGAGGGGTTCTACAGGAAGTGAGCAGTATCGCACACGGATGAAGGCCTGTAGGCCGTTTGTACCAAACAATATACCTGTTGACACGTACACTCTCTCTTTATGTTGCTCTCTCTTTTAAAATATCTTGTCTTCCATGGTTAGAAAATGCATAAGTTTACTAGAGAGAGACTAGAAGTACTGTAGGCTGACTGCTGTAGTACAGCCTTTTCACCTGCGAGGGGCAACGTGGGTGCATTTTTAAGTTCCCAAACTGGAGCCACTCGGTAAACAGCAATGGACTTTAAAGGAATACAGCGTTCATATGTTGATCGCTGTCGGCTCCTAAGTTAACCTGACAAAGAGAAACATTCATGTAAGTTGTATTCGCTCAAGGTCCCATCCCAGCTCATGTTTTTACTTTGTCAAACAGACAATACGCATGAAACTCAAGACTTTCTGAAAAGCATCAGCAGTGTTCAACGCTAGTGAATGAATGGGATGGATGACTGAAATTGACACTTGGTTGATGTATTGAAAAGCTAAAAAACACACAAGCAAATACACATATCCAGGCACTTGCACACACACACACACACACACACACACACACACACACACACACACACACACACACACACACACACACACACACACACACACATACTCATACACACAAAGAGAAAAAGAAAGAGAGTCTATAGGGGACATGGGATGTTGTATCCCCCATGTATCCTGGCAGAGACAGACAGTTTATTTTTTGGTGTGTCTGTCTGTCCTAATGGGTTCCAGGGCCTCTTTGAAGTAAGGGGGAAGAGGAAGGGTGTGTAGAAGACAGAGGGAGTGAGGGAGGGAGGGAAGGAGGGAGGGAGGGAGAGACCCCTCTCCTGTCTTCCAGGCTCTGGTTACGCACCAACGACCCTGGCCTCGGGAGAGTTGCGCTAAACTTTGTTCCACATTCTTGGGGAAATGTGTTTCACTGTGAAACCCCTGCACAGGATCCAGGCCTCCCCCCCGACTCACCCCTCCCTCCCTAGCTCACCCCTACAGCCCTTCCTCCCAAACCCCTGTACCTCACCTTCCCTCTCTTACCCCTGCCCTCTCATTAAACCCCACGCTACCTCACTCCTCTCTCGCCAGCTCCCACTAACTTGACTCCTTTCTTTTTTCTTTCTTTCTTTCTTCCCTCCCTTCCCCCTCCACCACACCAGCCCGTCCTCCCATCCCTCCTCTCTTCCGCCAACACCGCCCCCCTCCCCCTCTTCCCCAGCTCATTGCCCTTCCTCCTCAGTTTGTCAGTTTCTCTGATCCTGCAGATGCCCCCCTCCCCCCCCACCCCCCTTAGAACACTGGTAATTACTCATTCTCTATGACACAAATCCCACGTAATGGCTACAAGAATGTGCCTCTCACCATTTTCTTAAACCTCAACGCCCCCCCACCACCCCCCTGTGGAACCCGGTGCCACAGATCCAGGTCAGAGGGGAGGGTTGTATGTAGGACAACAAAAAGGTGCTGAGTTCAGACCCCACCATTATGTATGGACCCATTTAACTTTTAATGAATACTTATTTATTTTAAACAGTGGCCAAACCCTTCTCATAAATTTTCCCTCTGGCTTCGTTCCACTTGAGAAAGGGGACAGCATTCATCTGGTTGTCCATGTTCTCCTCAGAAGAGCAGAAACCACATGAACAATAAAGTGAGACATAGGAGGGACAGCATGTAACCTCTCTCTCTCTCTCTCTCTCTCTCTCTCTCGCTCTCTCTCTTTCTCCTGCTCGCTCGCTCTTTCTGGACGTAGACCAGACTCCCGGTCTTGCAAAGACTGCATGCATTCTTTCTTGTAGGTTCTATCTAACTCCAAGTGGGTTCATATTTCTCCCTGTGGTGCTACACACGGTTTGAGTTCCCCTCATGGTAAACAAGCCTGCTATGATGGATGAGGGAGATTTGAGGCCGGGCAGACCTACTTTGTCTGGATTTATCCACGGGAGAGAACATGGACCTTAATGTAACCAACCTCTGGAGTTGTACTGTGTATTAATCTCTTGTCTGGATGCAGGCCAAGTACTTCTAAAGGCTGCTGGTTGCTGGGCTTCAGTGATTAGAGACAGCTACGCATATTATGGGCTGCTTGTTCTGGTTATACATCTCAATGTTGAGCTGAGGAGATCCTCTGATCTTGGATATCATCGTCGCCTGGGACATTCAGGATCGACCAACACGTCATAGAACACAGCATCACAGGAGTTGCAAGGTTACACTTTCATAGCGAAACGATTGTATAGAAGGCGCACAACATTATGATGTCGCACTAATGACAACATTAACACACCTCCGTGTGTCTCCTTGTTTTTCCTCTCCGCCCTGTGCAGGAGCCTTCACAGTCTGTCAGTTAACTCGTACCATCTGAATGTGGCCTATAAAAAGGGCCAGCTCCGCCACCTTGGTGCTGCTATTTTAGGTGACAAAGTTGTTAGCAGGTTGTCAGTGCCAGGGTAGGACAGACATCCATAAAGTTGGCTGTTACAGGCAGGAGAGCGGGGGGGATGGGGGCCCCAAAGAGGGGTAGTGAGAGGGGACAGTCAACCGCCTAACTGTGGATAAGTGAGTTCTCTATGAAGGTTCTTGTTATTTGGTGGACGTGAATCTGCTTTAACAAGTGGGGTCATGTGGTTCAGTGGGATAGGGCGTTGGGCTAGTGATCAGAAGGTCTCCGGTTTGAATCCTGGCTGTGGCAACATGACCTTGTGTCCCTGGGCCACCATACTTGCCTCAGGGGGAATGTCCCTGTAATTGCTGTAAAGTCGCTTTGAATAAGAGCGTCTGCTATATGACTAAATGTAAACAAGTCCACCACTGTATGTGTGAGTTATGTCTGAATGCAGGAAGAAGGCACTGTCAGTTGATCAAGATCATGGGATGTGACTAAGTGAGGAAAGTGTCTTTATCGAAAGTGAATTCAATCAAATGAATCCCTGCACATAGCAGAAGGCTCTGGAGAACTGTTGAGCTGAGGCCAGGTCTTTGTTCTGGATTCCAGGCTGATAAAAATCCTCCCCTCACAAAAATCTTTATTTAGAAAGTGTCTGTTTCTGAAGGGGGGCCTAGGTTCGGGGGGAAAGGGGGATGGGTGGATGTGGTGGGGCTAAAGGTGGGGGTTGGAAAGTTAGCTGGTAGTGAGGTTGGGAGTGGGGCGCGGGGGGGGAGGGGGGAGTTTCTGAATGGTGACAAGGTAACAGAAACAGCTGGGGGGGGGGAATAATGTATGGCAAGGGCATGAAGAGAGAGACAGAAAAAGAGAGAGAAAGAGAGAGAGCGGGGGGGTGGGGAGAGGAGGTTGATAGAAAGAAATAAAGAGAAATGGAGGCTGAGAAAACACAACGCCTTGTCAGTCAAAGCCTCCAGGGCGGGGATAAGAACCTGGCCTGCAGGGATCACGTTTCCCTGCAAGGCATTGTGGGATACCTTACAACGTCAAAACACAACCAGATGTGAGAAAGCCAGAGGTGCGGGGGAGGGGAGCAGGCAGGACTGTCGATTAGATATGCTGGTGGAACTGAGAGGAATAAGAGGACGTGTGTGTCTGTACGTGGTAGAGTAGGATACACACCAGTGTTATGAAGCCAAACCACACCCAGGCACATATTCTAGTCAATCTTTAAAGGTTAAAGTTGCTCTTAAAAAAATAAAAAATATATATATATAAAGATTCACCTCAGTCAGTTCTCCTACACAGAAATTCGATTCTGGAAAAAAGGCTTCATTGTTATTTCGACCCATCCTTTCTCTTATTTTGAACAAAAACAGATGATCTTGTGATTGCGTATTGGCATGGAACAACTTGCCTACACGCAGGAACAATTACAGTACATTGTGTTCTAATGATCAGGTGATTATGCTAACCTTCCTCCCTGGCTTGTGTCAGTGGTCTCACTACACTGCCCAACTTGTATCTGTGGTCTGACTGGAGTCTCTGCGGTCTGATATTACCTGCCGGGTCTGTGGTCTCGCCCCCCTGTCTGTCGGTGTCAGTCGCTTCAGGCTGCAGTAAGATGATCCATGGTAGCTCCTCCCCCTCAGAGGTCAGCACACGCAGGCCTGTAGACACACACAGCTCAGATACTGACACCTCAACGGTCACTTAGTGCTGCAGACGACAGGCAAGAGATACGATCCGTCATCATACCGTTCTCTTGTGAGACATCATCAAAGTGAGACGGTCCCCCGGTTGCCGCTTTGGGGTCCCACAGGGACAGCTGAATGATCTCCCCATCTGGACCCATGATCAGGGTACCCCACGATTGGTCTTTCTGCCCCTCTGAGAACCCACAACACAACATTGATTCCTAAGTCATGCACTTCAAATACACCCGAGCAGACTCTGAGGTAAGGGCGGTTGTAGCTGATGTAGCTCACCTCTGAGTTCAAAAGGCAACATGCCGCGGACCACAGTCCTGGGGTCCTCCCAGGTCTCATCCTGGGGGTCGGGCCTGTACTGGGACAGGAAATACTGTCTGGCTGGGCCCTGCCTCCGGGCCAGAGGGGGCAGTACTCCCAGAGGAGGGGGGCACTCTGGGTGAGGAACAGGAATGGCGAGGGCAAATGATGTAAAGCATTGGAAACATCTGTATTGTCTTTGTGTGACACTAAAAGTGGTGTTGTGTTGATTCTGATATCTACCTTCCTCCGGTTCCAGCAGGACACCAGCCTGCTGACGCACTCTCTGAGGGAACGCATGTTTCCCCCCTCCTCCTACATCTTCTTTCTCTCTTTCTTGTCTTTTGTGTTTCTCTCTTTCTCCAGCATGCTTCTCCCCATCTCCTCCCCTTCTTTCTACTCCTCTACTTCCAGCAGCAGGTGTTAAGAGGGGCAGCAGCAGTATCTTCTGGTGTTCTGTCCTCTCCTGGGCTGGACCCACTGCCCCCCCTGGCCTCACACATCCCTCCTGGATGGTGGGCAGATGATGGCCTGGGTTTCTTGGCTCCAGCGCATTGCATTCATGCGTCATTCCCTGCTAACGCACAAATGTAGAAAATCAAGGCTTCCTTCTTTCATGCAACAGCAAAAAAAACAACAACAAAAAACACGTACAACTTGTAATCGTAGAAAGTCGTTTCAGTATATTGAGTTTGGTTACTTTAATGGAATGGAATGCTTACCGGGGCCTCCCTGCCCTGGCAGACCAGAGGAGCCAGGGAGACGGGAGGAAGACAGCACTGAGGGGCCTCAGAGGGTGGAGGGTGCATGAGGCTGGGGTCAGACGAAGGAGCCTCTCTCTGAACACAGCGGTCAAGTCCAGCCAGACGGACTGAAGTCACAGACACAGCAACGACTCGAGTTCGTACAGAATAACATAGACACACATGGTGAAACATTAGTAAAGTACTCGGCTGAATGCTCTTGTAGCTCTTCCCTTGGCACTTATTGATCCTCACGATCAATGTATGTTTCATAATCTATGAGCCCACTATGCTTGGGGTCTATCACGTTGCTATGCTGAGTGACCGATGCTCTTTTGTAAAGCTCTCCCTTGTAAGTCGATTTGGATAAAAGCGTCTGCTAAATGAATACATTTAAAAACACATTCGACAGGCCATTTCTGGGAAGGTCATTAGGGAAATGACAACTGAGCCTACCGATTTGCCTGTGTCGCACTCCAACAAGATGGCCGCCGTAAAAGTTGATGAGGGATGGGCAACTGGAGGCCCAAGAGGTGTCCACAGACGCCATGTTGAGAGGATAGCACCTCTCGTCAGCCGTCTCAGCGACTCCCACACCCACGGGGTGCTTTGTGGTTCTGTTCAGAGAGGCCTTAAACATGGAGAACAATCATATCAGAACAATGAAGGTTACATGGAGGGTTATTGGTTTTAACAAGCAGGCTGTGATTAACTATATCACATCACAATGTTCCTTTTTTGCCTGATGGAGACTTAGACCTGTTATCAGGAAATTGCTTGTTATCCTTGTTTTAGGAATGCTGACTTTCCTGCTGGATGTTTGTATGGTCAGATATTACATTACATAACATTATATAACATACGGTAAACACATTCTAAGGCTTTTATTGTGATTTCATTAACAGACCCTTTCTGCTGATAACAGTACAACCGTTTCCATTCAGTCTAGATGTGGTTTCTGAGGTTGGTTTCAGATGGAGGAACACAGATATATCTCACCCTGTTGGGTGACGTGCCAGGGGGCCTTCCTCCACTGTCGACCTGCCAAGGAGGCTCTGTCTCTGGCATGGGACTCCTGTGAGCCCTGGGCGTGAAGACCATCACCTCAAATCTCCTCAAGTCCTCGGCCTCCTTCTCCTTCCAACCTGGGGCAAATACAGACTTTCAGTAGATGCTCTCTGGATAAACTGTCAGAGAAGAATGGACACATTTTCAACCATAGTATTTGCTCTGTTTCAGTGAGCAAATGCATCAACTTCCATTGTATTTGAGTCGTAAATAGGTATTTTGCAAGCAAAGTTTTAGCTAACCACACTTGGTGAAGACAACGATGCTAAAAAGGCATTAAATGGTCTAATACAATTACTGGACACATAGTACAACATACAAATGTAATTGTGGGCTTTTTGAAAAATGGGCTCTGAAATGGTGACGTACAAAGAGCTTGCTACAGTCTGCAATTGGTTGATTGATTGGTTGATTGATTGGTTCCATTAGCAAAAATTGTTCACCCATTAGTAGGTTTACCTGCTTCTGTCATGCATTCTTCACCATCTTCCATGACATGGCAGGTCACCTTTATGCTTTTAAGTGATGACAAGGATCGTGTTCTGTTTGGTTCCATCCCTTCGGTTCTAGATGAGAAGAACCTCTTTGACGGCAGAGGATCCAGACCTGTAGGTGGTTTGTGGTACCTTGGAGAAGAGGGGGGAGCTGGGCCTGGTTCCTTGGCAGGCTGTGAGGCTGTGGGCCTGGGCTGCCTATTTGCTCTCAAGGGGGCCAGAGACACCTTGCTGGAGGGTGGAAGTGGGTCAAGAACTGTTGGCAGGGGAAGTGAAGGCAGGCTGGTGGCTGTGGCAGTACCTCCTCGGAGCTGGGGCAGAAAGAAGAAAAGGAGAATTGAGAAAGAGGGATGGAGCGAGAGAGAAATATACAGAGATTTGCACTAAAAGACAGAGAGGGTTGCTTTAACGATAGCTGTTTCCTCAAAACTCTTCACTTTTTTTTCTGTAAGCGCAGGTGAAACAGTCTCAGTATGTGTTCTTCCTCCCCGGAGGTATGAAAAGCAGAAATTCAGCGTCTACAATGTTGACGTTGCCTCCGGTAAAATACTTCTTGTATTATCACATCCACATGATGTTGTCAACCCTTTACAAAAGAAAAAAATGATACCAAACCATTTATTTTACCATGAATAGTCCCTCGTAGTTCTAAATTGATGTTTTTATTATTGTTTATTGAGTTTGTTTACACTTAACATCCTCCACTGACAGATACTGTACTGAATTCCCTGCCAATGCACAACCGTGTCTGATTGTCCCAGATTTACTCTGATAGCTGTTGTTGAGATGATGACGATGGCTGGAAGTTACACAAAGAAGTATTGACTTTGCTGCCATCTTACTAGGAACGAACCGAAGTTCATATGAAGTCAACTGTATCTTCAAAGTCATCTTTATTTACAGTAACTTGTCTTGCACATCACAACGGCTCCATTGATGCATTGCATGTTAACATTGACTGTCCCAATCACAATATTCCTTTCAGACTAATAAAGTTTGATCTAGTTCCCTGTCCCTTCCAATGTTGTTGACATTCCAGAACTTCAGAAACGTGACTTCAGGAACATTCTAGACACTGATATTGCCTGGTTAGCTTCTGGGATCATAGACCAGAAACATAAACATACACACGTTGACACAGACACTCTACAGCCGTCATCCTTTAATCAACGGGTTATACTCTGGAACTCTCTAGATCAGTGGTTTTCAATTCTGAGGGCCCGCTGGCCGGATCATTTCATTTGTTTCCCTTTTCCAAATGAATTCAACTGAATGGTCTTCATCAGGCTTCTGTAGGGCTTGATAACGATCCATTCATTTGAATCAGGTGTGTCGGAACAGGGGAACATATAGAACATGAGGGTAGTGAGCCCGGAGGACCAGGGTTTGAAGACCACAGCTAAAGATGACTGCAGTTTCACATAAACACACGGTAAGAACAAACGTTCTGTCTCCAAAAGTAATTGTACAATCAGTCTCCAATTCCCCCTTCTGCACGCTGTAATTTCACCGCGTACGTGCAAAATCAGCTGAAAGAGGAAAAACAGAGAGGGAGGGAGGGAAAGGAGAAAGACTCCAGACTCCAGTTTAAAGTGCACAGGCTGAGGGGCTGGTGCACATTCAGAGATAGTCAGACGAGGCAGAAATTGGCTGGATTATGGAGCGTTCACTAATAAAGCCCTGGGGACATCTTTATTAAGATTTGCAGCTCGCTCTCAAAGCAGGTCAAGCTACGCTTTACACATAAATTGGCAGCTCGATTGACTGGGAATGCAGGGAAATTGGAGACACCTTGAGAGAGTGTTGTGTGTGCGCGTGTGTGTGTGAGAGAGAGAGAGAGAGAGAGAGAGAGAGAGAGAGAGAGAGAGAGAGAGAGAGAGAGAGAGAGAGAGGGGGCAGAGACTGCAGCCTTATCTATCCAGGCCAGGTGCTGTGAGAGATCTGTGTCTGAGGTCTGCCGAAGGGGGGATTATCTTGGGAGACATGAAGGAGGAATAATGTTCCTCACTTCCTCACGCGCTCCATCCCTCCATCCATCTCCCTTGGTTCAGGATGTCAACTTTGGGGTCAGAACGGCAAAAGTACTGGAAAGAACTGAGACTAGAACGCTATGTTTGTGTGTGTGTGTGTGTGTGTGTGTGTGTGTGTGTGTGTGTGTATGTGTGTGTGTGTGTGTGTGTGTGTGTGTGTGTGCGTGGTTAAGAGACAGAAAATTAGAGTGGAGGCAAGGATCGGGATAGAGACGTCATTTTGACTTTACGCATAATAACTTGTTTCCTACCCGCGTTTTCCCGTAAGCCAATATGGCCCCAGTTAAGTCCCGTAGAGTGTGCAGGTGAAGATCCATTTCTTGTCTGGACTGTTGGGAAACCTGCCTCTTTCTGCTGACCTCTGGCAGGCCTGTTGTCATGGAAGCCAGGTCCTCAGAGTACAGGAAGAGAGGTCCTCTCCTGGTGCTGTAGGTCTTTGGAGGCACTGGTTCCGCCCCCCCCAGAAAGCGCCCGCTATTGGACAACCGAAGCAGAGGCTGATGGGATTTCCACATGTAGTAGTCCTAGATTGAAATAAATGGTTAGGATCAACAAAATTACAGTAGGTCCCTGAAGACCTGAGGAAAAGTTTAAAAGCACATTTTCATTTTTTTTTTCTTTCACCTCAGGTTCAAAGCAGACTTCCAGACGGCCATCTTGGCTGTCTTGGTGTGAGCGAACCACTAGACCACAGCCTCGACTAAGAAGAGACAAGGTGAGGCCTCTCATAGCACCAGTCCCCTCAGATACTCAGTCAGAAACCCCACCAGAACTCTTTGAATGGGTTCTACACTTTTTTTCACTCGTTTTTGATCGTCCCCCCTTTCTCAGTCCTCAGCCCAGGTATGAGGTAGAAGCTGCCTTTTTAATTGGTGCCAGCCAATTAAAAATGTTCTCAGCCTGTTACAAGACAGAAAAAAGGGTTCCTTCTCAAGCTTTAACCGTATACAGTACAATGCCATAGTTAAAATCCCAATGTAAAATCAGCATCAGTCTGACAATAAAATGTACCTCTTAAAAGGAGTCCTGACAACGACTTCAAGCGTGTTTCCTACCCGAGTTGTGCTGCACTGTATTGCAACTGACCGATGCTGTGATGACTATGGAAAAGCTTGTCTAAAGCAATGGCCACCCAGGTTCCAGGAGAGACTCACAGTGCTGGACCGCTAATGTTTGCCGTGTTGCTGTTGCTAGGATTTGATGAGGAACTCTGTACAGCTTAAGGCCTGACTGACTTTGTTTCTGTTGCCGTGGTAGCGACTCACCCCCACCACCGCTGTGCCGTACCCCCCCCCCCCCCCTTCTGTTTGCGCTTCAGATACAGTCACCTCTCCTCATCCCAGAACACTCAAACTTGACAGGCTTCCAGGATAAGGTTTCAATGCTGGCCTGAGTCTAGCATGGTGGTTCTGTCATTGTTCTTTTGGGTAGACTGGCTGGCACACCCTTTAATTGAAGGCTGATTATTGTTGATTAAAGGTTGGATGTAATGTTTCATGAGCAGCCTCACTCTCTTCATCTTGAAATACATTAGGCTCTCAGGTATAATTTAAAATGTAATGTGATTTGAAAATTACAGTAGAAGGACATGAAGGGTTACAAGGTTTAACCCACTTTCGTATAGACAGTAGACAGACTATTGTATAATATTCAGTTTTCGCAACATTACAAAAGGGGTTGTAGGATTCAATACACTGCATGTTCTAGCTTAGGTTAAATTAATTGTGTTACTAACTTATTGTTAATAACAATTGGGCTTCTGCTAATGCTTTACTATGAAGTTCTACCATGAGTTTAGCTATAAAAGAAAGAATGCAGTAAGTGGTCATGTGGATCAGGTATTCTGAAACTGTGACAGAAGGTATATGAAGTTACAGGGGGTGGGGGTATGTAGGGTATGTGGTGGTTTGTATGGATGGAATGGCCAGGGAAATACTGTTCTATTTCTATACTGCCTCCCCCTGTAATGGAATGTGTGACTAGCAATTTCATGCGGGTGTGAGGAAGGGTCTGTTGAACTAAGCAAATGAGTTACCAAGCAACTGAGGGAGAGCCAATGCATTTAAAATAAATACTAAGCCTCACTATACACTTACACAGTATTCACTGTAGTCATGTTACATATGCAATATAAACATAATTCAGAAAATACATTCTCGACACGAACACTGCATCGATTGTTCTATGAACTATTAAGTTTCTTTCATCCTAACTGTGTGTTTTTTTTCGGGTTTGCATGGGAGTCAGGTGGCTGAGCGGTTAGGGACTTTGGCTAGTAATCAGAAGGGAACCTGGTTCAAACACTGGCTGTGCTAATATGGCGTTGTGTCGTTGCAGCCTTGGGCAAAGCTATTGAATTGCCTCAGGGGGGAATGTCCCTGTACTTGTTGTAAGTCACTCTGGATAACAGTGTCTGCTGAATGACTGAATGGAAATGGAAATGCATGACGACTGATCCACCGGTTAAACTGTATTGCCACAGTGCCCCATAGGTGTCACCATAGTCCTAGACATTATGAAGCTTAGCAGTATAAACCACCAAACTCTCACACACACACTAATCACAAGAGAAGGGATTAAAAATCTAATCACTTTATTCAGTGAAACTGTACAGATACAAACGGTCTCTTATTGCATTTAAAAATGGAGTAAAAAAAGCAAGATTATCTTCATAAATACATATATTCTTTAAGGAAAAGGTGAGTATTTACAAAGTTTGTCCTGTACTGCCGCTTATAGTAGCTTGCATAATTTCACAGCTACACACATGCATATCCCAATACCAATACATTGAAAACATATGTCCATGTTGACTTTTGAGTGACACAAATATGCATGATTGTCACTGGCTGGCTGTGTGTCAAACAAATTACCACACAGAATAAAAGGGACAATCAATCTGTAAGGCCAATGTTAAGTCTTTTTTTATATATAGAAAATATCAGCCTGAAATTGTGAGCCTTGATAACGAGGCTCTTTACATGTAGGCCTAGGTGTTGTAAATCATGTGGTTACATTGAAGCAGCAGTAGGCTACTACTTTTCAATCAGTTGACCAACATACGCACAAACAAAAAATAAAATGGGTCAAATCAATGTAATTTTGAATTTCACAGACCATTTTGTCAAACGGCACTATATACGTGTCCATGTTTTAGCTTTTCACATCTGCATTAAAGGAGTCCTGATGTCTCTGGGCCTGTAGGTTAGGTCTGAGACAGATCTCTGATAGTTGGCTTTTCAAAGTCCATTCAGAGGCCACATAAACTAACTACATCCACAAGGATCATTCTTTGTTTTCAAAAGTGTCAGGATGCATATCCTGACTTTACACACCTAATGACATCATCATTTGGGATCAATGATCTACTTCATACTGTAGTTTCCCCTTGGTTGCTGTTGCTGAGTCTTTTGTAAAACCTTCGCCAGGACTGCAGCGTTTTGCCCGACCATATCCAGAACCCAGAGGTGATGCCGACGATCATCGTCATCAGATACTTGATCATGAAGACGGTGAAGTCCGGTGTCATGGGGGCGAAGTTGTTGGGGGGGCACGGCACGGCGAAACGCTTGCACGTCTGCATGTGCCAGGTCTTCTCCCACTGTCCTCGGAATGCTTGTTCGTAGAAGTAGCAGGCGATCACGATGGTGGCTGGGACCGTGTAGAGGACGCTGAACACTCCGATACGAACCATCAACTTCTCCAGCTTCTCCGTCTTGGTGCCGTCGTGTTTCATGATGGTTCTGATCCGGAACAGGGACACGAAGCCGGCCAGGAGGAAGGAAGTCCCGATGAACAGGTAGACAAACAGCGGCGCCAGGACGAATCCACGCAGGGAATCAACATTGTAGATGCCCACGTAGCAAACGCCCGTGAGCAAGTCTCCGTCCACCTGTCCCATGGCCAGGATGGTGATGGTCTTCACGGCTGGGACAGCCCAGGCAGCCAGGTGGAAATACTGAGAGTTGGCCTCAATGGCCTCGTGGCCCCACTTCATCCCTGCTGAGAGGAACCAGGTTAGGGACAGAATTACCCACCAGATGGAGCTGGCCATGCCAAAGAAGTAGAGGATCATGAAAAGGATGGTGCAGCCCTCTTTCTTGGTGCCCTGTGCCACTGTTTTATATCCGTCCTCTTTGAACTTATCAATGCACACAATTTTGTCCTCCAGAAAGAACCCGGCCGCATACGCAACGGCCACCATGAAGTAACAGCCGGAGAGAAAGATAATGGGTCTCTCTGGGTACCGAAAACGCCGCATGTCCACCAAATATGTGAGCACGGTGAACAGGGTGCTCACACAACACAGGATCGACCAGATTCCAACCCACAGACGACCGAACTTTACCTCCTCTTCGCGGAAATACATCAATCCGTTGGGCTTAGTGGGTTCGCACGGCGCGCCGCAGTCTTTCACTCCCATGAAGTTGTAGTTGAGATAAGTGGGCACCTCCAGCTGAAGAGGGCAGGAGAACTGCTGCGGACTGGCCGGACGACCCATGTTAGGCGGCAGGGTCATGAGGTCAGGAACGTGAGGTGTCGGGTAGGAAGTGGGGCTGCCAGTGTCCGAGGTGTTCTGACCGACGCATATCTCCCCAGCTCCGTGCACTGGGAAGTTTTCGCAGCGGAGTCTCTCCGGCCACTGGAAGCCGAATTTGTTCATGAGCGCCTCGCAGCCCTGCCTGGCCCGCTCACACAGCGAGCGGCACGGGGGGATGGCTTGCTCGAGCACGGTGCAGACCGGTGCGTACATGGAACAGAGGAAGAACTTGAGATCCATAGAACACTGCACCTTCACTAACGGGTAGAACTGGTGGACCTCCAGCCCGGCGTCTTCTTGGTTCGTGTGGCCCAGAAGGTTCGGCATGATGGTCTGATTGTAGGCGATGTCTGTGCAGAGGGGGATTGAGATGGGCTGACAGAAGCCGTGTTCGGGAATCGAGATCCCCTTCTCTCCGTGATACTGTCCGGAACACAAGGGCTTGAAAAGTGCACTCACCATCATCAGCGCAAAAACAGCTTTAAATCCCCGGGCCGATTTCTTGGACTCCGCCATAGTTGCAAGGGTAAAACTACTTTGAAGGTAGTTTGGTATTTTTTTCTTTGTTAAGACCGATGTTTAAAAAAAGAAACAGCAACAAAAATTATTTTCTTACTCGGATTAACGATATACTTTTTGCCTCTTTTTAGACCCTTAATAGTTCACGCTAGTCCGCAAAACCGTGCGCGTGGTCGCGGCACTCGCATGACTCCTCCAGTGTCTCGTGGCTCTTTGCAGATCTCTTCTGCACAAATCAGCTCGAGAAAGATCTCTCGTTGCTTCTCCTTCTCGGAATCAGTGGACAGCAGAAACTTCTGTTTTTATCCTCAAAAGTCCTCGCCAGGAGTCTTGAGCGTGTGACCGTGTCTTTAGGCACGAGCCCTATCATTAAAAATCGGTACAAATTTCCATTCGTTTTGACCTACGATAGTTCTGCTCGCGACTTGTTTGTCTGCAGCTGGTTGGATACTGAAAAGTTGGAGCTCCAGAGGCGCATGCAGAGCACACAATGATGTGACGTCGGTTTCTAGATGCCCCCTCATTCACAAGCTGTAAAATGGAAGGGCGGGGCACCTGGAAACCATGTTCTCTGAACCAATGGCACAGTTCGTTTTCCAAGGAGCCTCCACCCTGATTGGATTGGGAAAAGCACATAGATATCATATCGCTCTCTCTCTCTCTCTCTCTCTCTCTCTCTCTCTCTCTCTCTCTCTCTCTCTCTCTCTCTCTCTCTCTCTCTCTCTCTCTCTCTCTCTCTCTCTCTATGTCTCTCTCTTCTTTTCAAATAGCTTTAGTTAGTCCATTAGTATTATTGTTGGTTTGTAATCATGAAGATGTGGGTCACAAAACCAATAAGACTGCTTGAATCAAATGGGGGGTGACCTTCACACAAATGTGACTCCTAAGCCAAGAACAATGTGCAGTTGTTCCATGCAGGTCTCTACAAACAGAGGCCATCTTGGACCCATTATTCACCCTTATCTTGGCCAGAGGTATTCGTCATTAAAAGCTGATGGGTCACTTGCGTGATGAAACTGCTATTTGTTCACACCATGCCCAAACCTGCTCCCAGGACCAATGAAAACACCACAGTATTGAATTCCTCCTTCTTCTGAATAGAATTGGGATTTGGCAGTTATTTTTTGTCCTGAATTGGGCTGACATGTGATTGTCTTGCTAAAACAAATGTCAACACACTCACGTTAGTAGTCTTGATTTACTGGTCTGTAGAGCTGTGTTTCGGGGCCATGTGTTTGTTGGTATCTGTTAAGACATGCCTACTGGCAAGATCTCACTGTATTAAATTGCAGGAAACACACAAAAAAAACTGTGGCTCGTCGAAACGGTAAAAAGCATGTTTACGCTTCACGGAGTCTTCCCTTTTTTTGCTACGGAAACCTCCCTATTAGATAGATTACATAGATAGATAGATTCCACTTCACCAGAACTCAAAGCGAAATTCCGCGGAATGTTCTGCGATGTACCGCCTGGCATTCTCATCTACCCCCCCACCCCTCACCCCTCCCCTTCTTCCCCTCTCGCTCCTTTCTTCTCTCCCCCTTGTGTCTCCAAACCCCCTTTCACTTTGCTTGGTCAATACAGAACCCTCCCCAGGTGAACGCAGCCTGCCCCTAGGATCCGATCCTTTCAGATGACGCAGGTCTAATGCTGTGTGAGAGTTGAGGCGTTAAGGTGGACTGTGCTGCTGAATGCTAAAGCAGGGAAGTACGTGAAGTCACGGTTGGTTTGCAAGGCTGTGAAGCCCTGATAGGGAGATAACTGGCTCAGTTCATTAATAATCTTTTTCCCCCCACGGGGCCTTATTAGCTTATATCTTGCCTTTCCTCCAAACACACACATGCATAATCACGGACATGCGCACGCACAGACACACGCACAGACACGCACACAGACACGCACACACAAGTGCACACTAACTCAAAAAGACTCCAGTAAGTAACGTCAGGATGGTCTGAGGTTCTAATCAGACCATGTGGTCGTTCTGCAATCTCTTAGCCAGTTCTACCCTTGACTGTCTTTCCAGGGTTATTGAATCCAGTGAGTAAAGTCCAACCTTTATGCTGTAAAGAAAAGCAGGCATTAGTTTCATTAGGACCTGTCAATATTTATCATCCCTTTGCTCCCGTATGATCAATACACCCTTGACATCACTCAAAACGAATTCACTGGCGAGTAACAGGCTAGTGCAGATGACAAGCTAAAATGAAAAGGTTCAACAAACTTGAACACATTCATTCTTTACCCAATAATTCAAGTTTGTTGAAACTTTTCGTGACGGAATAAATACATTAATGAATGTGATTCCGTAAAGCAACATAATCCAGTAAATCCAAACACATTCATCTGAGATCAATAGATTAATTCCAGTTATGTGTCACTGCTAGCCAGTAGACTAACAGGGGGCAGACCCATTGATGATTATTTTTAATAAACCAATTGGTTGAGTCTTTCTCTGTCTTCCCTTGATTTCCCATGGGGCCTTGGGCCAGCCTGCTGCTGTTGACTCTCACTAGTATCCTACAATCTATATCAGTCACACTATAGGTACAACCTCATACATTATCGAATTGAGGTCTTAAATGTATCGTTCACGCAACGTGGGACTGTGTCCTGAATATGAGGGTGTGTGTGTGTGTAACTGATGTTGTGCACACGTGTAGTAAAAGATGCTCATGAATCCTGGTCAGTGTTCTGTGTGCTTAGTAGCACACTTGCCAGCAAGTCAGTAAATTTAGGGGTGAAAGAGTGTTTAGATTTGGTTAAGAGTCTTCTGTGGACTCCCACATCATTAGGCTGGGATGTGGTACATAACTCAACACACTATACACATGCAAGGCATCTAGGAGTGCTGAGACGGTCTGGGAACAGTCAAAGGGTCTTTGCCTCCAGACCAAGTGTAAATCTCTGAGGTCATATAGCTTCCTCTGCCTGTCTGTCTGACTGTCTGTCTGTCTGTCTGTCTGTCTGTCTGTCTGTGAATCTGTCAGTCGGCCGGTCTCTGTCTGTGTTTATTTTCAGATAGCTGGAGTTTGTATGAATGCGATATGCGAGAATACTAATAGTAATACTTATATATGTTCTCATTCTCTCAGCTCATCAGAATCCACCTGACTGTATTACACTTGGAACCCTGTGTGTTCCTTCCTGTTATCCTCAGTGGGCCATTCATGCTTCAAGCAAATCTGTTGCGTTTATTTCTCAAACGTCCATGTTTAACCGGTCACACACTCATTTGCAACTGTAGAAGGTTAAGAACTCAGGTTAGAACTTCCATGCAATAAAAATGACGCAGCCAGTTTGTTCAATTTCGACCTTGGTAAGGAAACATATATCTGGTTAGATGACATGCTATTTAGCCGAAGTTATTACACCTGGTTGTTAAGTTATTCTAGGGAGAGGAGAAGGGCTGGCTGGCTCCTACCCGGGGTGGGGAGGGAATGAATGGGAGGGTGTGAGCCAAGGGCCACTGAGTTGGGGTGGGCCGGGCTAGACTGGCCTTCGGGTTGAAGGGATTGGACCAGAGCACTGCAAAGAGAGAGGGGGGGGGGGGGGGGGGGGGGGCGGCAGGGTGGGGGGGTTGGCAGGAATGCAGGCCAAAAAAGTGGAGAGTCCAGAGGCCAGCTGGCTCACGTCCGTCATTGGTTTACAGAGCTGCTACAGTACAGAGGTAACGCTACGCTAGCTAGCCTCACAGGCTTTGGAAAGTAGACTGGGCAAGAGCACACAGTGAAAAACGGAGCGATGAAAGATTGATTTATACAGAACATACAGGGCCGGTGTACGGTCCGTTGGCTAAAGAGCAGGACGCCCAGTTCTCTGACTGTTGGTTGTCTTTGACTGGGGACAGGGTGTTGGGTTTGGAGGAGGTGTGTGCCTGCCTGCCTGTGAGTGTGAGTGTGTGTGTGTCTAGTGTAAACCTACAGGGGCGTTGTCGGCCATCTTGTGTTTATCACATGTTTAAACCAACACAGGCCAAGGGACTTCTGGGAGTTTTCTGGCATTTGAACGTTGCCTTTTGGACATAGGATTAATAAACAGTGCCCAGCCAGACGGCTGGGAACACAAGCCTGATGCATTCTGGGAGGGGAGAGGGGGTTTTCCTGTGTTTATGATTTCATATCTTTGAGTGGATGCCTCTTTGTGCATGAGGGTGTGTTAGTGTGAGAGTAAAAGAGTAGAAGGAAATGGTGAGAATGTGTGTACATCTGCATTTAAAGCCTTAGTTTGATATATTGGTGTGTGCTGTGCTCATTTGAATATGTAGAGCTTCTAAACCTCAACCTCATTTGCACCAGATTGCAAAAACATTTTGTATTTCCTACCTGTAGTGTACATATTGCACATTACACATCGCAGCTTCAAGGTTATGTCAAGGTCGAGCACAAACAGCTGAAACATGGGAAATAGTGTTGTAATTCAAGTCTAAGGAGCAACAATTTTAACCATGCATTGAAAAGAGAGAACTCAATTAACATGGTGGAATTGAATAATCAGTAACCAATCTCTGCTGAGACAATGTTTTGTGTCACGGGTTTTATGGGGTCTTCTGATCTTTGTGTGTGTGTGTGTGTGTGTGTGTGTGTGTGTGTGCTTGTGTATTTGGTCCTCCAGTGGGGATTCCTCAGGGCTCAGATGTTGAGATGATCCTGAAAGATCCTGGATGTCAGGTCAGATCTCAGCCTGACGTTAAATCAATGATCCGACAGAGCGAAGCCGCCACTGTGCACAGAGCCTCTCTGCTCTCCCAGCTCCCAGCTGCCTCTCTGAGCTGCTGTGCTGGGTAAACAGTGACATGAACCTGGGCTCTCTCCCTGGAGTCTCTCCCTGGCCTCTCTCCCTGGAGTCTCTCTCTTGAGTCTCTCCCTGGCCTCTCTCCCTGGAGTCTCTCTCTTGAGTCTCTCCCTGGCCTCTCTCCCTGGCCTCTCTCCCTGGCCTCTCTCCCTGGCCTCTCTCCCTGGAGTCTCTCTCTTGAGTCTCTCCCTGGCCTCTCTCCCTGGAGTCTCTCTCTTGAGTCTCTCCCTGGCCTCTCTCCCTGGCCTCTCTCCCTGGCCTCTCTCCCTGGCCTCTCTCCCTGAGCTCTCACCCTGGAGTCTCTCCCTGGAGTCTCTCCCTGGCCTCTCTCCCTGGCCTCTCTCCCTGGCCTGTAGCCCAACCCTTCACTTCTGGACTGGACATCATAGTGCCCCCTACCTGCACAGCAAACCTCCCTGGAGGGAACAGCAGAATGAGTCCACACGTGTTTGGATGTGTTGAGAGAGACATCCTGGACATCAAGCTCTTAGGAGAGGTGTGTGTGTGTGTGTCTGCGTGTATATGTGTGTGTACGTGTGCATGTGGGTGTGTGTGCGATCAGGCTGCAGCAGACAGCGCTGCTTACCCCTCTGACTCCAGCCTCTCCAGTTACTCCTGTTTCAGCAGAGGAGGCAGACAGGATGAAGGGATAAGGGGGTGATAGAGAGGGAAGACATGGACTGGGGAGGATGAGGGAGGAGAGCCCCCCCCCCCCCCCCCCCCCCCACCGTCTCAGAAAACAAGGAGAGAGAGGGATCAATTCAAACATCTATTATCTGACACAGGCACATATAAACACACACTCATGCCTTATTGATCTAAAGCTAATTTCTCTCTCTCTGCCCTGTCAGCTCTTGGATGCTATCAGTCAGTCAATGGTAATCTGGCCCACTGACTAGACTGGTGAGCCCTCCCAAGTCTCTTTCTTTTAGCTTCCTGGGCAGCTGGAAAATCTTTACGGTTTATCAGGATTCCTTCTGGTTCTTTGTGTGTCCTGTGTGTGTGTGTGTGTGTGTGTGTGTGTGTGTGCGTGTTCACCTCTGTATCTCTGGCTTCCACACCCTGAACCGCAAACCTGCTCTTTGGCACTGTGGGTCTCCAGTTTCCATGACAACATTCATCACAGAGTCTGAGG
Source organism: Neosalanx taihuensis (assembly GCA_030340665.1). Taxonomy (NCBI): domain Eukaryota; kingdom Metazoa; phylum Chordata; class Actinopteri; order Osmeriformes; family Salangidae; genus Neosalanx; species Neosalanx taihuensis. The sequence goes on along the minus strand of CM059291.1, from coordinate 16,002,633 downwards.
TAAAGCTTCTACTGTCCCTCCACATCTCCCTCCCTCCCTTCTCTTCTCTCTGTCTATTTTGAGTAAGTAAGTAGTAACAAGTAAGTAGTAATTACTTTTAAGTAAGTGGTAAATAGTCTTCTTTGTGTGTTTTTTTGTTAAAAGGTTAATCTGTAAACGTCTAACTGTCCTTCTTTGTGAGAATGTTGAATTGAGCTTTGAGATAATCGAGAAAAAAGATTGAGAGTAGTGGAGCCTGACTGTTTTATCATTCAACCCAGAGCGTCTCGATGCCCTACTCTGAGACCCCAGAGCGTCTCGATGCCCTACTCTGAGACATGATAGCGTCGAGACTCCAGACGTAGCTCGCCGCATTCCCAGCATTCCTGATGAGATAGGGGTCCGGATACCGTAGACCTGTCTTCTCAGAAGCAGGCCAGGTCTTCTCTCCCATTGGCTGAACTGTGCTGTCGCAGCTAGTCTGGCCTGGAGGACATTGGTGTGGCAGACTGTGTGTCTGCAGACCAGGAACCCTCCCATCCCTCCGGGGAGGGAGCTGTCAGTCACAGGGAATATCTGTCACATGACCTGTCTTTCACTGGACCTGGGGACAGGAAACAGATATCATTAGCAGGGGGATGAGGGGGACGTCTCAGAGGCTAAAGACCCCGGCGGAAACTTGTTATTTAAATTCATCTCTCTGATACGGATGCTCTTTCACGTTCAGTGCTCGGTTTGACCTTCTCTCCACCAGCGTTGCTGGATGACATTTGAGCGTTAACATCGCGGCAAAGCCGTGTTTTGACATCCTGGGGGGAGAGGCATGACGTGATGAGAGACAGATGCAGAGGGAATCGGGTGTGCGTACGTGTGTGTGTGTGTGTGTGGGGGGGGGGGTGAGGGGGTGGGAGGGTGGGGTTGGAGACAGAACTGCCGAGCGGCATGTGGTCGCTCGGCGACAGAGCTCTAACCGCCAGACTAAATACAGGCCCCAAGCTTTGGCCTGATGAGGTGTTCGCTGAGGACCAGGCTTAGGGTTGACCTTCATCTGCGTGTCCTCCCTCTCTTCGGCTTCTCTATCCTCCCTCTTTCGCTCTCTCAGCTGTTGAGAGACGGGAAGGTTTCTGTCATCCTTAAGTCCTGACTCAGTCATACACGTGGGCACAAATTGTAGAGGATGGGGTGATCTTCTTCTGCTGTGAAAGAGTTTTTAATATTTACATTTAGTCATAAGGCAGACACACTTATCCAGAGCGACTTACAGCAAGTAGGGTGAAGTGCCTTGCCCAAGGACACAACATAATTTGACACAGGTACCTTCTGATTACTAGCCAGATTTCTGCCTCCTTCCTCCCCCTTCCTTCCTTCCTTCCTTCCTTCCTTCCTTCCTCCCTGCTTCAAACCTCCTTCCTCCCTCCTACTCATCCTCTCAGCCTCACAGCCTCATTCCATTCCATGACGCACCTCTCCTTTGACAGATTTCACATCATGTAAGAGCATGAACATAGTCGGCCTAAATGATTGATATCGTCTATCTCATCAACAGTTTGAACCTGTCCATGGAGATTTGCCACGCGAGACATCAAGCATCCCCCCGGGGTCACTGGCAGATCCATATGGACGGCTCTGACATCAGGGTGTCGGTTGCATTTCAACCGCCATGATTTCTGTCATGAAGAGATGGATTTGGCATCCAGTCATTATGCATTAGGAAGCAGTGGATAAGAGACACCCCGACATGAAAGAGAGTTCAGGGAGAATGGAGGGAGCGAGAGAGAAAAGGAGGACCTGCCTTCCCCCTGGCCGCTTGGCCGGTATTGTCTCGGGAGAAGGGGGGGTGGGACGGGGTATCTCAGGGTGACCCCAGCAGAGCCCTCGGACTAATAACCACATTATGTCCTTGCACCGTGCAAATGGCACCTTTTGTTACCCTGGTCTGGGAGTCCGAGCAGGGTGAGAACAGGGTGTGTGAGAGACAGGGAGTGTGTGTGTGGGGGGGGGGTGAGCGAGTTGGGGGGATGTGGATGGAGGAGCTGAGGAGGGTGTTGAATGAAGGGAGCGGAGTAAAGAGGGGCGGGGAGGAAGGCTGAAGGCTGGAAAAACATGTGGGGGAAGTTATGCATGGGGAGAGACAGCAGAGTGTGGAGTGACTTTGTCATTCAAAGAAGGGAGAGAGAGTGAATACAGAGAGCCAAGCCAGAGGCGGCTGGCGGCTCTGAATGGCACCCTGAGAGGAGTTGGACGGTATCGGCATTGTTCAGCCTGGCTTTCTGCTGCGAATACATTACCAAGCATCACAGAAGAGGCTGCTGCTTTGGCTCTGAACCATAGTCTGTTGACAATCACACTGGTGAGGAAAGAGAGAGAGAGAGAGATGAGGGGGAGAGAGAGAGAGAGAGAGAGAGAGAGAGAGAGAGAGAGAGAGAGAAATGAGAGAGAGGGAGAGAGAGAGATGAGGGAGACAGAGAGAGAGAGAGAGAGAGAGAGAGAGAAATGAGAGAGAGGGAGTGAGGGAGAGAGAGAGATGAGGGAGAGAGAGAGAGAGAGAGAGAGAGAAATGAGAGGGAGAGAGAGAGAGATGAGGGAGAGAGAGAGAGAGCGAGAGGGATGAGATCCAAATCATAGTCTGTTGACAATCACACTGGTGAGGAAAGAGAGAGAGAGAGAGCGAAAGAGAGAGAGAGGAGAGCTCTAAACCATAGTCTATTGACAATCACACCGGTGAGGAAAGAGAGAGAGAGATGAGAGCTCCTCATAACAAGTGTCATCGTGGTGAATCCAGATGAAACCACACTTAGTGAGGCTCAGGTAAGGCTAAGGGGTTAGCTTAGCTATCAGAGGGATCCTCTGACATCTGGAAGGTGAGCTGGCCTCTCCTGGACATCCAGACGCTGACGCAACCACAGGCAAGCACAGCCTCAGATGGGAGCTAACTGGATCACCTAGTTCTTCACAGTCGAGGAAGGGCAGGGTCACTGCAGATAGAAAAGGATGGAAGGATGACTGTCTAAAAAGAAGAGAGGAAAAGGTCAAACAAAACAATGAGGTACAGGTGAACCCGCCCTGGGGAACGTCACCTGACCTCCACCCTTTCCTTTGTGCCTTTCATCTCTCCCGCCCCATATTTCCAATCCTACACATCACTCCATCCAGTCCGCATCCTGGCGTTTGTCAAAGGGTGAATGGCGCTTCAGTGATGTTGCGCAGCAGTGGCAAAGTCACCACAACCGGTGCAACATCGTGGTTCGAGCGCTGCTTAAAGGCATCTACTTAGAATGGGATCTTTTTGGAAAGCAGAAGAGAAAGTCTCCCCTTGTCAACATTCCCCAGTTAGGATTACGCAGATGATGGAATGGAATTTGATTGAATTTGACCTCCCGGCCAAAGATCCTAGATTAGGGTCAACAATTTGTAGTCCCTAGGACCTTTTCCACTATCAAACTCTTGTGGCATGATTGTCTTTCAACCCTTACCCTGTGTTGGCTGGTCACAGTCAATCATCTCAAGAATATAAGATACTATACTCAGACTAAGGAGCCAAACACCAACTACTTTTCACTGGGACATCAAAATGTCGTTTGTATTAATCTTATTCAATCTAATTAGACAAACAATTCGAATATTCTAAACATATGGTGATGTGGCTGGTATCCATGGTGATGGAGGAGGCGTGGTTTTGGAAGAAGTTCAGAGGGGTTTTCTCAAGCTTGAGAAAGTCTTCACATAGACTAAGGAGAACTGATACCAGTCCTCCTCTCACACAACTCTCCTTTCTTCTGGCTCTTCTTTCCAGACCCCTTTAGAAGGAAATGGAGAGAAGGGAGCGAAGTCCCCCCCCCTTTTCCTCTCTTTCCCCTCTCTCCCCTTTCCCCTTCTTTGTCCCCCAGCCTCTCTTTCAGCGGTTCGTCTCTCTTTCTTTCCCAGTCCGAGTGGGTAATGGATTCCGCCCCCCGGCCATCCCACCTTGCGTGAGAAAAGCGCAATCCGACACAAAAACAGAACTGTTTCCCCTCTTCATAAATATTAATCAGTCAACACCCCTTTTTCCATTTAGGCTCTGAGACTTCTTCTAGACTGGAAACCAACTGGCAGCCGTCTTCTTCATCCTCCTCCTCTTCCTCCTCCTCCTCCTCCTCCTCTTCCTCCTCCTCCTCCTCCTCCTCCTCCTCCTCCTCCTCCTCCTCCTCCTCCTCCTCCTCCTCCTCCTCTGTGTGTGTGTGGGTGTGTGTCCAGACAAAGTCAGACCCTGGGAACCGTCCAGATAGAGGCTGCAGTCAGGCCTCTGCACCAGAGCCTGACCCCTTCTGACCCAGAAGGTCAAAGGTCACAGGCCAGATACTTTGACTCAATTGTGCTGCTTTTTCCAAAGAACTCTCTCTATTTCTCTTTTCTTTCTCACCACCACTTGCCCTCCTCTTTTTTAAGAATCCTTTTTCTTCTTTTTTTCGCCATTCGTTTCCTAAATTTGACTTTTAAAGTGCCTGTGCAACCATTAAGATAAAATTATTAAATAGACACATTTTAAGAGGGAGTAAAACAGCTTCAAAATGTAGCTTAAAAAAAAGAGGAAAATATCCACCTCATTCCTGCTCCTGTAGTTTCTTTCTTTTAGTTCAATTTTGTTCCCCTCCAAACAGCCCATGGGGGGCTATGGTCTCTGCTCCTTCAGGTAACTTTCTGACCTAATCTCCACCCCACCCTGATGCTATGGCGACGGGACATCCCATAATAACACGCACATAACAACCTGATGCACACGCCTCTACAGCCTGTTAAATCACACAACATGCACGACACATGACCGAGAGAGAGAGAGAGAGAGAGAGAGAGAGAGAGAGAGAGAGAGAGAGAGAGATGGTGTAGGTGTGTGTGAGTCTTGTTTGAGTCATTTGGACTTCTTATGAACATACTAATTGCCCCGCAGCTCAACCAGCAGCAGCCTCTCCTCAGCGTGGCAGTCGGTGCAGGGAGAGAAGAAATGGTGGTTGAAATGGTCAGACAGTACAGATGAACCGATGTCCGTTTCATACTTTCCTACTCTCCCATCCTCACCCCTCTGACGGGTGCCTGGGTCCTGAGGTAACTGAGAAGAGAAACATGCCGACCATAAAGAAAAGGCCTTGAGAGAAGGGAGGGAAAAGAAAAGTGATTTGTAGAGAGAGAGGTCGATGCACAGCTGCTTTGAAGTCCTATGAATCAGTACTGTGTGTGTGTGTGCGGTGGGGAGAGAATTTGTGTGTGTTTGTGTGTAAATCCCACAAGCTTTGGGGTGAAAGCTTGAGAAATTTAAAGGGGGAACAATCGTGAGAGGGAGAGACATGGAGAGAGAGAGAGAGAGAGAGAGAGAGAGAGAGAGATGTGGAGAGATGTGGAGAGATGTAAAGAGGGAAAGGGAGATGGAGAGAGGGAGAAACTAGGTATACGGGAGGACTCTGATTGACAGGCTAAAAGAAGGAGAGAGAGAGAGAGAGAAAAGAGAGAGAGAGAAAAGAGAGAGTCCTCAGTGGAGCCCTTCTGACTGACTCTTCTGAAACCTGCACCATTCCTCACATTCTCTGTGTACTTCTCATCTCTCCATCTCAGTCCTCCCTCTCCTGTCCTCTTCCACTCCTTTCATCCTCCTCAGGGCTAATGCAGCATGATTACTCACTGACTCAATCAACAATTCAACAATGCTGACAGAGAATGGCCAATTACAGAGCTGCAGGCCTCCTTTTCACCCCTCCCCCCACCTCCACCCCCTGCCCTCCTGCCTCCGTACCTTTTGTTTTTTCTCCCTACCCCCCCCACCCCTCCCCCCCCGCACCCCCACTCCTCCCTTCCTCTGCTGCCTCCCTCTCCTCTCGCCTCCAAACTCCCCTGCCTCCCGCTTCTCCTTGTATTCCATTTGCCCTCCTGCACCCTCTGCCTAACCCCCCACCTCTGCTCTGCTCCTCTCCCCCTCCTCCATCTGACCCGGGGGGGAGAGTGGGGAGGGGAGGGGGGAGGGAGAGGGCTTGGCGTCAGGCATTCCTCTTGCTCCTCAAAAGGCCAAGTATATCCAGACTCCATTAGCAGGCCGAGCGCACGAGCGTCAGGAAGCCGAACCTCGACCATGGAGAGCCAGGGGTCTGGATGGGACTGTGGGGGTCTTTGTGCCCCGGCCTGATACTCAATCTGGGTATTGACTGCTGCTGATATGTAACTTCATCAGCCAGTCCTGCTCCCTTGCACTCAGTGAAGCGGTGATGGAGGGGGTGAGGGGGAGGCTTTTGGGGGTTGGGGTCGAGACGCTCTCAGGTTCTGCAGCGTGTGCTTCTTGAGGTGTGGCGACTGTGGGATGAATGCGAAGGGGCGCTCTGGTCTGGCTGGGGCCGCGTCATGTTGCTCCGGTCGGATGCTCACTTCTGCTACAGAGCAGCGTGCAGGCTGACCCTGTGGGAAACTGCATCCAGCAAGGCTCCAGCTGAACCATGCTGGCCATGGGCCTAGGATTGACTCTGGGCGTTGCTGGGAAAAGCACATATCTTCTCTTTCACACTTTCAAAATAAAAGTTCCAAATGTGCACCCTGTTTGTAATGCAGTTATTGCTATGTACTAACCAAGCGGTTTAGGCTCACAGCGGTATAGGCTCACATACAGCATTTTCTAGTATTGGAGGGGACTTAAAGATTAGACTAGATTAGATTCAACTTTATTGTCATTACACAGGTACAAGTCCAGGGCAACGAAATACAGTTAGCATCCAACCAGAAGTGCAAAACAGTCATTAACAACAGAATATAATAATATGGGTATACTCAGAATATATATATATATACTCAGATACTCAGATACTATGTATACTCAGAATATATATATAAATACTCAGATACTCAGATACTATGTATACTCAGAATATATATATACCCTCCCTCAGTTCCTACGCCAAATGGCGGAAAAACATAAATACTCTGAAAACACCGCGGCGAATGCAAACTAAACGCACTCAACCTGAGTGTGTGTGCGTGCCTGTACACCCCCTCGTTACCTGAACAACAGGAGGAGCTCGACCCCCCCCCCCCACCCCCACCCCCCCCACCCCCCGCCTCTCCAGCCCCCTCCTGTCCTTAGAAAGGCTCCTGTATGAATGGTGGAGGGGTTGGTTCGAGGGTGGGTGGGTTGGGGGGTGGGGGTTGGGTTGAGGGTGGGTGGGGGGGGCAGACAGTCTCTGTGGGTGCAGATAGGATCTGACAGGCTGCTGGAGACAGAGAGTGTGTTAAGATAGGGATAATCTAGTGTGTGACTGAGCAATGACAGACAAGAGACCTGAGGAGAACCAACATGAAGCGTGTGTGTAAAACATTTGGAAGATTTCTGATTTTCACTTGCCAATTCTTTGTTTTTGTTTTTTTTTCTTATCTGCCAAATTATTTTAAATGGTGTAAATGAGTCATGTGGAAGGGTTGTAAAGAACTTTGTCTATGTTATTGTCTGGCTCTGTATCTCTTAAAGACTCCTTCTCTCCCTATATCTCCTGCCAAATACACAGTCAAACACTCTTAATGAAGCACATTCTTTTCATACACTCTCCTGGCTGACAGTCATCTGGCTCCCCATGTTAGGATACGATGTTGCCAGGTTGGCACATCCCTCCGTTGGTGATGGCTTCACTTTAATTTACCAGCGTAAACAGACCAAAACCGTTGTTAAGTCAGTTTTAAGATGTGGAACTACCCTTGCGTCTTCCTCCCAGAAACCCTGTCTAGAACTGCAGCTCACTCGCCATCGGTGGCCATTGTTGCCAAACTAGAAACAGCAGGATGGGGAGAGAAATAAAGCGGGAATCTTTTAATCTCTTGTTAAAGTAAAGAGGGATTAGGAAGCCCCCTCCCAGCAGACCCAGCAAGACCTCCAACCCGACCTCTCCCTCCCCCCCCACGCCCTCCCTGCCCCTCACTCCCCCATCTCCCTACCCCAGCAACCCCTCCCCCACCTGACCCTCCTTTTGCCACCTATTGCTTCCCTGCCTTTTGGCTAAGATCACGTCCTCTCCTTCCACACTCCCCTGCCCCCCTCTCCCTCCCCCAACAGGACGCAGGGCCCTTGTGTCCCAGCAGAGCCCTGTGGGTGCTGGGGGAGGAGGGCACTTTAGGGCAGATCCCCCCCCCAAAGGGTCTTCATGCAGAGCCCCCATCCCTATTGTCCCCCCGTATTAACTCCCCCTGCATGTGAAAGAGACCCCCTCTCAGCCCTCTTCTAAGGAACCGCTGCCCTCCGTCGCCCACTTCAGAGTCACGGCTTCATTCACACTCCACCTCACCCATAGTGAGCCACAACTACCCGAGGCTGGGGCCGGCCATGGGGCCTGGACACCTGCCTGCCTCCCCCACCGCCTGCCATTGTGGAGGTGGGTGGAGTCCTGACATCATTTATGAGAGAATGAGGTTAGAGTGTTCTAAAAATACACCGTTTTGGAGATATGGCTTTGAGTAATCTACCATAGCCCAAATGCTGTTAACCAGATGGAGAGGAAATGTTGTCAAACCCCCCCACACACACACACATATACACTTACCGACACACACATACCAACACACACATGCACACACACGTGCTGTACCTGCAGCACTGTACGTATGGCTTCCTCTCCTGCTCACTCAAACTCTAAACCTTTTCATTAAATATCTCATTAAATATCAAATGTCTCTGAAGGCATGCACCAAAGATTTAGCCCTGCGTTATTTATTTATTTATTCAGCTGCTAAATAAAATTCAGACGTGAGAGTAAGCTTGAAAGAGAGAGGGGTGGGGGGGGCAGAGAGACCGAGAGAGAGAAAGAGCGAGAGAGAATAAGGGAAGGGAGTGTGTGTGGGTGGGTGGGAGAGAATCAGAGTTTGAAGATCGGGAGAAGCGGTGTCAGAGGCTGCTGTCGGAGAGAGTTTTTGAAGCTTGAGGCCAGCCTCGACACCGAAGGCCAGCCTCGATACCGAAGGCCAGCCTCGACACCGAAGGCTGTGGTTTGGATGTTCTCACACCCCTGGAACGACGAGACTCACTGCTTGATCAAACTGCTCGTTCTTCATTCTCTGTGTCAATTCCCCTGACCAAGCAGAGCTCTTGGTTTGTGTCCTGGTCAGAAGACTTGAAAGACATTCCTATGAATTCTGTCTAAAGCTCATACTTTGTGTGCATATGTGTGTGTGTGTAAGGATTTGTGCACATGTTTGAATGCACTTACAAAGTGTGTCACGAACGACTAATAATGGTTCCATTCAGGCCTTCCACGATATTCCACATATTTCCAATACTTACTTGCATTGTTCGTTGTACTTTCCCCTTATGCTCTCTCGCTAGCAAATTCCACCTCTCACCCCCCCCCACTCCCCCCACCACTTCACTTGAGCTGATTAAAGGGAATTTGAACCTACCTCTTTTATAATACCTCTGCTTAGGAATCTTTAGAGCGTTGCCCTGCACACACACACATGCCTTTGAGCATATTAAGGGAACAATATCAAGTTTTCATTACTCTCAGAGTCAATCTAATCCCTCATGCACACAGTCTTTTATGAACCCTCTAGATTACAGAGCAGCACCTGATAATCAGATTAGCACTTCTACAGCTAACATACCAGCCGGCGTGAGGTGGTCTGGGGAATGTTTGGTCAGAAGAGCTACTGTGGGCCATTGACCCCCTGACTGGTCCCCTAACTGGGAAGTCTGGTGGCCCAGCGGTTAAGGCGTTGGGGGCTCATGTACGGAAGGTTGTGAGTTCAATTCCTGGCTGTGGCTACATTAAATTGTGTCCTTGGGCAAGGCACGTCACCCTACTTGCATCAGGGAAAGGCAGGATACATGCAGCATGGTACCATCCGAGCAGAGAGTTTTCCCCTTCTCCTATGAGTCTTGGTGCATGGCTATCTTACCGACGCATGGTGACGTCTTTATGTGTCGGTTCTCAAGCTTTTGTGCCAGTAGATCCTGTTTAAACTGGTTTATGATGTGATGAAGTGCCCTGCAAAGTCAGGAGCCTTTCCAGATGTACTACCACAGACATCAGCCATGGCTCTTCCTATAACTCAGACTGGAAACATCCTACCAGCCACTGTGAGATGTTCAGTGTCTGAGCCTTTACAGTGAGGGGAGATTGTAGAGACCTGGGTGTTTAAACCCTATTGTTAATTATCATTATATACAGTACCTTTTATACTTACCATTATCTATGGTACCTTTTATACTTACTGTTGTCTACAGTACCTTTTAAACTTATCATAATTCCCTATAATTATTTTACTATTATCTATGGTACCTTTTAAATTTACTATTATCTACAGTACCTTTTATATTTACCATTATCTACATTACCTTTTATACTTACCGTTATCTACAGTATCTTTTATACTTATCATAATTCCCTATAATTATTTTACCATTATCTATGGTACCTTTTATACTTACTATTATCTACAGTACCTTTTATATTTACCATTATCTACATTACCTTTTATATTTACCATTATCTACATTACATTTTATACCATTATTGCTTGCCATTATCTCCAGTACTATTACGGCCTCTGTGATGGCCCAGCAGGGCTGAAGTGCTTTAACCAGCCTAACACATTCATGTCCTTCCACAGGAGGTGACTGCTGAGAAAAGACCAAGAGCTTTATGGTCCCAGTCATAAATACCTCATCAGTGGTCATAATGACCCTGTGTGTGTGTGTGTGTGTGTGTGTGTGTGTGTGTGTGTGTGTGTGTGTGTGTGTGTGTGTGTGTGTGTGTGTGTGTGTGTGTGTGTATGTGTGTGTGTTTGTTGCATGTGAAGTGAATGTACTGATGTCATCCTCCACATTGCCGACATCCTTCCTCTATCCGCCCCCATGCTGCAGTCTCAAAAGGCCTCAGCACCACACAAATCACATGTCAGCTGTTCGCCTCAGATCAATACTGAACTATTTGACTCTGCCAAGTCACCAGTAACCTGAGCGAGTGGGATTTTTCAACTGTTCTCCAAGTTTTTCCACAGTTATCAGCTGCTTGATGTTTTCTTGTTGATCCTCTGCTGTGTTTGCAGCCCCCCCCCCACCCCCCCACCCCCCCACCCCCCCGTGTGGTCTCTCTGTCTTGTTGGTCCTGTGCACCTCCATGTTGACCCATCCCTGTTTATCTCCTGTCTCCCACACAGCTGTAGCTGGCATCTGCTCACCCCCCAGTCCTTCCAAGTCTCTGTGTCCAACCAAGAGGCTAGTTGGGGGGGGGGTAGAGGGGGAGGAGACCCCCCCTGGAACCCCCGGAGCTCCTGGAATTGAAATCTCCCTTGGAGGCTGATGCTAATGTGGGGTTTGGGGGGTGAGGGAGGGGTGAGGGCTTCTGATGTCATGTGAGAGAGGGGGGATGAGGGCTGGGTGGGAGATGGTTGATAGGTGTTGCGTGACCGCGGGGGAGATTAAGGGAGGAGCTCTGTTGGGTGTTGAATGGGGCTGTGTGTGTGTGTGTGTGGGGGGGGGGCTTTTGGTGTTACCATGGGGGTGGGGCGTTGTTTCTGACCGGGGGGGGGGGGGGGGGGGGGCAATCTTCAGTCCTTCAGTCCACCCCCCCCCTCTCCATGCCAGACCCATCTGCTGTGGAATGGAGGGGGAGAGGGGTCGGGTGTGAAACCCAAACAGCAGGCACACCAAACATCACAGGAATGAGGCCTGTTTCCTTCCCTCCCTCGTCTCTGCTTACACACACCAGGGGAAGTGACCGCTAGGTTTTGCTTCGAAACACAACAGGTGCTTTTGGAACCCAGTCATTTTCTCTCTCTCTCTTTCTCTTGCTCTGTCTCTCTCTCTCTTTCTCTCTATCTCCTTCTGTCTCTCTCTCTCTCTTGCTCCATCGCTCTGTCTCTCTCACTCTCTCTCTCTCTCTCTGTCTCTCCCTCTCTCTCTTCCTCACCCCCAATGTCCATTAGGATGCATTTGGACCCAACAAAGGAGACATCTCCCTCTCTTTGAGTCCATTGGGTGCTGCAGTCTCCCTCCCAATAGAGCCTTGTAGTTGACATGCTAATTAGCCAGAAGTAATTGAGGAGCCGCATCACAAAGAGAGCCCTCCCCATTCATGTTACCACAGAGATAATGTTTACAATGGGACTGGAATGACAGTGATTTATTTTTACTCAACCAGTCCCCAGATGAGAAAACACCTCTAACCTCTCCTTTTGTCAAGCGATACCAACCATTTAGATTTTTTTCTACCAACCAACTGTCTTTATGCAGAATGGGTGACAGTTGCCACAATGCAGCGGTGGTGACAGTCATGGTAAAAACGACCATGCAAAACTTGGCATGAGCCTCTTAAAGCTTAAAAAAAAAGAAAATCTGCTTGGCAAGATTATTTTCTTATCTCTATTTCTCCCTTTCCTTGAAGATTTCTATCGTCTGTACCCAACCCCCTCTTCCCTGTCGTTCTCTTTCTATAAGCACAGGCCATATTTCTGCTTCGTAGTTTTATTCTCCCTGAGTCTGAGCATGGTTGATGTGTTGTGGGAGAAGGTTCTGGAGACGGCCAATCAGCCCCTGACTGGAGAGGCCTGCTTGTGCACACGGCACTGAGGTGAAACGGACTGTGTGGCTTGTGAGAAAAGAACACAGGAAAGGGAAGAGAGACAGAAGGAAGGCAGAGAGACACTGTGAGAGAGGCGCAGCGGGGGGGGGGGGGGGGAGCGCAAAGCCATTTGTCTCGTGTGGTTAATTGGTATTTAGGCTGCGAGGGACGGACGGACGGATGGGGGGGGATGGACGGACGGGGGTGGTGTTGGTCGGGAGAAGGGGGTGGGTGGGTGGGCCTGGGGTTGGAGGGGCTGAGGGCGCCCCCTGTGGCTGGGGTCAGCCCTGCTGCTGTGCGTCTCTCTTTGCTCGCTGCGGGGAGAGGGCAGAGACCGGACTGGGGACATATGGTCACCACCAACTCCCTCTCCCTATGATTCATCATCGGAAACCTCTGTCTGTGTTCATGCCCCACTGATCAGCACCACAGGGCCAAGTTCGGCTCTGGCTCCGGCCCTGGCCCCAGTCTGGGGCCCCCCCACAGGCTTCAGACCTTTACACAATCAACTCCTCTGGGTGAGAACCAGACAGCTAGTTATCACCACCCTGATAATGATAAAATGCTCATGATATCAGCTGTTGTTATCATGAAGCAGATGGCTATCTGCAGTCCGACCATACTCCAACTGTAAAACAATGGATATTGGCACATTGATGTTGACGCAGTCTGTTAACCTAGAGGCTGCAGTTCCAAGCCAGAATCAATGTGCTGCATATCCAAACAGCCACAGTAGATGTCAGATGGAGTTGCTTGCTTACATAGGAAAACAGAGCATTTCACAGGAGAGCTCTATGTGTGACTGGACCCAGGGAAGCACAGGAAACAGAGTGACCCCTAAAGGCCAGTGACAGTAGTGCACCCATGTGGGTGGCCCACTGGATTTTAACTTCCTTGGTGTGTTCTATCAAAACACAGACTGGTGATTGACACTTTGGATTCCATCTTTAAACAACACTATCTCCGGCTGGCCCTTGTTGTAGGCTGGCTCTCACAGACCCTGAGCAATCTGCACCTCGGAGCTCAGCAGGATAATTATGGGATGGAGCCGTCTCTTTGGCGATCCGTATCATTCTCTCATCAGCACAGATGAGTACATTGAAATTATGTATTCATATTTTCCTTCTTTTTTTTGTTTGTTCTTAATTTAAGGACAGGCCGGATTTCCCATCTCTATGCAAATGAGTGTGTGAATAGCTTGATTGGATTCAGATGTGTGTGTGTGTGCTGGAGAGAGAGGGAGAGATGGAAGAGAGTTGTGGGAGAGGGATGGTGTCGGCAGGGAATAGACACCCCACCCCCACCCCCCCACCCCCCACCCCCGCTGTGAGCGCTAAACCGTTGCGGGTGTCATGTGACCAACTGGTGGGGCACTTCTGTGGCTCTGCAGCCTGCAGCCTCCCTCCTTTCCTCCCTCCCTCCCCCCCGACATCCTGCCCCTGACAGACTCCCCCTTCTGGGCACTGACAGGAAGATGACAGGGGTCTGTCAGGCAGCCTTGGGTCAGACACTACGTGGCTGTATGAATGGTCTGAGACAGCACTGTTTCCATCAGAGGGAGCTGCAGCGGGATCTGCATGTCCAAGTTAGTGCTGGAGGAGGGGCAGGCGAGTGTGTGAATGTGTGTGTGAGGGAGGGAGAGAGGGACAGAGAGAGAGAGGCAGAGATAGAGGGAGAGAGGGAGACACAAGATATATAGGGAGAGAGAGAGGCAGAGATAGAGGGAGAGAGGGAGACACAAGATATATAGGGAGAGAGAGAGGGAGAGAGGGAGAAACAAGGTATATAGGGAGAGAGAGACAAGGTATATAGGTAGAGAGAGACAAGGTATATAGGGAGAGAGAGAGAGAGAGAGAGAGAGCGAGAGGGAGAGAGAGAGAGGGGGAGGGAGAGGAGAGAAAAGGAAAAATAGGGAGAGAGAAAGCTATTGTACTTACACGTGTCAGATTAATTAGGAGTGTGTGTGTGTGAGTGTCTGGTTCATCTCAGTAGTTTTAATGTGCTCGGCAACTGTGACAGCCCCTGTCTGAGTCAGAACACACACTTCAAAGCGTGTCAGACGTAAACACGTCGCTCCCTCTGCCACTCTCTCCCTTAAACTGAAGAACAATCTGGAGAGAAATATCGTATCACAACACCATCAGACCACTGAAAAAAACCAAGACTATTTTCCTTCCCGCCTTCTGCTCTGAAGTCTGAGATTGTTTTTTACTGTCGTATGAGTAACCTGCCAGAGAGAAGTCGGAAGTGTACGTCTGCAAACCTTCTGAAGCCCAGACAGTGTGTTCCACCCAGTTCACTGATAGACGGTATCTACAGTCAGTGGGACTACAGAAAGAGAGAGCGGGAAGAGGGAGCGTGGATAGAGAGAGAGGAGGAGAGACATCCTGCGTACTTTCATAACGAATCCTCCACAGAAGAGCTCAGAGTTCTGCTTTTTCCATGACTTATTTCATGGTACATTCTGTAACCGTGCCCCTGAACACTTCTAACTCAGGTCTTCACCATGTCAGATAAGGACTCAGGACTGGCTGTTCTAAGGTATTTTCACCCAGTGGCCATGAGCAATGAGTGCCTTCCTTGTAGTGCATGTCAATAAG